>VDFB02270651.1:111725733-112116195 GCA_007258455.2 Sequoia sempervirens
GCCACTTGTCTACACATCACCATCCACTAACTTTGTTCGTCCCACCAAAAACACATCCTGTACCTTTCAATCACCATGGGACATCATCGAAGATATAGCCACACAATAGGAGGACACTTTGCAGTCCCTTTGATGAAACAATCAAGGACTGCAACATATTGGGAGGAGTAATTTTGAGTCCCCTTGATGCAGCAAAAACACACCTTTGCCTTAACCTTTATAAGGTACCACCACATCACTACAGGCTCCCTGCTCCCCCAGTGAGAAAAAAAAAGGGCCCACCACATCATTGTAGGCTAGCAGGATGTCACCACCTATCCACCATATGTCATCATACTCCATAGTTTACCCTTCATAGCTCATCAAAGAGATTGTAAAAAATTGAAGTAAGGTTCTTTACAGTCCCCTCGATGAACACCATCGAACAAACTAAAAGATATCACAGTGAGCATCTTTGGAGTCCCTCTAATGAAACATCATTGAAGACACTTTTGGATATTGGAAGGACCATTTTTTGAGTCCCTCCAATGTAATGAAATGCATCCCCGTCGATGGAAAATAAAATCACCACATGAGGCCATGACTAGAAGATAAGGTTAAGGGGTCAATTAAAGAATGACTGCCTAAGGCATAAGTTATGACTTGGCCAGCCAAGAACCAAGCACAACAAGTCAACAAGTGGATAGAACAAAAGACCAAGGTGTGGACCAATTAGGGTTATAGGATGGTTTAAGCCCTACAATCAATTTTAAACCCTAATTAGATATAATTGAGGAGTTTCAAAATTATTCATGTATTTTGCAAGCTCCACCGGTGGCTCTCGTTGGGGATGTCTATTCAGGAGGAACATAGCAAGAATTTAGATATATGGAGAAGCAGACCATGCCAACCATTGGGCCACAGAGTCAACCCAATATTTCAAACCTCATTTGATATCCCCAGGCCACCAAATGGAAAAGGGAAGTCAACACTTACCCCTATCAAACACTAATTTGTTAAAGAAGTTGATCTCCTTCAACCAATCACTGTTTATGTCACACCATAGCAGCTAAAGTATCATCTTTCCTACAAAAATAAATATTAGGTTACCTTTAAACAAGTGAGAACTTTCTCCATGTTTGGCTTTGTTGTTACATGGTAACCACATCATATAGGCCACCTCACTACCACCCATTGCATTTTCTGATTCTATAGCAAGTGATAAAAATTTAGATCACTGATCAACACCATATGAAACCACAATTTCCTCATATATGTTGACCCCCTCATATGAATGAAGGAAAAAAGAAAATGCCTCCAAGCACATGGCAAAGAAAATAATGCCATCTCATCATACTGACATGTAGAGGGAAACTCATCCTTAGACAATTCAAACTAAAAACTTTGAATCTCAGGCACACAAGGGATGTGAGCAGCCCAAAAATTACCACCATGTTGCTACTCATCAGTACTGCAAGCAGGATGCTTGGAGTCCTCAATGTTGATGTAGACCTCATCAACACATCCATTTGAATCATGAGACATTTTATGTGAAGAGCTATACTATTCAAATTGTCTCTCTTCTTCAACCTCTTTGCAATCTGTTGAGGCATATGTATCACAAAATTCAAAATCATGACACACATTTGTGGAACTTACCTCAGCAACTAGTGCAGGGGCACCTTGGGGTCTCCATGCCTCTTTGAGGCCTTGTTTTTTTTTTTGTTTGATTTCAAGATTATTATGATGTAATAAAGTTTGAAGGACCATATTCAATGACTTGTAATATGTTTTTAGGCTTGGTGTTAAGTTTTAATGTAATAACAATGTCTCCTTCCTCACCATGTAAACTTGGTGCATCTAGGAAAATCAAAGAATCAAGATGCCATGATGCAACCAGCTACTTGAGGGGATTTTCCTTGACGTTTTGAAGTGGTTTATGATGTTTTTTTACACATCTTGAAGGCTCAATGTAATTGGGCTTGTGGGAAGTTGTGTAACTTTCCTTAACTAGGCAATTAGTTGTCTAAGTGAAGTTTGCTAGCTTCCAATGTCCAACTAATTCAAATTTCAATTGTAGGAAGTTGGGAAGGGTTGTTGAAGGTAGAAATAAGCCTCTCTTGGTCAAGACATGGTTGTTTTTGAACCATTTGATGATCTAATGCAAAAACATACTATTTTCTAGAAATTATGTGCAAAAATTATCTGATTTCTTGCGTGGTATGGCCTCTGTACGTTCTGCACAGGCATAAACCTATTATTACTAGATAGAGGGAAGACCTGGATTTCATTTGGAGGTTATTTGGTAGATTTTCATCAAGAATAAGAGGAGATATTTCCATTTTAGCAAGAGTGGGTATGAAAACCCTCAAAGCTAGGGTTTTGATTGAAAAATGATTCTTTCTTCCATCTCCATAGTGTAAAATTGCTCAATCTTGGTGGGATGGAAGGTTTTTGTACATATTTTCATGTTCACAAGGTTCTGGAGAATGGAAAGATGTTTGGAGGGAGTTATGCATTGTTCTAGGCTTGGCTTCCTCATGTGATAGGCCTAGTTTGTGAAGCAAAAAGTTGAGTTTTTCTAGTTTAGAGTAATTTTGTTAGAAGAGGCACTTAGGAATGTTAGGAATGGATGTAAATAGCCTATACGAATCTGGTTCAAGGCTTTGGGGTGAAGGGGAGAGCCTAGATAGTCAAAATCCTATTGTGGGTAATCAATTAGGCCTCTTGGAGCAGTGTTACATTGGTCCATTCCTACCTTTCTACTCACTATCAAGAAGGGAGGTTTAGAGGACTTGTAGGGGAAAATAATAGTTGTCTAAGTTCAGTGATTTGGGCCTAGTATAGGCTTGTATGTGCATTTTTTTTTACTGTCCTACCGAGCAGGGCTACAAGGGTTTAAAGGGTAAAGAGGCCTAAAGGTTAGAGCGATGAAAAAATGGAGTCTCCCAATTTAGGGTGTTGTTTTTTGGATTGGTCATATGAAAAATGTTCTAAGTGGTTCTAAACCCTCTTGGTTTTTTGAGTACAAGAACCCTAGGTGAGTTGGGTCATTTCCTTGAAGGAGTGGTGGATTAGAAAGATCCACATAAAGAGTATTTGAAAGAAGCACCAAGCAAGAGTCTTTGTCATCTGAGTTTGTTGTCTTTCCCTACTCACTCTGCATCAGCAACACTAGTCTACCATGACCGATTTGAAGTCCACTACTCATGAGGAAGATTATGAGTTGCACCCCTTGAAAACAAGTTTTCATAGGCATCCATGTGACTGATACAATCACACTCCTCAAGTGCAAACTCATCATAAATAATATCTTCAGCTATACTAACATTTATCTTTTCATTTTTATCTTCACATATAGCTACATCTATGCTATCCTCGTGCAGAAATCTAGTGACAACTTCAAATCTAGGACAAGGGATAGAAGAAGGTGAGAAATTAAACAAGCAACTTCATGTTCATCATTTGTATCACCATCATATGCATGTCTTTCACAATCTGCAATCTAAACTAATCCATCTAATGAATCTTTGGCACACATATCTTCTTCCTCTTTCATACTACTGCAACAATTAACAAAGTCATATCCCACACTGTCAAACTAGAAATCACCATTAGATTCATCATTGCTGCTTTCTTCTAGTTGAAAACCACCACATATTGTCACATTCTTTTGATATAGAGAGAAAACTCTCTACCTTTTTTGTTTCAACATATGCAGAAGGTATGACATCAAATTTTTCTATCACTTCATCATACCTTAAATTTTGGTTGCTATCATAACAACCCTCATCTACACACAATTCTTTTGTAGGTTGCTCAAAAAAAGAATCTTCACCAATACAAGATGCATCACTTTTTTCTTCCACCATACCATCCAGAGCCATTTGATCAAGCCTAGAATAGGTACCATCACATAATTCAGATAAGAAAAGTTCTCCATATTTCCCTATCAACCTATCAATTGTTGAAAGCCAACTATCAATCTCTCTAACTCCAGAAGGCTTCTGTCATTGTGGCATTGTACTCATACTTGGTTCAATTCTTTCACAAAATAAATCAACACATGTTGATTTATACAACCTATCTAATTCTAGTATAGAAAACCAACATTCCATGAATTTATCATGAAATTCATATGGGGATTCATCTTCATAGATTTCTATGTTCCATAATGCATCTAGAGGTGAGAAATTTTCAACCTCATATTCATATTCTTCTTCAACTTCCTAACTGTGCAGAAAACTACTGTCAAACAAACATTCATTATTCACGTCTCCAAATCGATCCATGAATATTTATTAAACTCGTGCCATGAACAAATAGAATGCAAAGGAAGATTAAAAAACCAATCCTTAGCACAATTTTCTAAAGCACTTACAAAAAATTCATGACAACATCTTCTACTATCTGACATTTCACCATCAAATTAGTGAAATCCTACAAATGTATTGATGTTGATTGTTCTAAACTACCTCTAAACTTAGGCAAATATTTCTTTATCTCTCTTAGAACAACGTTCCAATAACCATGGATTTTACTGAAATCTAGAGGGTTATATATCTCCAAAGAAAAAGGTTTCCTTTGAGGATATGACTATGGTTTAGTCATGGTAGAATAGCTTGTAGAGGGGGGACCCATTTGGTAATATATTTTTGAAAAATAATATCTAATCCTCTACAACTATTTGCTTTAGAATATCCAATTTCTTAATTCCCTTTTCAAATAGTACCTTAAAGCACTAAATAAGGCACAATATTTACTATAAATTTATTACAGACCTTCATACAAAATGTTGCAATAGGAAAATACCTAAAAATTTTTGCAACAACTCTTTTGATGATGTAAAAATTTTGTAGATTCACCACCTCTTTGAAAGAGGAAAAGATCTTCAGGAAGCAAAGAGCTCCTTCCAAGATCTAGGTATTTATGAGTTCTCTCCACTAACAAAGTACCAAACTTCAAGAACACACCAGAAATGTTACAACAATCTCCCTCTTCAAGTATGTAGGTCCTTGGATCATTTAACCAAAAACTTAAAATCAACAAATTTCTTGACTCACCCAATGGATATATCTCTATCTTCCTCAATGGAATCACCACTGTATGTGGCTCACAAGGAGGAAGAGCATATTTTCAATTGCTCACCCAGAGATTCTTGCACTTCTTGTTCTTTCTTTCCCAGTAGAGTCACCAATCTATTGGTGGATCAGATAGGGAGCTTCAACTAAATAGCAATAAAAAATATATCCAAATATTTTTGTTATTTCTTCTCTAGTAGAGTTTCCAATCTGTTGGTGTTTCTAGCTAATGGTCTATTTTCTCCTAAAGGGTAGCTACTCCTTATGCTTAAAGACCCTAGGTAAGTGGCCAACGAACAGGAGATGATTGGAAATCTTCTCCTCTGCACTTTAGGCTCTACAAGACCAAGGTGGGTATCCCTATATGTTAAAGCATATCATCACACTATAATGGTGGAAGGCCTTTCATGGGATAAATTATATATGTAACCTTCAATATTATCAATGACTTATGGTAGTGTGGGAAGAAAAAATAGGAAACATGAAAGAAAATCCAAACTAAGAAAGCAGTGAAATGTTTTTCTTTTAAATATTTTGATTCATCCCTAACTTCAAACTTTGTGAATCTCCTTGACTAGTGTCTAATCCATACAAAGTCAGGAATTAAATAAACTCCTACAATAGACCAACCATGGCTTCTCATAAACCTACTACCTTGTAGTAGGAAACCAACAAAAGGACAACCATCACATTACTTATTAATCCACATTGTGACAACATTACCCTCACTATCTCTATGCAAGCAATTACACCACTCCTTGAATGGTAGGAAAACACAGAAATAATTCAAAAAACAAATGTGCTTGAAGCATCAAAATAACCCTTGATTTCTTTGATTCAAAAGATAATGTGTACAATATTTGGAGAACATGACAAATTGACATTTAGATTTGAGACAAAATATAATGTGTATTACAATCATCTATTGTTATTATAGAGCGTAGCTTAAAGCATTCCCTATCTATGTCATAAGGACTTACCCTATTCAACTTGACTCAATAAAAGACTTACAAAAAACTAGAAGACAAAATCGTGGAAGGGAAACACTCCACCAAATCCCTCAAGTGGAGAGAAAAATTTTGAGCCCCAAAATAATACAACAAAATTTTCCTTTATAGTGTACGCATAACTCAGCTTCAAAATCAAAATCCTTAACTCTAACTCTAACTAGGGTTATAGGAAGAAGAACCCCAATCAAATTACAAACACCAAATTTCCCCCAAAATAGAGCAACAACTAGGCCATAAAAGCCACCTGACACCTCGAGCACATCCCAACATAATATCATTCATGAATGCAGGTATAGGCACCAATGAAATCTACAATAAAATCTGGACAAGCAAAAGATCTTTGACAGATCATGCCCTTCTCTTCCATCCTTTCCTTTATCAACAATTAATATGAGCAGTTGAGGTGGTCGCAGCAATCAATTTTTCCATTGTATTGATTGATAGTTGTTTCTTGCATTCACACCATGCCTTACCACCTAGCCATTGGAAAATCACATCCTTGAATTATGGTCATTGATCTATCCCCTTCAGGCCAAGATCCAACACCAATCGTTCACTACCTTGAACTTTAAAACCTGACTATCAAATTAAAACCCCTTTAAATCTAGGTCATTTGATCACCATCACATCACATTAAAGACATTGTAAGATATCAAAATGAGTAATTTTAGATTCCCTTCGATGCATAGGTTGGAAGGAATGCAACATATTAGAGTGAGTCGCATTTGAGTCCCTCCAATGAAATGAAACCTTCCACCTGTCATCCTCATCAACATCTTGCAACTCACAACAACGATGTGAGTTGGCTTATCGATCAACCATACAATGGCACTTGTCTACATGTGACCATTCACTAACTTCATCTGCCTTCCCATCGGGTTCCACCAAAAACACATCCTACACCATTTGATCACCATAGGACATCATCAAAGAGATAGCCACACATCAAGAGGAGAAACTTTGCAGTCCCTTTGATGAAATGACCAGAAGTATTGCAACATATCGAGAGGAGTAATTTTGAGTCTCGTCATTGCAATGAAATCTCACCTCTGCCTTAACCTTTATCAGGTCCCACCACATCACTATGAGCTCCTTGCTCCCTTGTTGAGAAAAAAAAAGGGCCCACCACATCACTATGGGCTAGCGGTCCATCGCCACCTACCACCATATGTCATCATACTCTACATCGGACCCCTCATAGCTCATCGAAGAGAATATAACAAATTGGAGTGAGGCACTTTGCAGTCCCCTTAATGAACACCATCAAACACACTATAAGATATCAGAGTGAGCATCTTTAGAGTCCCCCTAATGAAATAGCATCAAAGACACCTTTGGATATCAGAATGACCATTTATTGAGTCCCTCAGATGCAATGAAACACATCCCCATTGATGGAAAAGAAAACCGCCACATGGGGCCACTACCGGAAGATAAGGTTAAGGGGTTGGTTAAAGAATGATTGCCTAAGGCATAAGTTATAACTTGGTCGACTTGGAACTGGGTACAACAAGTTGAGTGGATAGAAATAAAGACCAAGGCATGGAGCAATTAGGGTTTTACGAGGGTTTAATCCCTACAAGAAATTTTGAACCCTAATCAGATACAATTGAGGAGTTTCAAAACTTCAAGATCACAAAATTTCAAAAATAGCCATGGATTCTGCAAGCTCCACCAGTGGCTCTAGTTGGGTATGTCTGCTTAGGAGGAACAGAGCAAGAATTTAGATCTTTGGAGAAGTAGACCATGCCAACCATTGGGCCATAGAGTCAACCCAATCTTACAAACCTCATTTGATAGCCCTATGCCACCAAATGGAAAAGGGAAGTCAACATTTACCCCTATCAAACACCAATTTGTTAAAGGAGTTGATCTCCTTCAACCAATAATTATTTATGTCACACCATAGCAGCACAAGTAGCCTCATTCCTGCAAAAATAAATATTAGGTTACCTCTGAACAAGTGTGAACTTGCTCCATGTTTTTCTTTGTTGTTACATGGTAACCACATCATATAGGTCACCTCACTGCCACACATTCCATTTTCTAATTCTGTAGCAAGTGATAAAAATTGAGAGCTCTGATCAACACCATATGAAACTGTAGTTTCCTCATATCTATTGACCCCCTCTTATGAATCAAGGAAAAAATAAAATTCCTCCAATTCACATGGAAAAGAAAAATATGCCATCTCATCAGAAACCTTGAAAATAGTTGTTTCTATGTTTTGGGAGATAGAACCAACCAATTTCCTTTAAGTTTCACTCAAGGAAACCCTAGAGATCTTAATCCAAGGATGGAATGAGAGAAAGAGATTTGCAATAGGATGTCCTAGGGTGTGATAAAATACTAAAAGGGGGTTCACCACCAAGCAAGAGCTTGGAAAGACTAGGAATGTAAAAGATATGTAAAACCTAACTATATAACCTAGATTAGAAACTGAAATATAGAATAAATGACTGAGAAAGTATAGACGTACACCTTAAAACTAAAGGGGCTTGAATGAAGACTTGAAATCCTAAAAACATTGACTTTAATGCTCACTGGGACTCATATGCCAGGCTATGCAATTTAGTCCTAGACTAGGGTTTCTGGGCAGAAACTGGAATCTGGCAGTGACAAGTCTGAATCTTCTGAAACACAAAAAATATGCTATACCAGGAATCATACGTCACAAGTGGCATATCAGTCTCATTTTTATTTTTCAAGAAGTTAAGATTTGAATTTTTTCTCCTATCTCTACTCTTCCTTCCCGACTTCGTTTCCAGATCTGAACATGCAAAATAGAATATAGTATTGATTTTCTTATGGGGGGTTTGCCTCAATCAAACCCCTAGTTTGGTAATTAAACCTTGATAGAAACAATGGATCTTGAAAGTAAATGTGAATGAAAAACCAAATCATAAGTGTATCTAAGATTAGGAGATCTAAGATGCAATAAAGCCCTATTCTAATGTGCTAGAATAAGATGCATGAATGAAGCATAGAGATGGTGACTCACTTTGGGAGATCTCTAATCACCCTAATAAGCCATAATAATCCATGTACCTTACTTTAGGAAAAAATTAGAATGATAATAGAGGATGGAATCACTTAGGAAACAAGTCATTAGGCTTGTTTTGATGGCTAGTTGCATCTCCTCAACCTAGAATCCATCATGATTCACCATAGGCAACCATCATCAATCCTTCACAATGCTAGATCTTGAATGAAAGTGAGCTTGAAGACCTATAAAAACACTATAATGTTGCTCCAAGACTTCAACCTTTCTTGCTACTTGCTCTTGAATTCTCTTGTGAAAAAATGCTTGAATGCTCAAGTTGATATCATGAATGCTTAGGCCTTGAATTGCTTTTCTAAATGAAAATAATGATTTGAAACCTTGTTTATATAGGAATCTCATCTAATTTACCATTTATTAGATCTCAAATGGCAACATCAACCAAAAATTTTAATTGAAAACCTTAATTTCTTGCTCAAACCCTAAAAAGGGGCCACCCGGGACTCATATGCCACTTGTGGCGTATGGGTCCCACCTAGGGGGACTCATACATGCAAGGTGGCATATGAGTTCCACCCTAGTTTCTTGAGGTGAGAAAATGTTTGGGTTAGAAAATTGAATGTATTTATTTATTTTATCATAATTTTAGTCGAAATAAGCCTTGAGATCTAAAATAAAGGGTTTTAGGGGCCTATTAATAATGATTTAAAGGGTCATAAATGCAAGGGTGCTAAAATAGGTCAAAATTAATTGTGAAATTGTACCATCTCCAAAAAGGGAGAACAATTTCCTACACCACATCATCATGTTGACATGCAAAGGGAAACTCATCCTTAGACAAGTCAAATTGAAAAACATTGAAGCTCAAGCACACAAGGCACATGAGCAGCCCAAAAATTACCACCATGTTGCTGCTCATTAGAACTACAAGCAGCATGCTTGGAGTCCTCAATGTTGATGCAAACCTCACCAATACATCCATTCAAATCATGAGACATTTTATGTGAAGAGCTATAATATTCAAATTGTCTCTCTTCTTCAACCTCTTTGCAATCTATTAAGGCATATGTATCACAAAAATCATAATCATGACACACATTTGTGGAACTTACCTCAGCAATACTACTCTACCATGACCAATTTGAAGTCCACTGCTCATGAGGAAGACTTTTAGTTGCACCCCCTAAAAACAAGTTTTCATAGGCATCCATGTGACTGATACAACCACACTCCTTAAGTGAAAACTCATCATAAATAACATCTTCAGCTGTACAAACATTTATCTTTTCATTTTTATCTTCACATATAGCTACATCTATGTTATCCTCATGCAAAAATTGAGTGACAACTTCAAAACTAGAACAAGGGACAGAAGAAGGTGAGAAATTAAACAAGGAAGTAGCTTCATGTTCATCACTTGTATCACCATCATATGCATGCCTATCATAATCTACAATCTGAACTGAGCCATCCAATGAATCTCTGGCACACATATCTTCTTCCTCTTCCATATTGTTACAACAATCAGTAGAGTCATATCCCACACTATCAAACTAGAAATCACCATTAGATTCATCATTGTTGCTTTCTTCCAGTTGAAAATTACCAAACATACTGTCGCATTCATCTAATATAGATAGAAGATTCTCTACCTTTGTTGTTTCAACATCTACAAATGGTATGACATCAAATTTTTTTGTCACTTCATCATACCTTACATTTTGGTTGCTATCATAACAACCCTCATCTACACACAATTCTTTTGTAGGATACTTAAAAGAAGAATCTTCACCACTATAAGATGCATCACTTTTGTCTTCCACTACACTATCTAGATCCATTTGATCAAGCCTAGAATAAGTACCATCACATAATTTAGATAAGATAATATATCCTCCCTATCAACCTATCAATCGTTGAAAGCCAACTATAAATCTCTCTAACTCCGGAAGGCTTCCATCTTTGTGGCATTGTACTCATACCTGGTTCAAGACTTTCACAAAATAAATCAACACATGTTGATTTATCCAGCCTGTCTAATTCTAGTATAGCAAACCAACATTCCATGAATTTATCATGAAATTCATATGGGGATTCATCCTCATATATTTCTATGTTCCATAATGCATCTAGAGGTGAGAAAGTTTCAACCTCTGATTTATATTTTTCTTCAAACTCATGCCATGAACAAATAGAATGTAGAGGAAGATTAAAACCAATCCTTAGCACCATTTTCTAAAGTTCTTACAAAAAAAATCATGACATCTTCTTCTACTATCTGACATTTCACCATCAAATTAGTGAAATCCTACAATTGTCTTGATGTTGATTCTTCTAACTGCCTCTAAACTTTGGAAAATATTCCCTTATCTATCTTGTAATAGCATGTGGATAACCATGGATTTTACTAAAATCTAGAGGGTTATATATCTCCAAAGAAAAAGGTTTCCTTCAAGGATATGACTGTGGCTCAATCATGGTAGAATAGCTTGTAGAGGGGGGAACACATTTGGTTATATATTTTTGAAAAATAATATCTAACCCTCTACAACTATCTGCTTTAGAATATCCAATTTCTCAATTCCCTTTTCAACTAGTACCTTAAAGCACTGAATAAGGGACAATATTTACTAGAGCCTTGGTGTAGACCTTCATGCAAAATTTTGCAATAGGAAAATACCTAAAAACTACTACAACCAACTCTTTTGATGAAGTAAAAAATTTGTAGAGTTTCCACCTCTTTGAAAGAGGAAAAGATCTTCAAGTAGCAGAGAGCTCCTTCCAAGATCTGGGTATTTTTGAGTTCTCTCCACCAACAAAGTACCAGAATTCAAGAACATAACAAAAATGTTACAACAATCTCCCTCTTCAAGTATGTAGGTCCTTGGATCATCTGACCAAAAAATTCATATCAACAAATTTCTTGACTCTCCCAAACAGATATATCTCTATCTTCCTCAACGGAATCACCATTGTATGTGGATCGCAAGGAGTCAGAGCATATTTTTAGTTTCTCATCCAAATATTCTTGCACTTCATGTTCTTTCTTCCCTAGCAGTGTCAACAATTTGTTAGTGGCTCTGCTGGGGAGCTTCAACTAGACAATAATAACAAATATAACCAAAGATTCTTGTTATTTCTTCCCAAGTAGAGTCACCAATTTGTTGGTGTTTCTAGATAATAGTCTAGTTTCTCCTAAAGGGTAGCTACTCCTTATGCTTAGATACCCTAGGTCAGTGGCCAAAGAATAGGAGATGATTGGCAAGCTTCTCCTCTGCACTTTAGGCTTTGCAAGACCAAGGTGGGTATCCCTATATGTTAAAGCAGATCATCACACTATTATGGTGGAAGGCATTTGTATCAAATTTTGTGGAGCAATTGAATTACCCAACTTATTATCATATGGGTTTATATATATCTGATGGTGGTGAACAAAGTTCTTGAAATAGCACTCACATGGTTCACAATATATAACCAATTATCACACGTAACAAAACAACCCAAAACAAATAATAACAAAACATAAACAAACTAACAATTAGCCTATCTATGTGGAGCGAATGATGGAATACCCAACAATCCCCCCTTATTACATCATTTCTTTAAATTACTAATAAGAGAATCCTAAAAAAATTCAAACTTCACACGTGCAAGAGGCTTGGTGAAGATATTAGCACGTTGTTCTTGGGTTGAGCAGAATTGGAGTTGGATGTTGTTTTGTTGAACATGTTCTCGAATGAAGTGGCATTCAACTTCACTATGCTTTGTCTGTTCATGAAACACTGGATTACGAACAAGCTTGAGAACACTCTAATTATCACAATAGAGGACTGTAGGTTGGTTTTGTGGTACCCCCAATCCTTTTAATATGTGATGTAACCAAAATGCTTCACAAACTATTGCACTTGATGCATGATATTTTTCCTCTATTTGTTGGAAATATGTGCCTCAATCTCACGGGCTGAAACCTCTAGAAGAGAAAAGTCGGTATGACATTCATTGTGTCTGGCTGACTAGCAATTTGTAACCTTGTTGAAATGTTCTGGTCATTGTGACCTTGCTTATGTCTTGTCGATTGGTGTTGTCGTTGTGACATGTTGATCGTTGTGATAATTTCTATCTCTCACCGCAAGTGGAGATCTCTGGCCAACAAGCCACTCTTATCTGATATCGAGGAGACTTTGGGCAACAAGCGGTTTCGGGGAGAGACTTGGACATTTGGTATGTCTCATATCGACAAGAGAAGTCTTTCTGATGAGTTTTCACTTGGAGTCTTCGAGGTAACACGGAGGCTTCACTATGAACTCTTGGTGACTTATGTTTGTCTCACTAATGCTCATTGGGGTAACTTGGAAGTCTTAGTAAGAATTCTTGCCGATGACGGGTTCTCTCACCGATAGGTGTGAACATCATTGTAACCTCTTGGCAATAGCGGTAAGTCTTGCTAACTATTAGATGTTTTGGTATAACATAAAGGCTTGGTATGATCTCTTAATGAAGGACGATAGTCTTGCCGATGGGAATTCTATTGTCTATGTGACTTTGGAGCTTCGGTATGATGTCTCACCAATAGCGATAAGTCTTGGCAATAGCGATACAAGTAATGATCATCGGTATGAGGTCTTGGTGACACGGAAAAGTCTTAGTGATAGCTTTCTGAATTCGGTGTAACCTCTTGCTAATAGTGAGGACTCTTGGCGACAGCTACAATCAGGTCTTATGGCATCAGGAAGACATGGTTAGTGTCTCACCGACATGCGAATACATTGTGAATGCCTTTGACTGATTGGGAGACCATCCTACATGGTGTGTCTTCGACCAATGAGAGAATCCAAATGGGAACCGCTAGCAGTTGGACTGTTGCGGCAGTTACTAAGAGGAAGCTCAACAGACAGGAGCTTCATGGATATACTCAAAGATTGAAGATTGGGATCAGTTCGATGGTTGGATGAATATTTTGGAAGGTGATCAGTGTGAATTCTATTCTGAGTATATTGTAACTAGAATCTTCTATACAAGGTTGGTCATTGTGAAAGCTACTATAAACTAACATCAGAAAGATAAGTCTGATCTCTGTATGTAATCTCCATTACTGTAATACAAAGTGACTTCTCTTGGTGTGGTGGGTTTTTCTCCCGTAACGGTTTTCCCAAGTAATTCTGGTGTTCATCTGTGTATGTTTAATTCTCTGTTTCTGTTATTTCTTTCATGTACATCTTAATTGGACTGTAATTGTAAAATTTAAAAGTGTCTCTAAATTCTTCCCTAAGGTTTTGATGTTAGGAGAGTTGTTTTTGCACTTAGCTTTCCTTACACTATTGAGGAACGAGCAATTGTGGCTTGCTTCTTACTTCCCCAAGAAATAGGACCTGATCCAAGGAAGAAAACAAATCCAGAAGTGGATTTTCTATCATCAATAGAACCTTCATAATCTACATTTGTGTACCCAGTTAAGAAGAATTGATCATTCTTTTTATATTCCAAACTATGATCCATTGTACCATGTAGATACCTTAAGACCCTTTTTTCTACTATTCAATGGCATTTCTTTGTTTCTTGCATGAATCATGAAAGATAATTAACAAAAAAACTAATATTTGGTCAAGTATATCTCAGGTAAATCAAACCTCCAATCATTTGACGATAAAGAGTTTCATTCACTTGAGATATATCAGATGTAGATAACTGCAAACCTGATTCCATTGGTGTAGAAATGGGTTTGGAATGCATCATTTTGAATTTCTCAAGTAGTTTCTTGGCATATTTCCTTTGAGATACAAAGATATGGTGATTTTTTTGAGATGCCTCTAAGCCGAGACAATAGTGCAGTAGCCTAATATTTTTCATATCAAATTTCTTCTTGAGATCATTCTTGGATGTTTCAACCATTACTTCTGAGCTTCCTGTGATAACCAAGTCATCAACATATACAATAATTATCACAATATCCCCCCTTTATCCTTGAGGTAGAGATTTGGATCATAGAGATTCCTAGTGAAACCATGTTGTAGCAGATGTTCATCAATTTTTATATACCAAGCCCTAGGAGCTTGTTTGAGACCATATAGGGACTTGACTAGTTTACAAACCTTTTCCTCTTTACTAGGTGCAACATATCCCTCTGGTTGAGTCATATAGACCTCTTCCTTAAGGTCCCCATTAAGAAAGAAACTTTTTACATCCATTTGATACAATTTCCATCCAAATTGAGTAGCTAAAGCAAAAATCATTATAATGGTTTTTATCGTTGCAGTGGGAGAAAATGTTTCCTCATAGTTTATTCCTTCTTTCAGGGCATAACCCACTGCAAGTCTAGCCTTATGTTTATCTATACTACCATCTACTTTATACTTAGTTTTAAGAATCCATTTACAACCAATTGCTTTCTTACTGGTTGGTAGATCAACAAGCTCCCAAGTGTTGTTTTTCATCAAAGATTGATATTCTATGATGAGCCTTGTTTTTGGTCTAGTTTTGGTAGAATCTATAGCCTATTTTCTCATAGATGTCATGTATTTTAATGCTTAAATGTTGGTATTAGCATAATTTTTCCCTCAAACCATTTACATTTGACATTACCCGATATCTGCAAGCTTTAATGATATTTGGCATAATATGTGGATCATCTATGTTGATTTTGCATGTGATTAATGAGTGTTTCTTAGAGTGGTTATTGGTGTGTAGATATTGTGCATACTAATTGTGGACCATAGAATTAATACGTCAAGTTATGGAAGACACTTCCAGCTGGGCATGCACCATAACGTCCAATTGAGAAGCTACTCTAGGTCAAAGGTGGCCAAAGCAAAGATTCTTCATGCAACCAAATGTAACTGCCTTGCAGTGGACCTTAATGATTGAGCATGCATGGGTGTTACTGTTGTGATGCATCTTGGCTTGGCTTGCATGTCTAACTAGATTCCATGCATGTGTAACCCCCACCGCTCCACTTTCCCCTATTTTCCCAAAATGGCATCCTCCTAGTTGTGGAGTTGACTGCCTTGTTAGCTCTATAGTATAAATAATAAGTTGATGTTCCTTCTTGGGGGGTTGCTTGATTCTACATTGTACTCTCATTTTAGTAATACCGATACATTACTCTTTGTATGCACAATTTACAGTGAATCAAAATCAAGTTCTGAGTTCGAACATCTAAGTTTTTGTTAGTTTAGAGGATACTTATCCAAGGGGGCCCACTTGGTGAGTAATCTATTCTCTTAGTTCAGCATTAGCTTAGTATTACTTGTCATTTGATACTTAGTTTGAAATCTGGCATTGACTGTTCCTGCAGCCAAAGCAAATAGAGTAGTTCCTATTTATTGCTCAAATCTTTTATTCTTGCTTTGCATTTCAATTTAATCATAGTTATTGGTGGATTTTTAGCATTTGATTTATTTCCTTTTGGCTATTTACTTTCAACATTGTGTTTCTTAGTTGTAGAATGCAATGGCTACTTGAGCCCCTAGTGCACATATAGTGCTGACCCATTTCAAGTTCACGTCCCTAGGTTGACAAGTTAAATGCACCTTCATTATGGTTGAATGAATATTCAGGTTATATTTCCAATCTCTAAGTGATGGTTGTAAAATCCTAGTTATGAGATCATTGTAGGATTCCAAAAACTCTTCATCCATAGCCTCTTTCTAAGGCTTTGATTCTAGTGCTTCCTAAATAGTAGATGGATCAAAATTTTCAACAACTACATTCATTAGTGTAAAGTTTACCTCATTACATTGTGAACCATGTTGTGAGTCTTTGGACCTAAAGTGGAAGTGTTTGGGACTCTATCTAACTTTGCATCTCGAACGGTACTTGTGTACCACTTTGGTAAAGGTTTTGTGACATTGGTGGGTGTTGACTGATTGTGTTGCCAAAAAAGTGTATACTTTTCTTGATATGGGAATAATTGATGATAAATTGAACTTAATGAGGCCTTTATTTGGTGTTGTGAGGTGTCTACACATCCACACTAGGTCTTGGGCCCTTGCAAATTGAATAAAATGCATTTATTGATGTCTTGTAAAGGTGTTGTAAGGTGTTGTAACACATCTTCACACTTTTCTAGGACCATAATGTTATAATTCACATAAATAACCTTACCAAGGCCTATTTCAAAGTGTTGTAAATTCTTGTAACAAACTTCCACACTTTCTTAGGCTTGTCATCAATATTTACACCTTTCTTATGATTCAAATGACCCCTTTATACACTTTTAGGCCTTAATTAAGTTTCTTGTTGAAAAAGAACCCAATAAACAATATTTAATACATATTAATCTCCAACATCCACTCAAAATTTCCCAGGTGGACTAAGTCACCACCTTGGGTGACTTAGTCCCATTTGGCTCAAAAATCAAAATAAATTCAAATTTCTTTCGGGTTTTTATTCTTTAATACCTAAGGTCGGCCTATGATGAGGTATTTTCGAGAATTTAGGCATAATTGTGTATAAATAAGGGTTTTTCCCCTCATTTTTCAACCTCCTAACTCATCTTAATTCATAACTCATCATCACTCATCACTCATCATGTTCTCAAGTCAAGCAAGCTAGGGTTTCATCATTGCAAGTCATCAAGATAGCTCTCAAGGACATTCAAGGGTAGATTATTCATGTTTTTTTGTAAAAATTCAAGATCAAACATCATCGCAAGGTACTAACTCCATTGGTGCATGCTTCATTATATTCTTTCTTCATTTGGTTTAATTACCTAAAAAGGGGTTTGACCAAGGCAAACCCCCATGCCCTAACATTCAACATTCCTTCTTCTCTTCTTATGTGTTTGCAGATTTAGGCACTTTGAGGGTTTGAAGATCATTGAAGATTTGTTTGAAGAATTTTTGAAGACATATATTTGTTGCCCAAGCTGAAATATCAACTAAAAGTCACCTTCAAGTCTGAAAATCAGAGTTTCAAAAGTGGACACCTGTAGGAAACCAAAGTGTAGACCTAGGGTATCTGTTTCCACTTCTAAATGTTTAGAGATTCAAAAGTGGACTAAGTCACCACCTTGGGTGACTTAGTCCCATTGGACCTGATTTTTAGTTATTTCTATAGATCTAGATACCTATTTGGCTAAAACAAGTTTCTGGGCAGTTTCCCTAAATTTGGACTAAAATGCCCCACCTAGCAACTTAGTCCCACCAGCTTAAAAATTAGAATTTCTAGAATCTTAGAGGTTTCTACAATCTCCAGTCAACTCCTCTTCATTTTCCAAGTGCATGGCTTTTGTTTTGCATTTTTGTTTTATCATCTATTGCATTTGTTTTATCTCTCTGCATATCACAATGTGTTTTCCAGTACATCATAATTCTTAGGGTTTGCATCATAAAGTCATCTCATTTTTAGATTAGTGAATTAAGTACATTTCATTTAGAAAAAATTGCATCATTACATCTCTCCTTACATCTCATCTTTAAGTGGTAAACATCATATTTTTAACCCTATCCCTTGCCTTTTAGGTGAAACATCCTAGAATGGTAAGTGGCCAATAGGTCTTATAAAATCATCATTTACATTTTGGTGAACCTGATTTTAGAACAATTTTATTTTCTGATTTGGATTCCTTCATCATAGATCTAGCTTGCATTGACCTTGCATTAGGATTTGCATGGATTTTCATGCTAGGTTTCAAGTTTTGCATCCATAAAAAAGTGCATTTAGATTGCATTTTTGACATCTAAAATCATTAAGATTTTTTGTAAATTTGCATTTTCATCTTAGGACTACATTATACAGTACTGAGACCATCAAAACCCATCAGAAAAATTTGGAAAATCTCAAAAAAAAATCCTACTGAGACTAAGTCGCCACCTTGGGCGAATTAGTCCCTATTCACCCCTAAAACAACCTTTTACATAGCTGAAAATCCTATTTTTAAGCTTTTGTTTGGTTCCATTACCTATCTGTATCAATTGGATAAGTTTTTGTAACATACATTTCATCAAATATAGCATAAAATAGCTCATTTCATGCATTGTTTCATTTCACATTTAAATCTCCCATATTTCATTTTTCAGATTATTACATACTGTAATCAGAAACTGACTTTGTTTTGCATCTAAAAATTACATATAAATCATTGCATTGCACTTTATTTCTTTTTGCATAACATGTTCTTTAGATGTGCCTTTGATTTGATTAAACATGGATTTTATAAGCATAACATCCCCTCTTAGGAGTTTGATTTTGATTACAACAATGAGGAACATGTTAGTCCTAACCACATCATTACATTACTCATTGGTGCAAATGGAAGTGTAGATAATCATCACACACATACTTGTTCTTCTCTCGATACCTCTCCTATTAGTGACGAAGGTATCTTGGTGAAGGAAGTTACAAGTCTTGAGGGTCTTGATTATCCATCTCCTTATTCCCCTTTAGAAGATGTTAGACAACAAGAACATGAGATCATAGAAACATTCTTAAATATCACCTTACCTAGTCTCCATAACCATGACAATCATACTTGTCCATCTCCTAATATCCCTCATCGATGTAAAGAGGATAGGTTGGTGTTAGAAGACATCCCTATTACAAATCATGAAACCCTTGATCCTTCCTTCCCTAATGCTCCTCCCATTTGGGATAATCTATTTGACAACCATATTGGTCCTTTACTTGATGCCTCCCCCACTTGTGATGAAGCTACTTTACAAACCTCATTTAATTGGATGAACCTATTACAAGCTCTCCTAGTAGGGTAGATAATATGGTACAAGAAAATGAGACCTTAGAAATAACCAAAAATAAAATAAAGTCTTCTTCTCCTCTCCCCACTATCAATCATCAAACACATTTAACCATTAATAATTCCCTTAGTTACGATGAAGTTAGTTTGGATGAACCAAGCCTTAATTATAAAGAACATGAGGCTTTTTGTTCTCCTAAACACTTTCCTTCTAGGGATAATATCATCATACAAGGCAAAGATAACATTGATAATAATATTATTCCCTTTAAAATTGATGGAGAGCCAATGTTAGACTCTCATTTTCCAAGGGATGTTAATATTATTCAGCCTCAACTCATCCTTTATCCCCCTTCACACAAACAAACTCCGCACAAACCTAAATTCACCCTCTACCAACCTCAAACTAATCTATCATAGCAACCAAGTCATAATATTGTTGCTCTTACATATAACACTCAAAATAACCCATAACCGCCACAACCAACCCCAACACCCTTACCTTTGCCTAATTCTATCCCCTCTAGACCTTTCTTACTAGGTCTTCCTACTGGAAAGGAGTACAATCTTGTTGAACAACTAAAGAATACTCCTGCTAAGATATCATTATGGGATCTTATTCAAGCCTCCCTCACTATCACAACATGATCCAAACTGCCTTGCAACAAGTTCTTGCCCTTTCTAATGTAGAACCAATGCAGAACCAACTGACATCATAGCCATGATCCAAGGAATAAACATTGATATTGTTTTCCACCAAAGTGAACTCCCCCCTTTGGAAGTGTAAAAATAAAATGAAGCTTTCATGATCATTGCTCAATACAATTGGATAGGGATAAAGTGAACCCTTATTGACAATGGCTCAGCCTTTAATGTGTGTAGCATAACTCAAAAATTCAACCCGAATCTTTATCTATTAAGGGCTTTGACAATGTCAAAAAGACACCACTTGGTGTGATCACTTTACCTATTGCAGTTGGAGAAGACACATTGAACACACAAATACAAGTTATGCCTCATGATCTTTCATATAACCTTCTTCTAGGTAGGCCATGGATTCATGCTATGAATGGTGTGCCTTTCACTCTTCATCGAAAAATGAAATATATCTACAATGGAAAAGTGTACACAATCGACGTTGATCATCAGCCTTATAATGTCTTGCAACTTGAGAAAAACAAAGAGAACCCCTTGAACACATTAACACCAACCACACAAGTGGAACCTACACAACAAAAGGACAAACAACAACGTAGTGAACAATCCACAAATCTATTAGACAATGATTAGGGTTCCTTGGATTTTTAACATGACTTCATGGGTGAGTATAAGATCATACACAAAAATTCAAATAGGGAAAATGAAAATGCAGATGACCCTTTGAAAGCATCCACCTCAACCACTTTAGACAAAGAAGCAAACTACACAACAACCTTTGATGAACACAATAACAAACAACCACCCGATTCCAAAGCAATGAAAAAGCTTTATGGAAAAGGTTATGAGCTTATGGAAAAACTTGGATATAGTGGAAAAGGATGTGGTGTTAATGAACAATGTATCTGCAACCCTATCGACCCTATCACACAACAAAAAACTCATGGTCTTGGCTATTGTACTGTAATAGAGATCACCAAACCTTCACTTACCATCAACAATCTCACAACACATACTCCTACATTATTCTTAATTGAACACCTCAACACTAGTGGTCTTGAACATCATCCAAACATGAAACAAACAACTACACCTTCACTTAATTTCAATTTCATCTCACAAGACACAAATGATTTACATTCACTAGATTTTCCCTCCTCTTGTAAGAGAGAAAAAAATCTTGCAATCTAGATAAACTTGTGTAAGTATGACATCTACTACTGAGCAATATGTATCTTTAACGCAAGCCACAAGACCACCTTCTACCATTGATCAAGAGGGTATCTTGTCAAGACTGGACTCCAAGATCACTTGATCACCCTCCCTCCCATATTTCGAAAGAAATGCTCTTACAATACTTCATTCTATGCCTATCATAGAGTTCATGATCCCTCTACTAATGAATGTAAAGCTTTGAGTCATAAACTACAACATTTTCAGGAGTTTGGTATGCTTTCCTCTATGGGGGAACCTAATTCCTCTACTTGATACTGATTTTCACTCTAGCATGCATCATTTAAGCTCACCCTCATCCTACACCAAGTGGGGGCAAGGGGGTTTGATAGCCTTGTCCTTGTATGTCACTTGTGGTTGCCTCCTTTGGTTAGTCGTTAACCTTTCATGAATACATAAGAGAAAGCTTGGGATGTGGACAACATGCCTTAAGGTGGCTCGCATATGACATACTACCCTTCTCATGATGTAGCTTCTCGAAAACATATGACTTGGCATAGGGCTTTCTGAGTAAGCTCTCATGTCCTCTTCTACTTTAAAGAAATTGCTCATAGTATTGGTGCTTGTAACCACTTTAAAGTGGGGGCATACATCACCACTCACATTTCAATGTGTGATTTTATTTTTCTTGCAATTCCCTCTCTTGGAAACATTAGGCACAATGTTCCCCAGGATGAGACCTTGCACTTGTCCTCTCTTGGAAACAAGATGAGACCGTTTGCACTTATCCTCTCTTGGAGACATTGAGCATGATGTTCCCTAAGATGAGACATTGTACAAACAAAGAAAAATCCCTTTGAACAATCCTTACACTATTTTCCATTAACAATATCTATGAGTGTCAAGCATACGAATTTTTGCTTACTTCATAGAGCTCAAAAATCATTTTCCTTTGTTGCGCCTTATGAAAGTTATCAGGAGGTATAACTTTGGTATGGTTGAGCGGGAAGCCCATTCTGAGGCATGACTTCTCCCCATGGCCACCTATGTGCTTGAGAGCATACCAACTATTGTATGTTTCTCACCTTTGGGATTTCTCACCTCGCAGATAACTAGAAGTTCTATGGCCCCAAAGTGAGTATACTTTTGGGAATTTCTCACCCAATAGATAGCCAAGATTTTCATCGCTCCAGAGTGAGTATGCATTTTTTTTCCAAAAAAAAAACCCTAGATCTTATCCCCAACATGTTGGACTAATGGTCAAAGCTTGATCCACCCCATTTTCCTTTCCTTCTAGTTCTTTCCACTGTATGATCATGAATCTTGTCTTGCTACAAATCATTCACCTTGCATGTGTCCTTTCATGCTTATGTTGACTTGACTTAGGATCTTGGATCTTGGGGGCTTGTGCAACCTCCTCTGATCTTTTTCATCCACATTGGTATGACTGGACTCCTCTTGAATGGATACTTTAGTGTGAGTTTGAAGCAAGTTCATCCTCTCACTAAAATTGGGGCTTAATGTGTTGCCAAAAAAGTGTATACTTTTCTTGATATGGGAATAATTGATGATAAATTAGACTTAATGGGGCCTTCATTTGGTGTTGTGAGGTGTCTACACATCCACACTAGGTCTTGGGCCCTTGCAAATTGAATAAAATGCATTTATTGATGTCTTGTAAAGGTGTTGTAAGGTGTTGTAACACATCTTCACACTTTTCTAGGACCATAATGTTATACTACACCTAAATAACCTTACCAATACCTATTTCAAAGTGTTGTAAAGTCTTGTAACAAACCTTCACACTTTCCTAGGCTTGTCATCAATATTTACACCTTTCTTAAGCTTCAAATGACCCCTTTATACACTTGTGGGCCTTAATTAAGTGTCTTGTTGAAAAAGAACCCAATAAACAACATTTAATACATCTTAATCTCCAACATCCACTCAAAATTTCCTAGGTGGACTAAGTTTCCACCTTTGGTGACTTAGTCCCATTTGGCTCAAAAATCAAAATAAATTCAAATTTCTTTTGGGTTTTTATTCTTTAAGACCTAAGGTCGGCCTGTGATGAGGTATTTTTGAGAATTTAGGTATAATTGTATATAAATAAGGTTTTTTTCCCTCATTTTTCAACCTCCTAACTCATCTTAATTCTTAACTCATCATTATTCATCACTCATCATGTTCTCAAGTCAAGCAAGCTAGGGTTTCATTATTGCAAGTCATCAAGATAGCTCCCAAGGACATTCAAGGGAAATTATTCATGTTTTACTACATAAATTCAAGATTGAATATCATGGAAAGGTACACTAACTCCATTGTTGCATGCTTCATTATATTATTTCTTCATTTGGTTTAATTACCTAAAAATGGGTTTGACCAAGGCTAAAGCAACCACAGTCAAAGGGTCCTCAAAGAGAACAATCTGAACCATGCAACAAGAGTCACACAATGGAAGCAACACCAAAAATGGAGGAAAATTCAAATTCAAGCATTCTTATTATCAGAAAATTTGATTACAATTGGTCGGCAACATTCGGGCTTACAGATCTGACTCACAGGCATGATTACAACATGCTCCTCAATGTGAGCAAAAATCCTATAGAGAAAATATTATCTTTCTCCAATATCTAACTCTACTACCTTCTAATGATCAATTACAATGCTTTATATACATTCACAAATCCAAAAACATTTGTGTCAACTCAAAGATTATTCCAATCTCCGATTAAAGAAAATGTAATGTGTGTGTGCATATGTCGGCCTCAAATTTGAATTACTCCTCAATGAATGCATAGGATGAAGTGTGGACCTAAATTAAGGTCAGGGACACTCCATAGAACAATTCAAATCACACCGACAAGATCCACAAGATACGAAAATGATCCACAAGCGATTGAACTAGCCATTAGATAAGAAAATTATTCTGATGTCGGTTCAAGAAACTACCACTAAATCTGAAAGTGGTAACTTGCTGAAAAAAGATCCAATCACACTCAAATCTTGGAATAAGGAAAATGAACATGCCCATAATGTAAACATAGATCCACAAGATCTGGCAAGCAAACATGAAGAATTATCGAATCCTTCAACTTGAACTAAATAGAAACTGGAACAAAGAAAAATTGGAATGAAAATATTTTTGGGTGATGCAAGATTTCCACGACCCAAGGATGCTCCTACATCAGACACCCCTAGTGAGAAAATATGTTCCATGAGAGGGACTCATGAACATCAAATAGAGTTTGGGATATAGATCCCATGCTCATTCTTGATCCAAATGTCTTCTTTTTCTATACTTCTCTTCCTCCTAACCTCTCTTCTTTCATCTGTCAAATCCTTCAACTTCTTCTCTTTACCTTCCTTTCCCTACCTCATAACTACACAAGTAGTAAGGGACCCTTAGCACCACTCACTTTCTTCCATCCATCTGATCTACCTCCTTTGCAAGACTTCATCTTATCTACTATCTTATCTACAACCAAAGTATTCTGCTGCACAATTTTGCCGTTGCATCCTTCTAGTTTCATCTCACTTTCAGATTTAGCCATAAGGTTCTTCTTCAAATCCATGCCATCCTCTAGTACAACATCTACATCTCATTTCTCAACACTACAACTTTTCATAAGACTCAAATTCCTCACTTCCTCCTACTTACTCTTCAAGGAAGCCAAAGTAAACTTTTTCCCATCCTTCTCTATAGTTTTCAGATTCCTTCTACAATCATATATAGCTCCTCTATCGAACTGCCAAGGTCTACCCAACAAAACATGGAAAGCACTCATAGACAAAACATCACAAAAAACTTCATCTTTGAAGGGGCCAATGTTAAAGTTCACCTAGCACTACTCTTTCACCTCCCTTACATGATATTCTTGTAACCAACTTATCCTATAAGGAAAAAGATGTAGAAACCTCTTCAAACCAAATTTCTCCACCATCTCCTCATATACCAAGTTATCAGTACTTCTAGTGTCTAGAATAACCTTATATCACTTACCTCCTAATTTTCACACATTCTGGAAAAGATTCTTCCTTTGCGAAGTCTCAGTCTCTTCCCTAATCTACCTCATAAAGACTCTCCTAAGCATAAGATTATCCCTTCTCTGGTTCTATCTCATCTTCAGTTACCTACTCTTCATGTGCCATACAATTCTTTTTTCCAGTTCCTTTACTTGATCCGTTGGGACACTCAGAAGATCGATGTCCAAATTCTCCATACTTGAAACATTTTCCCAAGAATTCCTTGTTTCCATTCCCTCTCCTCTGTACCCTCTGATTTGATTCTTTACTCCACTTAGATCTTGATTCTTCTTCACTTGTCTACTTCTCCCTGCTGCTGCTCATCTACTTTTCTTTCCCTCTAGGTTTACTCTATTTTCTTTTCTTCACTTTATCTTTTTCCTTAAGAGCATATTGGTAGGCATCTTCAACTATGGAAATCCTCAACATACTCATCTCATCTTGAATGTTAAATCTAAGGCCATTTATATACCTTTCCACCTTCTCCCTAGTCATCTCTCTGTGCCTAGATCTGATTGTCATCTTATAAAATTCCTCAGTGTACTCTTTCACACTCATGTCCTTCTGCTTTAGGTTCTTCAACTTCTTGAACAATTCCAACTCATAATCTTCTAGAATGAACTTAGCCTTCAACCTTGCAACCATCTGCCTCCACCGAGTGATTCTTGTTTCACCATTTTCCACTATGTCCTTTTGCAACTCTTTCCACCATAAAGCAACATGTCCTTTCAACTTATTTTTTTCCAACCTAACTCTCAGCGGGTCTCTAATATCGTCAAGCTCAAAATAGTCTTCCAACTCTCTTATCCAGTCTATCAAGTCTTTTGAATTCAATGTACTAGAGAAGTTAGAAACCTCCACCCTATGACTTTTACTTACTTGTGCCACTTCCCTCAACAGTCTCTCTTCTCTCTCATCTGTTGGTCCTTTAGCCTCTTTAGCCTCAAGTTCTTCTATAGCTTCTTCATATTCATCCTTCAGTTCAGGGATTCTCCTCAAACCACCCAAGAGGTTCCAGATCTCATTCCTCATCTCATTTCTAAAGTCCTCCATCATCTGCTCCATTCTTCTATGGTTCATCCTTCTCGGCGGCATCTCTCCCCATGCTCGATGCAACTACCTCAGCTTGGCGATCTAACTACAAGGTTTCAATTGTCTCTCTCTCAGCGATATATTGAACACACTTACAGCCTACCTCAAATTGGTGATCTATTCACCCAAGGAATGCCACAAGGACCATAACCCACTCAAGGTTTGCAACCAGCTCTCATCTCAAGAGTCACAGGTTCAAAACCTACTTTGATACCATCTGAGGCAGCCACAGTCGGAGGGTCCTCAAAGAGAACAATCTGTACCATGCTGCAAGAGTCACACAATGGAAGCAACACTGAAAATGGAAGCAACTACAAATTCAATCATTCTTATTATCAAAAAATTTGATTACAACTGGCCGACAACATTTGGGCTTACAAATTAGTCTCACAAGCCTAATTACAACATGCTCAAAATACCATCTTCCTACATGCTCCTCAATGCAAGCGAAAGTCCTACAAATAAAATCTTATCTTTCTCTAATTTCTAACTCTATTGCCTTCTAATGATCAATTACAATGCTTTATATACATTCACAAATCTAGAAGCATTCGCGTCAGCTCAAATATTATTACAATCTCCGATTAAAGAAAATGTAATGTGTGTGTGCATATGTTGGCCTCAAATTTGAATTACTCCTCGGTGAATGCAGAGGATGAAGTGTGGACCTAAATTAAGGTTAGGGACACTCCATAGAATAATTTGAATCACACTGACAAGATCCACAAGATACGGAAACAATCCACAAGCAATCGAACTACCATCAGATAAGAAAATTATTTCGGTGTTGGTTCAAGAAACTGCCACTAAATCCAAAAGTGATAACTTTCCAGAAAAAAGATTCAATTGTGCTCAAATCTTGGAATAAGGAAAATGAGCATGCCCATGATGTAAACATAGATCCACAAGTTCTGGTGAGAAAACATGAAGAATTACCGAATCTACCAACTTGAACTGAATAGAAACTAGAACAAAGACAAACTGGAATGAAAATATTTTTGGGTGATGCAAGATTACCACAACCCAAGGATGCCCATGTATCAAAGGCAAACCCCCATGCCCTAACATTCAACATTCCTTCTTCTCTTCTTGTATGTTTGCAAATTTAGGCACTTTGAGGGTTTGAAGATCATTGAATATTTGTTTGAAGACATCTATTTGTTGTCCAAGCTAAAATATCAACTAAAAGTCACCTTCAGGTCCAAAAATTAGAGTTTCAAAAGCGGACACCTATAGGAAACCAAAGTGCAGACCTAGGGTATCTGTTTCCACTTCTAAATTTTTAGAGATTCAGAAGTGGACTAAGTCGCCACCTTGGGCGGCTTAGTCTCATTGGACCTAATTTTTAGTGATTTCTATAGATCTAGATACCCATTTGGCTAAAACAGGTTTATGGGTAGTTTCCCTGAATTTGGACTAAAATGCCCCACTTGGTGACTTAGTCCCACTAGGCTTAAAAATAAAAATTTCTAGAATCTCAAAGGTTTATGCAATCTCCATTCAACTCCTCTTCAGTTTCTAGGTGCATGGCTTATGTCTTGCATTTTTGTTGTATCATCTATTGCATTTGTTTTCTCTTTACATATCACAATGTGTTTTCCAGTACTTCATAATTCTTAGGGTTTTGCATCATAAAGTCATCTCATTTTCAAATTAGTGCATTAAGTACATTTCATTTAGACATAATTGCAACATTGCATCTCTCCTTACTTTGAGTGGTAAACAACAGATTTTTAACCCTATCCCTCGCCTTTTAGGTGAAACATCCTACAAGGGTAAATGGCCAAAAGGGCTTATAAAATCATTGTTTACAATGATTATCAATGTGCCCATCATTTTTACCATCCATGTTGAAAATAGGAGCACTATTTGAAATAGATGGTGATGCAGGAGGAGAACTTACATCATTCTTCTCATCAAAAATTACATCTGTACTAATGTATATCTTTTGTGTATTGGGATCCATAAGGCAATATGCTTTGGATTCATTACTATATCCTAGAAGAATACATTTCATTGATTCTTCATCTAGCTTCTTCCTTTTCTGTTTAGGAATGTGCATATAGGTAGTGCATCCAAATAACAAATAATCTACGGGAATGATGTGACATTCCAACCACTCATAATCAACCTACTAAACTATTATCTTATGCATCCTATAATGTAATATTCCTAACATCTATGTGAAAACTAATTCCCAAAAATTTGATGGGATAAATCATCTATGTAACCTGCTATATTATCAATGACTTATGGTAGTGTGGAAAGAAAAAAAGGAAACATGAAAGAAAATATAAATTAAGAAAGTAGGGAAATATTTTGATTTAAAGATTTTGATTCAGCCCTAACTTCAAAATTTGTTAATCTCCTTGACCAATGCCTACTCCATATAGAGTCAGGAATGAAATAAACTCCTAACCAACCATGGCTTCTCATAACCCTACTACCTTATTACAAGAAACCAACAAAAGGACAACCATCACATTACTTATTAATCCACATTGCGACAACATTACCCTCACTATCTCTATGCAAGAAATCACACCACTCCTTGAATGGTAGGAAAACATAGAAATAATTCAAATAGCAAAAATGATTGAAGCATCAAAATAAAACTTGATTACTTTGATTCAAAAGTTAATGTGTACAATATTTGGAGAACATGTCAGATTGACATTTAGATTTGAGAAAAAATACAATGTGTATTGTAGTCATATGTTGTTATTACAGAGCATAGCTTAAAGCATTCCCTATCTATGTCGTAAGGACTTACCCTATTCAACTTGACTCAATCAAAGACTTACAGAAAACTAGAAGACAAAATCTTGGAAGGGTTCAACACTACACCAAACCCCTTAGGTTGGGGAGCAGAAGTCTGAACCCCAAAACAAGACAAAAAAAATTCCTTTATAGTGTAGGCATAACTCAAATTCGAATTCAAAATCCTTAACCCTAAATCTAACTAGGGTTATAGGAAGAAGAACCTCAATCAGATTACAAACACCAAAATTTCCCCCAAAATAGAGCAACAACTAGGCTATAAAAGCCCCCTGATGCCTCGAGCACATCCCAGCATAATGTTATTCACGAATGTAGGTATAGGCACTAATGAAATCTGCAATAAAATCTGGACAAGCAAAAGATCTTTGACAGATCATTCCCTTCTATGTCATCCATGCCTTAATCAATCATTAGTGTGAGCAGTTTAGCCGATCATGGAAATCAATTTTTCCCTTGTATCAATTCATAGTTGTTTCCTACGTTTACACCATGCATCACCACCTAGCCATTGGAAAATCACATCCTTGAATTATGTTCGTTGATCTATCCCCTTCATGCCAAGATCCAATGCCAATCACTCATTGCCTTGAACTTTAAAACTTGACTGCCAGATTTAAACCCCTTTAAATCTGGGTCATTTTATCACCATCACATCACATCGAAGACACTGTAAGATATCAGAATGAGTACTTTTAGAGTCCCTTTGATGCATAGGTCGGAAGGGCTACAACATATCGAAGTGAGTCATATTTGAGTCCCTCCGATGAAATGAAACCTACCACTTTTCATCCTCATCAGCATCGTGCAACTTACAACAATAATGTGAGTTGGCTTATTGATCAATTGTGTAGCACCACCTATCTACATGTCACCATCTACTAACCTCATTCGCCTTCCTAACGAGTCCCACCAGAAACACATCTTGCACCATCTGATCACCATAAGACATCATCGAAGAGATAGCCACACATCAAGAGGAGACACTTTGTAGTCCCTTTGATGAAACAATCAGAAGGACTACAACATATCAGGAGAAGTAATTTTTAGTCCTTTCGATGTAGCAAAAACACACCCTTGCCTCGACCTTTATCGGGTCCCACCACATCACTGTGGGCTCCCCGCTCCCTCGTTGAGCAAAATAAAGGGCCCACCACATCACTGCAGGCTAGTGGGCCATTGCTACATGTCCACCATACATCGTCATACTCCATAATCAACCCCTCATAGCTCATAGTAGAGACTGTAACAAATTGGAGTGAGGCGCTTTTCAGTCCCCTCAATGAACACCATCGAACACACTACAAGATATCAGAGTGAGCATCTTTGGAGTCCCTTTGATGAAAGAGTGTCAAAATGTGATGAGCCCTGCTGGCTCTCAGTTCATAACCCTCTTTTCTTAAGTCTTTAAAGTGTTTTTTAGAGTTTTTTAGAGAAATCTTAGTAGACAGAAGAGAAGGGGCGCAGCATATTTTTGCTCACAAAAGAGAAATTTAAACTTATTCCTTCAAATTGAAAGTACAAAATGTATTATCAAACACCAACAGATAGATTAAGAATGATAAACATACCAATCAGGCTCCAGATTATTTAAATAAGAAACTGGCCAGGTCTACAGCTGGAAATGGTGAAAACAGGCATAAATGCACGCCACAACTCCAGACAAGGTTTCTCCAGCTCAGAAATTGGTCACAAAGCACTGAAATAGCTAGCCGCCCATGATGGATGCCAAAACCCTCTCAAAAAGAAGGCGTTTTCCTTAACTGCTTCACACGCCTTTCTCAAGGCACAAAAACCAAGGTAGGCCGTACGGCCATGAACAAGAAGGAAATGAATCTCTGAAGAAGAATTCCAGAAGCAAGAAGTACGCCACCAAGAACCCCTCAGTTATTATCAAGCACAAACAACTGCAAAGTAAAGCTCTGTCTGAAATCTGTAGAACTTCTGTGTGAAGCCCTCAACTGTACGGATTCAGCTGATCTCTCACAGCCTCAAACGTACTCAACATTGAAGAGTTTCCCGTTCTCCAATGGACACAATGATCAAACCCTGCTCTCAGGAGAATGCTCAGAGAAGAATTGCACAAGGCAAAGAGAAATGGTCAAAATGATATGAGTTTCAATTGCCAAAATGCCTCTTTAAGCAAAAGCACGCATTTCCATGAGGATACGCCCTTTTTAGGGTTTTAAAATATTATAACATTTTAATATATTCCTTTTCAATAGTTGGGCGCACTTTTATAATATTTAAAGTCATTAAAATATTATAATCCTCCTTTTGACATTTAAGTGATATAAAAATATAAATAAAGTCAATGTGACTTTATTAAAAAGGCCGTTTTAAGTTAATAAATTAACTTAATCACTTAAAATCCCGTAAAATGCTCAAATCTCAAGATAATCTCGTGCCGTCAGAAGCGATGAACTCCTGGAATGCCAACGCTCACTGTGATCTAAACACTGTCCACTGAAAACACGAACAAACAAACTCTCCAAAATGCACCACTGACCCTCTATCCAAACTGGCTAGCCCACAAGGGTCCAATAAAGGGCTAACGCTCTGTTCCCGAGAACTGTCTAGCGAGGGGACATCACAGTCCGCCCTCCCCGAATTTGCTTGTCCACAAGCAAACTCAAAGCTGGATGCTGAAGAACACTGTCACTCTCCCATGTCGCATCCTCTGCTGGTAGATCCCTCCACTTAACCAAGTATTCCCTGATGACCCGCCTCCGAAGATGACGCTCTCTGGAATCCAAAATGGCCTCAGGTATCAAAATTAATTTGCCCTCATCATCCAGGGGTGGCAAATCAATAGAAGGAATTACGTGTTGTCCCAACGCCTTTTTGAGGCGTGACACATGGAACACGTTGTGAACTCTACTGTCCACCGGAAGATCCAGCTCATAAGCCACTTGACCTACACGTCTGACAACTCTGAAAGGTCCATAGTATCGCGGCTTGAGTTTCTCGGAGCCCTTCTTGCGAAGGGTAGACTGCCTATACGGCTGAAGCATCAGGTACACCAAATCATCGATCTCGAAAGACCGCTCTACTCGTCTCTGATCAGCATATTGTTTTTGCTGATTTTGGGCTTTCTGTATATTTTCCCTAAGTGCTCTCATAATATCCTGGTTCTCCTGTAACAAATCACCAGCACTGGGAACTCTACTGTCACTCAGCAATAGATCAAGAAAGCTCGGAGCGTCATATCCATATAACGCTCGATATGGTGTCATCTGGATGCTCATGTGATGGGTGGTGTTGTAACAGTACTCACATAAGTATAACCACCTCACCCATGCCTTCTGCTGCCCTGAACTATAGTTACGCAAGTACCCTTCCACCCATTTGTTGACGATCTCCGTCTGCCCATCTGTCTGGGGGTGGTAGCTGGTACTAGGGGTGAGCTCTGTCCCACAAAGCTTGAATAACTCCTGCCAGAAGTTACTCATAAATCTGCTGTCCCTGTCGCTAACTATACTGCGAGGTAAACCGTGCAGCCTGAATACCTCTCGGAAGAACAAATCAGCAATCTGAGTAGCCGTGTGTGTAGTAGTGATTGCGAAAAAGTGTGCATATTTCGTCAATCGATCTACCACCACGAAAATACTGTCCTTCCCTTGAGCTTTTGGTAAGCCCGTGATGAAGTCCATGGATAAACAATCCCACTTCCTCTCAGGAATAGGAAGCGGCTGTAGAAGACCTGCAGGGTATGTGTGCTCTTGCTTGTTCTGCTGACAAACAAGACATTCCCTGACATACTGGAGAACATAGGACTTGAGACCCTTCCAAGAGAATCTCTCCCGTACCTGCCGATAGGTCTTATAGTACCCGGGATGTCCCGCCATGGGTGAATCATGCAATGACCTCAAAACCCTGTCCCTCATCTCAGAACCTGGGACCAATAAAATCCTCCCTTTGTAGATGATAAGGTCATCTACAAGTGAATACCTGTCATCCAACACTGATCCATCTATGATGCTAGAGGCCCATGGGTCCTTAGCATACTCTGCTACTATCTGATGTCTCCAGTCTTCTGAAACCAATGTGATAGAACTCAAGTGAGGACGGCGAGATAACGCATCAGCAACCACATTCTGAGTGCCCTTGACATAAGAGATGTCAAAATCGTAAGACTGAAGCTTGCTGACCCATTTTTGTTGTCTCTCATTAAGATCTCGCTGCCCAAGAAAATGCTTCAGACTATTATGATCGGTTTTCACAGTGAACTTACTACCAATCAAGTATTGCCTGAATTTGGCCATCGCATGCATGATAGCCAACATTTCCTTATCATAGATACTAAAACTCCGTTCTGGCCCTCTTAGCTTTCTGCTCTCAAAAGCTATAGGGTGACGATCCTGCATAATAACTGCACCAATACCCTCACCACTGGCATCGCAATGTAACTCAAAGGGTTTAGTGAAGTCCGGTAAAGCCAAAACAGGACACGAAGTCATGAGAAGTTTGAACTTCTCAAAGCACGCTTGTGCTAGTGGGGTCCACTCAAAAGCACCTTTCTTAGTCAAATCGGTTAGTGGCGCAGCATGCCGCGAGAACCCACTAACAAACCGACGATAGAAAGCACACAATCCTACAAATCCCCTGAGCTGTGTCAAAGTCTCAGGTGTAGGCCAATCAATGATGGCTCGAACCTTCTCTGGGTCCATGCTGACTCCTGCACCGCTGATGATGTGTCCCAGATATAAAAGTTCTGCCATGCCCAATGCACACTTGGACTCCTTGGCATACAAGGACTCCCTGTCAAGTATACTCAGTACCTCATCCAAGTGTACCATATGTTCTTCCCATGATTTACTATAAACCAGGATGTCGTCGAAGAACACTAAAACAAATTTCCTCAAATGAGGATGGAAAACCCTGTTCATTGTCGACTGAAACGTGGCTGGAGCATTGGTTAACCCAAATGGCATAACCAAAAAATCAAAGTGTCCACAGTGACATCTGAACGCCGTTTTCTCTATGTCCTCTTCTCGGACTCTGATCTGGTGATAACCTGTTCTCAAATCAATCTTTGAGAAGTAGCAAGCTCCATGAAGCTCGTCTATCAACTCATCTATCCGAGGAATAGGATACCTGTTCTTAATGGTTTTCCTGTTGAGCATTCTGTAATCGATACACATTCTAAGTGTACCATCCTTTTTCTTCACCAAAACAACTGATGAAGCAAAGGGTGACTTACTCGGCCTGATGTGCCCCATAGCTAACAGCTCCTGAATAGTCTTCTCAATCTCATCTTTCAGACGCTTGGGGTGCCGGTAAGGAGTAATCATAATTGGTTTCGTGCCCTCCTCCAGCTCTATAATATGCTCAATACCTCTATCAGGAGGCCTGCCTGGTGGAATAGCACTGAATACCTTCGCATGTTTGATTCGAAGTTCCTGCACATCTGGATGGTATGGAGAAGCTTGCTGATCCAACTGTGAAGGCATTAGCTTGCATTCAGCAGCCCACTCTACCATATCATTACGAATCAAACGCTCCATTCGCCGAAGTGAAATCTCCCTAAGGTTGCTGTCCCTGATGGCTTTAAGAACATGGTTTGTGCCATCAATGGTGAACTTCATCTCCATGTCACGCAAATTAAGCGTGAACTCTCCTATTGCATGAAGCCACTTCATGCCAAGAACTAAATCAGTTCCACCCATGTTTACAACATAAAAATCTGCCTTGAACTCAAAATTATTAAGTTTCAAAGGCAAGTCAGGTATCATCCTCTCACAATCGAGAGTGTTCCCATCTGCAACCCTCACACGTATGCCTTCAAACTGCTCAGTTTGAATACCCCGTTTCTCCACTAACCGTGAATCGATGAAGTTATGAGTTGCACCTGTATCAAGGAGAGATATGACCCTTTGACCAGCTAGGATCCCACGGAGTCTGAAAGAACCCTCTTTCTGCATGCTGGACATATGAGCCTCCTTAAGTTCTGTTTCCTCTGCAATTTCTGCTTCATTTTCTGATTCTTCCCCATCTGTATCATAGATTGGAGCACGCTGATCAGAAAAATCAGTCAATGGTTCTTCCTCATAAAACCACTCCATATGCTTGTTTTGCCCTTTTGGTTTGAGGGGGCAATCGTGATTAAAATCATACGGACCTTTGCAATAAAAACAGAGTTTTCTCCTTCTCAAATCATTCATAGTTTCTCGATCTAAAGGGGCTGCAAATTTCTTTTTCTGATCTGTATTATCAGCCTTCTTTGGATCTGATTTATTTTCCGTGTATGATGTTGTAGGCTTCGAGCTCGAGCTAAAAGGCTTACGAGGTGTAGATAGCTCCATGCTGCGAGCTTTCCTCATTGCCTCCTGTAAGGTAGGTGGATCAAATGCTTTTATCCAACCTTTCATGGGCTCGAAAAGACCTTCAATAAATAATATGACCAGCCTTCTCTCTGAGATCCCTGTCACCATAACAGATAGTCTTTGGAATTCACCAATGTACGATTCCAAGCTACCTAACTGTTTCAGCTGTGCTAAATCTCTGAAGAAAAGCTCAGGATCCCTTCTGTCAAATCTCTCTACCAGTCTATCAGTAAACTCCTGGTAAGAGGTAATCCTGTCATGATGAAGGGTAGTCATACCATGAATCCACCAGTCATGTGCTACGCCATCTAGATGAAGTGCTGCAAAGCGAATGGCATCCACCTCAGGCATGGGGCGTAGTGTCAGGAAAGTATCCAGTTTACTAACCCAGGCACGTGCTGTAACTCTGCCACTGCCATCAAAATGTACTAAAGTTAGTTTGCTGGTTGCCTGTTTAAGATCACTCTGTTTGTGTCTAGGACGCCTGTCATTCCTGTTCCTGGTGTGCTCTCTCTTCTGGCTCATAAACCTGTCAAAGTTAAGGTGCTCCTTAACCCTTGGTGGCAAATTATCCCACTCATCATGCATCGCCATAATATTATCTGCAAAATTTATTTCACCACCCTGTTCAGCTTCATCCACTTCCTCAGCATCATCTCTGGTGAACGTGGGAAATGTAGCTCTCTCATAGGTGCGTACTGGATCTATAATCCTCTGTGGCTGTCTATGGATACTGCCATCTCTATCTGAATCCAAACTACGAGCTCTGTTTAATGACAAATTCTGAACATTCGTGCTGAGTTGTTGAAGAATAGTTGCAACCTGCTCTTGCCCTGCAACCATGCCTCTAAGCACGTCTTTGGCTTCTCTGTCCTCATCCTCCCAGTTATTTCTGTGAGAACTTTCTCCAGCCCTGTTCGCCATATTGTCCCAATCTAATTCCTCCTCCTGATCTGCAAACGGAAATGGTGGAAATGGATTCTGGTCGCCTCTTTGATTTCTAGGACCACCTCTGAAATAGGACTTACCAAAACCCTCTCTGTTTGACTTCATAAATTCTCAAACCCCACAAGCTGGCAGGATGTGAGCTCTGATACCACTGTGATGAGCCCTGCTGGCTCTCAGTTCATAACCCTCTTTTCTTAAGTCTTTAAAGTGTTTTTTAGAGTTTTTTAGAGAAATCTTAGTAGATAGAAGAGAAGGGGCGCAGCATATTTTTGCTCACAAAAGAGAAATTTAAACTTATTCCTTCAAATTGAAAGTACAAAATGTATTATCAAACACCAACAGATAGATTAAGAACGATAAACATACCAATCAGGCTCCAGATTATTTAAATAAGAAACTGGCCAGGTCTACAGCTGGAAATGGTGAAAACAGGCATAAATGCACGCCACAACTCCAGACAAGGTTTCTCCAGCTCAGAAATTGGTCACAAAGCACTGAAATAGCTAGCCGCCCATGATGGATGCCAAAACCCTCTCAAAAAGAAGGCGTTTTCCTTAACTGCTTCACACGCCTTTCTCAAGGCACAAAAACCAAGGTAGGCCGTACGGCCATGAACAAGAAGGAAATGAATCTCTGAAGAAGAATTCCAGAAGCAAGAAGTACGCCACCAAGAACCCCTCAGTTATTATCAAGCACAAACAACTGCAAAGTAAAGCTCTGTCTGAAATCTGTAGAACTTCTGTGTGAAGCCCTCAACTGTACGGATTCAGCTGATCTCTCACAGCCTCAAACGTACTCAACATTGAAGAGTTTCCCGTTCTCCAATGGACACAATGATCAAACCCTGCTCTCAGGAGAATGCTCAGAGAAGAATTGCACAAGGCAAAGAGAAATGGTCAAAATGATATATGAGTTTCAATTGCCAAAATGCCTCTTTAAGCAAAAGCACGCATTTCCATGAGGATACGCCCTTTTTAGGGTTTTAAAATATTATAACATTTTAATAAATTCCTTTTCAATAGTTGGGCACACTTTTATAATATTTAAAGTCATTAAAATATTATAATCCTCCTTTTGACATTTAAGTGATATAAAAAATATAAATAAAGTCAATGTGACTTTATTAAAAAGGCCGTTTTAAGTTAATAAATTAACTTAATCACTTAAAATCCCGTAAAATGCTCAAATCTCAGGATAATCTCGTGCTGTCAGAAGCGATGAACTCCTGGAATGCCAACGCTCACTGTGATCTAAACACTGTCCACTGAAAACACGAACAAACAAACTCTCCAAAATGCACCACTGACCCTCTATCCAAACTGGCTAGCCCACAAGGGTCCAATAAAGGGCTAACGCTCTGTTACCGAGAACTGTCTAGCGAGGGGACATCACAAAGTCCACCCAGCAAAGTGTAAAATGGCATAAACTATGGTGAAGTCCGCCCTAAGCAATGGTTTAAATGGCACAAACATAAGGAAAGTCCGCCCTATGTAGAGTTGGAAAGAAACTAAGGCAAGTCCGCCATAGACATTGGGAGATGGAAAATACAACTAGCAAGTCCGCCATGCCAAGGAGGAGTAAGGAAAAATTAAAATTTTGCCTAAGTGTGGGCTTTGGAAAATTGAAAATATTCTTGGCACTTTGGAAATTCGCTATACTTAGAAAGAGTGAAAAATATTTCCTAAGTCCAAACATCAACATGTCTAAAGAAAATTCGCCTAAGACTTAGGATGGAGAGAAAATTATGGCAAAATGAAATTGGATGGAAAGAAAATTATGACAAAATGAAATTGGATGGAAAGAAAATTATGGCAAAGTGAAATTGGAAAAAAAATTCGCCTAAGGCATTGGCAAGAAAATTTTTGGAAAAGCAAATTTGCCTTAAATAAAAGAAAATAAATGCCATAAAATGAAGGAGATAACCAAAAGAAAATCACCTTGAAAGTGCGCCATGACACTTGAATGGAAAATAAATGGAAAATTCAACAAGAAGCCCAACTTGTAGAGAGAGAGTATGGCAAACGATGAGAAGTCCGATTTCGGGAGATAGAAATGAAGAGTTAAATATGGAATATGCTCGTGCCAAGATGAAAATGATGAAGAAAGTATGAAGTTTGCTTTAAATTCGAAACGAAATTCACTTTGGTATCAGGAGAGAGTGTTAAAAATTCAGCACGAGGCCAGATTTTAGGACAGAGAAAATGAAAATCTTCATCCAACAGTGGGATTAATGAATAATTTTTTGCCATGGCTAAATTTAAAAAATAAAATAAAGATAAAATCAAATAAATTAGCCATTTTGGAGGAAATTAAAAGCTTGAAAATGAAATTTATAAAAATCTTTCAAAGCTTATCCTGAAAAGTTGTCTTTAGGAGAGGAAAAATCTGAAATAAATTTGTTTTATTTTACTGCAAGTGGATGACTACACAAGGCGAATCTTCAAAGAGGAAAATGGCAAAGAAAGTGTAAAGTCCGACTTGAAGGGAGATGAAAGAAAACTTGGGGAGTCCACCCTTGCACATTGCAAGACCAACGGGAAGTCCGCCAAGAATTTGGCATCATGAAGACAACGACAGGCACATCGTCAAGTACATCCAACTTACACAAGCCAAATTCAAAATTGAAGACAAATCCATCGGCAAAGGTCATTTGAGCACAAAAATGGCCAGAATCTTGAAGATGTTACAAAATGAAATTGAATAGCCAAAATGTGGCTAAGTATAGGAAATTCTCCACAGAGAAAGTTCCAATTTCCTCCATTGTGGCGAAAGCACAAGGGAGTTCCTCTCCAAATTCAAGGCACTTGAAGAAATTCCAAAGCAATCCGGGAAGAAAGATTTAATGGCTTCAAGTCTAAACAGGTGCTCCAAGGCGAGGTGAGAAGAAGAAGCCAAAGTCATCCAAGATCAAAGCACAAAGGATAAAGTCATTGACAAGGAAAATATTCTAAGGCAAGCACGTAGCAACCAACGAAGGCATCCAACACGTTGAGGTGGTGCCTCGTCATCTTCCAACCAATCAGATTGTTCCAAGTCAGCACATCCAGATTCAACAACTTTCTTTTTTATTTGTTGGTTCATATTTGGTAAAAAGGACAAGTGTCCTCGAATGTAATTTTCTCATTGGTCGAGGAGTAGTTAGTTGTAACAAACCCTAATTAGGGTTTTATTTTGTAATCTTGGCCGTTGATCCTAAATCAATCTTGGCCATTGATTGTAATCGGGGAGCCTATAAATTGAGCTCAACCCCTCATTTGTAAAGCATGGGAGCATGTTGCAAAACATGTTGAGATAAGCAACTGTTGTAAGATTGCCAAAGTAATAAGTAATGCATGCATTGTTTTGATGGTGATTACTTCTCTTATTTTGGAGTTGTCATGGTTCTTATCCCTCATCATAGTTTAGATTTCATTTCATGTATGTTAGATGAATGCAAGATTTGATAAGTATTGATTTATGGTGAAATCTTTTGCTCATACTTTCTTTGAATGGATGATTTTCATTCAATGCATAAAGTTAGCCTGAGCTTATTTTGTGGACGCTTAACTTCTTTCTGGATAAATATTGTCCAATTTGGTGGTAGTTATTCATGACGTGAAAATCATAAGCACATTCCTTGAACATTGCACCCCCTTTGTGTAGTTGTCGTTGAGCGTGGCGAAGCAAAGCGTGGTTATTGGTTCCACCAAGTCAATACCGTCTCTTGAATTCTTAGGGAGTAGATTAGAACTTCTGAACCCTTATCTCCTTTTTCGGTTTGTTTGATCCATGACCCAAGCAATAGAGCTTCATTGTCTAGACCTTCATTTTTAATTGAACAAGCCTAGCGTAAGTCCCTTTGTGTTACAAGCATAATCACATCAAATCACAGAGCTCATCCACACCTAACTGAAACATTGGAATTACCGTATGATCTTTCTTGCAGTCTTAGCATACGAGGTAGTTTTTCAAGAGGGGATAGAGCGTCTTTGACACTTTATTCTAGAATGTTTGTTGTGTCATAAAACACGCATCAACAGTGCCCAGACTCAGCAAACTGAAAAACCCAAGAAATTCAAAGATTTTTAAGGATTTAAAACTTGTTTCATGCACCCTCTAATAAAACTTGTTTCATCAAATAGAAGCTACTTTGATCACATATACAAGTATACATTGATCAAATAAGTATAAACTATAAATGCAGATTTTAGCTGAAGGAAATAACACATTTAGATATATAAATATTGTCAAATGTATACAAAACTCATGGAATATGAAATCCATGGCATCAAAACAAATATCAAAACTAAAAATATAAGTCTATCGCTCAGAGGAGCTTGCATTACTCATCCCAACATCACAAGTCATGCGCTAACCTCTAAGATAGGTCTTGTATGATGATGTAGCCATGATATTTTCTTGTGTCTTAGTGATTGGTGTGTATATCCAAGTGAGTAATTTATTATTGAAGTTTTCTTGAAGCCTTCAAAACTGCATATTTTGTTGTCAAGCTCATTAACAAAGAGGAATAGTTAAGTAAAAAGTTATATGGTTATGTTCTAGTTTGACCTTAGCTAAGATATTAATAGATGAGATTGTTTTATGAGTTGTCTGTGTCGGGCATGATTGATACATTTTTGCATTATGAAAATGGCAGTTCTTGCCAACTATGACTTAACCTATATTCAATAGTACAATGACTATAGCATGCCAACTTTGCCTATGGGTGTCCTTGTATACTAAACAAGTTGTCCAATGTATGAAACAAGATAATCCTTGATGTGGCTTTGACTGTGAAGATGCAGAGATTTGCAACAAGGGATATGTATTTTGTAGGTTGTATGATCCCAATTCATCATTGACCTATTACTTGCTTAGATTTATAGTTTGATGGTGGTTTGAACTTTGGGGGCAACATCCCAATGGGGTAGAGGGGCAATGCCCCTTGCGGGGTCCGGGGGCAAGGCCCTTGGCACGTTCCACACAAACCTTCAAGGCGCACACCATTTTCATATTTTTTTGTAAATCCTAGATGGGCATGTCATAAACCAAACAAGCATTGAAAGATTGTAATCTTTTTTTAAAAAATTATTTTAAATGGCCAAGTCCCAAGCTCAAGACTCACCCAGACCCGACGAGTCTAGTGAGTCTCCTAGACTTGACAAGTCCAGGTCGCCTCGGGACTCACCGAGTCTGGGCGAGTCTTGTACCACTTAGAATGGCATTCCAAGAAAAAGTGTTAGGAACATAGGACCATAATGCATTTTCCAAGTGAGTTTACTACTAAAAGCTCGAGTGAGGAAAACAGATTTCATTTCACAAGTAGAAACTTAAAGGTTTGATTGGTGCCTCTCCAAAGAAATCTTTCTTGAATAGTAGTAATTTGTTTTCCCAAATGGATTGGAATGCTCAAGAGAAAGAGGTCTTTCAGACAAATTGCAGAATGGTTTATAAAAGCCGTAAATATCCTGCCAAAGACAACCATCTATTAGTCGAATATCCAGCTTCATTTGAATTTTAGAAAAGACTAGATTCCATAACTCCTTTGAAGGATTCTCATGGAGAGGGAAACCAAGATGTAACAAAGATAATTTATGCTCCTTAAACTAAAGAATTTGAATTGATGCCTCCCCCAAGCAAGCATGTTGACCAAGATAACACTAGATTTATAGGGATTTATACTTTGCCTTAAATTTTGCTGGTATATATCCTCAATGTTTCTTATTTTTTAATCTCTCTTAAAACATAGAAGAGAATAATAGAGTATCATCATCCTTTATAACTCATAGAAAGGCCATACACATACCCCTTTTATTTTGCAACCATAATGGAAAACAAATAGGGGCTGAGCAGATTGCCTTGCTTGAATCCCCTAGAGGAATGGAAGCATATTCCCTGTTTGAAATTAAATGAGACCGAGGAAAAGGTCATGATCCATTCTATTATGTACCCATTGAATACAAAGGTTTTGAGAATGTGCTAGACGAGGCTCCGATGACACTATCAAAAACTTTTCAAATAGCCAATTTAATGACAGCACATAGCCAATTTTGAGTTTTAAGGGAATAGAGGATTTCTTTGACACCCATGATTCTGTTCATTATTTGTCCTCCCAGAACAAAAACATTTTGTTAATTAGTAATAATTTTAGAGAACAGTGATTTAAGTCTGAGCTACGATCTTGGAGACATGTGCACCATATTACAGAGGAAGTTAGACCTGTATTAGTCAAATTCCTCACCTTTGCCGTGTTTAGAAACAAGGATTCAGGTTGTGGTATTTAGAGCTTTGACATTTTTCATATTATGTTGAATTTCAATAACCAATTCTGTTAAATTTAGTGATCAGATTAAATGCACAGAAAATTAATTCAAAATCAGACACAATAACACAGCAGATACCCTGGGAAAACCCTCCTCTTGAGGGAGAAAAACCCAGCAACAATATATCTCTTATATATTGAACAATAATGAAGTCACTTTTACAATAGAGGCCGAAATGAAGGCCTAACACACGCACTACAATCTGATTACAATCTGATTCTGTGGAATATCAGATTGAAGATAAACTCAGCCAACTATAAGAATCAATCTCTTCTCAAATGATAAACTTGAACTGCCTTAGTAGGAATTTGCACTTCAAAGAATAATATCGCACTTCAAAGAATAATATCGAACTTCTCCAATTGATGATGAACAATGTAAATGCCAATGGATATATATACACATCAGAGATGAAGAGTCATGTCTCTCCAAGACGAGTCGGCTTGAATAGAAGAATGAATCTTAACAATAAAACATGACCAATCGCAGCTCTTCAAGAGGTCGGCCTCATAGGAAATTGTGTCTCTTTAAAGAATGACGTGTCTCCAAAATTCGCACCTCCAGGTGAAGAGATGTTGGCCTTGATAAATAGATGACTTTCAATAACAAATATTAGATCTTGTTTGATAAAAGACGTGACTCATCAAAGTGACTTAAGTCGGCTCCAAAAGAAATATAAGTATAATTTAAATAGCCGTTTAGGCTATATTTTAATTATCTTCATACTTGGGTCTAGAAGAAGCAGCCCGTCGCTACTAGAACATCAACACTCCCTCTCAACTAAGCATGATACTTCCAGCTGCACGGAGCATATCACCTCAAGGTGATGTCTACCACAATGGCTACAACCAAATGTGAAAAGGAAGAATATCACCTCATCGTGATATTAGATATCACCTCAACATGATATCAACCATAATGGCTACAACCATATATGGTATGTACAAGTGTTCATCAATTGCGTGATGTTGTCACCTCAACATGACTTTTCACCATGGGTCTCCTAGAGGGTGAAACACAAGTACAAAAAAAAAATCATCACGGATTCTCTCACGTGATGTTGTCATGGAGTCACACACATGACATCCACGATGACTCTCTCAGAGGGTGGAAACAAGGGATTTCACCTCAATCTTCTCTTATCAAGAAGAACTCATTAATCAAGGGATTTCACCTCGAACTTCTCTCACAAAGAAGAACTCATTAATCAAGGGATTTCACCTCGAACTTCTCTTCACAGAGAAGAACTCATTACAGACTATCACTAATACTGAGTCTCTTTCTCAGTTAAGGCTAGATTCTCCACCATACCAAGCTTATCTCGAAAGTACACAAACTTTATTCTAGAGAGAGGCTTGGTGAGAATGTCTGTCGTCTGCTCATCAGTGCTGATATACCTCAACTGTATCGCCTTCCTCAATACCATATCTCTGATATAGTGGTATTTTATCTCAACATGCTTGGTTCTGTCATGAAGCACAGGATTGACAGAAAGCTTCACACAACTCTGGTTATCACAATAAATGATAGTAGGCTCCATTGATTGTCCAAACAATCTTGCAAGGAGCTTACGAAGCCACACTACTTCCCGAGCTGCCATACAAGCTGCAATATATTCTGCCTCTGCTATACTCAATGCTACAAAAGACTGCTTCCTACTGCACCAAGAAATCATAGCCGATCCCAAACTGAAACAACATCCAGAGGTGCTCTTCCGATTTGTGACACATCCTGCCCAATCAGAATCAGTATAACCATGCAACTCCAAGTCAACATTTGAAGAATATCTCAACCCATATCGAACTGTGCCACGCAAGTATCTCAGGATATGTTTAGTTGCAACAAGATGTATTTGTCTCGGTTCACACATGAACTGAATAAGAGCACTCATAGCATAACAGATACCTGGTCTAGTGTTAACTAGACACATCAAGGATCCAATCAGTTGTTTGTACATTGTAGGATCCACCAAGTCTGAACTAGCTGCAACCTCCTTCAATTTATGTAGGTTGGTCTCCATAGGTGTAGACATGGATTTGCAATCCATCATACCAAACCTCTTAAGTACATCAATGGTGTACTTCCCTTGACTTAGAATCATCTCATCTGCTTTCTACCAGACTTCTAAGCCAAGGAAGTAGTGCATAAGTCCAAGGTCTTTCATCTCAAACTCAAAAGCCAACTCTTTCTTACATTTGATGATCAAATGCTCTTCTCTAGTAAGTATCAAATCATCAACATATAAAACCAAAATCAATGCTTCACCATCAATTACCTTAAAGTATAGATTAGAGTCAACATCATTCTTCAAAAAGCCCAAGCTTGACAAGTAACAATCAATTCTTTCGTACCATGCACGAGGAGCCTGCTTAAGACCATACAAGGCCTTCTTCAATTTGCAAACATGAGACTCCTTCCCATGTACCTCAAACCCATCAAGTTGCTCGATATAGACTTCTTCCTCAATCACACCATTTAGAAAAGTTGTCTTCACATCCATTTGATGAATCTTCCATCCTCTAGATGCAGCAATGGCAATGATGGTCCTGACAGAAGTATAGCAAGCAACAAGAGCAAATGTTTCTTCATAATCAACTCCCTCTTTCTGAGAGAACCCTTGAGCCACGAATCTTGCCTTGTACTTCTCTATGCTCCCATCAGCTGCATCCTTGATCTTGAAGAGCCATCTCGAAGATACCATAGATTTACCTTCGGCTCTAGGAACAATGTCCCAAACATCATTCTTGAGAATCGATTGGTACTCCTCTGACATAGCATCTTTCCAAACCTGATGACTGGAAGCTTCCTCCACACTAGAAGGCTCAAACTCAATAATCTGACTCATCAAGGCAACATAACTGGAGAACTTATGTGGCCTTTTACTTTCTCTAAATGTACCTTTAGGAGCTACGAACCTTTCAGCCTCTTGCATAGTTTGCCTAGCCCAAAGAGGTCTCTTTCTTCTAATCACAATATCGGTAGGCCCATCAGTAGGTTCGAAGGGCTCAACTAGATCAACATCTTCCTTTGGTTCTTAAGTCTCCCTCTGAATCTCAGAAGTATGGTCAACTTCCATATCCTGAGGAGGCTCATCATAGTCAATCTCCACATGAGTTCCCTTGGATCTTCTAAATCCAACATCTTCCTCGAATGTGACATCTCTACTGATTTCAATCAATTTTTGTCCTGGAACATATATCCTGTAGGCTTTTGATGTCTCACTATAGCCCACAAATATTCCCTTCTTGCCAGAAGGTTCCAACTTAGTTCTCTTTTCTTCTGGAACATGAATATAGACAAGACATCCAAAGATCCTCAAATGACCAACCTCGAGCTTCTTCCCTGTAAAGGCTTCTTCCGGAGTCATATTCTCCAAGACTTTGTGAGGACTTCTATTCTGAATATACACTACAGTCCTAGAAGCTTCTGCCCATAAGAAGGTTTGCAGATCTTGGTCATGAATCATGGCTTTCGCTGCTTCCACAATCATCCTATTCTTTCTCTCTGCAACACCATTCTGTTGAGGATAATAGGGAACACAAAACTCCCTCTTAATCATAGCATCAATATAGAAATTTCGAAAGCTACCAGAGGTATATTCTCCTCCATTATCAGATCTGAGGATCTTGATTCTTTTACCGGAAAGATTCTCTACTAGAGCTTTGAACTCTTTGAATCTTTCTAACACTTCCTTAGATTCTTTAGTTTTCAAAAAATAGATCCAAGTCTTTCTAGAGAGATCATCAATAAAAAGAACATAATACAAGAAACCACTCGAAGAAGGAACAGACATAGGTCCACATAAATCAGAATGAATAAGGTCTAAAATACACTTAGATCTACTTTCTCTATTGTAAAATGGGGCTTTTAAATTCTTACCCATAGCACATCCTTTGCAAGTTCCTTCATGCTCTTGATTGAACTTAGGAAGTCCCGTGACCATCTTCTCCATGATATGTAAGGCTCGGAAGTGAAGGAGAGCCAATCTTCGATGCCACAAATCACATAGGCTTGAAGAATCATGAACTAATGCTTGTAGAGGACGCATACATAGCCTATAGAGGCTTTCATGTCTAACACCAATTACTTGAGCATCCTTGAAACTAGAATTCTCCATCCACACAAGAACTTTGCCTTTGGAGAAGGCAACTTGATATCCTTTATCTTCTAGAGCTGAAATAGAAATAAGATTGTGCTTAATTCCTGGAACATAAAGAACATCTCTCAACTGAAGTGTAATTTCGGAATCCAAATGAAGAGTAGAGGTCCCAATCCCTTTCATGGAGTAACCAGCATCATCTCCGATAATAACTTGTTCGGAAGAATCTTTCTCCACCAAACTTGATAAGTGCTCCTTAAATCCAGTGATGTGTCGAGAAGCACCATTGTCAATCAGCCAAGTGTTGGTATCTATAGTTACATTGCTTGACAATACTGAATAGAACAAGTATTCACATGAATCCTTTTGTGGAGAAACATCATCAACATCAGCAACGGTGGCTTGTTGCTTAGGTCTACTTGGACAATGCTTAGCAAAGTGGCCAAACTTATCACACCTAAAGCATTGAATCTTGGACATGTCTCTCTTCTTCTTGGAGGCGGGTGTATCATCATTTCCCTTATCTCGATTCCTCTTGAAGAACCCTTTCTTTCCATCTTTTCCTTTCTTCTTCAAAGCATGGGAGGCAAGAACATGAATATCTTCATTCTTTGAACTTTGACCAACACCTCTAGCCACCAACCTTGATTCTTCTTGAATGCAGTCTGCCCTTAGACGATTGAACTTGGGCAATTTTGATCTTGCACTAATTCCCTGAATGTAGGATTCCCAAGACAAAGGAAGACCATTGAGGGCAAGCATAGTCAAGTCTTTGTCATCAACCATATGGCCAATTGTCGAGAGCTGATCTCTCAAATCTGAAATCCTCATGAAGTAAGCAATCACTAATTCTCCTTTTGCCATCTTCGCATGGTGTAGTTGTTGCTTCAGTGCAAGTGCCCGGCTAGTATTGTTGATTTTGTACATTTCTTCCAATGTTTTAAATATGTCTCTTGCTGTCTTCAACTTAGAGACAATAGGAACGATATGATCCTTAACGGAATCAACCAATATTTTCATTGCCTTGATATCTTTCTTTATCCACTGCAACTTCTCTTCTTCCTCCTTAGGTTCAGGAACACTGGACTCCACAAACTCACCCAAGTCATTTTCATGCAAGGTAAGCATGATCCTGAATCTTCATGATGTGAAGTTGGATGCTCCCTCGAGTCTATCCTCAATCTTCAAACCGTTCACCATCTTGACAAAGGTAGAGATAGACAAAGAAATGCAAAGAAGAGAATATAGTATCGTTGTAAGAACAAATCTGATCACAATCTCCTCAAACCTGGCTCTGATACCATGTTAAATTTAGTGATCAGATTAAATGCACAGAAAATTAATTCAAAATCAGACACAGTAACACAGCAAATACCCTGGGAAAACCCTCCTCTTGAGGGAGAAAAACCCAGAAACAATATATCTCTTATATATTGAACAATAATCAAGTCACTTTTACAATAGAGGCCTAAATGAAGGCCTAACACATGCACTACTATCTGATTCTGTGGAATATCAGATTGAAGATAAACTCAGCCAACTATAAGAATCAATCTCTTCTCAAATGATAAACTCGAACTGCCTTGGTAGGAATTCGCAATTCAAAGAATAATATCGAACTTCTCCAATTGATGATGAACAATGTAAATGCCAATGGATATATATACACATCAGAGATGAAGAGTCATGTCTCTCCAAGACGAGTCGGCTTGAATAGAAGAATGAATCTTAACAATAAAACATGACCAATCGCAGCTCTTCAAGAGGTCGGCCTCATAGCAAATCGTGCCTCTTTAAAGAATGACGTGTCTCCAGAATTCGCGCCTCCAGGTGAAGAGATTTTGGCCTTGATAAATAGATGACTTTCAATAACAAATATTAGATCTTGTTTGATAAAAGACGTGACTCATCAAAGTGACTTAAGTCGGCTCCAAAAGAAATCTAAGTATAATTTAAATAGCCATTTAGGCTATATTTTAATTATCTTCATACTCGGGTCTAGAAGAAGCAGCCCGTCGCTGCTAGAACATCAACAAATTCCAACAAAATTATTTTTGATATGTCCCAAAATTCTTGATAGAATAAGGAAGTAAAGCCATCTAGACCAAGAACTGTCACTACTGAAGAAGAAAACAATAATTTTCAGTTCAGCATCAGAAACTGGTTTCAGAAGGTTATTAACTTATTACTATCAACTTGGAAGTGACATTGATCAGCTTGAATTGAACCTTGCACATTCTGTTGTTGAGTGGCTCCTCAATTGGGAGGTTCGAGAAGTACTAGGTGTCATGCGGTAATGTATCATTATGTTATATTTTGTGACAAATCAGGATTGTTTCCAACCTGCAACTAAAGCTCTTTCACTGACTGTTTTGTTTAGATGTGTGGAAGAATGTAGTACCAGTGCCACCATTTTATTTTTTTAAACTACAGGGGTATCCCTGTGACCCAGCCCATTTCTTGAAATTTTGCTGTCCCCAAAAGCAAGCTTCCTTATTTTGTGCCATACTAAGGTTGCTTATTAGTTTATTTAGCATTTTTTACTTCTGTTCTTCTCCTTGGTGGGGCCCTTCTAGGTTTCTCTGCCTATAGCATTCTATTGTAAACCGCTATTCTCTTGAGCCACATTGATCTACGTTTGGTCATCCGTGAGCATTAATATAATTTCTTTTTTCCTGAAGTTGCTGCTGGATCCTTTTTATTTCTAATAACATATTTGCAAAAATCTGTTTATCCCAGTTTTCTTAATTTTGTGTGAGGTATTTCAGCTTATCCAGAAATCTACAAATAACATAACCTTCGATGTTATCAGTTTCTTTCCACCATTGTTTAATGTTTGAGTGAAACCATAGGTTGAGCAACCCCAAACTTAAATACTTCTGGCTGATTTCCAGATGAAACGGATAGTGATTTGAAAGGGGTTGTCTCAGCAACAGAGGAATTGATAATAGATTTGCCAGTAAACCAATCTTGCAACAAATTAACCCAGTCATTTTTCCCTGAAGTATATTTTGTACCTTTCCTTTAATTGCACCAAAAGAAGGAGCCTTGCTTGTCGTCCAAAATCATCCAGTTGTGAGTTTGGGAGGATGTCCATAAAAGCATAGTTGTTCTTTTGTTTAACATATTTCCTCCATTTTCTCTATGGCCGCTTTAGCTAAGCTGAAGTTGCCCAAACACCTCTGTAATGAATGCTTCTTTTCGGGTTAGTTTTGAAAGATTTCCTCAAAGAGAATCACAATCTTGTTTTGTTTAACTCTATTTCTTATGAAGATTCGTTTATTGGAAGCACCCAAACCCCTTAAAGTTGCATTCCATGAGAAGATGCACATTATCACAGGATGGTGTCATCCAAATCTCTTCAATGGCTTTTTTTTCCTTGAGGATGTTCCTGCTTGATCCAGATTTTGATACCAATCATATTTCTCCAAAATTGATATTGTGTGGAGTTACAATCTGAAATGCCTACATTGGATCTACTGGTGGTTTCCTTTTTCTTATTGCTAATTGTTCAAATCAAACGTGAGGACATCTGGTATTAGAGGAGCATTCAACAGAAACACAAGTTTGTTTTGTCTATTTTTGCAGCCTTTCTTTTCACTCACTGCTTTAAAGTACCTGCAAGGGAGATGAATCTAGAGTGTGATGCTGATCTTTTACATTGTTTGCCTGTGCTTTTTCTTCTTGGCCGTCATTTTCCATCTTTTTTGTCCATAGCTTCAACTTTTTTGTTGGCTCATATTAGATAGCAAAGCAATCACAATATTTTAAGTTGTCAAGCATTCATAGGGGTGGTTTTAAGCACTTTGGAATCTCCTGTTGCTTTTTCTATAATTTTTTGTGGTCCTATGTGTGCAACAAATCATAGTCAAAGTTATATCTCTTGGTACATTGCATCTTTTTGTTCCAAATTTTCCTCAGAGGCTTTCAGGGACTTAAACTGGTCCACAGGAAGAGGGAATTGGAGACAAAACCTAGCAAGGTGACCATATTCATAGCAGGATTTGCATCTAAACATGATCATTTCATAATCTACAGGTTGTTCCCATTCAACCACTCACACATCAACAAGTAAAAAGATGCTATCTAGGGGAGATTTTTCCCAATCTACATGCGTATAAACTTTGGTTTGGTCAAGGACTCCTGAGCTCTGAAGTAGTTATGTATTTTACAATGGCTACCAGTCTACCACAATAATCTTCGATGAATATTCATGACTGTATTCACTTGGTAGGAGAGGAAGTCTAACCGAAACAGGGAGAGTGCATGGAAGGTCCTCTGTGGGGTCAAAAGCAGCAAACCAATGTTTCATGAAAAGACCAAACTTCTTCAAAACCTAGAGCCCTCCTCGGAAAACCTAGTATTTTCCTGTTAGGAGGAGAAGATAGCCATAAAGTAACCTTTGGGTGTCATGAGAAGTTCCCCAAGTCTCATTGGTTTCAAATTTTCCTAGACCAAAGCCTAAAATTTTTTGGTCCAACAAAGGCACCCATAAATCTGCAGATTAGTGCTTTCTCCTCAAGTAAACAAGTCAGATAACCTTTTCTTGCATGCCAAACTTGACCCTTGATGGGTTTACAATGCATAATAGTAGGCAGTTTCTTATCTTCATAGGAAGAAGGATTTAGTAATGGTTCTCTAAGCATGATGCTGAAAAAAGCTTCAAATCCTCCCTAAAAAAGGGACTGGAATCAAGGGAGGTTGTAGCTCAAAAAGATGTTGAATAAGAATGTGTATGAATGTGGACAAAGTCTATGGCTTCCTCAATGAAGAGCTTGTAGAGATTCTCAGTCTGTGGTGGAGGAGAAAATTTGCAAATCTGTTTAGTGCAAAGGAGGAAGCATAAGAGTCATGTGATGGTCTGCAATCAAGTGATAGAAATGGTCATAATTCTATATATGAAATTCCTATTTAAAGATGCAGATATCATGCAACCTACATTAATAATTATTCTGTATTATATTTATGTAAGGCATTTACCATTGTCAGCATGCATGTTTCATGCACTGCTGACAAAAAAGTGTCATTATCGGCACTATCATGATTTAAGTACAACATTATAATTTACAACCTGCAATATAATGTTTTGCATATATGCTTGAACATGAAATGGGGTATAAATTTCTTACTCCAAAAACTAACCTTTTCTTCTAGATAGCTTGTCAGAACAAGATTCTCACACAAGATACTTTCACGAGAAGAGGTAATTTATGAAAGGGACTATGAATCAGTCTTTAATATTTTGATGAATGCGGCTTTGCCTGGAATACCTTCAATTTTATCAAAAGTAAATTTGAGATTTTCTGGCCCCAACCCAGACCATTTTTAGATCAAGTTCTTCAATCATCCACTCCCTTCCTAAACCCCCATTTGAAAATTCTTTTGAAATAAGCTCTTCTCATGTTTGTTGGGATCTTTGGTAGGAGAGAAATTAAAGAAATAAGTAATAGAGCAGTGAGATCTAAAAAATTTCAGGGAATTCAAAAACATTTCTTGGTTACAAAAAGTAAGAGAAATGGAAACAAGATGAAAAATTGGGGTTTGAGTCCAATATTGCTGATAATTGGTGTCTGGTATACAACTCAGGAATAGCTAAGCAAAGCAAGTGAGTTGATAGAAATCTCATCAGAAGGGCTAGTCTGGCTCCTTCTTGGCTCAAGCTATACTTGACAGAGCCTCTAAAGAAATCCAGGTAAAGTTGGTGGAGGGGCGATAATAAGGGACAGTAAAAGAGTGCTAGTCACTGCTTACATAGGTAATATCAGAATTCAAACTAACCACTACATGGAAGACAAAGCCACCTTCTGGGGAACACAACTAGCAAAAGAATTGAAAATTTCTCATTCATCCATTGAAGGGTAGTCTACTAGTATAATCATGTCTTAAGAATGAGTGTTCCCCAATTGAACCATCAAATATATTGTATACAATGTTGTTGATTCTATGAAGGCCTTTAGTAAAGTTACAGTTTGCCACATGTATATAGGAGGAAACAAGGCAGTTGATAGGCTTGCAAATAAAGGTGTTTCAACACCAAGTTTCGAAAAATGGTTGAAGGTAAACTCTTTGTCTAGTGACATTGTTCAGTGTTTAAAAGATGAGGCTACACGGCTTTGAATTGGAGCTATGAGAGGTTCTTTCATGGTTATATACAGGGTTTCAGAGTAAGTCAGGTGCTTCCTATCCAAGAGTGTAGTAGGTTCCAGTGGTCTAGAACATTCAAAAGCATAGTGGGGGAGGAGACAAACTGAGGAATGAACCTTCTTCTTGTGATGGGAATAGACAGAAAGCCACATTATGGCATATCCTTCAAAGAGGAGGCTTAACCCAGTTCTTGGAAAGAATTAAGGGACATGATCCCATCCTCTTGGTGGAGTTTGCCAAGTCTTGGAAGGGAAGAAAGTTCATTGTGAGAGGGCTAAGTTTTGAAGTGTTTGAGGAAAGTATTGTTGAGGCTAAGAGAATGATGATCATAGACGGGTTGAAATTTTATAAGGCTAAGAGTACTAAATAGGAAGAAATCAATGCATTCCTAAGGGGAAGGGAGAAATCAACCAAATTTCAAGCAAGGAAACTAAGGGATTCCCTTTCAGGTCTGTGGAACAATGTGAGCACTCAAATCATCAAATGTATTACTCTAGAGGGCAGATATGAATGCATCTTCTTATGGTACTTTCATGAATTATTTCAGGCATAAAAAACTAGTGAGTCTTCTTTTTTATTTATTAATATAATTGGAAAGCTCTGTTGTAGATGTTTTGCTAAACAAAGACAGAGGTATCACTCCATCAAGCCCTTTTTTTTGTTGTATCAAGTGGCCAAAGCCAAAGCTGTTGTTTCTTTGCCTACCTCAAAGGTGTCTGTGGTTGACTCAGGCCAGCCTGTTGTCAGCCCGTCTGATCCTTCCAAGGATGTCCTAGATAAGGGAGCCCATATTCCTAATTCTGTTATCATCAAAATCCCCACAATTACGAAATCTATCAAAGAGTCTGAAGCAAGGAATACTAAAGGTAAAACAATGTGGTTTTGAATACCAATGTGGACAAGGAGAGTGCAACTCTGATGGGATATGATAAAGCTAAGAAAGCTGCTATCAGGGCTAAGGAAAAGGGGCCTAAAGTTGATAGTGTTAACAACCTTCCAAGTGGAGAAGAGAGTGCTTAGAAGGGAGAAGAGGTAAGGCAGCAGCAGAAGACCAAGGAGATTAAGGATATTGATTTTCAAAATGATGTAAATCAGAAATATAAGGATAATAAAGTGGAAGGGCTTGCTACATGCAAGGATAAAGAAGACTTAATTAAGGATTTGCAAAATTGGATTAGTACTCTTAAAAAAAGCTATCATCTCCGACAAAGTATCTTTAAATGGTTCATGACAGTAAATGATAGAATTAAAATGAGAATGGATCTGTTGCAATAGCAAGTCATTGGGGAACAGCCCTGAGCGAAATGTCTGCTCAACGAGGACCAATAGAACCTTTTAGGAGATGTATGTGAAATCATAAAGTAAGTAAATGACTTGAAAAGAAAAATCCTTCAGATGGAAGGAAACCAAAAAGCCATAAATAATTCTTTGACGAAGGTTATCCATTGTAGTAGAATCACCATTAAGAACTCTACTGCAAGCATTGACATGCTCCAAGAAAGCATGCTGAAAATGAAAGAAAGTCTTCATGAAGCGGGACCTAGCAAAAAAACTAGAAGCCAAATGAGGAAGAAAGAGGAAGTCTTTTGGAAGACATGAACATGGATTTGATTGATGACCACTTCAAGTTCCTTAGAGAGGAGTAGAAAGTTGTTGACACTTTGAATGATCTCTCTTCATCTCAGCAATGACCTTTCCCGTGATCCACTCTGCCTTTTTATCTGTCCGTTTAGTGTCTCTTACACTTGGTTGAAAGCCTTGTTTCAGGCAGGTACTTTTGTGTGTTCTTGGATTTTGTTTTTTGTAGTTGGTGAGCTTCATGTTTACATCTGAAATGTTTTTCTTGTACAAGGGTTGGAGCCCTTTCAAAAACCCACCCTTACCATCTAATCAAGAAAAAGAGAAAATATTGCATCAAAGCCATAGTAATGAAATTCTTAACCTGAAATGGGTTTTATGAAATATAATCTATTTGTTCTACATGTGAGACGAAAAGATGTGGTACAATTTATCTGCATTGAAATTCCTGAGATATATTATGAAACCTTAATCTAAAATCTTGCATATATCAAGTAATATGTCACCTTCCCTAACCAGTCTATAAATTTTCACCATCCATCAATGGCTCATTCGTTATCATTTATCACTTAAAGGAGCAACTATGACACATTGTTGAATATAGCTTCATACATTGTGTGAGTCATTTTCCATATAACTGAAATCAGAACACCTGAAAATAAAAACTCATCTAATAACTATTATGCATATTCAGATGATCATGTTAAAATTTAAGGTATATGGAAATGGATACAATACCAGCCGAGTAAGTCGTCCAATATGGGGCAATACCATTGTCTGCCAATAAAACAATAAATATTACTATACAGAACAAGACAGACAAGCTGTATGAGCCAAGATGTCAATGCATGTAGAACTAGACCAAAGAAACAAATGTAGTTGTCATTACTCCATAATCCAATTATACATTATGCTTCAAAAAATAGAAAAAATACTTACAAATTTATCTTTATCTTTTGTCTGTGCTTCTGCCTTATTTTGTCCACAGATCATAACCACTGGTCCAGATATTTGATCAAGCATTTCCCCTACCCTTTTTATAAACTCTTTCCGTCTTGACTTTGGAACAGCCCTTGCTAACCATTGTGAAAAATCGGGAAAATATACAATAACTGGTCCCAGTGACAAGATTGTCTGCCACATATGTGAGTAATCTCAATAGAAAGCCTTCCAGACCATAGCAAATCACAAAGAACAATCAACCATAACATTTTTAAAACTATGTGATCAGTTACTTATTTTCATGCAACTGAAATCACTTCACAAAGAATTGTGTGATGAACATAGAACAAATGATAGTGACCACTGCCACCAGAAATCCGCTCCATGAAAGTACTTCATTCCAATAGGAATAATAACTAAAATACACATCCACTTATTCAACTTGTACCTCACGAAGGGCTTCCACAGCAATAAAGCACTCTTCTGTCTCTGCATCTGAATCATGCTCAATGTCTTGAACTATCAAATCCAGGAAAAAACAATATATTTTAGTAAACTAATTATATCCTAATTTCTAAAATAACATAAGTAAACTGGCCAATGAGAACTTGAATTCAATCAACCATAGAGCATAAATTTGTATAAATTGCACAGCACAGATAGAACAATTAGTCATATATTTCATCTCATCAATAAAGATTAAAGACAAAGGACAGATAGGAGAAATGGAATTTATGCAGCCTTTTCCATCTTGGTGGCTTTTTAGTTAGCCAACAAAAATAAATAAATGAACACTATGAAAAAGCTATTGATTTGGAACTTCTAAAGTACAAAAGAAAAAGAAAAGTTGGTAAATGATTATACAGAGTTGATTAAGTATTAATCCTCAAAAATATCAGAAGGGTATATACATAGTGGCATTCCCTTTACACAGCATTGACATGGCATGTCAAAAGTGCAAAAAGAGTTCAATTTGTTGGAAGCTCGACGCTTTGACCCCTCAGTCAGCGCTGACCATGTGATTTACGACATGATTTGATTACCTCCCATGAATCCTTAATCTGGGGTAGTAGCGGATTCCTAATAGGTCAGCCTTTTGGGAATAATGGCCAGCTCAACTCCCAACAAGTGGTATCAGAGCGGGGCTTGTAGATTTGAATCTCGTGGTCACGCTGGGAGTGGGGATTGTTGGCAGTACGACGCTTCCACCCCTCAATCAGCACTGATCACGTGATTCACGACATGGTTTAACAGCCTCCCATGGATCCTTATCTAAGATGGTAGCGGATTCCTAACAGGTCATCCTTTTGGGAATAATGGCCAACTCAACTCCCAACACAATTACTAGGGCTTTCACAAGTCAAACTCTGCAAAAACTGAGGAAATTTTGAAAACAATTATTATATTTCTAATAATAGAGAAAAAAATTATTCAGTTATTTCATTTCAAATATAGTGTGTATAGACATTAGAAATAAACATGATACTTTAGAAAATTCCAATTATTAAAAAATAATAAGATGAATTTTTAAAAGCAATTATTTTATATATAACTAAGAGGGTTTATGTAAAAAATTCCTAATAATGGGATTATGTATGAGGTTTATTGATGATAAAGTTATGATTCCATGATTGTACATTGTGATCAAGAGGAAGGGTAAAGCATGGGGAATATTTCCATTTCATTCAATGCCAACATATCTGTTGTGTGCCATGCAGATTGATGTGATGTTCTATTATGTGATCATTATGGTGATGGGTTGGCAAAAGTGTGTGGGATGAATGTGTAGGGATATTAATGTAGTTTTGGTAGAGCTGTGATCCCTATCATTTATGAAGAGCTAGTCTTCACTTCTTTAATCGTGACAAGATCTAATATAGACGACAAGAAGGGAAGTAATAAGGGTTAAAGAAAGTTGAGGGATGAGGTGGACAATGAGGTGGAACTTGTCCGCAATATAGGAAGGTTCAGCACAGAGGAGGCTGGGTGATTTGTTGATTATATCAATAGGGAGCTAAAGAATCCTAGGCTGCAGGTTAGAATGTTGAGGTTATGGGAATTTCTGAATGAGGTAGACGAGGATGATGATGAGGTGATTTGCAAGGCCATGAGGAAGATACCAGTGGATCCTAGATAGTTCATCGGCTGACACGATGTCTTTAACATGGCAGTCCCTCTCAAGTGATTCCTTGATCTCAAAAATGGCCAGCACATTTCTGCTTTATGTGGATGTGGAGTGCATTCAAATTCATGCAAGGACACAACTTCATCGTATTGTAGAGCACCTCCACACAATAATGCAAAACCAAGAAAAGCTTTACAAATGCCTGGAGTTGTTGGGTAATGTCCTTCATACACAATTCCCTACAAGGCATGAGGTAGAAGATATCAAGTGTTGTGATGAGGCTGCACCCATGATGGCCCAAAATGAGATCTAATGTGCTTTTCTTTCAATCATGTAGCTCATAGTGCCAATTTTGATAGTGCGCAATTTTTTGTGGATATGTATTAACAATGGGCTGTATGGATGGCTATGTATAGACTGTTAAAAATATGTAGGAAAGGAATAGTACAAATAAATAGAAGGAAGGTTTTATGAGCTTGATGTTGACTTCTAATTTTTGGATGGTCTTGCTAAGTTAATATGTCTTCTCTTAGGAACCGACCTAGTGAACTTTGTCTTACCAGCATCCAAGCTTTAATGCTCTTTTTTTGGTAACTCCTAGGTGCCTAACCTAGGTATTTTAAGCCAATATTTTCTTCTTTTGGTAATAATGAGGGTTTATGTAAAAAACATACAGTTGGTCCTAAAATAGTAGGCAAGTGCCATTATCATCAAACACAACATACTACTTTAGAAGTGACCCAATGTCTTAAACCAAACCCCCATCGGGATATTAAAAAAAGAACCTTTGTTAGTGTTTAAAATTTTAACTCAAAAATTAATCTATTCAAAGTTAATCTTGAAAAGTTGGAAATTAGAATGCCCTAGCCTTAACCCTAAACTTAAAAAATTCCAATCTTTTTGTGCTCTTATTTTTCTTGTCATAAGTGTAAAAATGAGCCGTAATGCAAAGGTATACATTAATTCAGAACCACTTTTTGAAAAACTCGGGAAAAGCCACAGCAAATGATGTGGGTGATGATTACTAGGGATTATTATTAATCATGAGCTCTTGGAGTGTATACTACTAGGGGTACATACACATTGTTGAACTTTGTTGTTCATTATGCCTATATAAAATATACTCTAGAAGTTTTTATGCCAGTACATTAAAAATCAACTAGATCAATTAGTTCACTCTAAAGCATGTCTCTGTCTCATAGTTCTGGGACTTGGTAAGTCTCGAGTCGAGTCACCCCTACCGAGTCTGGGGGACTAGGACTTGACTGAGTCTCAACGAGACTCACCAAACTCGTCGAGTCCTAGCAAGTCCCGTCAGGAAAACTCATCTAGTCCAACCAACTTTGAAAAGGGGGAAAAAATATAAAGTTTAAGTTAAAAAATTGGTATTTTTTTACTTATATTTCTTCTACATCCCCAAAAGCAACTTCATTTCATTTTGTTGGCAAAATAGGAGGAGAAAAGAGAGTTGTGAGGAAAAATAAGTCCATTGTAGGGCAACCAGCAAGGAGGTAGACCAAAAATCCATCAACAAATCGCATTCGAGCAGCTTCATACTCACAGTTGGTGCATTGAGAGCTCTCTACCAACAATTGGAAGGAGTTTGAATTTCATTTCAAGTTTAATCTGAGAGGTAAGCTTGACTTTTTTTTGGATTTTTTGTGTTTTTTAAGCATAAATTGCATTGTTTTCTAACATTTCAATTCTTTTTGAAACAAAGTTATAAACCCTACTTTTATTTTTGGAACATATTTAGAAACCCTACATTTCGGTTTGGAACAAACCCTACATTTTCTTTTTGGAACAAACCCTACATTTTTTTTGTATTAGTTTAATAATTATAAATGACAATTGACAAAAGTTCATTTTTTTTGTAATTATGTGTTATTGCAACAGCCTTTATTTCAAATTCAAATCATATTTTTCACAATGTCTACTTCTACAAACCCAATTAGAAACTACTTGGAAACATGCTGAAATTTATCCCAGGCAAAAGAAAGGAGAGAAAACTTGTAAATATTGCAAAACATTTTTCCAAGGAAGCATTAATAGATAGAAATACCATCTTGCATGCATACCCGCCCATGATGTTGTGGGATGCTCTCAGGTACCTCCTGAGGCTATTCGTGAGGTGCAAGTACAATTAGAAACATTTGAAATACAAAAAGAATTGAAAAAGAAGCAAAGGGAGGAATTGGCATGCATTGGTGGTGTTGGAGAGGATTCTTCCATGCCTCCATTTCGTCCTAGTGAATGTGCTAGTGCTTCTGCTAGTGTTGGTGCCAGTGCTGCCACTTGTGCTAGGTAGTGGGAGTGTTAGCATTGGTCCTAGAGTTCGTAAATCTAGGATGGATTCATATTTTGTGCCACACACTACTCCTAGTTCCCAACTGTCACTTGAGAGCATGGGTTGGAACAAGGAGGCACATGATGCAGCTAGACCAGTAATTGGAGATTTTTGGTACTATTGCACCATTCCATTCCATGCAGCCAAGTAATTCTTTCTTGTTTGATTGTTTGAAAATTTATAGTTTGATTCTTTGTGTCATGAATTCTTATATTTAGATGTATGTTGAATTCAAATTTAAAGTTAAACTCTCCATTCTAAAATACTTAAACTTATTTAATTTATTTATTGTTAGAGTAATCATGCATTAGCTAATAATTAACTAATCTTTAATTGATTATTAGTCTAATTTATTCTCATGCACTTAAGCTAAACTTAGGAGTTATTTATTAAGTTAACTAAGTGTTTTTCTATGTTAACTAAAGTGAGCTATTATTGGATTATTCTATCTCATCGCATGTGATGTTGACACTTGTCCTTTACCATTTAGGGTTGCTCCTATATAGTACTCAACCCTCATTGTATTATCTCTCTCGAAGATTTCTCTTGTGCTCTCTCAAGCTCTCAACCTTTAAGGACTTTTCTTTTCCTTTAAGTTTCTTGAGGTTCTTTTGTAGCTTTTTCTTGTTAAGGAATATTACACATATTGTTTGCAAATCTATTGTGTGGAAGGTGTCTTTGTTCATTGTTTGATACTGTGGCTCGTGGTTTTGTGGTTTTTCACAATTCTAACATGGTATCAAAGTGTGGATTCAATGAACCCCTTCTCAATTTATGAGGTTTTTTCTTCAACTAGGGTTACAGGAGGAAATTTGAAATCTTCTTTGACTTTTGCTTTTTTTTGGTTTTTTAGTTTTTTCTTTTTGCTTTTTAACTTTTCTTAAGCAAAAAAAAATTGCCACCCCAAAGTCATATGGGCAACCAATGCCCAGGGACTAAAAAAATTATTTTTTTTGCAAAATAGGAACTTTTCACTCAGGTATCGAAATTGGGCAAACAAGATATCATCGAAAAGTTAGTTCCAAGCACTATCCAATGGTGTTGGTTTATTTCTCTTTTTTTGCCACTGGTGCATTCTACAACCTGTTAAATTCAAAGGTGTAGTTTCAGTGTACCTATCATCTCTCTCCCTTTTCAACATTATGGGGGGGTTTCTACTATTGGTGCTAATGCTTTTTTGGTTTCATGTTGTAGTGATCTATGTATCTAGTTCTTGTTCCTATGTACTTTCAGATGTATTGTACACCAGCAGCTAGTTACATGCATTTCAATGCGATGGATCATTTACCATATGAACACTCTTGCATTCCTATTTTTGGAGGTTCTTCATTTCAACACTATATCAATCACCATTCAACAACAATTTGCAACTTCTTTGTGCTTCTATGATGTTCTACATATTCCTCTTTTTTCCGGTATTGTTTTGGTTGGAGGCTTCTTAGTCCGTCACACCTTGATTTGGAGGTTTTTTCAATCCTTCATTCACCTTTCTCTCTTTAGAAAGGAGTTTTCTCCCACTATGGTTTTTCTCTTTTTTCTCTAGTTTTGACAGATCTTTTGTTTGTACATGGGTACCTCACCAAGCCTTGTTTGTTTGGACCCATCATGCATTTTTTCTTTTTAGGGTTTTAAGCTACTCCCTAAGTTCATCTTAAGGGGGGGTGTTAGAGTAATCATGCATTAGCTAATAATTAATTAATCTTTAATTGATTATTAGTCTAATTTATTCTCATGCACTTAAGCTAAACTTAGTTCTTTATTAACTAAGTATTTTTCTATGTTAACCTAAGTGACCTATTATTAGATTATTTTGTCTCATCGCGTGTGATGTTGACACTTGTCCTAATCTAATCCCTTTACCATTTAGGGTTGCTCCTATATAGCACTCAACCCTCATTGTATTATCTCTCTCGAAGATTTCTCTTTTGCTCTCTCGAGCTCTCAACCTTTGAGGACTTTTCTTTTCCTTACAGTTTCTTGAGGTTCTTTTTAGCTTTTTCTTGTTGAGGAATATTGCACATATTGTTTGCAGATCACTTGTGTGTAAGGTGTCTTTGTTCATTGTTTGATCCTGTTGCTCGTGGTTTTGTGGTTTTTCAAAATATGACGTGTTAGGTCTCCTTTTTGGCAAAATATGGTTGATGCCATAACTATTTGTGGGGCGGGGTTCAAAGCCCCTACTAAAGATGACTTGAGGGGCCCATTTTTGACACAAAGTGTGGCTGATGTAAAAGCTGAAATAGAGGAGCAGCGCTTGGTATGGAGCAAGAAGGGTTTCACCATCATGACCGATGGTTGGACCGATAGAAAAAATAGGATGCTACTGAATTTTCTTGTTTCCTCTACAAGTAATTGTACTTCCCCTCAATGCATTGAATAATTTGAATTTTGAATTTGATTTAGTGATTAATATTTTTAATTTATGTTTTATTGAGTCATTGATTTTGCTTCTTTTTCAGGTGGCACTGTGTTCATCAAATCAATTGATGCTTCAACGCATGTAAAAAATGCCACATACCCTTGTGAGGCTTTAGAGGAAGTCATACTTGAGTTGGGTGAGGAGAATGTGGTTCAAGTGGTGACCAATGATGCAACAAATTATGTTGCTACAGAGAGACTAACGATGGAGAGGCACAAACAATATTTTGGACTCCATCTGCCACCCATTGCCTTGACCTCATATTGGAGGATCTTAACAAGCTTCCATGGATCAAAACATGTGTGGATATGGCCAAAAACAATTACAAATTTATATACAATCACACATGGGTCCGTAGCCTAATGAGGCAATACACAGAGCTAAGGGAGTTGCCTTGTCCTAGCATCACTAGATTTGCTACTAATTTTATCACATTACTATTGCAAGGTGTGCGCCCTTGGTCTCCTTGTATTGTGCAACACAATGCTTGGGTTCGTGACATGGCTTATATGCCTCTCATACATTCATTAACTCCGATAGCTATATTGGACATTAAAAGGTCGATCTTTTGGTGCAACGGCAATCGTCTGTGTTGTTGGCGTTTTAATTCGCAACTCTGGAATGCGGATTAGAAACGGACAGCTATGCACAAATAAACTACTTTTCGAATTAGGAGGGGAAGCTCCCTCTTTGTTGATGTTGCTTAAGAAAGTAAATTAAAACTAATTTTCCTATCTTTTTGTTCAACTAAGAGCACAAGGTTATAAAACTCAAGCGTCGTAGCTGAGATTTTTTGTTTTAGAAGTTCAACTACGACTAAGCCTACTCTAATGACGTTTCTAATTACTCAAGTAAACACAGAGCAAGAGAATTAGAAATGAACAAAGTTTGATTCTTTGACATAGATAATTAGATAAACTTTCTTCCAACATACATCTACTTACTTTCAATGCAAGCTGAAATGGAGATCATGTAGATTATAATGATCAGATTGTATGCACAGAAATTAATTCAAATCAAACACAATAGCACATCAGATACCCTGGGAAAACCCTCCTCTTGAGGGACAAAAACCCAGCACCAATATATCTCTTATATATATTAGATCTTGAAGAGAACACTTGTACAATTGAGGCCAATGAGAGAGGCCAAAATAAGTATCAGCAAATGATAGAAGCACAAATCCTATTATATCTAATCTGCTATCTCAGAACTGAATACTTCAACAATAATCGCACTTTACATATGATAACTTCACACTGCTTCTTCTCTTGAATTCGCACTTGAGATAAGACAAATGATAGAATGCTAAAAACTGAATACTGAATGGAACGAACTTAATGCATATATATACAAGAGAGGATGAGAGACGCGTCCTTTCATTAATCTCAAGGTCGGCCTCCAAGAAGAATCGCATCCAATAAGAAGAGGGTCGGCTTCATAAGAACTCGTGCCTTTTAAAACAAAATGTGCCTCTTCATAATGTAGGCTTATCATATAAATAGCACCTTATAAATATTCGTGCCTCTTCAAGATAAAACATCTCATATAAATTAAATAGCATTAAGCTATTATTTATTTTATTCATAATAAGAATATCATTGGAAGTTACTTCGACACTGCATGTTATCATTAACATTCCCTCTCAACTAGAGAGAATACTTCCAGCTGCTCAAGACAAATCACCTCATCGTGATGTCTACCACTATGGCTACAACCATAAGTGAACAAGAAGAATATCACCTCATAGTGATATCAGATATCGCCTCAACACGATATCAACCATAACGGCTACAACCAAACTATGGTAAGTACAAGTGTTCATCACTTGCGTGATGTTGTCACCTCAACGTGACTTTCACCATGACTCTCTCAGAGGGTGAAACACAAGTACAACATATGTCATGGAGTCTCACACATGACATCCACCATGACTCCTCAGAGGGTGGAAACAAGGGCTTTCACCTCAAATCTCAAAGAGAAATGCATTAACAAGGGCTTGCACCTCAAATTCCTCTCAAAGGAAAAATGCATTAACAAGGGATTTCACCTCGAACTTCTCTCACAAAGAACTCATTAAACAGGCTCACTGATACTGAGACTCTTTCTCAGTCAAGGTTGGATTCTCCACCATACCAAGCTTATCTCGAAAGTACACAAACTTTATCTTCGAGAGAGGCTTGGTGAGAATGTCTGTCGTCTACTCATCAGTGTTGATGTACCTCAACTGTACAGCCTTCCACAGTACCATATCTCTAATATAGTGGTACTTGATTTCAACGTGCTTGGTTCTGTCATGGAACACAGGATTGACAGAAAGATTCACACAACTTTGATTATCACAATGAATAATAGTAGGCTCTATTGATTGTCCAAACAATCCTGCAAGGAGCTTACGAAGCTACACTGCTTCCTGAGTTGCCATACAAGCTGCAATATACTCTGCCTCTGTTGTACTCAATGCTACAGATGACTGCTTCCTACTGCACCAGGAAATCATAGCAGAACCCAAACTGAAGCAACAACCACAGGTGCTCTTCCGATCTGTGACACACCCTGCCCAATCAGAATCTGTATAGCCATGTAACTCCGAGTCTGCATCTGAAGAATACCTCAACCCATATCCAACTGTGTTGCGCAAGTATCTCAGGATATGTTTAGCTGCAACAAGATGTATCTATCTCGAATCACACATAAACTGGCTAAGTGCACTCACTGCATAGCAAATGTCAAGTCTAGTGTTAACTAGGTACATCAAGGACCCAATTAGTTGTCTGTACAATGTAGGATCCACCAAGTCTAAATTAGCTGCAGCCTCCTTCAACTTATGTAGGTTGGTCTCCATGGGTGTAGACATGGATTTGCAATCCATCATACCAAATCTCTTAAAGTATATCAATGGTGTACTTCCCTTGACTTAAAATCATCTCATCTGGTCTCTGCCAGACTTCTAATCCAAGGAAGTAATGCATGAGCCCAAGGTCCTTCATCTCAAATTCCGAAGTCAACTCCTCCTTGCACTCGAGAATTAGGTGATCTTCTCCAGTAAAAATCAAATCATCAACATATAAGACCAATATTAATGCATCACCATTGATTACCTTGAAGCAGAGATTTGAGTCAGCACCATTCTTCAAGAAACCCAAACTTGACAGGTAACGATCAATCCTTTCGTACCAAGCGCGAGGAACTTGCTTAAGACCATACAAGGCCTTCTTCAACTTGCAAACATGTGACTTCTTCCCATGAACCTCAAATCCATTAGGTTGCTCTATGTAAACTTCTTCCTCAATCACTCCATTAAGAAAGGTTGTCTTCACATTCATCTGGTGAATCTTCCATCCTCTAGATGCAGCAATAGCAATGATGGTTCTGACAGAAGTATAGCGAGCAACAGGACCAAATGTTTCTTCATAATCAACTCCCTCTTTCTGAGAAAACCCACGAGCCACAAATCTTGCTTTGTACTTCTCAATGCTTCCATCTGCAGCATGCTTAATCTTGAATAGCCATTTAGAAGATACCATAGACTTGCCCTCGAATCTAGGAACAATGTCCCAAACATCATTCTTAAGAATTGACTGATACTCCTCTTCCATAGCATCTCTCCAAACCTGATGACTAGATGCTTCCTCAACACAGGTAGGCTCAGAATCTATAATCTGACTCATTAAGGCAACATAGCTGGAGAACTTATGTGGCCTTTTACTTTCTCTGAATGTGCCTCTAGGAGCTGCAAAGCTTTCAGCCTCTTGCATAGTACGCTTCGCCCATAGAGGTCTCTTTCTCCCAATAACCATGTCAGTAGGCCCATCAGTAGGTTTTAAGGGTTCAATAGGATCTATATCTTCTTTTGGTTCTGAAATCTCCCTCTGAATCTCAGATGTATGGTCAACTTCCATATCCTAAGGAGACTCTTCATTATCGATCTCCATATGAATGCCCCTGGATCTCCTGAATGCAACATCTTCCTTGAATGTGACATCCCTACTGATCTCGATCAACTTCTGTCCTGGAATGTATATTTTGTAGGCTTTTGATGTCTCACTGTAACCCACAAATATTCCCTTCTTGCCAAAAGGCTCCAACTTAGTTCTCTTTTCCTTTGGAACATGAACATAGAAAGGACATCCTAAGATCCTCAAATGACTGACTTCAGGCTTCTTCCCTGTAAAGGCTTCCTCCGAAGTCATATTCTCCAAGATCTTATGAGGACTTTTGTTCTGAACATATATAGCTGTCCTAGAAGCTTCTTCCCATAAGAAGGTTTGCAAATCTTGATCATGGATCATGGCCTTCGCTGCTTCCACGATTGTCTTGTTCTTTCTTTCCACAACACCATTCTGTTGAGGATTATAGCGGACACAGAACTCCCTCTTAATCCCTGCATCAATACAAAAATTCTAAAAACTGCCAGAGGTGTATTCTCCACCATTATCAGATCTGAGGACCTTAATTCTTTTACCAGAAAGATTTTCTACCAAGGCTTTAAATTCCTTAAACCTATCTAACGCTTCCTCAAACTCTTTAGTTTTCAAAAAATAAATACAAGTCTTCCTAGAGTGGTCATCAATAAAAAGAACATAATACAATAATCCACTCAAAGACAGAACAGACATAGGACCACATAAATCAAAATGAATGAGGTTTAAAATACACTTAGATCTATTTTCTCTACTATGAAAAGGGGCTTTTATATTCTTACCCAAAGCGCAACCCTTGAAAGTACCTTCGTGCTCCTGGTTGAACTTAGGAAGGCCCGTCACCATCTTTTCCACGATAGGTAAGGCTCGGAAGTGTAGGTGAGCCAATCTCTGATGCCAAAGATCACATAGACTTGAAGAATCATGAGCCAAAGCTTGTAGAGGACGAGTGTAGACCCTATAAAGACTTTCATGTCTAACTCCAATTACTTAAGCATCCTTGAAGCTAGAGTTCTCCAACCACACTAAAAATTTACCTTTGGAGAAGGCAACTTGATATCCTTTATCTTCCAAGGCTGAAATAGAAATAAGATTGCGCTTGATTCTAGGAACATAAAGAACATTACTCAACTGAAGTGTGATGCCGGAATCCAAATGAAGTGTAGAGGTCCCAATTCCTTTCACGGAGTAGCTAGCATCATCTCCAATGATGACTTGTTTAGAAGACTCCTTCTCCACCAAACTTGATAAGTGCTCCTTAAAACCAGTGATGTGTCGTGAAGCACCATTGTCAATCAGCCAAGTGTTGGTGTCGGAAGGTACACTGCTTGCCAATGCCGAGTAGAACAAATATTCACTTGAATCCTTTTGCGAAGAAGCATCATCAACATCCGCAATGGTAACTTGTTGCTTAGGTCTAGTTGGACAATACTTAGCGAAGTGCCCAAACTTATCACATCTAAAACATTTAATCTTGGACATGTCCCTCTTCTTCTTGAATGGAGGTGCATCATTATTTCCCTTGTCCCGATTCCTCTTGAAGAATCCTTTCCTTCCATCTTTTCCTTTCTTCTTTGAAGCATGGGAGGCAAGAACATGAATATCTTCATTCTTTGAACTTTGACCAACACCTCTTGCCAACAACCTAGATTCCTCTTGAATGCAATCTGATCTTAGGCGATCAAACTTAGGCAATTTTGATCTTGCATTGATTCCCTGAATGTAAGATTCCTAAGACAAAGGTAGACCATTGAGAGCGAGCATAGTCAAGTCTTTGTCATCAACCATATGCCCTATTGTCAAGATTTGATCTCTCAAATCTGCAATCCTCATAAAGTCTGCAATCAATGATTCACCTTTCGCCATTTTCACATGATGTAGTTGTTGCTTCAGTGCAAGTGCTCGGCTGGTATTGTTGATTTCGTACATCTCTTCCAATGTTTTGAACATGTCTCTCGCTGTCTTCAACTTAGAGATGATAGGAACAATGTGATCCTTGACGGAATCAACCAATATCTTCATTGCTTTAATATCTTTCTTTACCCACTGCCACTTCTCTTCTTCCTCCTCAAGTTCAGGAACGCTAGACTCCACGAACTCACCCAAGTCATTTTCACGCAATGTAAGCATGATCATAAATCTCCATGATGTGAAGTTAGATGCTCCCTCGAGTCTATCCTCAATCTTCAAACCGTTCACCATTTTGACTAACTTAGACAAATGAACAAATAGGGTATTGCTGATTAAAAAAAATCCGATCACAATCCTCTCAAACCTGCTCTGATACCATGTAGATTTTAATGATCAAATTGTATGCACAGAAATTAATTCAAATCAGACACAATAACACATCAGATACCCTGGGAAAACCCTCCTCTTGAGGGACAAAAACCCAGCACCAATATATCTCTTATATATATTAGATCTTGAAGAGAACACTTGTACAATTGAGGCCGATGAGAGAGGCCAGAATAACTATCAGCAAATGACAGAAGCACAGATCCTATTATATCTAATCTGCTATCTCAGAACTGAATACTTCAACAATAATCGCACTTTACATATGATAACTTCACACTGCTTCTTCTCTTGAATTCGCACTTGAGAGAAGACAAATGATAGAATGCTAAAAACTGAATACTGAATGGAATGAACTTAATGCCTATATATACAAGAGAGGATGAGAGACGCGTCCTTCCATTAATCTCAAGGTCGGCCTCCAAGAAGAATCGCGTCCAATAAGAAGAGGGTCGGCTTCATAAGAACTCATGCCTTTTAAAACAAAACGTGCCTCTTCATAATGTAGGCTTATCATATAAATAGCACCTTATAAATATTCGTGCCTCTTCAAGATAAAAAATCTCATATAAATTAAATAGCATTAAGCTATTATTTAATTTATTCATAATAAGAATATCGCTGTAAGTTACTTTGATGCTGCATGTTATCATTAACAAATCATATAAGCATAACACAATAAACAGAAATCAGAGACTTTATATCAGGGCAGCAAAGCAAGCACAAGACTTTATTTCTCAAATTTCAAGAACAAAGATTACACTTCTAGGACAGCAAGATTGTAGCAAAATAGGATTACACTTTAGCCATCAAACCAGAATACATTGACACAAGATACATGCACTAAACAAGAACATGCAGCTAAAAGAGACTTGCAAACTTGTTCTTACACTAAGTGGACTGAAACTAAACAACAACAATAATTTGCAGGCAAAATAGGCTCAGCAATTTGTTATCACAAGCACGGTTAAAGAAAAATAGGCAAGGCTGCCCTTATTTATACACAAGCAAGGGAGTAGGGAACCCTAAAATCTCCTTGCTTTTACAACTAAGACTTGCCATCATGTAAGCTTTTTCTAAAACTAAAACAAGATAACTATCTAACAACCTATGAAAGCATAAAAATAGGGAAATGTCAACTATTACAACTTGTTTTATTTCTCTTCTTCAAAGAGTGGATAAGAATTGAGACAAAAATAGAAAGAAAGCTGGAAGAAAGCTTTTTAGATGATTGTTGCTTTAAATTTTCACCACATCTGCCAAAAAGCTGATTTATTCTTAATTTCAAGTGAAGAGTGCTGCATGGTGAAAACCTTGATTTTTTACTGTAAGCTCGACTAGGTTCAGAAAATTTTGTATAGAATGCTGAAAATAGAATGTTGATCTGCCTTGAAAAAGCAATTTCTCCAAAAAAAGTTGGGACTTGGGTTTTGAGAGAATCACGTTCCGGAGAAATCCAAATGCTTAGAAACTCAAAAAGCTAATCCATCCTGAAAAAGTGGCCAAAAAGCAGTTTCTAGAAGAGGGAAAAGTTTCTCAATGTTCAATAGGATGAAAAGGCGGAGAGACCCATGTGATCAGAAACGGAAAAAGTTGAGTGGTTGTTTTGAAAAAGCAATGCCCTAGAAGTTTGGAGCCTGAAAAAGTGTTCCTCCTTGTTCACTGATCTTGGAATCACGAAGAACACCGGAAAAGCATGTCATTTGGGTCTTCAAATCTTCGTTGAGAGAAAAGGGAAAATCTTCTTGCTCTAGACGCCAACCTGCAAAAATGAATAATGGAAGACAAAAGCTTTCTTAAATAGGTTTTTTGAATACAACTGCTTTCATTTTCAGCTTTAAAACTTTTGCATCCAATCCTGAGCAGGTGCATCGAACTTGGACACTTTCTGAAGTTGAAAAATAAAACTTGGAATAATTGACTAAGGCATTGAGCCTTGGGCGCCAATCTCCTCCTGGGGCGCTTTTCCTCTCCAAACTTAGCCATTTTTTTACCATTTTCAATTTTTTCCTTGAATTTTAACCCTGGTTTCATCCTAATTTCCAGGTGCTCGGTGAATCCTGTGATCTGGCAGAATGATCCATTGTGGAGCTTGATTGAATCTAATGAGATTTGTTTGGAAGCACCTTTTGACAAAAACTCCATCTTGACCCTCAAAATCATTGGGGCCCCTAGCTAGCTAGGGCGCCCAGCATTAGCCGTGTTAGCCATTTTTATGTTCAAGTTTTATCACTGTTTCCTCACTTTCAGATGATTTTGCAATTTTGAATGATCTAGGAGTCCGACGAACTATTGGTTGGGCTTGTTGGATAGCCTGATGAATTTTTTATTTTATTTTTTTGCGGGGATTCTCTAGAGGCTACATCCTCTAAAAACTGAATTTTGGGCTTCAAAAGCTTGGGCACCCCTGGCTACTTGGGGCGCCCAACTCTTCCAGAGTTAGTTTATTTTCTGAGTTTTTTTCACTTTGCTTTTGACTTCTGATAGTTTCCGTGGTTTTTACCCCTCAATCAATTTGTAATATTTGATTCTTGTCAACTCCGATGAGTTAGTTGACGATTGTGTTGGAGAGCTTGATCAAGATTGAATAAGTCATGTTGAAGACCACAACTACAAATTCATTCATCTGATGCCCCAAAAGCTTGGGCACCTATCTCTTCCTAGGGCGCCCAAGATCTCCAGCCTTAGCCATTTTTGGCTCTTTTTCAACCTTTGAACTTGAAATCTCATGTTATGCCTTTTGTTCATTCTAAGTTTGCCGACAATTAACAAATTTGATGCATCTGTTGAGATATTTGTTGCGAAGCTAGCAGGATTTGAAAGAGATTGGACATATTTGCAAACCCTAACTGTTGGATTTGGTGCTTCAAAACCCTAGGCGCCTAGAATTCCAGACTTAGAATATTTTCTGATGATTTCATGATTTGCATTTTGCTTCTTGGTTGAGACTTCTCTATTTGATCTCGAATTCTAGATGACTGATTGATCAGATGACTATACTGATGGATTCACTGTGGAGCTAAGAAGATTCTAAGCAACATTGTTTGGGAGCATCAAACCCTACTTCCATCATTTGATCTCTTGAAACACTAGGCGCCTATCTTCTCCTGGGGCGCCCATGGCTGGCAGACTTAGTTTTTATTTTGCAATTTTCAACTCTCTCCTTGTTTCACATGCTCACCATTGCCTTGACTGTTTGAGATGAAAAAATTTCTAAGGCATGGGCATCCAGGCACCTACGCTGAGTTGGGGCACCTGAAGCTTCTAGACTTAGCCAAAATTTTGCATTTTCCAACTTTCACAGCTCCCCTTCTCCATTCTTTGTTCTACATGCATGTTCATTATTTCTCATCTTCTGTTCAGTGCTTGATTGTTTGAATCTTACACCTGGCAGCTAACTGACCTCCATTAATGGCCTTGGAGCTCCTAAAAAAGCAAAATAGACCCATCAAAGCAAAACTAATCTTTTGATTATTCTAACTGCACCAGCCTAATGAGGTATTTTTGACTAATCAAAATCAGTTTGAACCCTAGAAGCTAAACTTTCAATTTTTAGAAAATTTTGCCAACTTCTATTTCAAAAGAAACCCAAAAAAACCCAAAAAAAAGTTCTATTTTTAGAAAGTTTCTAAAAATAGAAATTTTCCTAAAATTTAGGGTCAAAAAACTAAGATTTGGGTTTTGTAGACTTGGTCACTCTGAGCAGACCTAGATCGTCAGATTTTAAAAATTTCAAGTTTTTGGCCCTCATGCAAGACATGCAAACCCCAATTTTGACCTTTTTGACAATTTTGACAAGACTTTTACTCATTTCCTCAATATGCCTAAGTGTACCAAAAATTTTAACTTGGGGTACAACATTTGGCTCTATCTGGGGACCATGTAGGATACTTACAACATAGGAGAACCAAAGAATCTTCGGATTTTTAAGCTTGGACCAAAGCCTTATCCATTGGGTACCAGAGTCGGCAACATTTCCTAATCACCTATTGCAAGACTTTCCCTAAGTCACCTATGACAAGACTTCCTAGAATCACCTAATAGTTGGACTTTCCTAAAAAAAAACACTTAATCAACTAAAACACAACAAAACTGTTACGGAAAGGGTAAACACAACATAACAATCACATCACGAAAATGAGAAACACATCACGAAAACAGAAAGAAAAAATTATTTACAAAAATTATTTACAGAGATTATTTACTCCACCCCCGAAGGGATGAAGTGCTTTAGGTACTGCCTGTTGTGTGGTAGAGGGAGGAGACTTCCATCTAAAGCACGAGAGAATATGTGTTCTCCCCTGTGAGCTCGTGAATCTTGAATGGCCCCAACCACAAGGAATCAAATTTGCCATGCATTCCCTTGGCTCATGTCTCTTATCCCACAATAGGATTTGATCTCCAACCTCGAAATCTCGTTGGCGAGCTTTCTTATCAAAAATTTTCTTCACTCGCTCCTAATGCCGAGTGATTCTATCTACAACCCCCACCCTTTCTTCTTGAAGCTTAGTCAGGTACAGGATGCACTTTTCAATAGGATCTGTGAACTCCCCATCCTCTACTGCGGTCACCAGCTGCAAAGTGGACAACTCCAACGTGATAGGCAACATTGCCTCTGTGACATACATGAGGATGAAGGGTGAAGTATCAATGGCTTTCTTTGGTGTAATTCTATCTGCCCATAGAGCGTCATATAGTTTCTTATGCCAAGTTCATTGACTGGAATCAACTAACTTGCATATGATTGTGACTATGTTCTTGTTTGATGACTCATCCTGTCCATTACCCTGAGGGTAACAATCTGATGAATGTGATAAAGTGATGTCGTGATCAAAACAAAACTTCAGTAGTTCCTCGGATGAGAAACATGTTGCATTATCTATCACAATTTATTGAGGCACCCCGAAGCGCGTAACAATATTTTCCTTCAAGAAGTCACACACGACTTCAGAGGTTGCCCGCTTGGTAGGAATAGCTTCAACCCATTTAGTGAAATAATTTGTGGCTGTGAGGACATAAATATGCCCCTAGCTGGAATGTGGGTTGATCAAACCAATAAAATCCAGACCCCATTGCTGAAATGGAGCATCTATAACAATTGGCCTGAGAGGAATGGCTGCCAACTTCATCTTGCCAACAAATTGCTAACACAATTGACATATGTGCACCCATTCATAGGCATCGCAAAACATGGTCGGCCAAAAGAACTATGCTAGCAAAATTTTGAAAGTTGTCACCTTTGATGAAAAGTGGCCACCACATGCTTGACTATGAAAAGCTTCCAACAAACACCATTGTTGGTCTTTGGTGACGCACAACAAAAATGTTTCGTCAAGCCCTCACTTGTACAGAACGTTATTGATAATCACATAATTATGCGCTTTTAGCTTTAGTGTTCTCTTTTGTTGCTTATTTAAGTGGCTTGGGCATTCACCATAAGTTAGGTAATACCATATTTCAGTAAACCATTCTCCTGCAGATTCAACAAGTAGGACCATCAGCAGATCCTCTTTATCTTCAGGTTCAAGTTCAGGTATACCTTTGGCTTGGAGCTTCTTATCACCATCCTCTGCTATCAACTGACAAAGACCTCTCTCACGGATGAGTTTGGTCAGCTTGATCTCCAAGTCGTACTCTTGCACTTGTAGGGACATCTTTAGGCACCTATTAAGAGGCACACCCAAATAATCCTAGCAATGGCAAGGCTTGCGCAAGATGTTAAAACACTCTTGTGGTATATGCAAAGCAGAAGATGAAGAAAAGGCTAAATAAATCATGTAGATACAACAATGATGTCAACCATAAGGATGTCATAAAACTGGATGAAATGCACAATGGTGACATTCAACAAAGATTGGAAACAGTATTTTTGAGCATCTCTTAGGAGCCAAATCTCAAGCATTGTGACAGAGATGATGCACAGATCTATGCAATTCATGATGCTAAAGCACCCTTGAAGTGCATATACACAAAAAATCAAGCACAAGCTATAAATTTTGGGCAGTCTCTGCATTGTGCCTTGGAATTTTGAAGATTCCTCTTCTTTCCCTCAAAAGAGATCCCCGCACATATGAAACTCATATCTAAACAAACCGAGCCTGAAGAATCAAGAACTCATATTTTGAACATCCAATTTGGATAGAAGCATTAAGCTTATGCAACAGAAATCCATGGCTAGTGACTGAAAGGCAATTTCAATACGCAATCTTCTTTAGCTCATGATTGAAAACCATAGTTGAAGCATATAAATAAGAGCAAATTCACAGAAAAATATCCCTTTGACTACCTAAAGAGAACATTGGAGAAGAATGCAGTAAACCCACCCGGAAGGCAAATCACAGAACCCCTTGTATTCAAATTTAAGAAACCAATAACAAATGTGAAACATAACTCACTTACAAAGAGTGAATTTGAAGGAGATTTGAGATCACCTAATCTTTAATTCACATAGAAAAAATTTAACAATATAAAATAACTGAGAAACATAGGAAATAAGAAAATATTAGAACCGGACCTTCTTACGCCTAGAAAGAGAAGATTAAAACATCCCGGCCCACAAACCAGAATATTAAGGCTAGATGGATAGTTCACGCTATTAAGTACTTACTGTCAACCAAGTACAAGGAAGGCCTTTCAGCTTGCCCAGAACTCTTCTCTTCCTTTGAAGCATTCCATTTTGGGATTTCATCACTGTCAACTATAATGGCCACTTTATTGTCATTTACTTCATAAACCTCTCCACGTTGACCTGTACTCAAAGCCCTGCAATAACAGTGCAAAAACAGTACAATAAACAACTGAATACCATTTCAGTATCTATGTGCTATTCAATGATTTAACCATAAGAAAGAATATATAATAGTTGGAACTCTTTCTTATGCTGCTCTGGAATTGTCAAATGATCAAATATTAAATTGACCTTTAACCTTGCCCCATTAGAAATTTATATAAGCAGCACAACCTAAATAATATGAAGGCAAGTCTAGACATCACATTTAAATTCCACCAACTTCACTCATCAAATGAATTTCTCATGCCATTCAATAAATTTGTCAGTCCTGATATCAAATTTATATAAAAATGTTTGAAGGTATAATATACATTTGTGAAAGTAATGCATTGGGCCCATAATCTCCTTCCTATAGCTCGGGACAATAAATCACAGTACATAAAATGTCTCTTAGGTAAACAGTAATAATAGTCTAATAGATTACCCACATCTAATAGTCTCTTTGTCAGACAGTCTAAGAAATAATCATATCAAATGTTACATAAGTAAACCAGTCCCTTTCACCAAACACACACATCAACACAATTTACAAACACTGACAGCTAGAATTAAACTAAATCCAAATACAGACATAATAATAATAGCTATAATAAACATTGTTGTCATAAAGTCAATCAGTGTATGCAGTTTCTTACTCATTCTTCTAGACAATGTATATTAATTTGTCTATGTTGTTTAACCATGTATGTAAATATTATGACTGCTTGAGTAGATACATTGTAATTATTGTGCAATGAATGAATAGTTCCCTGTTTCACCTGGTACAACCTCCGCATACTGTGCCAAGCAATGCAATAGAGATGCTTTAACACAGTGTTTCTAAGACTTCATTGACATGAGTACTTATATTTGTATATGTTAAAAAAATCAGTGACACAAATCCTTCATTTCATGTTGTATTTTTATGTTGCTTACTAGTAAGATACACGCAAGCTGGAGTAATGAATTTTCTTATGATTTCACATTCAAAAACCCTGGTGTTGTAATTTTAAAATCAAGTCCTATAATCAGGTGCTCATATTGGATGGCTAAAAATAATGATTTTCTTCCTCATTGACAATGAAATATGGTGCAGGTCAGTAATGTATACATGTACACATTGCCACTGCCTATTTATTTATTTCTTTACAAATTCTATCTCTGGAGCATTCCATATAGATCCAGGAAACTTCAGTTCTACAGAGCGGCAATGAATTGTACCTGTCCACAAAAGAAGCCATCCCAGCAGGTAGGAATCATGGCATAATCCAGCACAGTTGGGTGGGAGGCTAGAAAACTGTACAAACTAAAAACAATTCTTTGACTTCTATTCTGCAAACTTAAAATTTTCCACACAGATAAGAGGGCAGAAAATCATACTTTAAACTTAGGAACTATCATTCAGGGCAATATTATTAAAAACATATCATTCAGTGAAATCTTTTAATATAACTTAGTAATACCTTCATCAAAATCATACAGAACATACCAAAGAATCATTTCTAGCAAAGCTTACATGCTACACTGCATTCTGCTATTTAGACATTTTTTCATTTGGACAGTCAATTTATGATTACCAGCACACAAATCTGGTTGTATTTATGATTATTAGCACACAAATCTGCTGTTAACCTCTTTTCCCCACACCACTGCATCAGGAAAGAATGCCTACTAGTTCTTTCATGGAAAAGTATCCTGCCCATAGCTATTAGCCTAAATTTGCATAAGGATTCCTACAGAATTTCTAATCTTTCATTAATAAATCAAAACGTTGGCCAGATTAAGATATTGTTACTTTTGTAATTGTCTTTTTTTGTATTTACGTCTTATAAAAGGTGATGTAGAGCCTTAAGCAGCCACTTTGAAACTAGAGCAATAGAAATGAAAAATACAATAAGCATTATTTAGATTATGAGTTTAAGAATTAAAGATAAAATACCATATTATATCTAGCTACCCAAGACTTGTCCTCCATCCACATGGAAGAAACTTACCAACCCACCTTCCATTGATGTATGTATAAGCATTGATTGGGCCCAGGCGTGTAGGTATCTTCCCCAAAGCAACCCTGCCATGAAAGCAGGTTTCTAAACGTCAGGTGTATATTCTGAAGTATTAATAGTCGATGACACGACGTTGAGCTTGTCAGTCAAATTTGTAATTGACCATTTCAAATGTCAATTGTCAACATCAACAATAACCTTCCAATTTAAATTTGGTTTCTTACGTGCCTTGAAAATTCATTAGTTTTAGCAAAACCGTTTCCTGAAGCTGACTAACAGCAATCCATTGAACAAAAGCCGAAAAAGTTCAGAAACAAATCCTTTTCCTTGCCTCACAAAACATATGGACTGTTTATTCCCTCCGTACTCCATGAAATAGTAACAACAAAAGCAGTCGATAATCGGAAATCCTATCAACTGATAAAGAGTTTACAGGGATTAAGTGTTCATTAAGAAGGCAATATAATTGAAAGTTGCCTTCATCCTTTCAGAATTCAATGCTTAATTTCTTGACAAGAAAATCAAAATCCCATTTGAAAAGAATCAGATGTTCACCAAATATCTTACATCAAATATAAATAAAAACTTGAAAATTGAAGTAAAATGCAATACTATACTTTATTCTCACCAGAAGAAAGTTATGCTTCATAAAGCTGCCAGTGATCTAGATGGTGAACAAAGAGGTACCTACCAATATGTTTTTCACTGTGCAATCAAGTGTGGAAATAGAATTTGACATCTCATTAAGCAGCTATAACATCTGACTTACAGGACAATGTGATAACTGCATGACACGACAAGATTTCCATACTCCAAAAGATGCATATCTGCAGAAATTCTTTTGAAAGCATAAAACAGGAAACTGTGTATGCTGCAAAAGAGATATGCTTCCAACCACTTCAGATCAATATAATAATTGAATTAAGTGAAACATCCACTAACCTATAGGATCTCACCTGGGAAAAAAATGTTTTAAATATTCATAAAAAAAAAATATTTGCATTAATTTGTTAGTACATCTGTAATTCCAAGCATAGTTGTCAAGGATATAGATCATCTTCGTTGGTAACTTTTTTGCTGACAGAGGATATGATCAATATTCATAAAAATTTAAATTGTGTGGGAATTCAAGCTAGGGAAATGCTAAAACAGATAGAAAATAACCTTATAGAATAAGATATATATTGTATTAAAAAAATCACTGCAAACGTACTAGCAAGAAGTTCAAATCCAAATAGAATAGAGTATTTGTTAGAAATACCATTCAAGTGGTCAATGTGACAAGGAGCATAATCAAATGCATTACGAAAGTAAATATCCTAAAATGTTATAAAGGACAAAATATTAAGAGCAAAACCTTATTTCTATTTCAAGTTTTAAAAACCTATCTAAATCTATTCCTAAAACCAGAAGATATTTTAGATTACATAAGTAGAAAATACTAATAGGTTGTAAATTTGTAATACAAATTCAACTAATATATTGATATAGCCTAGTTTGAAGAGGATCTAGTGGTAAGAGAGGATGTGAGGATTCCTAGAAGAGGCCTCATAATGCTCTTCAAAGAGCTTACTTACATATTGGGATATTGTCTCCAAACTTCCAATAAAATCTTCTATCCATGATTAATAGGGTGCATTATTCATGTATGCAGGCATATCTGTACAGACATATCTATGGATATTACCTATTAAGTTAGGCATAGACAGCAGTATATCCATATCTATCGATATTATATGAGCGTTCCGTGTTTGCTCACATACACATTCTGAATTATCAACCAAGAGATAGATTATTTGATCAACTAATGAATTATGAAAATAAATATCTTAAGATAGGACAAAAGATTAAAGCCAAAACACTATATCTATCTTAAGTTAAAAACACTAACAAAATCTATTCCTAAAAGAATATTAAACAATCTTCTTAAGAAAATACGATATTTTAGATTACAGATGTACAAAACACTTTTGGATTGGAATATAAATTCAACAAAAATACTGGCAATAGCCTAGTCAGAATATGAATCTATAATAAAACAAATGTAGAAGAAGTTATAGTGATGATAGAGAATGTGAGGATTCCTAGAAGAGACTTCATGATACTCTTCAAAGAGCCTATTGACATATTGGGATATTGTGTCAAAACTTTGGATAAATTCTTCTATCCATGATCAACATGGTGCATCACTCATGTATGCAGGAATACATACCTGTATATACATATCGATAAATATTATATGTGGGCATACACACCAGTATGTGCATATCTATAGCCTATAGGTATTATAAGTGTCTTATGTGTTTGCACACACATTCATTCTGAATTATCATACAATAGATGAATTATTTGATCATCCTGCAATTGGTGAACTATAAAATATTATGAATATTTATTTGTATTTGTATCATACGGCTTCATTCTTTCAAGTGTTTCTAGAGTTTTCCATGTCCCTATAGTGTAATGTCCCTTACCTGTCTTGCCTTAGAATTTGCTTGTTGATTAGGTTTAGGGTTTCTTCTTTCCAAATGAATGTTCTCCTAATTCAATAACCCTAGATTTGAACCCTGTGTTCACCATATTAACAACATATCTATTAGCATTAATATCTAGATATCCAAAATATCAGCATAATCATAAAGCAATTATGAAGACATAAGAGGAGTGACTCAGCCCATCAGGAGAGGAGAATCCTTAAGGAGCCTAAGGCCTACCACCTCCTATTTCCGAACCCTTGTCTCAGGCCTGTGGGGGAGAATGCCTAGATGGGACCCCCACCCCTCCATGACCCAAGCCTTGCTTCGGGCCTGTGGGGCAGATACCTGGGTGCGGTTTTTAGACAAGCCACTTAAGTCATGATTCACCTCTCCTGGCAGGATTGCATGTACAATTCAGACAATTTATTTGCAGACATCAAATATGCAGTCATTAATACTTCATTTGCATTTACACATATTATGCTATAAAGGTGTTCAATATAAGCATACAGTTTCATTAGATCCTAGCATGAAGGTATATCAGAATGCAGAACTACATTAAACAATATTCATGTCTATAGGTTTATTATATTCTTAAGATGATGCAATTCAATATATCCTACAAGTCCAACATTAGTTTGATACAAATGCAATTTGCCAAAAGGCAATCAATCAGATTTAGATGTAGATCAATCATTAATAGAACCATATCTATAGGTGGTAAACCACTAAGGCCTATGATCAGTCAGGGACTACACAGTCCGCTTAAATGCAATGCCGATTACCAGTGAGTCTATTTCCAGAATTTGATATCCAAGATGGAATGGTTCCAATACCTCAGAGGCAACAGTATGAATTTCAATGAATCAAGTGTATAGATTATTTCTAATGATACACAGATCGGCTGGGAAAACAAAAGCTCATGCAGCATTGATATGTCAGCTTGAGGACAACTAAATATTAAAGCTAAGTAAGTAGTCTCACCTGATTCAATGTGTTGGGTTTCCCACTGGAGTCTATTGAATGCTTCTTCTTGTAAAGTCCCTTTAGATTTGTGTTTGATTCCCCAACTAAAAGGCACCTAGAACAGATAGTTTCAGTAGTAGCTCTCAATGGTAAACTCCGAGATTGCCTTATCCCAAATTATTGGTCCTTGCATTTATTGATATAAAATTGCTGAAGAGAAATCACTATTGTTACTACTCCTGGTGAATATATCTTGTTTTCTCCATAATTGACATTCCCTGGTGTTGCTGGCTATTCATATTCCACTCTTGAGTTGCTGTGTCCCCAATTTGCTAATCCGGTCTTTATATGAATTCCATCTTCTAACAATATATGTACATATATATTCCTCTATTTATATTTGATTGGTATTCTTGCTTATCTATATATATATATATAATCATCCTTTATTTCCAATCTGCTACTTTTCTGCACACAAATCTCTATCTCTGATGCAAGTTCCAGTCTTATAAAGCAATCGGTTATGAAATCAATTGTATATTCCCATATGTAAGGGGTCTGATATATACTGTGTATGCAGAAGTTAATAAGATTGCTACTTTTCACCATTCAGACAACTTATACATGAAAACTTCTTTGATGTTCTATCTGTAAGATCACTGTATCTGAGAAAAAATACTTATAACATGCACTGAATTGCTAGGGGGTCAAGGTTCTAGAGAGCTCTGCAATATTTTTGAAAATACAAATAGTGTTCCATATAGACTTCCTTTCTGTGGTTTTGTTGACATAATTTCCTTCATTTCCCCATGTTCATGACCATGCCTATTTGGCATGCTTATAGTTTTGCAGTTTGAGTAAATAATATATATGTGTGTCATTTGGTGTCTAAATGTGTGCCTGCAAGCATGTGTGCCTATACAAATGCATGCATGTGCACACATGTATGTATGCACATGAGAGGAAGTGCATGTGTCTTCTCATTCATGTCTACGTGCATGCATGCACGAGTGTTTAGGTGTGCATGTGCATAAGTCCCCATATTTGTGTGAGTGTGTACGTCTAATTTAGGCCCATAACTAAGTATATACATGGATCTATTGTAATGCCCTCGCCCTAAAATGAATCGCATGTAAATAAATCATTGATAGGTTCCTAATAACATATAAACAAGAAGTATAACTTCAGAAAATAGCATAGTTACAAGACAAGCCCAAACTCGGCACATACTCGCAAGTCCCGAGGCGAGTGACCCTAAACGAGTCCCAGAGACTCGACTGTTGAGTACTCACCGAGATTCGCCAAACTCACCGAGTTTCATTCTACCGAGTTTCATGCCTTAGACTCGGCCATTTTAATTAAATTTTTTCAAAAAAATTGCAATCTTTCATTTACAAATTTTTTAATTAAATGGTGTTTCACTGCCCCTTGACCTAACCCCGTTGGGGGAGCTGCCCCTAGACCCCCGCAAGGGGTGCTGCCCCTTGACCCCACTGGGGGCACTGCCCCTCAACCTTGTTGGGGTGTTTCTCCCAAACCCTCATCAAACTATAGGTCTAAGCATGTTATAGGCCAATGATGAATCACGATCATTAAACCTACAAAATACATATCCCCTGTTGCAAATCTTTGCATCCTTCGCAATCAAAGCCATAATCAAGGATTATCTTGTTCCATACATTAGACAACAAAACATGCAGTCTTGAAGGCTACAATAAAATTTTAATAATAAATTCCTCACTTGAATATATACACCAATCATTGAGACGCAAGCAAATATCATGGCTACATCTTCATCTATGACCTATCTTAGACACTAGCACATGACTTGTCGTGATGAGTAATGCAAGCTCTTCTGAGCCATAGACTTATATTTTTAGTTTTGATATTTCTTTTGATGCCATGGATTTCATATTCCATGAGTTTTGTATACATTTGACAATATTTATATATCTGAATGTGTTATTTCCTTCAGCTAAAATTTGTGTTTATACTTATGTGATCGATGTATGTTTGTGTATGGGATCATAGTAATTTCTATTTGATGATGTTATTGTGTCTTTAAGGTTTATTTATTAAAGGGTGCATGATACCAGTTATAAATCCTTAAAAATCTCTGAATTTCTTGGGTTTTTCTATTTGTCAAGTCTTTGCCAAGTTTGCACCGAGTCTGGGCTCTGAGTCCGAGTCCAAGTCAAAAATTAGCTTGTCAAGTCCAAGGTAAGTCTGAGTCTTGTAACACTGGAAAATAGATCACTATCCCCATAACATGGAATTTAATTATCACCACCAACCACCTATGATAGTAAAAGGAGAGATCAAGGAGAAATAAGCTATATATCATTAAAACTAAAAATTAATCAAGATAACAAAAGGGTCAAAAGGCATGAAATGAAGAGTCATAACAATTAAATAAAAAAGGTATATGAAAGATGATAAGATCAAGACGAAAGGGGATCAATTTTTTAGTGAAGCCATATTATTTATTTCCCTTGTGAAATATGAGCTAAGGATTCAGCAACCTAAGGACAAAACCCTCAAGATCAAAAGAAAAAGGCTGAAAACCCTTAATTTCTCTTGTCAAGTTAGTGCACGAAAATCCCTAATTTTGGCAGAAATTGGAAACATGTCAAAGACATTTATACAAAGAGTGGTAGCCACAAATTGGAAGAAGGATTACAGCAGAGACTAAAGAATATGTTTCATATTTTCAGAGTTATATTATAAATTTTAAATCCGAAGTGTATGTTGGCAAATGACCAGTGCTCCCCTCGGGATTCGTGACATGGCTTAATTGCCTCTTGTGGATCCGTTAACTCTAGTAGCTGTATCAGGCATTAACAGGTCGATCTTTTGGTGCAACGGCAACTGTGGGGCCAACAATTGGTATCAAATCCAAAATTGTCAAGGTCAAATCCCCTCGAGTAACACTGAGGGGGAGATTGTTGGCAGATGATCAGCACTCCCCTCGGGATTCGTAACATGGCTTAATCGCCTCCCATGGATCTGTTAACTCTAGCGGTTCTATCAGGCATTAACAAGTCGATCTTTTGGTGCAACGGCAACACCAACGGCAACTGTGGGGCCAACAATATATGACTAATTAAAATTATAAGTTTAAGGTTAAATTAATATTTATAACTAATTATGCAAGTATTATTGTGAGTTAGGGTTATTTATTTAAGACAAAAATAAGGAATCTTAGAATGGGACATTAGAATTGGTATCAGAGCAGTAGTCCTACCAACATGCAAGTCTAAATTCAATTTATGTAATGGAGCCAAAGAGATCAAAGGGCCTTCGAGAGAGAAAAGAAAAGATTAGAGGCAGCATTACAAGAGGCTAGGAACCAAATTAGAGGTAGAGAAAAGAATAAGATGGTTGATCAAGAGGAAGAATGAAAGAATGAGTGGAAGGCTTATGTGCAAAGACAGGAACAAACGACATAATTGCTCCTTCAAACACTCCTAAATATAAATAATTCAATCAATTCCCTCAAGCCTACACAAACTAATTGAGGTGAAGGAAGTAATACAATCACTTAAGGTCAAAACATAACAATAGAACTCCACTTGGATAACCACCCAAACTCACGCAACCCACATTCTTGCCTAGAGTTGAGCAGCCATGAGAAGAGGAAGAGCCAAACATGGCAGTAGATGTCTTTGATGAGTGAATAGACCCATACTCAAGACTTATCCACATATCAAAAGATAGATTCCATTTATACAATTTCATAATCCAAGATCAAGGAAGATTTCACGAGGACAAAAAAGACAACCCAACAAAGCTCTACAAAAAAGGTTAAGTAAGCTAACTCTCCCCACTTTTAACGGTTCAAGGAAGTTCACTACACAAACATGGGTCCAAAAACTAGACACTTATATTTCTCTAAACCCCATGATAGAAGATGAAGCTGTTAAGTTTTCCATCCTTCACTTAGAGGGTACAGCACGAGTGGTGGCATCATGGGCTAATCACACAAGGGTATCATCAAATCATGGCATATGTTGACTTCACACAAAGGTTGATAAATAGATTTGATAGGAAAGACCCGATGATACACTTTAGGGAGTTAAAATGACTGAGGCAGCAAGGAACAATAGAAGAATATGTAGCAGAATTTTAAAGGATTTCAATCATGGTGCCAGATATTACAAAGAAAAGATGTAAGTTTTTGTTTATTGAAAGGCTTTTAGAGTCACTTCGGGGGTTGGTTAGAGCTTTTGAGCCATTATCTCTACAATACGCTATTTGAAGGGTCTTAAAATTGGAAGACACCACATCTAAGAACAAGACCTATTCCAAGAATGTACCATCAAGATCGCATAATTTCACAAGAATTTTTTGCAACCAAATGCATTACCTCCTCAATCCAACAAGGTGGAAGAATTCAAGAATGAGCTTCCGAGAAAGAAATTGTGCTTTTCTTGTAGAGATACATGGGAGCCACAACATAAATGATCAAGCCAAGAACATGTTCATTAAATAAAGGTAGTCATAGAGGAGGATTTAGAGGCAAAAGAGTTTGAGGTCGAGGGTGTTTTGGAGGAGGTTGAGCATGAGGATTAGGAAGTAAAGAAGCCTTCAAGAGGTACTCGTGGTACACTTTTAAGAACACCTAGATATCACCCCTTTTCATTGATGAGGAGTTAGTGACTAGGTTAAAATAGAAGATGAATAACTTTGAGGGTTTCAATCTGGTTGTGACCGATGGATTTACTCTTCCAAGCACACAAAAGATACAACTTGACACCACTTTGGGTAGGCACAAATTTCGTGATGAATTTTATGTGGTAGGCATTGATGAAACAAATGTAGTTTTAGGAGTATAATGGTTGCACTCACCCTGCAGAATTCACACATAATTATCAAACTATGGAACTAAAATTCAAAATCGAGGGTAAGGAGTTGGTTCTTCAGGGCTTGTCTAAAGGATCTTTGAGGGTTGTTTCTACAAAGGGAATGGAGAGAGATTTTTGTAGGGGACAAGTGGATTGGGCAGTGCAATGCTTAATTACTAATGGACTTTCAACCATAAATGAACAAGCTACTCGTTTAGATATTCAACCCATTTTGGATAAGTGTAGTAAGGTATTTGGTGATATCCCTCCAAGGTTGCCACCTATTAGGGGGTTTTAGCATATCATTGAGTTAGAGGAAAGTTCCAAACCAGTCATCACTACACCTTATCATCATCTGAGAAGCTATAAGGAAGAAATTGAGGAGACAAGAGTTACTCAATATGGGACATATACAACCAAGCTCTAGTCCTTTTGCTTCTTCCTTGGTATTAGTGAAGAAGAAGGATGGTTCTATAAGGATGTGTGTCAATTATAGGACATTCAATAAAAAGATTATCAAGAACCGCTATTCCATACCCAAAATTGATGAGTTGACCGATGAACTCCACGATGCAGTATATTTCTCTAAGATTGATTTGTGTTCCAAGTACCACCAAATAAGGATGAGGAAGGAATATGTTCACAAGACAGCCTTCAAATGTCACTTTGGGCACTGAGTTCCTAGTCATGCCATTTGGGCTAACTAATGCTCCAACTACATTCCAATCTTGCATGAGTCAGGTATTTAGTAAGCACTTAAGGAAAATTCTTTTGGTTTTCTTTGACGATATATTGATTTATAGTAAAGCTTGGGAGGATCATTTCAAACATAAAGACAAGGTTTGGAAATACTTGAACAACAATCACTATTTAACAAGGTATCCAAATGTGAGTTTGGGATGACTGAGATTTTGTATTTGGGGCATAATATCATACCCTAGACATCAACGTAGATGAGGAGAAGACCAATGCAATAGTGGATTGGCCTCAACCTAAGACTTTATCACATTTAGAGGATTTGTGGGACTCTGTAGCTATTATAAGAGGTTTGTCAAAGGGTTCTCATGGTTGGCTACCCAACTAACAAACTTAACTAGGAAGGGAGCATTTTCATTCCCCATATCAGCCATCCTTGATTTCTCACTCCCATTTGTATTAAAATGTGATGCTTCAAGAGAAGGTATTGGAGCAATACTAATGCAAAATAAACACCCAAGAGCAATTACTCTATTTATGACAAGGAGATGCTAGCCATCATGCATGCATTGGCGAAGTTTAGGCAGTACTTGATTTGTGGGAAACTTGAGGTGAAGAAAAACCATAACAATCTAAGGTTCTTCCTAAATCAAAAAGATATGAATGATAGTCAGCAAAAGTGGGTAAATTACAAGCTTATGATTTTGACATTATGTGAAGGGAACAAAAAATGTTATGGCTAATGTTTTGCCTACAAGGCCTCATTTATGCTCTATGATGGATATTTTTGCTGATTGGAAAACTTCTATATTAGTAGAGAATTCCAAAGATACATTGGCTAATAACATATCGGAAGGCAAGTTGCAAAACGACAAATACAAGGTAGTTGAGGAGCTCATTCTCTAAGAACTAAATATATCTAGTCCCAAGATTGAAGATGAAAGAAAGGATTTTGAGAACATATCATGATACCCCTTTGGCTGGTCATCAAGGGTACTATAAAAGATATAGACAAGTGAGAAAACAATTTTCTTGGAAGGGCCTCAGAGAATGTACAGTTTGTCAACAAAACAAGGTGGAACAAACATTACCAGCTAGTTTATTACAGCCACTACCAATTCCAAATCAAAAATGGGAAAGTATTTCAATGGACTTCATCACAAGTCTTTTGAAAGTACAAGGAAAGGAATGTATCTTTGTGGTCATGGATAGACACACTAAGTACCTTCACTTTAATGCCATATCTTCCAAATATGGAGCCCCGCAAGTGGCTGGTTTATTCTTTAGAGAGGTGTTTAGACTACATGGGCTGCCTAGAAATATTGTAAGAGACAAAGACGGTAGATTTATCAATTTATTTTGGTAAGAACTTCTTTGGTTGACCGGGACAGAATTAACTCCAAGCACTATCACCCACAAATAGATGGGCAAACAAAAATTGTGAATAAATGACTTGAAGGTAATTTAAGGAATTATGTTACAAGGCAACAAATAGCATGGGGTAAATGGCTTCATCTTGGGGAGTATTGTTACAACTCCACTCACCATATGTCAATAGGTATGACTCCCTTCAAAGCACTATATGCTTATGAGGCATTATCGTTTGTGGATTTGATTCTTGCAAATAATAGAATCCTTGGAGCTAGAGACATGGTACAGCAGAGTATGGATATTTTGAACACACTCAAAGAGAATTTACAACAGGCCCAAAATCAGCAAAATGATGTATGCTGATCCCCATAGGTTGGAAAGAACATTCAAAGTTGGAGACTTGGTTTTCCTAAGATTACAGCCGTATAGGCAATCTTCCCTCAAGGGAAGTGGTGTGGAGAAGCTCAAGACACAATTTTGCAGACCTTATAACATTACATGAAGGGCAGGAGAGGTAGCCTATGAGATGGACTTACCAGCAAATAGTAGAATTCACAATGTCTTTCACATATCTCGCCTCAAGAAAGTCCTACAAAAACATATTATGTCATGTCCAAAGTTACCCCCACTTGATGATGAGGGTAAATTGGTTTTGGAATCCGAAGCAATCATTGACATGAGAGAAAGGAAGTTAAAAGTAAGGTTATTCTGGAATATTTGGTTAAATGGAAGAATCTACATATGGAGGATACTGTGTGAGAAGGATCAGACATCTTTCATCATCCCAATTTAAAATTGCTTGAGGAAAAGCAATCTTGGGAAGGGTGGATTGTAATGCCCACACCCAAAAATGAATCACATGTCAATAAATCATGGACAGGTTGCTAATAAAACATAAACGCCAACCATAACTACAGAAAATAGATTGTTGTCCTCATAACATGAAATTAATTAACATAAGGTTATTCCAGAATATTTGGTTAAATGGAAGAATCTACCTGTGGAGGATACCATGTGAGAAGGAGTAGACATCTTTGATCATCCCAATTTAAAATTGCTTGAGGAAAAGCAATCTTGGGAAGGGTGGATTGTAATGCCCCAGCCCAAAAATGAATCACATGTCAATAAATCATGGACAAGTTGCTAATAAAACATAAATGCCAACCATAACTACAGAAAATAGATTGTTGTCCTCATAACCAATCACCTATGATAGTAAAAGGAGTGATCAAGGAGAAATAAGCAATATCACTAAAGCTGAAAATTAATTAAGTTAATGAAAGGGTCAAAAGGCATGAAATGAAGAGTCATGTCAATTAAATAAAAAAGGTATATAAAGGAAGATAGAATCAAGAGGAAAGGGGATCATTTTTTAGTGAAGACATTTATTTCCTTTGTGAAATATGAACTAAGGATTCACCAACCTAAGGACGAAAACCCTTAATTTCTCTTGTCAAGTTAGTGGACGAAAACCCTAACTTGGGCAGAAATTGGAAATATTTCAAATACATTTATACAAAAAGAGAGCTGCAAATTGGAAGAAGGATTATAGCAAAGACTAAAGAATAAGTTTCATATATCCAGAGTTATATTATAAGCTTTAAATCCAAAGTATATGATTAATTAAAATTGTAAGTTTAAGGTTATATTAATATTTATCACTAATTAGGCAAGTATTATTGTGAGTTAGGGTTATTTATTTGAAGGCAAAATAAGGAATTTTAGAACAGCACGTTACATCTATGTCTATTTGTATGACTTTTGTGTTTTTTTGTCTATGTTTATGTGAGCCTATGCAAAAAAACATACATGAGTACACATGCACATGCAAAGATGCACATATACACATGCAAGTAGACATGCACACCAATCAACACCACACATTGCATGAATTGTATTAGCTCAAATTGCAAAAACTATAAATTTCCAAATACACACACACAAACAAACAAACTATAGAGAAATGCTTCAATTCAAATTGCCAAATACACGTGTGAGCATGCCAATGTGCAAGCACTCTAGCACCTACACATGCATGAATGATCATGCACATGCACTTACAAGCATGCACACACACACACACACTCATGAATGCACACATGCACACGCATGCCCCCACTTGCACACATACATATAAATGTGTGGACACTCATACTCACCATAAACATGCACACACAATTACACATGCACATTGCACACACACAATTACACACGCACAATACAGACACACAAACACACACATGCGCACGCAAACATTAACACAAACGCATAGGCATGCATTAGTCTACTTGAAACCTAAAGCTCGGTCATTCTGCTAGTAGCATAAACATTTCAATCAAATGATGAGAGGGATCAATAAAGCAAAAGATAAAAGATTTTGTTTGCAAGAATTTTCCAAAACAATATTGAACTCCAATTGTAAATACCATCCTAGTAAGGAAAAGTGGTGAAATTTGGTAATGCACATACTTTTACAATTTGAATCAAAAAAAATGGCCAATAAAGATAGTCAATTACAGAAAACCACTCACTATCAATATTAGCATAGAGTCCCACCAAAACATTCTCCCAACCTAAGTGTTACATAATACACCTAAATTACCCATTTGGATACAGGGTCAGGGTTCAAGTTTGCCAATATGGCAAATTTTTTTCCCCAAGGTCAATTCAGTTGGGTTTGCTTGTACAATATATATAAAATACCACAAATATATTAAAACTCACAATAACAACATAAATAAATTAAGAATTACTAGATATAAATATATTTATTATTTATAACTTTATAACTAAAAATTATATATAATAAATCAATTAATAATAAATATATATGATCTGATGTCCTATAAAAGACTCTCGTAATGCACCTATTCAAGACCTACTTATATTAGAATAATATTAAATCATTAAAAGATAAGGCTTACAGTTGTAATGAAGCCACCTTAGTGACAAGTGCTTTCCTTTTGTTTTTTCTAGATTCGCTTTTTAGCTTTGAGTGAGTCATGTAAAGTTTATTCGTTTGGGTGGTTTCTTCTCCACACTCTATATAAGGAGATGAACCTCTTTGTAATAATTATCTTGTTAATTAATAGAATATTAAAATATTGTGTTCTACTAATTTTTGCAATAAGGTATTGTTACCCATTTTTCACCTATGGGCTCAATCAGGCAGGGTAACCCATGTTTTTAGAGGTTCTCGAAGACCAAATGGAGGAACACTTGCATCAGGATCACATTTTTTCTAAATTTGTTTGCTTCTTGTGTAGATGCAGGGGAAAATGTTTTTTAATTCAGCACATGGATTAAATGTGGCTCCCAAGAGGGTTGAGCCCAGCGTGCATGTCTTCAATTTGGGGGTGTGTTTTCTTTTTTATGTTTTGCCTTGCCTTTTCCTTGTTTTGTCAGGGGTGGAACCGGGTCGGGACCCGAACTTGGAACTTTTCCAAAATTCTGGTTCCTGTTTCCAATCCAGTTCCGACCCCAGTTCTGCCGGGTTCTTTTTGTCGGGCCCCTTTTTCTTTGTTTCTGTCGGAGGCAGGTTCGGATCGGAATCCAAACTTGAAACTTGATGAAAGTTCCAATTTCGGGTTTGTTTCCGCCCCACCCCCGCTCTGTTTTACCCGGGATCGGTTTTAGTTCCAATCCCGTCTTGTCTCCTCCTGCTTTGTGCGTTTTCTTTCTTTTGACGAGCCCAGGCCCGGGTCGGAAACTTAACTTGGAACTTTTCCAAAGTTCCAGTTCCTGTTTTCGTTCTGGTTCCGACCCCGGTCCCGCTCTTTCTTCTTTCCTTCTCTTCGTGGCCTGGGATCGAGGGTTGTTTCCTCCTCCTTGGTTCCCCCTTATGTTTTTCTTTCTTCTTCCTTCGTGCCTCGTATGTTGCTGGGGGCGGGATTGGAACGGAATCTGAACTTGAAACTTCGGGAAAGTTTCAGGTCCAGATTTAGTTCCGGTTCCGGTTCCGATTCCGCTCACTATTTGTTTTTGCCCCCATTGCGGCTCTGGTCCCGATTCCGCCTCTTGATTTGTTTTGCCTTGTGCGTCTTCGGGTTCTGGTTCCGCCCCGGTCCCAATTCCGCCGGCCTTTTTCCTTTCTTGTATTTTCGTCGGGGGATGCTTTTTCCCGTTTGTCTTTCCCTTTCTCGTCTTTTCCTTCGTCTTCTTTTGAGTTTTGTCGGGGGTGGGACCGGGTCGGAATCTGAACCTGAAACTTGAAGAAAGTTTTAGGGACGGATTTGGACCCGACCCCGGTTCCGCCAGGATTCATCTGTTTTTTGCTTTTGCCCCCTTTCCGACTTTGGTTCCTGTTCAGTTCTCGTCCCGACTCCGACTCCGCCGAAGGGTCTAAGCTCGGGGAGAGTGGAGGAATTCGGCATAAGTCTCGCCGACCCGATGGGGTCTTGCCGATGGTTTTTTGTGAGATTGATATAACCCTGGCTGCTCGCCATGAGGTCTTGCTGACCATCGTGTGTCTTGCCGAATGGATTGACATGTCGGTGTGACTTTAACCGCCCGCTATGACTTCTCCCCGACATCCAAGGTCTTGCCGACATGGAGTAAGCTCGCCGAAGGATCTTGCCTGTGCCATAGTGTCTCACCAACCCGATGGGGTCTTGCCGAAATAAGGGAGCTCGGGGAGAAGAAAGGGGCTCGCTATGAGGTCCTGCCGAAAGAGAGGAGTCTTGCCAATAGCGATCAGCTTGTCCACGGAAATGGATATCGGTCTAACTCCCGCAGCTCAATAAGAGATCCCGCTGACAGTCCTAAGCTATGCCGATAGCTACTATATGATGTGCTCGCATCAAGGAGACGCGATTAAAACTCTCACCAACATGCATTCTGCAGAGCAACCCTTGACCTTCGAGAATATGCACAGAATATGCACAGCTGAGGTGTCGACTCGGCGAAGTAATGACGCTTGAATCTAGCGGATAGATCTGATGTTGCTTCTCGAAGGGGAGGTAGTCGTGAGTCACCATAGCAGCTGGGGATGTCGGCTGCAGAGGTGGAGCAGCATTAATGACCATGTCGCAGAGCATTCAAGACGACTCTAACAAAATCCCGAGGGTGGACACGGAGGCTGCAAGTTAATGCGGTCGTTGTAAAAATTTGAAGGCCATGCCCATGCGACGAGCTTTCACCGACATGAGCAGGGGATGCGCATTGAATGCCTCATTAATTTCATTCCAAGTGCTTCTAGGGCCGACGTGTCCAGGCGCCGACTCATTTTTGAAAACCCTAGGGCAGGGGCCGACATCTTTTTGTGTATAGGGCATTTTTGCCTCTTTGTAATGGAGTTCGAATTATGCATTTTGTAGAGTTAGTGATTTTTCCTCAAGTCCTTTCTCAACTGATGTAGATTTTGTAACTCATTTGGAGTTCTCCTTATGCTTTTCTGAAGTCTGTGACTTCTACAGTCCTCTCTCGGATTAGCAAAATTATGTAACTCATTTTGGGGCATGTTATATAAAGCTTACCTTGGTTACCATTGATGGTTCATTTTTGCCTTCTGGTTCTTGTGAAGTATTGTGCATTTTTAAGTGATTCATCAAGCTACTTAGTGAAATCTTTCTTTTCCTTATAGCTTTGTTTCATGTTAGCATGCCTTTCTTTTCAAAAGTAGTATTATGTAGGTTACAAACTGTGTTTACTTAATTGCACATGAGCTTTTAATTTGTGAAAATCTACTTTTCCTTCTTGAAAGTGTGTGCATGTCAAACCTATTTGTGAAATACTTATGCATAATCTATAGAAACTTGTTGTGCAGTACCATATCCATCATCAGTACCCAAGTGTAACTCGAGTATCTCGTTGTTCTTGTCATTTTGGTGTATCACCATAGGGTTTAGTTTTACTTTTATGTATTCTCCTTCTCCCTTTTCCTTACAAGATCAGTAGTTAGGTGGCACCATAGAAAGCCGGCCTTCTCCGGAGGTTGACCTCCGTTTATAAGAAGCCCACATCTTTAGAGGTCTTCCCATGTTACACTGAGGTGTTGAATATCAGGTTCAACAGGGTGCAATTTCAGGTGATAACAGTTTTGGCATGCCCGGTGGGACGAAGTCAGAAGTAAAATTCCTAAGTCTTGTTGTTTTGATATACTGACAGTGAGCTGATAGCCTTTTAGAGGTCGTTTCTAAGCATATTTGGCGACTCTGAGTTTGGGAAATCGCAGAAAAGCCAGTGCATTAATAAGAAGTTCAACATACTGAGAGATTTGGTGTTTACCTCCGTATCATTCAGCCTATGGAGGCAGTTCGAGCAACACCTGGCAACTCCGAGCTCAAATCTTCTGGTTTCACAAGCACAAGTGCTGGTATGTCTCAAAAGAATCTGTTAATTCTGAGTTTCCAGCTCTTTCAATGAAAAGATGTCAAATATTCATGAAAATGCTTACTATTATCCTCCACATCATGAGTGTGTTGCTCCTACACCTTATCAGTCACATTCAACCAACCTTAATGTTGGTTTTAGCCCATTTTCCCTTGCAACAACAACTAATCAGTATTTTCATCATGTTTCCCACCCTCCCACTCTGGTTCAGCCTTTGTTTCAATCAACATTTGATCAAAATCAACCCCAAGAGGAGATTTCTGATGTTAACCAGTATGATTATTTACATAATCAGCCTCAAAAACATCCATACCAAAACATATTGGACCTGTTCCAACAGATTGACCATATGTTGTGGGATCTAAGTCAAGGTCTTCACAGTATGGAGATTAATGATATTAGTAGGGTGCTTGCCTGCCTATCTAGGATGTTGGTTGATATCAAGGTACAAAAAGGTACCATTATGCAACAAGAGGAAATGGCTAAACAAGTCTACTTTTATGATCAAGAAAGAGTGGCAGAAAGAGTCCAATTTGAGGGAGACCTTAAACAGGAAATAGCTACTAAAGAAGAACAAATGAAGTTGTTGTCTGCTCAAGTGCAAAATACTCAAGCTTACTCAGATTATCAACACCAACTAATGGAGGAGTTTCAAAAGAGGCAGCTGGAGGGGAGTTTCAAATAGCAGAGTGTTGCAGCTAAGGATGAGCAAATGAAACACTTGCTTGCACAAGCTCATAGGATAGAACCCCAACTACCTGTGAAGGAGGAGCCCTCAAAGTACAAAATTCCAAGTTTCAGACAGGGTGAATCTTTCATGGACAGCTACGATGAAATTGCTAAGTTGGAGGAGCACGTGTTTTCAGTTCCAAGCTTCAAGCAGGTTGCTTCTTCTCAAAGCTCAAAGCTGACTGAGGATTTTATTTCTAACTGCTACATTCTATTTCCACCTCCACCTTCCTTAGTCACAATTTGCAACTCCTACCTGGGAGAGCCATACACGTGATGGGATCATGGATGAAACTCACACTGGCTCTGGTAGATGTATTAAAAAATCAGACCTAAATCGGACGCCTATTGGGGGTTCCTACAGTGAACAAAAAGAAACAAAAAAAAATCAATATCCGCATCCTGGACTCCAGTCCTGAATTAGAAGTTGACAGTTACGTAATAAAGAAGGTTATACTGCTGTCCTGAATGATATATGCCTCAGTAAGAGTCTATACTAGTTTTCTAGTAGGCAATGGTAGGAAAATATTGCCATGATAATCTGAAATTCCAAAATTATGTTTTCTGAATCATTTTAATGTTTGTACTCTAAGTCACAAGGTTTGCCAAATTTCATGCTTGAAATTCAAAATTTGGTTAACACTATAAAGATTTATGAAAATCGTTAAAATTCGCCTTTAAGATTATACGGAAAAAGGCAATTGAGGGTTGAGCAACGAGCAACAAAAAATTTTCTGCTAGGGCACGACTGATTTCTTCTGTAGGCAACAGTTTACACATTTCTTCCATTGTTGTGAGTCTGAGATTCGAGCAAGAGCAGATACTGGCAAGTAGGCATGATGATGTCGGCCTCAGACTGCATTTTCCTTTGACACTACTGTCAGGGATCAACTTGCAAAAACTATGCGATTCCTGCTGGGACTTCTAGGCTGCACATAGATATACTGTTGTTATGGATTTTTTATTTAGCTTTTCTTATATTTAGGTTCTTTTAATTTTAGATTATTTTTACTTTTATTAAATTTTAAATATGCATGTCAAATTTTAATAATGAACATTTATAAAAAATTAAATATTATTTTATTTACATCAAATTTGTATCAAAAAATTAATATTTAATATTATTTTACTTTATTGTTTTACTTTTTTAGTTTTATTTTTTAATATTAACATTTAATAAATTAAAATTTAATATTTTAAAATGTTTAATTTAGTTATTAAATTATTAATATATAAAATTTAACAAATTTAAATTTAAATTAAACAAATATAGTATTGTTTTACTTTAAAATTAACAAATTTAAATATTTAAATTAAAATTTTAAACTTGTTAATATTTTAAATTTACTACGATTTATTTAAATTTAATATGATATTCTTTTATTTTTAATAATTTTAATTTGTGATATTGCTACACAGTTAAATCCTGATAGCAATATCACAATTTGACACGCTGTGGAAAATACCTCCTACTTATCAATTTTAATTTACTATACATTTAAAAATTAATATATTTAAATATTTAAATTAAACTATTTTGATAATTTTGTGGATACTGGATATATTCTTATATTTTTTAAAAAAATTGAATTTATGTAAGGCAAATTTAATCACAATTTTTTTTCCGAATTTTTTCCTTTAGCCGAATTTCATCTGAATTTTATTGTTGCCGAACTCGAACCTTGTGACATCTTTTGTACTTACCTGTTAGTGAAATATTTTCTATTATCCCTGTTGGCTGCTGTTGCAATATATCTGAGTTTATGAGTGTGACTGCCTGGATTCATTTGTCCACTATTGGGCAGCCAAATCCTAGACTGCATTAAAGGCTGCAGCCGAAATATAGTTTCCATAACCCACAAGCTGCAAAAGTTCGTAGAATTCACTGGTAGAAAGATAAGGAACATGGGTTTTAGATTGCATTGGAAAATATATGGTGCACTCTAGTAGAAGCCATAAAGATCTTCTCATTAATACATGGCACCCTGAAAATCCATTTATTGCCTTCTTTTTGGTTCATTTGGGTTCAGAACCATACAAATCCTAGATGCACCCAGTTGCAAACTAGGCCAAGATCCAAACCCAGACACATTAGGGCTGAGGATGGCTCCCGTCATTAGTGAACCCAGTACCTCAATAATACACCAAATAATAACATAGATGATAAATTCTCATATCATGGCCTTAACTCATTGTCCACAACAATGGGGCATATGAGCTCTTGATCCATGTTTCACCTCATTGATTTATCACCATCATTGTGTAGACTAGCCAAATCCAATTTACACTTTACAGCCCAAGACTCTAGGAAATGTTGGAAAGAGATAATCAACTTGGTGAGCATGAAGGTGATCCACATTTCATCACTTCCAATGAAATAAAATATCTTGTCTGTTTAAGGCTTTAAGCTAATTTACAAACTCATCAAATTCTATGAAATTTAATCTCCTCTAGGCTTGTATAGCTAAGCCAAACACACATAGGTGGTCAAAAAATATTACAATATCCTGAAAACTATCTAAGGATGATTAAGGAAGCTTGGTGAAGATCTCTGCATAGTTTTATAACAAAAAATTACAAAGAGAGCTCATCTCAAAGAAACTCATCCAGACATGTTTGTGTCAGAAAAACATTTTCCCAAAAACAGATGTGTATCACAGAAATTGACTGAACTCATCTCATATATTTTCATCCTGGACTGAATTCAATCTTGAATGAAACAGAGGATTAAAAAGACAACCCAGATTGGAATGAAGAACAGCTGCTATGTCATCTTTTAGTTAACTCAGTCAACTGTATTCTTGTATGTCAGATGTTGAGTATCTTTTGATTAGTAGAGAGCATTGACTGGAATATGTAGATTCATGTGAGGGTGAAAGTTCAGCTGTGGAGTAAAAAGGAAGGAGAAAACATTAAACAACAAAGTGTTAAAAGATACAGAACAAGGTGGATAGGTGTATGGTTGTTTCTCGTTGTCTCTCTTGTGTATGATGGATTGAAGACAGCCCCATTTGGAGTTTTCTCACATTGGATTCTCCAGGTAAATCCATTTGTATTATTCATCTAATTGTTGATATTGATTTTCTTTCCATGCATGTTCATTCAATTCTAAATTCTTCGTGCAATTAATGCAATATGGCCACTCTTATAAACAACTGTGCATAGGCATTGTACTACATGCAAAAAGAATCACCAAGACACACCCAATGAGTTTTGAAGGTAGGATACCAATCAATAGAGATGAAACTTGACTAAAGAAACAAGCAAATATCAAGATACCAACATTGTCAACTGCCTGTGAAAACGAAGGAGGCAATCCTCTCTAGAGAACGAAGTCTCAAATATAGGTACCTCTTATGACTTGACATTAATTCACCTGAAAACATCAATCTATGAAGAAATAAATTGAACCTGAAAACATTTACAAGAATAAGTGTTTGAGCAGCAAACTTCTCCTAGATATGCACTATAGAACCGTTAGCTTGCAATGGATCATATTTTAAAGCAAAAATGTGTAAACCCTCTAAAATTTAAATGCATGCCCAGAGTACAAAATCTAAAATGGAGTCCCATACATCTGGGATTCTGACCCATCAAGAAGTATATGTTTAATGAACATTAAAGATGTGCATCTCTGAAGGGAAATCTTAGAACTATATCTAAAAGCATTGGCACTCCAACACAGAGCACAACATGTGGTTCAAAGGGCATGGCTAAGAAACAAGCTTCAGACTTAGAGATGTGAAAGCAAATAATTATATTTCTCATACTCTTCACAACGTCTCCATTATAAGAGAACTGAACCCCAGGAAAAGCATCCTAGGAGATATTGAAAATCATAATGTTTGAATGCTTAGCTTTTGGATTCAACTGTGTGTATTTTTGTGTCAACGTTTCGGATCACTTTCTCCTCTTCCTGATGATGGATCACTGAGGGTGATCCGAAACGTTGACACAAAAATACACAGAGTTGAATCCAAAAGCTAAGCATTCTAACTTTATGGACTGTGGAAAACTCATACCAATTATCATAATGTTTGTTTGAATGCGAAGCATGAAGACCACAGAAGTGGGCAAAAACATCTAGCTGTCATCGCAATCAGGAAAAAGAATGAAAAAGGAGGTCTATATCATCAACAGAAAAAGAAAATAGCAATCAACACATGATGTTCTAAAGAATTGCTGATATAACAAGGCCATACATTTTGTGATGACACCCAAACAATTGTTTATTAAATATCTAAAATAAGATATAACCAGCCAAATTATTAGTTCTCTTTAGCATCAGCATTCTTACATTCTATCATTTTTCTACTTGTGCAGGCTTTGAATCAGTCCCGTCAACTTTTAACATGGGCACTCTAATAGATCAATTGGAGCTTTATCTTAGAGATCCACTTCTGAAAATAATGCTCATTGGTTTCTCCGTCATTGTAGCTTCCATGTTGAACAAATTTAAACTTCTAAAATAATGATGAGTATCTTCCTGAGTATTCCGCACATGTCTGACAGACTACATTAAGCAGCTTTTGTCTGCATCTAAGTAGTCATTCACCTAAGGCAAGGCTTTAAAACAGAGTTTTATTCATTTAAGAAGATAGTGACTGAATGAAATATCTTCATATTAGAAGAGAGAGGTTGATTGGAGTTGTTGTTTTAATCAGAAATGCAAATTAACAGAAAATTCAACACAGTGAACAAAGAACACCGAATTTATCCTGGGAAAACCCTCCTCGATGAGGGAGAAAAACCCAGCCAAAATATCTCTCTTATATATTGAATTTAAAAGAACAGAAATCTGCTTACAATCTTGGCCACACACAAGGCCAATATAATGCAATAAAGAATCGCACCTCACTTAGATGCAAATACACAATTATATGATCTCTCTTTAATGTTGATCTGCTTTATGCAATAATATTATCTGTTGTAGATGCACGAACTCCTTAAGTGTGAATGTCTCTAAAATCGATGATCAAATGAATGAGCATCTCCTTCCATATATACAAAGTAAGGTGCCTCTTCACAAGGGTCGGCCTCATTCAAGAACCAAGGCGACTTTTCATCTTAGGTCAGCCTTTAAAATAATATTTATATATCATTTATTATTTCGATTTTCAGAGAAGGATATCTCCCGCAACTAAAACATCAACACTCCCTCTTAGCTAGGGAGGTATCCTTCCAGATATTCATGTAATGGAGTCTCTCAACATGACATCCAGAATAGCTACACTCATTTGAGAAAAAGTTCATCACGGAGTCTCTCAACGTTATATCGTCATGGAGTCACTCAACATGACGTCCACCATGGCTACTCCCATGTGTGGAAAGAAACATATGCACAAGTGTCCATCACGAAGTCTCTCAACATGATGTCGTCATGGAGTCTCTCAACATGACGTCCACCATGGCTACTCCCATGTGTGGAAAAACACAAGTACAAAGGGTTCATCATGGAGTCTCTCAACATGACGTCCACCATGGCTATTCCCATGTGTGGAAAGAACCACATCTCCGTCTCAAAGATGGACAAGGGCTCACACCTCATATTTCTCTGTCTCAGAGAAATATATACTACAAAGGGCTTTGCACCTCATATTTCTCAGTCTCAGAGAAATATACACTACAAGAGCTTTCACCTCATACTTCTCCGACACAGAGAAATATACACTAACAAGGGTTTTCACCTCATACTTCTCTGTCACAGAGAAATATACACTAACAAGGGCTTTCACCTCATACTTCTCTGTCACAGAGAAATATACACTAACAAGGGCTTTCACCTCATATACTTCTCCATCACAAAGAAATATACATTACAACAGATCTTCATGATGATATGACTCCCTCTGAAGCTCCAAGTACTTGCATCAACCTCTTGACCTCCTCATCCAAGGTTGCCTTTGATGAATTGTCAGACTCCCTCTGAATGTTAATTCCTCCTCTTCGAAGAAACATCTCCAGTTATGTGCCACCAACTCAGTCCCATGGCAGCAAGTTGTGTCTTCATGTTTGTTCATTTCTTCAGCCTATGAGTCTTCCTCACAGGATGCAGCAAGCTCTTCCTCCCTTGAATTCCTTATGCAATCTCTCATCATCCTTTTGCTCCTTGATCCGTCCTGGAAGCATTTTAGAGAGATTAATAATAGTTCAAAACTATCCCGAAGAGAAATATCAATGCTAGAAACATACATGATTCACTATTCCCACTGTTATTGCATGAATTATTATTAACTATAAAATTCATGATCATTATTCAAACATAAAATACTTATCTCTTTACGTTGGTCAATAGATGTAGTCAGGTGCTTATCTTGCAGTCTCTTCTCAACTGACGTAAATGATAGAGTCCCCTGAAATCTCTAAGCATTCCATTAAACTCATATCCCATACGACACAAGAATGAGAGGAGATAACATAGAACCTACAAACTGTCTTCAACAAGAACCAAAACATAACTCCATTACAACCCGCACAGATCTTCAGAACAATGTCAAGAAACCAAAGTACCATCGCATCCACTCACACCACAGCAGCTCGTGATTTTCCATATACAACCACAACACAGTCATATACTTCCAGATTTGTTCTCACAGTGATATCTAAACCTGACTTGCTGCCTTCAGATGCAATTCCTCCTAATATCTCTATATTGTTTTGTTGCTCCAATATTATAACAATAATCTATCACAGCTGAAGCTTCAAATATTGAACTCCTTGAAAGCAACTAAAGCTTAAAAATAAAATCAAATTCCTCCACACCTAGAAGTTATCTTAAATCTGCAATTGCTTCGGATCTAATTTCCCCTAAACCCACTCTGATACCATGTTGTTGTTTTAATCAGAAATGCAAATTAATAGAAAATTCAACACAGTGAACAAAGAACACCGAATTTATCCTAAGAAAACCCTCCTCCTCGAGGGAGAAAAACCTAGCCAAAATACCTCTCTTACATATTGAATTTAAAGGAGCAGAAATCTGCTTAGAATCTTGGCCACACACAAGGCCAATATAATGCAATAAAGAATCGCACCTCACTTAGATGCAAATACACAATTATATGATCTCTCCTTGATGTTGATCTGCTTTATGCAATAATATGATCTGTTGTAGATGCACGAACTCCTTGATAAGTGTGAATGTCTCTTTAGAATAAAATCAATGATCAAATGAATGAGCATCTCCTTCCATATATACAAAGTAAGGTGCCTCTTCACAAGCAAGGCGACTCTTCACAAGGGTTGGCCTCATTCAAGAACCAAGGCGACTTTTCATCTTGGGTTGACCTTTAAAATAATATTTATATATCATTTATTATTTCGATTTTAAGGGAAGGATATCTCCCACAGCTAAAACATCAACAATTGGAATGTCTTCATTTAATAGAAGAGAGATTGATTGGTATGTCTTCATTTAAGAGGAGAAAGACTCTTTGTTGAGGGCACAGCAAAGAACAGACTGTCAGTCTAGAGTACACAGTACTCGACTATTAGAGCATAGTGTTTATTAGAAGCCCATACTTAATTATAAGTGGCCCCAATTAAATTAATAAGGCTTTAATTAATATAAGGTTTAGCCTTATATTTAAATTTATGGCATATATGGCCATCAGAGGTTGATATTTAATTAATAGTCTAAATCATTTATCTTATGCCATATTTAAACCATTTGGATTGATTTTAATTAATAGACTAATATAAATATTATTTTATTAGTTAAAAAATCCGATACCCTAATTGGAAAGGTATAACTACCCCAAAATGATATCAAATGGTTTCATCCAATATTTAAGGATTCCTATGTGATGGAATTGCATCCTGTGTGATGGAATTAGATCCTGTGTAATGGAATTAGATATATCACTTGATATATGATTTGGCAAAGCTAGTTGAGGCTGTACTTGGGAAGAGGAGAGACGAGATTGAAAAGTCAGGTTCTATGATTGTAAGTTTTCTCAGTATAATTGAACGATGCTTTTTGCAGGGTTCTTGACCATAAGGTTTTCCCCACAGAAATTTGGTATATATGTAATATGGTCTCCTTTTATTTCTGTAGAGTTTAACCCATTGTTCATTTCATACATTGTAATCAATGATTTATATAGCTTAAATAGATTAAAATCCCAATATCAACTCTGCATATGTTATTAATGACAACTAAAATTCTCCATTTTATTCTTCGGCAAGACAAGCTGTGACTAGAAATTGCAAACTTTGGAATCACAATAGACATAGTCACAGCAGTTCATTGTAGTTTAGGACTACAAAAGTCAAATCTCTGCACGTCATTGCAGAATGCAGGGAATTTTTAATACATGTCTTCCTCCATATCTCCAATATTAGTAAACTAAAATAATTGGGATTTTGAGTCATGCAACTTAAATTCCTTCGAACATTATGACAACAAGATGGCTGAATATCTGTCTTTGAGGTTGGTTTAAGGCACATTAAGCTTTCAAATGGTTACCAGCTTCTGTCAGAACCATATACAATCGCTAAATGCACTTACGCAACAATGACAATTATTTCCACTAAAAATTTGGAAAATTAACCACATTCTGTTCTGAATCATGGATGGGTTATTTTATTTCACTGTATTTGTTTTGGGCATTCAAGGGTAAATAAACTTTGCCTTCTTGAGGACTAAAGATAGTTGATTGAAATGAGTAAATGGACACAGGTCATTCACCTCATAGATATGCTACATCTTTTGTTTTTATTATCTAGAACAGATTCCTTCAGTTGGTGTCTGTTCCCTAATAAACCTCCCCGTCCATCCAAGGGCATTAGTTAGTTGGAAATAAGAGCATTGCCTTCAGGAAGCCTCCGGGATAGAAAATGTTTAGGTATGTATTTAATTTCAAATAATACTCAAGTAAAATAATATCTGCTATGTATTTGCAGTGTACCCCAGGGAGGCATCCCCAGGGCTATTCTCACATCCTCCCATCAGGGGAGCCTTGGGACAGTGGAACAGGGACAGAACACCCCCTCCACATCCCTATTCTCTGTGTTTTCTATGGGACATCTCCCCAATTTGGAGGACATTTCCCAGGGCGTCCCCCATCCATCAGAAACTATAAAGCAGGATGAAAAACAAGCTTTATAAAACAAAAACCTCAGAGCCTTTATGGAGGGCTCACAAGGATTGCCACCCTCACATTAGCTATTTAACACCCAAAAATTGTAGCCCATATTCATTTTCTGTTTTCATCGTTTTGCACTTTGAATCAAGCCTCCTGTTTAGGTCCACATTGCAGAATCGCATTTTGATGTGGCATTCAATATATTTTATGTGTTTCTGCATTTCAAGAAATATCCAAAGACTTGTTGTAGAAAAAACTTGAATACGTTTCTAATTTTGAAGATTCACCTCATGAGTCATAGTTGTAGAAAGCAGTTTCTTTTGAATGAGAGAATTCAGAACACTGAGCACACCTCTAACATAATTATCTGCCTGATTCTTTGTGTTCAGAATTGATGTCAGAATGAAACTCTCACGAGTCTCCATTTTGGATTCCATGGTAGCAATAGCATCCATATAATTCTCAGATTCACAAGCTACATCATCATTCTCATCTTCAACTACATGACTTCCTGGTTTTCCTTCATAATGAACCAAAACAATGTGAAAATATCCTTCTGCTCTGTACAAATAAAGTTTGAAGTATTTTTTCCACATCCACATCTGTGATAATCCTTGATGTCTGAGAATTAGTAGAGGAGATATGGTAAGACTGTTCCCTAACATCACCCAGTGAACTTTAACTGCAAGTTTTTCCTCCCACTTATGAGAAGATGGTTCATGGGCACCCCCATTAGATAAAGATTTATTATGAGGATCTTCCACATAATGTTTGCCTATTACTTGATCTTGAACAGAAAATGCATTCATATCATTTAGTCATTTTAATGTTTGTCAGTTGTAGACTGTAGCTGTGTTCTGTAATCATTTTTCAAACTTTGTAAGTCTCTAACTTTCACTGAAATAAAATTGAAAAACCATATCGTCCTTTATGCCATTATGATTACCAAAAGGATTATTTGATCGCTTCTTTTTACTTCCTTTAAGCTACTTTTAATTTTAAATTTTAAATTTTAAATATTAATTTATCAACCATCTCAAAGTCTAGGAAATTTTTGCTGTTTCAAAAACCCCATTCCCATAAACTCGGACAGTTTGTGTTTCTCTTTCAAACTCTATAAATTTTACCTCCAAGTTGCAACTTACTTCACAGACACTCTGTGTGCTTAATTGCTTGAACATCACAGCATCCTTAAATGCATTAATGTTATTTGAAGCTATAAAACCACTTCTGTTAGGCTTCTCATACCAGTGTTGGTTTTAAAGCATTACATATATGAGAGAAATATGAAACAAAAGATGAACACTTTTGTGTTATGGTGATGGAATCACATAGTTGTACGAATTTGTCTTTTTACAAACCAGCTAGCGTATGATGTTGACTAACGAACATTTAAGTTTTAATATGATCCATAGCACTTAGGAGTCTAGGACCATAAACAATATTCAGTGTTAATATCCTAATCAGTTCTACCCTCACCTTAGCTAGGAAGGGAATTCAACTAATGGATGTTCCCAATTCACAAAACAACTTTCATGCCCTGCATACTGATGGAGGAAAGCAAAAAGAATCAAACAAGAAATTTGCTACAAGGCAAAAGCCCTTATGTTTACTAAAGCATCGGGAACAAACTCAATACTGTCCTTAGCTAGCAACAGACTGCACTAATGGATATTCCCAATCTTGTAAAATAATTCAGTCCACTATGTACTTAAAGAGATGAGAAAGAAGCAACACAAGCAATTATGTTAACTAAAAAAATTTATTGTGCAGTTGATATTTCCATTGGCAAGTCCCTTGATATTCGACGGATCCATAAAGTTTGAATTGATGCATTGGATTGGAATATAAGTTTATTCAGCTTGTTTTAAGCTGCCCCTAGATAAGCTTGGGGCCTCCCCAGCTTCAACTTTTTATTGAAATGGACGATTGCTCTACCTTGTTGACTTGCTCTAGCTAATTTGAGGACTTTAATGGTTAGACAGATTCAGCTAAAATGTGATCTTCCCCTTAGCCATTAAGAACTATTTCCATTGAAAACAACTCAATCCAATCTCAAACACCCCAATCTCCTTTGCAATAAGATTATTTTGCAACAACTGTGATTAACGCATGGTTATTTCAAACAAACAAGTGTTAAGGTACCAATTTGTAATAAATGAGGTGGCCATATTTATAGAAACAGGAATGGGCATGTATACCAACTTACAATATATTGAGGGACAATCATTTACTGCCTTCTTGATATTTTGATAAAAAGATCGAAGGTATTTTCTATATTAGTACGTAAATATTACCAAAATCTAAGACCCATGCTATCAAGTAGATGGGATCCGAGACATGAGAGCCTTACAATTTTTTACAGTATAAACCAACATTCTTAACCTACATGGACCAACTGGTATTAAGCCGCCTAGAAGACTATGACCTGAAACCTATGTCACAAGATTTGAATTCATATTCGTGTTTGGAAACAATAAAATTTGAATTAAGTTCAACAAGAGAAAAAAAATTGAGATTAAATTAGCCCTTATAAATTTGATTTAAAAAAAAAATTAATAAAAATTTAATCTAAATAATTAAATTTGTTAATTTTTATATATAATAAATTAAAATTATTAAAAAAAATTAAATAAAATAATAAGTTTAAATATTAATAAGTTAACATCATAAAATTTATTAAATTCTAATCTATTAAATGTTAATATTTTTTTAAAATTATTAAAAATAAAACAATATTAAATTTAAATATTGTAAATGTTAAAGTTTTTAATAAAAATTTGAAGTAAATAAAATAATATTTATTGACTCTATTATTAAAATCATAAATAATTTTTTTGCAAAAGACTCATATCTTCCGCTCATGGGAAAAGCCTCGGGGAAGGATGGAATGGTTAGGTATTGTCGGATCAAGAAGAAACAGTCGGGCCAAGATAGGATAGAAAGGTCCTTAGTTCTATCAAAACTGCAATCGGAGGATATGGTTTTTCAACGAAAACACAATGTAAATAAAAATTTAAAACCCTAAAAAGGACCCTACCCACAATAGCTTCTGATGAATTCACACAAGTTTGCAGATGCCTGGCACAAGCTGCGCACTTGGAATGAGGGAGTCTGAACTTTAAGTCGTTGCCTTGCAATTGCTATCCAATGAAAACGCATTTCAATTTATTCTTTTAAGCCGTACGAATTTCTAGATGAATTTTTACGATTTTTATAGAAAAAAGATAATGTTCGCCGAATTTTTTCAAACTCCATGGCCGAAATTCGGCGAGCCCTGCAACTTAGCCTGAAACTACACTGAAAAGATTTCCTATTTAAATAGGACTTCTAGCAAGGCATTTATACTGACAAATATAATCAAATGAAAAATTTCCAACACATAGTGACATAACATTTTTGACCAGCAAACTATGGCATCATGCTACATTCTCCTATACTGCAAGGGTAAAATAATTTGCAGTAAGTAGCTTACAAAGAAGGCCATTTCAGGGCAGATTGCTGGGCTGTACTTCTGAAGACCAGTGCCAGCATTGTATCTACCCCAGTGGCAGCCATGCCCAAGCTTTCAGAAAGGATAGCCTCACACTTCAGTGCTAGGTTGTTAAGATTTAGCTTGTTCATCATTTCTGCTGCTTTTTTTCTTGCAGCTTCCCAGCATAGAAGGTTCTCAACAATATTAATTATTTGTTTTGTTATTGAACACAAAATAAAAGGTGATACAATCATTTATCTGCATCGGGTGTTGAAAGTGATGATCCCCAAGTATGCTACATGATGATGTAAAGCTAACATCAAGCGGTCGGAGGATGATTGTGATGATAGCTTCACAGTTTCATCCAAGGTCAGTTCAGGATATCTCTGCGAATTTGCAGCTTCTTAGGAATCAAAGGAGCTCCCATCAAGCTGATTGGAAGCAGCTAACCTTAAATTCAGGGGTAGTAGGACAGAACCAAAGTGCATTTTCTTAATCACTTTCTTCATTATCGCTGCCTGTCACAAGTCAATAATCAGTTTCATATGTCCTACAGTAGGTCCCAAGCATTCTGCTTATTAAAATGGCTCCAGAGGACAATGCAAGAAATTCTAAGTTAAATTTAACTACTGATCTCACTAATATTTATCACCTTTGTTTGCTCACAGTCTTGCCTGAATTGAGCAATTTTTAACAGATACCAGTCATACAATTACATTGATAATGTCCATACAGTAATAAGATTAAGATTAGAACAAAAACCATTATTATCCCATTTACACCATCATAACAGAACAAGAATTCCAATGGTTTAGAGACTCGAGGGGAATAAAAAACGATTACTATCCACTGTACAGCTGCATGGTAATAGACTCCAGCATTACAGACAATGCAAGGTTACTTGTCCGCAAAATGAACAACAACATAAACAATAACCCAATATACCTGCTTTTTCCTGTACCATGTTCATGCACTCCAATATACTTTATACGATCCCCTGTATAAAAAAATAAAAGTTAAAAACATCACCTCAAGAATTTTCTAAATAAAACATAAAGCAGAAACAAGGCTTAAATCTAAATTGCTTTTGCTATCAACTGACACTATCATGTGTTTTCAATCATAGAAATAACTTAAGCCCAGAAGTGGATTACTAATTTCAGGGTTAATTGGGCAGAGACATTTGTTGACTGACATTTTCATGGCAGGCATGCACCCAACATCTCAAGTTAAGACCTTCAATTACAAAGACAATTGTTGCCCACTGCTAGAGACAGAAAGTAACAAAAAATTTAGAAAATTCCAATTTTGGGGATTAAACAAGATTTGGAAGGGTTCTTAGACTATGCTTTCAAACCCAAACATGTCACATTGCATTTCAAGTCTAGGCAAAAACGTCAAGGCCATGCTAATGCCTACAGATAGAACCTGCCCACATGTCACAGTATGCAAAGGTGACCTATTAGGGCTTTGCAAGTCACCAAAGCATTTCAAAAATACAAGATCACTCTCACACCAAATCTTTTTGACACATCCAGGCCAGCACATGTTCAACACACTATGCATAGATTATGGCTACCTAATAAGCAAAGAGCTGCCTGTTTACTCAATAATGCTAATTGAACAATTAACAAAGAGTAAATGGAAATACATAACAACAATTAACAAAATATATCAATTACTCATAAAAATGCTAAAGATATGTCATGTATTCATTCATGCATCATACATGCAATAATGTATGATATGTCATGTATGTGGTCCCCAACTATGAGTACAATGAGGAAATATATAGCAAGCCAACGTTGGTTGAGAACACCAACAGTCAGTAACTACCAACTAACAACCAATGGTCATGGACGAATTACAAAACAACTTATTTATTTATTCATTTACCATCGACTACATCAAGATGCCCCCAAAAACAAACAAAATTAGGGGTTGAACAACCCAAACCACAACTATTGAGGAGGATGAAAAGACGTCCTTGGATGTACAAACAATGTAGATGGAATTCCTTACTTCAGTCTGTGTATACAAGGATTGGTGAACTTATTAGTCGTACTTTAGTTCATTGAAAGCCTTCTCCTGGTCTTCTATCCATACAAATAGTCGGCCCTTCCTTGTGAGTAAGTCAAGTGGGTAGGATATCTAGGCAAAGTTTTTGATAAATCTTCTATAATAACCAACGTGACCCAAGAATGACTTTACTCCATTAATGTTTTGAGGTGCTTCTATTTGTATGACCACCCGTATTTTGTTTGGGTTGGTCTTCAGTCCGGCTTTGCAAACTATGTGTTTGAGCAATTTGCCCTAAGGTACCATGAGACGGCACTTCTTCGAATTCAATACCAATCTTGTTGCTCTGCACCATTCCATGCATTTTCGGAGAGATTTTAGATGTGTCTTGGTCACTATATATTGACCATAGTCCAGGGATGCCTTAAAGTTTCCCACTAACGTTTCGTCGAATATGTGTAGAATGATCCTTTGAAAAGTTGTTGAAGCATTGCACAGATCGAACGACATCCGATTGTATGCATAGTGCATACACTTCATCTTTGACCACGAACGTAGTTTTCAATTTGTCCTACTTGACTATGCTTATTTGGTTATATCTAGAGAAGCCGTCCATGAAAGAATAAATTTCATGGCCAGCCACCTCTTCTAATATTGAATCAGTGAATGGAATCAGGAATGGGTCTCTTATGGTCACTGCATTCAAAAATCTGCAATCCACACATTCGGATTTGTTCGAACTCTTTCTTCAACAATATGACTATTGGAGAGACCTAATCATTGTCTTCGACCTTAAAGATTATTCTAGTTTCCAACATCTTTTCTATTTCCTCTTGTACCTTTGAAGCATAATTCTTGTTCATTCAGTAGGATCGCTTTCGTATGGGTTGTGCTCTCAATACTAGAGGGATTCTATATACACAGTTCTAGAGGTATCCCTTTCAAGTTTTTGTATGTCCATGCAAAGATGTCTTTGTATTTTATAAAAAATCTTGAATATTGTCGCCTTCAACACAAGATTCTAGTTGTCTCCGACTAGGATCATTCGTGGACTATTCTCCCCTCCTAAGTTCACCTTCTTAATTCTCGATTCTTTGTATTTGATCACTTTGTCTCATTCAAAACTATGAGCTGGTGTGTCATCCACCCTGGCCACTCCCTCCTCATATTCTTCGTACTTTGAAGAAAATGTCCGAATTGTTGTGAATTTGTCCTCTTCTTCTCCTTTGATCTCCCCGACTTGCAACATATTGCAATCATGCTAGAATACTTCATAGTCTTCCATTTGCCAATGAAAAAATCCATTGGGCGAGCTTGTTTCGTCCTCCGAACAATGTTGGAGTTCAAGGACTCCATCGTTTGGTTCCATAAATCTTCTTTCTTCTTCTATTCCTGATTCTACTCCTTCAAAGTCTAAATCAAACGAGACCATCTCTTCGCGCACCACTTGATTTCTCAAGTCAATCACGTACTTCTTCTCGTTGTTTTCTACGGGGTGTATTTTGTTTCCAGTTATGGTCTTTGGCTGCAATCAGCCATCCCCTACCAAGTAATACATTGTACGCTTTCTTTTGCAATGGAATGACCATGAAGTTCAATAGGAAAGTTTGGGTTTTGATTGTCACCTATTGTACCATCAACATTCCAAATGGCTTGACACCATGTTGGTCTGTGCCAACCAACTGGAATATCGGTGGCCAAAGTGTAAGCTTCCCGAGGCACTTCCATGTATCTTTGGGCAGTACGTTGACTCCCAATCCTTTGTCGACAATAGTGTTTGTTAAGCTCTTCCCTTGATCTCCATTTGAACAGCAGTCAGTTTCTTTCCTATGTTCACCATTAGCAGCATTGGGTCGATGACTTGCTCGCCCTCGAGTGGGGGCTCTACTATCATGCCTTCTCTTTAGCCTTCCTATTGTCAAGTTTGATTGTCACCGACCATGTTTGTAATTGCCACTCTCAATTGTGGCATGGTTTAGAGAAGGTTTGTTACCTTGATTGGTATGGCTGCCTGCAACACCTGTCGTACAATGTTCCTTTCTGACTCCAACTGCAATGAGGTTCTTGCAATTTTGTTGTAGGTTCTTCATTCTTTCACCATCACCTGTTCTACTTTTGCTTTGGCTTCTCGCAGTCATTCCTTTTCCGTATGGGGGTCTGGGTATATTGCCTTCTTCATTTCAAAACTTCCTTGTCTCGCTCCTCCACGTCCAGCATGTTAATGCCTTTTTGCTTTGGGCAATCAATGTCTTCATGATCACCTGGTCCACACCACTTGCACAACATCCCCGCTTTGTTCTAGTTCCTTTGGCATTCTCTAGCGAAGTGACCCCATTCATTGAATTTCCTACACTAGATCATCGGTCTTCCCTACATATCATATTAGATCCTGGTTCTTCATCCACTATTATTGAACCGATTGTCATTTCCCCATTTGTTCCAAGATACACCAAGAGATGCATTAGTGTTATTGTTCTATGCTTTTCAGGGTGTGGTCAGAAGGGTTGACTGTTCCCCTTGGGTGAAGAGCATTTGTGTGCTTCTTGTCTTCAAGTTGTACAAGCATTCCTTGATGGAATGTCTCATTACTTGGCAGACATCACAGAATAATTTTTTCAAGTAGTTTGTTTTCGTGTGACCTTCAACCTTACACTCGATGCACCACAATTCCTTACTTTCCTTTGTACTTTCCTTCTTGGCTTTTAGCTCCTTCATCATTCTCATCATATCCTTCCTTAAAGCTTGAGCAGTCATTGATTCACTGTCTATGCTCTCATCATCGTCTGCCCTCCTCTTCCCCCAAGAAGATGTCTTACCTTGTAATATCCACCCCAACTTTTTTTGATTTTACAACTTGTTAGCATTAGAAATATAATCAATGATAATCAGCTAAAATCAACTACCTTCCACTTTCTGATCACGTAGATCCCGATGTGGGAAAGGTGAGAGCATACAGTGGTAAGGTTAACATTGCGATGCTACTGAAAGAAACCACTTGTTCAGTGGAGTGAGTAGTAAACTTCCACTTATGCAGTGGATACATTGGAAGTAAACAATTCTTCTACTTTTTAGTGGTGAGTGCAAATCAAAGGCCACTTATGCAATGGGGTCAATACAGTGCAACCACTTATTCAGTGGTGTAAATAAAGATACCACTTATTCAGTGGGGAGAAAAGTATACTACTTATTCAATGGGGTTAATTACAATCCAGCTGCTAACGAGATAGAAATATGAAATGGACACCCCAAATACATTTAACCCACTGAAAATAAGATCCCCAAGTGAAGCAACACCAATATACCTGAGTATAGCAGCATGTAAGGGACTGAATTGACTCAGAAAGTAAGTTACAACAGGTCTGCAACACTCAAAAATCACTGTATGCAGGTACAGGCAGCCCTCATAATCATCACCAAACTCTCCAACGTGGCCAAAGACCACTCCCAAAAAAGTTGCAGGTGTCACACCAGATATAGGCACCTCCAAACAAGTCTAAAGAGGCAAGGAAAGAGGGGTGTTTCACCCCTAGAAGTCCCGCACCCCATCCCAAGAGTTGTACGGCCTGCAAAGGGGCAATTTAGCTTGTATAAAATCAGCAACTCCACCAAAAATTCTTCCAACTCTCCCTTTTAGTTGCCCAAGGCTGCAGAAAACATTAAAGCAATACCCACAAAATGATAATTGATGCTTCAAACAGTATGAGCCAAGAAGCGGTACGGACTGTACCAACAAGAGGGTACGGCCAGCAAGCAAAACCTCCAACAAACACACTCCAAAACACTCTGCAAATCACAAAAATCACACCAAAGATATATACACTAAAAAACATCAAAGCAATCCATAACTGAAATCAAACTAAAAATGTTCATCCAAAGCTCCAATGGTGACTCTGGCAGTGAAGCCACACCAATGTCCAACTAGGGGGTATCTCTCAACTATGAAACTAGAGCAAACTTGAGGGTTTTCGTCCTCAAAGCCTCGAAGGATTCAATCCACAATCCAACAGCACTTTGTTATCTCCAATCAGCATGACCAAATGAGCTACCCCTGGCCTCCTTATATAACTTTTTAGAGGGAAAGGTTACAAATTTGAAAATAATAAAATAATCCACCTTTTTGAAATTGCCTTTATAAAATAATAATAACCTCTCATATGCCAACGCCCCCCCTTTTCAAGTCTAGGCATCCAACTTGGGGCCTTTTTCACCTTTGCAAAAGATTAAAATCACTTAAGTGAATAATTAATAATTAGACATTACACTTAAGTGAAATATTAAATTATATTACCCCTTATAATGGAAAATCCTGAATCAACTCAGAAACCAAATCTGACTACATTGAAGGGATGTGGAGGCCCTGGATGTGTGAATGAGATCATTTTGAAGACTTTCTAAAAATAGACGTGCCCTCCAAGAAGTTTGGAGAGCACCCAGATCATCTGATAACACTGCAGACAGTGTCATTCAACTCAAAATCATCCACTAAGCTCAAAGCCAACATCTAAAACCAAGAACTATTGCCACTACATCCTCCAAAGATCTTGGAGTCCTCTTAACCCTTCCATTTAGCCTATGAGAACTCTGGAAATAAGCTAATGGCCACTGAAAAGCTTAGGACTAAGAAGGGGGCATTACATATCTTCAATTTTTATATCCATCACCTAATTGTAGGCTTTGGCATACGATGATGAAGGTACGATTTTTAGCTTCTTCCTCCATGAAGGAATCAATCATTTGATTAACCATCTCTTCTTCAATCAATCAATCGGCCAGTTGTCTTGTTTGACCAATAATTCCTTGAGTGTACGATCGTAGGCTCGTGCATTCTCATGCTTTGCTTGTTTGGTGTTGCATATCTCTACTACAATTTCACTGTAGTCTCTCAAGAGTTTGAATTCCTCTAGGAATGCTCTTTTCAATGCATCCCATGTATTCTTATGAGATGTTTCCAATTTAGTGTACTAGTCTATGGCTATCCCTTTGAGAGTTGTCGAAAATGCTTTCAACCAATATACTCCGTCATCTTGACCATTCACTACCCAAATTGTCTCACATGTTTTACAATGCCTTACAAGGTCCTCTAACCCATTTTCAATGAACTTTGCAAGTTTTTGCTTCTCAACATTCGAACTTACTAGGGGAGTCACCATCTTGCCTCCCTATTGCACCCTCTATGACGGTAACCTTTTGGAGAGTTTTGATTCGTACGTTCTGGTGCTTTCCTTGCACTCTCAAACTCGCCACAATCCTTCACTTGTCCCTATTCAACATTTGTCACCCTTGAGTTGCCTTCGGGGTCCTTTTAATGCTCCCTTCATCTTGGCGTTATCAGCTTTGATCTTCCAATGTTTGATTCTTTTGTCAGTGTCAAGTCTTCGATTTGGCGTATGGTCTTTGCCAAGCCATCGGTAGGTTCTCTGGCCTTCCCCTTCAACCAATTTTATTTGTATGAATTGTTCTTCGACAATCAGATCGGTGGTTTCTTCCTCGCCTTACCTTTCACTTGATGGTGAACCTCCTTTGTCACCCGGCAATGACCCTTCTTTGTTCGACGGTAATGGTCTGTATGATTCTCTAGCAAGATTTTCTTCTTCACTTTCCCCTTCATCCAACGATGATGGTATGGACGGTACTCTTGCTTGGTCGATGAGGTCAGTGTATGTTTTGTCAAAGTTGTACCCATAATAAATTTTTGCTTCAATAAGGCATTTTGCTAAAAATAAGCTAAATCATGCAAAATTGTTGACAAAACTCCATTTTAGGTCAAACAAAATGTAGGCTTTTTGTGGGTTTATGTCAAGCAAGATACTTGCAAAATTCTGAAAATTTGAAAATTAGGGTTTCAAACCCCTGTTTTTAGCAAAACCCCTAAGAATAGGACCTTTCCACAATTAGTTGAAAATGATTTTGATAGGATAAATTGGCTTCACGATAACACTAGTCAAGTCAAAATCACCAAAAAGTTTGTTTTACTCTAGTGGGTCTATTTTCATTTTTCAGGAGAAAAGCTAGGACCTCCGTAGCCATTAATAGCAGAATGGCTAGTACCAGGTGTCAAAATCCAAGCCTCAAAAGCTTCAAGGAAGAATCCATGGTGAAAAAAATTTCAAAAAGATGCTTCTCAATGGAGGGGATTTTCAAAGGTCGAAAATGCTGAAAATTTTCCAAGTTTGAAAGACGCACGCCTTGCTACCAAAAAGTTGCTACGTAGTCAATGCCTTGGTGAATTTTTCAAGCACCCATACACGCAACATGGTGAAAGCAACTACTACAGTGAACATGTTTGCATCGTCGACAACGGTGATCGAGTCAGTTAAGCTACAACGGGAAACGCAAAGCACGAAGAGGTGAAGATCTTAAAGGAAATGATGAAGTTGCGGTCAAAAGAGCCCATGCTCACCAAGGGCACCCATGAGTTCAAGAGGTCAAAAGCAATCATCAAGTCTTGCCTAGACAGTCATCTCCTTTGTAATTCTACCAGCTTTACGACAAATCGTCAAGCAAATCCAACAGATCCATCGAACGCCGTCAAACGAAGGAAGAGGCAGAAGGTGCTACAAGCAAAAGTCATCAAAAATGGCAATCAAAACATGAAAAAAGAGCCCCTGCTGACCAGGGGCTACCAAGCATAAGACTATCCAGATGTCAATTTTTTAGCAAACTTATCTTCAGGTGATCTCCCCAGCATCAACTCGGCTTCGCAACGAACCTGTTCACCAGTCTACAAGACACATCAAACAAAAACTACTGTTGATCATTCGAGCACATAAAACGGAGGGTAAACTTATGGGCATCAAGGCAAAAGAGCTCCTACTGACCAAGGGTGCCCATCATTCTGGCCAACCAAATGAAGTTTTCCACAGTTGTTTTCAACAAGGCATCTGCTCAACATCCTTTCAACTTCGCGATCAATCTAGTTGCGAGCTCATGGGACCTGTCAAGCGTACGCAAAAGAAGATCAAACATAAAAACGTTGGAGGCAAAGGCAAATTGAAGGATACAAAGAATTGACTAAGTATCGATGAAACTGCACCTTCCTAGAAATAGGTGCCCAACCTTTTGGGTTGTCAAATGCAATCTTCAAGCTCAATGACCTCCATGAAGTCTTTCTTTGTCTTGATCAATCTCAGCAACAACACCGTCGGCCAATTCAACAGATAAATCAAACATCTAACGATGGAGATCAAACTGCGGTTGTTCGTGAAAGTTTGCAAAGTGAAAATAACAACACCAAAGGCCAAAAGTGCCCCTGCAAGCCAGGGGCACCCAAGTTTTTAGGACCTCCAAATCGACTTTCATGACTTGCAAGGCCAGTCATTCTTTCCAAAGTTGAGCTAGTTATCCATTCCACACCTTGGCACGTTCACCAAAATCATTAGTCATCAGGAATCTCATATCAAAGCACTTAAGGTCAAAATAAAAAATAATTGAAAGACATCCAGAAATTTGGCTGTGTTAAGGAAAATGCTCTCTCCTAGGAAAAGGCGCCCTTGAATTTGAGGCATCAAATTCTGGTTTTTGGATTTGCAGCTCTAAAGCATACCTCTTTAGAGTCGATTCAACTTGGCAATGGATCCATTAGCAACACCTCAAGATCAACTAAGCAACCAAAATTGAGGATCGAACAAAGGCACTTCACCATGAAAAAGAATGAAAATATCTTCAACTCCTCAACTTGGACGCCTAAAGTCAACATAGATCCAGTTGCCTGCAGTTAGGATACTTTTGAAGCCTTTCTATGTCTAAAACGTCCCCAAATGGGTGGGAATCAGTGTTGTGAACTCCAGATCAGGCTAATTGACTCCTCCATCATGTATCGGCACCTAAACTTGATTGATTCAACATCAAACACTATGTATCAAGTCTAGGCTTCATTATGTTATTTCTCTTTGCAGGTTGAAGCTCAAGAACAAGCATTTTTCCTCTCCAATGTCTTTTTGAAGATCTAACAAAGGGGTTTTCATTGTTCTTCATATTTTTGAAGATCAGTTGCATAGAGGGAGAATTTATCAAAGGTTGCATCTAGAAGGTGTTGCAATCCCCTAGGAATTAAAAGATATAATTGATAAATGTTTGTGCCTTATGAGCTTCTTTACTCATTGTAGAGTGCAACATGTGTTTAGAGAAGGGAATATATCTGCTGACTGTGCTACCAACGAAGCACTGAGGCGTAAAGGGTGGACCCATTGGGTTAATAATCAATTGCCGATGTCATTAAAGGACAAGGTTCTTAAAGAAAAAATTGAAAATGTATACAACTTGCAAAGATGATGGTTGGGAGTGGCAAAGGAAGTGTTGGCGATCTTGTGATTTAAAGAGCATGAAGAATAATGATGAGGTTAGTGGTACAGTGTTGAGCAAGAAGATCTTCCTTAGGAGGAAAAGGTAAAAATTACCTCCTTCTCGAGATGGTTAAGGATCACATGACTTTAATCAATTTGATGAAGGGTGTCAAATTCAAGTGTGTTGAAGAGACCTATGTCAATTCCTCCCACAATTGTAAAGAGTTGCCTTGTATGAACGATAAAGAGTCATTAATTATTTGTAAAAATAATAATGATCTCGCTGCCCCCAGAAATGTGTTATCGGCTATCTCTAAGAGAAAGTTCTTGAAATTTATTTCCTTAATTGTTTTTTTCCAAACTGGTTGCAATAGTGCCTTCTGCAAGTTTGGTAGGAAGCCGAAGTGGAGTGAGGTTATGAAGAAAAGTTTGCAGAATCTGAGAAGTTTGCAGAGCACAAAGATGGGTGGGCTAAGGAAGTGCACAGAACCTCCAAACTGCCAGGCGCTTAAACAAAATGCAGACTTGTGGAGACTTTTTGAAAGAGATGGAATGGTCCCCTTCTTCAAGGCCATGAAGGGATACAATGAAAGCCTTACTGCAAAATTTACCAATTCGTGGAGGAAGGGGAATGTGGCAATTGGGGCAATTAAATTTGAGGTGACAGCGCAGTTTATTGCAGAGGCTACCGGTTTGCAAAACCAGAGAATCAAGGTGGCTAAAAAGAGTGGTGTCAACTACTAGTCTTTTGTTGACAAGTTTCTTCATGAAGGTGAGAATCTAACCAAATTTAAAAATGGTTACGCAAGGCTCGAGCTTCCGACTCCTTATGCCCTGGAGAGTATGTTTATGATGCAGTATTTCACACTCGAAGGAAGATATATGACAATGCACGTGTATCATTTTCCATTGTTGAAACATATAAGGCACAATGAAAGAATCAATTTGCCATTTTATTTACTTTCTTCCCTGCAAATTAACATTGAAAAAGGTGCGAGCCCTCCCCTACACCAAGGATTAATGCTTGCCCTTTACCAGCACACCTTAGTGTTGAATCCCCATGGAAACCCTTTAGTTGTCAGGGAGGATAATGAGAATCGTAATGCTGGTAATGAGAACCGTGATGTTGGTGAAAATGTGGAACAATTAGAGGAGCCTAACCTTGCTGAGGAACCTAACCCTAGACTTTCCCCCATTACTATTGTTAGAAATGAGCTAACCCCTGCTAACATCCCTTTCCCTACTACCAAAAGCTCTAATCCCTCAACCCCTGTGGGTTTGAAGAATCCCGCTAAAAGCTCCATCAAGCTTGAGCTGGTTAAAGCAACTCTGAAGAAGCACAAGCATTCCCCTCTTCTCCTAGAACTGCCCAAGTCTAAGAAGATGAAAAAAGAGCCTAAAATTTAGAGTGAAGTCATTACCAAGAGTGAAGAAAAGGAGGGTATGCAAAACAAGGACTTGAAGGATAGGAAGCAGTGTTAGGGTGGTGGAGGACGTAGATCTTGCACACCTGGCCAAGGCTACATCTCAGGACAGGAAAGGGAAACAAAAAGCCACCTTTCATGAGGAGGAAGAGTTGGAGGTGGAAGAATTTGAAGCCCAAGTTGATGAAGAAAGTGATGGGACGGAATTTGAAGATACTGCCTATGACATGGATGAAGAGGAAACTGAGGAGAATGAAGATAATGAGGAGACTGAAATTGAAGATATCCAGAAGAATGAAACCCTGACTGCTCTTGAATCCAGGAATACTGGCAATGATACTACTATTGAAGACTCTAGCATTGATTTTCTAAAAAGAAAACTAACCTATATGTAGGTTCAAATGGACGATATGGAAAAAGCTTTGGTCACATTGATGAAAGTAACGAACGGCCTAATGCGCAGAGCAATGATTGGGTTGTGTCTGGGCAAACAAAGATCACTAGGAAGCTAAAAAAGCTGGGAAAGACAGACAACTTGAAGGGCCTGGATGAGACTGAGGGACCTAATTGGAGAGAGTATATCTCCCTAATAGAAGATTACTGGGACCTGTTTGGAAAAGCCAAGTAATGGCCTTTTTTATTATTTTTGTTAATGGTTTCCCTCCTCTTTTTGTCATTTTGTTTTAATATCCCAAACTGCTATTTCCAAATAGCTCTATTATGGTTTCAGACTTGCTCGTATATGGTGGACCTGATAAATGGTCTTCGTAGATTAAAGTACTCTAGTAGTAATCTTTTGTTTTTGATTACATATAATGGTTTTATGGTTACCGTTTTGTTATTTGGCCTGCGTGCCACCCTGGACATGCTGCTTTTTGATTTGGGCCGGTAGTGTTGTTTTACCCACCCTGTATTCTTTTTTGAGTTTTGGCTATAACCATGGGATCAAGGCCCTTCCCTTGCTAATCTAATCAAAAACTGTGTTGAATGTTTGTAGTAATTTTTAGTTGGAATAATACAACAAGATGATATATAATACCAATATTCAAGTCTATGAGAACATCGATCACTTTTTCGATTTGTTGGATGATCATTTTTATGTAGTTACAGGTTGCCTCTATGAAAAGACAAGTCATACTACTCAGTATAAGACTGGCTACTACCAGCAGTGCCCTAAGAATCCCCATTAGCCCACAATGAAGCTTGCAATACATTTTTAATACCAAAAATATAACTAAAAGTATTTTACAATATACTTTGATAAAAAAAACTCTGACCCATTTTTCCCAACGAATTTTAAGGCGAACACAAACGAATTTTTTGGGTTTTCTTAAAATCCACCGGATTTTGAATCTCATGGATAAAATTCGGCAAATCTTGTGACACAGCTTAAAACCCATGGAATGATCTAGTTCAAATATTTATAGCCCAATTTAGTCATTTTAAGAGATTGCAAATAACCAAATTCATGAAAGCATAATAAGTATAACGTTAAACGGAAAAAAAAGTTATGATTGCATGTTTGTTTTTAAGTAGATTCAACTACCTCCATAATTTGAATTTTTATATTTTCTTAAAATCTTTAATCCATAGAAGAAAAAAAAATTAATTATAGTAGCAAGTGCCAATGCACTTGATGTTTAGGTAGAAGGTTCATCAGTGCAATGGTATTTCTAACAGTGGTTCATATCATGTATGTAAATGGTAAAGGAAATAGATGAGCCCACCACTATTGAGTTCTTTAATGTAAGCATGTGGCATATATGCATTTGTGCATGCATGCATATGTTAAAAAGGTGCAGGACAACTAAGAGGGGGGGTGAATCAATTGTCACACAAATTCAAATTCAAAACTTTCAACACTTATCAATTTCACAACCACACTATTTTGTTATTAAGTATGAACATGAAACACAAATAACAAAAAGTAAATCAACACAACGAACACCAGATTTTTACGTGGAAAACCCAATGAAGGAAAAACCACGATGACGATTAACTCACAATATAAAGTAGTTTCAAACTGAATATATAAGGCTCACTGCCAAGGGCTCACTACCCTGAAAAGGACTCACTGTCTGAATACAAAAGCTCACTACTTACAATGGAGGCTCACTGCCTACAAAAGATTCACAAAACAAAATTGGGCTTCACAGCCAAAATGAATTGAAAACAGTGCACCTAACAAGTGTTGATGCAGTTCTGGTGATGCTCAATAGACTGACTTGACACACTTCATCATTTTCACTCTTCTTCACTTTCACGTTCACTACTGCCTTATTGATCACACACATTATGTTCATTACTTTCAAAAACTTGTTCAACACATATCTATACTCGATCTATCTGCACGCATCAATTAGGTCGGCCTAATTAGATGCATATCCTTGTATATTAAAAATACTAACCTATCGGCTTCAAGTATTCACCAAAATCTTCCCAAAAAGCAATCCACACACTCAATACGCCACATCATGTCGGCATAGACCTAAGATAGGTCACACATAAATCCACATAACAAAATTAATTCACCATATCAGGATTAATCCAAGAAATCAGCCAGCAATAGACTTCAATGCAAAAAGTAATCAACAGAATAGTGCCAATACGCCATACGAGCACCGGAGCACAAGAAATTCTGAACAACCATGCCTTCAGCAACCATAAACCATTTCCAAAAACCACGGGCAATAATTACCAACTGCGTAGGAATGCAGACTAGAATACCAAAGAGTGCAGCTTGAATACCGGTTCAAATACCGGACCAAAATACCGGATTAGGCATTGACTTAGACTTGTAACCACAACATGGTGACATCAATGACAACACAAAACTGTAGAGATAATCATTCTTCTTCGTTCTTCCAAAAGCATATATTCAACAAAATGTCTAAAAATTGTAGTTTTATCAACATCATAAGAAAGACTTTGAAAACTAAATGCATTGCAACAAATCTCACATGACAAAGCTTACATGGAGGAGTCCTCATTTTCAGGTACCTTCCATGAAATATTTATCCTGTCCTCAAAATTAAAACCTATGTAAACATTAGCAATTTAGCAGTCTAGCTTGATTAAAAATTGCCCAAATTTGTTGTGCCTATTTCATAAAATGCTGAAAGAAAACAACTACACAACATGAAGAAAACAAAATGTCAAAAACAGAAAAATGAAAAGGCCTCCATGTTGAGTTGAAGAAGGATTTTTTTCTCCCCCAATACACCATGATGCATGACATTCACTAAAATTATTTCACCAATGGCAAAGCCTTTATAGCAGCAACCAAAATTTCTAGAAGTATTTGGGATGAAGATTCATTAGTGCATTGGTATTTCTAGCAGTAATTACAATCATAGGCTGAACAAAACCTTTAACCAGTGCAGTAGATGTAGTTCGAAATTTACAGAAACATAAATACTTAAATTTGGACCAATTGTTTATAATATAATCTGGTAATAAAAATGACAGAGATTAGGTTCACATATATACCTTTCTTGAAAACATTTTCTGATTTCTGTGATGATTCCGAGTCATCAGAGTCTTTTGAAGAATGTTTTGTATCTTCACAATCTTCCCCAGAAACTCTCTGCAGGTGACACGAAACAAATCATTACAACTCCAGACAACTATGAGCAAAGACCTTCCACCATATCCCTGGATTCTCGCAGGAATGGGACATAAAAAAAAGTGGTATAAATGTATTGATACAAATGTTAAATCAGCAAATTATAATGCCATAGCCTTTACAGAAACTTAAGACAAATTTGTAGAAATGATTATATATTAAGAAGAGCCAGATCTGAAAAAAATTGAATGTGGATTCCAAAATAATAGCATTTCTTGATGAACAGTTCATCATTATAGCAAATTTAAAGGAAAAAAAACATTTGTCACACGATACCAGGATGTGGAGTGGAGGCCAGAAACTAAGACATTACAAAGTGACAAAAGAATATACCACGTAATTGTAAGTAGTAAAGCTCACAAGTTTTGCAAATATGTTATGAACATAAAAATAACAACACATGAAAAACACAATATACTTCAAATTTAGGATAGAATGTGTATATGAAGGAGCCAAAATTAATATGTTATCAAATTAAGGCAAATAAAATCATACACTAAATTAATAATAAATTGGTATAAAAATAACAGAGATTGCTCAAATAATAAATGATAGCTGTTACAGAAGCCCACTCTGATACTAATGTATGAAAGTGTTACATCTTAAACAATGGTTTGCCAAATGACTGCTTAAAAAGGGTTATTGTTGCATTCTTTAGATGAATATTCCAAATGGGATCTGATTAATTATTACTCCAGTAATGATGATGGCTTGAATTTGAAGCCTTCGTATAAACATGTATTAACATTATTTAGTCACGCACAATGAATCAACTTGTTTAAACAATCATAAAATTATCACTATCTAGATCACTGTTAAGACTAGTTAGTTGGGAAAGTTATAGTGAGAGATAAACACAAGTATTTACACTATTTACCTCAGAAAACTCAATTTGGGAAAACCACACAAGGGAATTTATGCTTATTCGTATCCACTATTGCTTCTAATTTCCAAGAAGCCATTGCTTAATTTAAACCTTCACATGCATTGTTGATTTTGCTAGCATCTCTACAATACACTTCTTGCGTTTCTGTAGATTACTTGCTTATTCGGCATGCTATGACTGTTACCCTCATTTATTCTTAGTTGTGTAGTCATCTTCTAACCCAAGAACTCCCTTAACAACAACTAAAAACTATTTGATGCATTTCAATTTTTTCCAATGACTTCTTTCCTTGAACACCATAGGGTATATTCATGTCTCGGGGTGAGTAAATGAGTCATACATAGGATTCTAATGCCCCCATATGAAGAGACAAAAGACAGAACATGCAGTTTTACTATTTAATCCCCTATGGAAACTGTTTCATACCAACCCACACTTGCCTTGGTAACACTATCCAGAATGTGTTGCTTTGTACCGAGTCAAAACAGTTGCAAGCTTTTCTCCCTAGCCAAAATTGTTAATTTAGACCTTCGTTTCAATTAGTGTGGCCCCAAAAAGCACATTTTTTCCCTGTTCTAACTCTCTACCTTTCAATTTTAACACACTGACGTAAAAAGCATATCCTAATATCTTCTTTAGTCTCATGAAATAAGAAGTTCAACTGATCAACTCAATCAACTAGCTTAAGAAGATTGTCAGCATCCACTTCAGATGATGCCTCCCCAATCTTAAGGCCTTTGGTCCCACTGAAGCTCTCTGAATGAAAACATAAGGATTTCACCTTTTCTCAAATGGGATGCCTTCTTCAAAACATATCATGCAGTTTAAATATTTGCTCTTTTGAGTATACAACTTGCTGCTTAGCAAACTAAGAAGAGTTTCAGTATCTTGAACGGAAATACGCACTAAATCTTACTTAATCCTATGAGGAGAGTATTACAAGTTATTTCAATCTATGTAAATGTCAGCAGAGTTTCAATATGGTATAATCACTTTGAAATTGAACAAGAATATAATCAAAACAAAAGTTGACACCATATATACCCTGGAAAAACCCTCATAAAGGAAAAAAAAAAACCCATCATCCAAGGCACCACACTCAATGTATTATTTAGCAATCAAGAGTTACAATAGAATAGCAGTTTTTGTGATTCACAAGAAATCTACACTTTGAATTTGGAGGAATTCTGACGACACAAAACTGCATAAAATTGAACATTCAATCTCCATCTTAAGCCCTTAATAGATAGGCCAAAGAGACCTAGGAAACCAATAACGGTTTACCAAAACTGTGAGCCATATTCATCCCATGCACCCCACTCCAAAAGTAACTCATCCCAACATAAAATGTAACAACCAATTAACCAGACTGACCCCTATGACCAAGGGGTCCAAGTGTAAATCCTATGGGCTCCAACATGAGGCAATAGTTACACTTACACACGACTATAGATAGTCAGTCAAAGATACTAATTGTGATTGTATTGTCCCCTCTTCAAAATTAAACCTAAAATAAAAACCTCCAAATTAATTTGTAATTCCTATTCAGGGATTATAAACGTGCTTCATTGAATTCAATTTTGAGACTAAAATATTAAGAAATATTGAATATTTGATAAGGCAGTGTACCAAGGATTAAGAGAATTTGAAAGGAAGTCACAACACTTCATTTGCTAGTTGCACCATTAAAGCTGATCACAGTACCAAAGAGCCACATCTACCAGCAATAAACAAATCGTCATTAATAGGGGATGTTGCAGTTTATTATTGAATTCATATCAGTTGTTAATCAACCACTGCAGCCCAGGGATACCCGAGGACACGCGCCCCCGCCGGCCCCCCGCCACCCCACAACACAAAATCCCCCGTCCCAGTTCCCGAGTACCAAGGGACAGCAAGGGGATCGCATGGGACGGTCCCCCTTTTTTGGAAATTTGCAGGAAACGTCCCGAGGACGAGGGGATGCCATTGACCCAATGGGGGACAGCTGACCGGTCCCAAAGACAGAAGGGGGACGATTGAGCATGTGTGGGCCCAAGTGTTTTTTACTCCTTTATGAAGGAAAAAGGGCCTCTCTAACCTCATTTTATTCATTTTGTTTGTTTGGGCAGCCAAGGGTTTGAGAGGAAAAAAAATTGCAGCCATTGAAGGAGAAGGAGCAGTAGTTTGAAGGAGAGGAGGTTGAAATAGTGTTATTGGGAGTGCAAATACACCAAAGAGGTATGCATTTTCTTTCCCTATTTTCTTTTTTTCATATTTTTTTGCAAAATATGAAGCATACATAGACTGATTTCTTTTATTTTTTTGCATTTTCAGTCAAAACTCGCATTCTAAAAACAAAAAACATGAGCAACAGTGAGGGTGGGAGTGATAGTGAAGTTGAAATGCAAGTTAGAAGGGAAACTAGAGAGCAAATAACCCCTACCCAATACCCTTCTTCATCAACCAATACCAAAACCATGAAGGACTATGCAAAACACCCATTAGACAAAAAAAAAAACCATTCCTTCAATTTGTGACAGCCAGGGGTGAAAGACAAAAAAATTCAGGGGGGAGTAGGGTTTGGTTTTGCCATGTTTGTGAAAAGGAGTTTAGGGGCAGCTACACTAGAGTTAGGTCTCATTTTTTGGGTGAGGTGGGCCATGGAGTTAGAGCGTGTCCTGTATTGACAAATGCACTATTTATAGAGTGCCAAAAAATTCAAATGGAGTGTGATGGTGGGGTTCAAGGTGGGTCTCCTTCTTTCCCAAGTTCACATTCATCTATGCCTACTCCTACTCCTAGTCCTTCCACAGTTGGTAGTAGTGTTATCTTAAGAGGAAAGAGGAAGGTGATTGGTAGTGATAAGGCAACCTTAGTTTAGTCCATGTTTCAAAACCAAGCACAAGAAACCACTGAATCCTCCATTGCCAAATTCTTTTTTGCCCATGCCATTCCATTTCATGTGGCCCGTTCCTCTTATTTCAAACAAATGGTGAAAGACATAGCCACTGTTGGTCCTTCATTCGTACCTCCTGGAGATCATAAGCTACGCACCACCCTCCTAGACAAAGAGTACTCCAAAGTTAATGTGTTAATGGAGGAGATGAGGTACACATGGATGAGGACGGGATGCTCTATAGTGATGGATGGGTGGACTGATTGTAGACGTCGGCCACTCATCAATGTCATAGTCACATGCCCTGCTGGTTCTTATTTTCTTAGAGTCGTAGATTGTACAGGGAGATGTAAGGATGCAGACTTCCAATTTTCCATTTTGAGAGATGCCATAAAGGAGGTTGGAACTGCACATGTGGTGCAGGTGATCACTAATTCAGCACATGTGTGCAAACAGCTGGGTTGATGGTGGAGGGTACTTACAGGCACATATTTTGGACCCCATGTTGTGTTCATGCATTGAACAATGCATTGAAAGACATAGGGAAGATGGATTGGGTGAAGAAAACGGTGGCAGAAGCTAGAGAAATTCAGATGTTCATTTGCAACCACCACACCTCGCTCTCTTTAGGACATTTTCAAAGGAGTTTCTCAAACCTATTGATACAAGGTATGCCATTTACTTCATTTTGTTTCACTTTCAATTTGTATTCATAATCTGATTTTGTTTTAAATTTTTATTTTTTAATGAATCATTGAATTAATGAACATAGATATGCCACATAATTCACCCTATTGGAGAGGATGCTTGAGGTCCATGAGCCTCTACAACTGATGATGGTCAATGTTGAGTGGACTAGATGGCCTAATGCAAGTTCTACTCAAGGAAAGAGCATCAAACAAAAGATCCTCGATAACAATTGGTGGGCCAATGTGAGGTAAGACATATTAGATGGCTGATTTTCATACTAAATTTCTAATTTTAATATTTTAATTTTATTGTCCAATGTTCCAACTTTTGAAATTTCTAACATGTCAATTAACTCGTCAACTAATTATTTTGAACTTTTTGTTTGCATTTTGCAGATATATTTGCTCTTTCATCTCGCCCATTGTAGATGTCATCAGATATGCTGATACAGACTCTCATAGTCTTGGAGAGATATATGAGACATTTGACACTATGCTTGGGAAGATCAGGCAAGTTATTTCGGCAAAGGACCCCACTTTGGATTTATATGAGCAACACATTAGGCCCATTGTGACACGGAGGTGGAATACAATGAACACCCCGCTTCATATGGCTGCCTTTGCTCTAAATCCAAAATGTTATGCACTAAGGGATAGTAGGGTGCCTCCATGTGATGATGTTGAGGTTTTAGATGGGTTCACACGGGCCATTGAAAAGATTTATCCACCAGAGCAGGCTTCACTACTTCGGTCACAATTTCTAGACTTTGCTAATCTTAATGGCCCAAACTTGAATAAACCACAGGGGAGGTTGGATAGAGCTATATTAGCTCAATCAAACCCTATTGGATGGTGGACCTATCATGGGAGAGATACACCGCAGTTGAAGATACTTTCCACTCGCCTTGTTGCACAGGTTGCTAGTTCCTCTGCTGTAGAGAGGAATTGGTCCACATATAGCTTTATCCACTCCCTCAAGAGGAATAGACTTACTTCTAGACGAGCGGAGAAGCTAGTGGCCATTCATAGTGCGACAGACTCCAGAGTATCAACACACTCCAGCTCTATGGTGGGATATTGATCCTGAGGACGCGGCTCAGGTAGATGAGGAGGAGACAATTGAGGGCTTGGTTGGGGTTCCATTGGTTGAGGAGGAGCATCACAGTAGCAGTGACTCGGAGGATTACTCTGATTTTGATGTGGTTCTGAGAGATGATTAGGGGCAGCAGTGCTCTTTGTTTATTTTGTATTCATTATTGACATACGATATTGTATTTTGATTTTCATAGCAAACTTTAAAACTATACAGCAGCAATGTAGCCTTTGGGCATTTTGATATAAGTTTATAAATTATAACTTGGAGGTTGTTTCATGATTCGTGTATGTTAATTTTGAATGCGTATTGAGTATTTGCATAATGTTGAACACAAATGTTATATGTTAATGTTCGATAATGTGTATTATGCATGCCTTATTCATGTTATCTTTTGAATATTTAAAATTTCCCTATATTTTTTAAATTTTCCCTATATTTTCATATAGCCGTCCCCTACCGTCCCTAATTTTGGCCTCAAAAATCGAAAACTTGGGGACTCGTCCCGCCGTCCCTGTCCCGGAAACTTGGGGTAACCTTGCTGCAGCCACCTCTTTAGCTGGCCACAGAAGATCTGTCCAAAGTCTAGTTGCAGCCATACATTGTAATCTTTCAGCCACACCAAATAAGGATGGCGTATGAAAGTAATATGCATCAGAGAATTCACATCATTTAATTAGTGGCATATAAGGAAGGATTAAAAGTGCTGATAAGTGGGAAATTCGTAAGAGGGTCAGTACAAGGCAAATCCTAGTCAGCAACAATAACAAAGGCAAAAGGTAATTGTAGTCCTTTGCCCTAAGTGCTAGAAAACTAAAGTTAAAAGGCAGCTGCTTGAATTAAATAATATACCAAATAAAATTAAGTTTTTAATCAAGAGACATTTGAAGAGTGGTGACTCTTGGAAAATTAATCTATTTAAGAGAGTCCAAGTAAGGAGAAGAAGATATTACTGATCATACACAATATATTTGTTTATTACTCCTTGTGGAGTGTGAACCATGGTTCAAACAACCTAAGGATGAAACCCCTCTAAGTTAGAAATTAGAGAATGAAAACCCTCTAATTTCCATTGTGGAGTTAGTGCATGAAAACCCCTGAATTAGGCAGATTTTGGAGACATTTCAAAGGCATTTTGTTGAAGATAAAATGCTACAGATTTGGGACAAATTAACAGCAGATACACAGGATAAGTTTAATCTTTTCTGAAATATATTCTAAGCATTATATCCAAATTAGAGAATAAATTGTTAAACCTGCAATTTCTGGGTTGATTTCATATTTATAAATATTTGTGCAACTATTATTGTGAGCCAAGATTTATTATATTAGAAGAAAAAAATAAGTGGGATATTACAATGGTATTAGAGTTGGGTCTTGCCAGCCTATGAAAGAGAAGCTAACCCTCTGATCCAGAGACTTGTTTCATATGCGTCCAAGTGACAAAAAAATGTGAATATGGCATATAAAGAGGAAACAACTCCTTCGAGGGAAGATCTTGTAGATAAGTTTGAAAAGAAGATCGATATAATGATAAACATGTTAGGTCAAATGCTCCACGTGATGCATAATCATATGAATGCTTCTAAAATAAAAAAAATGAGGCAAGCACTTCAGGAGCCAACAACAAAAATCAAAACAATCACACACAGATAGTAGTTGTTGGGTCTGTACCAGTATTACAAAAATCACCTAGACTCGCCTGGACTCTCCTAGACTTGACAAGCCCTGAGGTGAGCCAAGCTTGACAAGTCTGGGAGACTCAGCTCCTGAGTACTTGCCAAACTCGCTGAGTCTGGCAGACTCGCCAGGTCTGGGCGAGTCCCAAGCCTGAGACTTGGCTGCGGTAGGCAGAAAGTTAAAACAAAAAAAGAAACATAAAACATGCCTTTCAATTAAACTTTTCCATTTTATATTTGCCTCCCTCAGCGTAAAAGCCACTTCATTTCATTTTCAAGCCAAAGAAGAGGGAAAAAAGAAAGATTTGAGCCAAAATTTATTTTCATTGACAGAAAACCAGCAAGGAGATTGAGCAAGATCGGTGGTTGAATCTCATTTGGGCAGGTTTGTAGCTACTGTTGATGCATCTAGAGGAGTCTACAAAGGATTAGAAAAAGCTCACCATTGATTTCAAGGAAAATTTAAGAGGTAAGCTTGAATTTTGAAAGTTTTTTTTTTCCAAAAATTCATTTATCTTCTACATTTCTTCTTTTTTTGTAACTTGTTTTAATGGAACAAAGAACAAACCCTAGGTGTGTTTAATTTTTTTGTTGAACAAATCCTAGGTGCATTTTGTTAAAAAAAAAAATGTTTATAGTTGCAAACCCTAAGGTTTTTTTATATTAGTATAATTATAAAAATGAATGTTAATTTTTTTCTATTTATAGGTTATTACAGCATTGTTTAGATTTATAACAATGTCTTTATCACAATGTCTCAAACTCCAGTTAGAAAGGACCCTTGTTGGAAACATGCCATTGCTACCCCTAGGCAAAAGAAAGGAGGTAACATGTTTTCATTGCAAAACAACTATGCTTGGGGGTGGCATTAATAGATTGAAATAAGGCCAAGATGCTAATCCATGCTCAAAAGTGCTTGCTGAGGTTATGCATGAAGTGCAAGTTCAATTGGAAACCTTTGAGCAACAAAAAAAACACTAAAAAAGAGGCAAAGACAAGAGATGGCAACATTTGGTGGGGTTGGAGACTTTTCTTCTTCCATTCCTCCATTCCTCCATTTCCTCCATCTTCAAGTGTTGGTAGTGCTAATGCTAGTGGTAGTGGCAGTGTTAGCATTGGGCCTAGAGTTCGTGTTAGAATATTATATTTATATTATTAATGGTCAATTTTGTTTAGTTTTGTTTAGATGTTACTGTTTCTACAATAACTTGTAAGTAGGTAGATATAGTAAATATCTACAGTGCTTTATGCACTTCCTTTTAATGTAACTTTTCTCATGTTAATATTGAATGTTATTTTTCCCTACCATTCACATGGTATCAGAGCCGTAAGGAGAAAATCCTAAAAATTTGTGGGCCTATCTGCAGCCGTAATTCGAAGTCTTTTGCCTCTAGGGTTTCTGGGAGGGCCTTGTGCAAGCAAAAATCGTGTCTTTTCTTGGCCCACGTCTTCCTCTGTTCCTGGTCGCGTGGTGTTCTATAGTTCGCGTTTTTTGCAGCTTCATTTGGGCGCGACCTCTGATTCGTTTGTTTCTGGCGCGACTTTTGCTTCTAGAGGGCACACGATTTCTCCTTGTCTGTCGCGTTTTGTTTTAACCCTCTGGTCGACACGTTTTTGGCACAAAAAATCATTGTTCTGGGCGTTGTTTTTATCCTCCATTCTGCTTGCGTTTTCTGGGGCACGTGATTAAACACTTCTAAACGCATTTTTTTCTGGTCGCACGTTTATTCTTCTTCCTGGGCGCGCGCTTTTTTTTTTCTGGTTTTGAACCTACGTTTTTTCTTCAGACGACAGGATTAAAGGCTTCTTAGCTGGATGCATTTTCTGTTTTCAAAAATCGTCATTTTTGGAGTAATTTTCTGCCTTCACCAAATCGTTGTTCTTGTACTAGACCCGGCTAGGGTTTGTGCAACCTGGGTACAAAGATTTCAGCAAATTTCTGCAATTTTCTAATCATCAATGGCCGCCTAGGGTTTCTGCCAGCTCAACTAGGGTTTTGACGCTTAGTTTTAAGTCAAAAAATTATTTTAATTGCAGATTCCTTCTGGGTTTTCCGAGATTTCAACTGGGTTGTCATTCATTTTTTCTGGGTACCTCGTTTTCCGTACCTCGCAATTTGTGCCGTCAAAATTTTCTAGGTATTCTTCAATACTTTTGGGTTTTTATTTATCTTTTATGGTTTTTCAATAAAACCTATAAATTTGTACTAGGGTTTTTGTATTTCTATCTTTTGTGCATTATTTTGTCGTCACCAATTTGACCGCGAGGTACGTGATGGCATCTCTGACGAACATAATGCTCGAAAGCAGCCAGAAGTTCAGCAGGAAGAATTACAACACCTGGAAGCAGCGTATGCTGACCATTTTCGAGTATCGATGTCTTGATGCGATTGTTCTAGGTACATCACCTCGACCTACCATTGTTGGAAAAGATCAGGACAAATGGGATGAACACAACCGGGAGCCGTCATGCTCATCAAGCTTTCAGTCACTGACGACCAGCTGCCACAAGTGTCATCAGGCAAAACAGCTATTGAAGTCTGGACGAACCTAAAGGATCTCCATGAAACGTCAGATAAGAGTCGTGCGTTCTTTCTTAAGAACATGCTCTTTTCGATAATGATGGACGAGAAGAACACCACTCTCCAAGAGCATCTGACAAAGATCAAGGAGATTCACAACCAGCTGGAAGCTATTGGTCGAAAGATGGAGGAAGAGGACACGGTCGCCATTACTTTGAACAGTTTGCTAAAGTCTTACGAGCATTTCATTGAAACGCTCAATATTACTTCAACAAATGTTGACTTGAAGTTTCCAGACTTGTGTAACAAGCTTCTACAACAGGATCGTTGGAGACAGCAATTTGGAGGCAGTACCAATTCATCCTCCACAGAGCAAGCATTCTCAGCCAAATCTTCTGCTAAGAATAAAGGGAAGGCTCAATCTTCTCAGCCGAAAGGCTCTGGTTCTTCTTATGACAACAAGAAGAAGAAGAACGTTCAGTGCAATTATTGCCATAAATACGGTCACATTAAGGCTAACTGTCGCACTCGGTTGGCTTCTGAACAAAAGAAGCAGGGAGGATCTCAACAAAAGGCACATGTCGCCGAGCACACTGAGCAAAAAGAGTTTGCATTCTATGCGTTTATGGCCAAGAGAACTGCAGATCCAGTACATTCTTCTGCCTGGTATATCGATTCAAGGGCTTCACGACATTTTACTCATCGTCAGGATTGGTTCACAAAGTTCGAACTCTTCTCAAATTCTGTCATTTTTGGAGGAGGCGAAGAGTACACAGTTGCTGGTAAGGGCACTGTCCAGATTCACTCAGGGGGAAGAAATTTACTCTTTCTCGATGTCTACTATGTTCCAGGCATGGAACACAACCTTCTCTCAGTCAGTCAGATCATGAGGCATTCTCCCCAGTTGGATGTTGTTTTCAGTTCCTCGACTTGCAGCATCATTGATCGGGAGACTCGTACTACAATAGCTATGGGACTTGAGGATCATGGTCTATATACACTTGTTGATTCCGGTGATTCTCAAGAGCATGCTTTGGCTGCCCGATGTACAACCATCAACAAACTTTGGCATCAGTGTTATGGGCACTTGAATGTGCACTACCTCTCTCAACTGTCTCGGGAGGGTTTGGTTGCTAGTCTCCCTGAGATCCAAACTCAAAATCATGGAGTTTGTGTAGGCTGTCAAGCTGGAAAGCAGCATCGAACACCGTTCTCGGATGGTGATTCTTGGCGAGCCTCCAAGGTACTTCAACTGGTTCACGCTGATGTATGTGGGCCAATGAATACACCTTTTGTTACTGGGTCCAGGTACTTTTTATTGTTTGTTGATGATTTCAGTCGGAAAATGTGGGTGTATTTTTTGAAACATAAATCAGATGTGTTCAGCACATTTCAGAAGTTTAAAGCCTTAGTTTAGAAGGAATCAAGTTCTCACATTGTTACTCTAAGGTCAGATAACGGGGGGGAGTTTTGTTCAGCTGACTTCTCTTCCTTTTATGCTACACACAGCATTAAGCGCCAACTCACTACACCATACACCCCTCAACAGAATGGTGTCGTTGAACGTAGGAATCGCACCATTACTGAAATGGCTCGTTCTATGTTGGAGTACAGAAATGTACCTAAGAAATACTGGGCTGAAGCAGTCTACACTGCAGTCTACCTCTTGAATCAGTCCCCTACACAGGCCATTAAGAAGATGACTCCAGAAGAAGCCTGGTCAAGACGCAAGCCTAAGGTGGGCCATCTGAAAGTCTTCGGTTCTACCGCTCATGTATGGATTCCAAACGCTAAGCGTACCAAGTTGGACTCCAAGAGCCAAACACTTATGTTTACTGGTTACAGCGACAATCACAGGGCATACAGGTTAATTGATGTAGAGACAGATCGTCTCATATTCAGCCGCGATGTTGTGATTGATGAGACTACAAGTCCATTTGTTCCTACCACCAGTCCTGCGGATCAGCCTATGAAGGTTCCTGATGAGGGTGTTCGTCTTCCTCTTGGTTCCTATGATGGGAGGGCTTCAGAGCATTCTGACTATGAAGATGAGGGGTCTACTGATCATGATATAGCATTGATTACGAGGAGACCGTCACTCCTACTGCCAAGATGAGCACAATTCGTCTTCTTCTCACTATTGCAGCCCAATTTGGATGGAAAGTTCATCAGATGGACGTCAAGAGTGCCTTCCTCAACGGTGATTTGCAAGAAGAAGTCTACATGACGCAACCTCCTGGTTTCAAGGTTGCCGGCAAAGAACATCAAGTGTGTAGGCTCGTGAAAGCACTCTATGGACTAAAACAGGCTCCCCGTGCATAGTACTTCAAGATTGATCAATACTTGGTTCATCATGGCTTTCAACGCAGCCCTTCTGACACAAATTTGTCAAACACTCTAGTGATGATATCCTCTTTCTTGTTGTCTATGTTGATGACTTGATCATTACTGGTAGTTCAGCACATTTGATTGCCGCAATCAAACAAGAATTGTATTAGGCTTTTGACATGACAGATCTGGGGCTTCTCCATTATTGTTTGGGTATTGAAGTTTGGCAAACAACTGGTAGCATCTTTATCTCTTAGTCAAAATATGCCAGAAGTTTGCTTGACAAATTTCAGATGTAGGATTGCAAACTTGCCTCCACACCTATGGAGAAGGGGTTGAAGTTGTCAGCCAACTCTGATTCACCTTCGGTCAATGACACGACTTTCAGGCAACTAGTGGGCAGTCTCATCTATCTCACTGCCACTAGACCTGACATCAGTTTTGCAATGAGCTACATTTCTCGCTTCATGACAGCTCCAAAAGCTAATCATTGGATTGCAGCGAAGCGGGTGCTAAGATATGTTAAGGGCACTTCAAACTATGGCATTCTCTATCGCAGATGCAAGGATCCAAAGCTGATTGGTTACACAGACACAGATTGGGCAGGTTCAGTGGATGACAGAAAATCCACCTCTGGGTATGTATTCAGTTTGGGTACAGGTGCTGTAACATGGACCAGCAAGAAGCAACAAGCAATGGCTCTTTCCTCGACTGAAGCAGAGTATCGAGGAACCGTTAAAGCAGCATGTCAGGCAGTTTGGCTTCGTAGGATGCTTTCTGACATGCACATGTCACAAGCAAGACCTTCTCCCCACTGATAATCAAGGGGTGCTCAAACTGGCCAAAAATCCAGTCTTCCATGAACGTACCAAGCATGTCGAGCTTCATTGTCATTACATCTGCAAGTTGGTAGAAGACGGATCAGTTCAGCTACAGTATGTTCCAACAGTGGTTCAGACTACAGATATTCTCACCAAGTCTTTGAGTCCGGATAAGTTTGTAAAATTCAGGGGACAACTTGGTGTTGTTGACGGATTGACCATTAAGGGAGGGTGTTAGAATATTATATTTATATTATTAATGGTCAATTTTGTTTAGTTTTGTTTAGTTGTTACTATTTCTACAGTAACTTGTAAGTAGGTAGATATAGTAAATATCTACAGTGCTCTATGCACTTCCTTTTAATGTAACTTTTCTCGTGTTAATATTGAATGTTATTTTTCCCTACCATTCATAGTTCGTGCATCTAGGTTGGATTCATATATTTTGCCACACACTACTCTAGGTTCCCAACCGTCACTTGAGAGAATGGGTTGGATCAAAGATAAACATGATGCAGCCAAAAGTGCAATTGGAGACTTTTGGTTCTATTGCAACATTCCATTCCACGCAGCCAGGTAATTCTTTGTTTTGTTTTATTTTAAAATATATAGCTTGATAGTTGATTCTTTGTCTCTTGAATTTTTATATTTAGAGGCATGTCAAATTCAAATTTAAATTCTTTATTTTACAATACTTATTTTATTTTATTTATTTGTGCTAGGTCTCTGTATTGAAAAACATGGTTGATGTCATTGGTGTTTGCGGGGTGGGGTTCAAAGCACTAATGATGAGGAGATAAAGAGCCCCATTTTGTCACAAAAGGTGGCCAATGTGAAAGCCACAATAGAGGGCTAGCAACACATATGGAAGAAGAAGGGTTGCGCTATCATGACTGTTGGTTGGACGGATAGAAGAAATAAACAATTGCTCAATTTTCTTGTTACTTCCTAAAATGTATTGATTTAGTGATTAAGAATCAAGGTTTTTTATTTATGCTTTATTGAATCATTGATTTTTTTTCTTTCTCAAGTGGCATGGTGTACATCAAATCTATCGGTGCATTAGGGAACACCAAAAATGCTGAATTCCTTTGCAAAGCTTTGGGGGGAGTCTTGGTTAATGTAGGTGAGGAGAACGTGGTGCAAGTAGTTACAGATAATGCAGCAAATCATGTTGTAGGTAGACTATTGATGGATAGGCACCTATCATTATTTTGGACTCCTTGTGTTGCTCATTGCCTTGACCTCATATTGGAGGGTCTTGGCAAGATTGCATGGATCAAACCATGTGTGGGGATAACAAAAAATGTTTGTAAATTCATATACAATCACGCATGGGTCCTCAACCTAATGAGGCAATTCACAGGGCAGAAGAAATTGGCTCATCCTAGAATAACGCAATTTGCTACCAATTTCATCACATTACAATCATTGTTACAATAAAAGGAGGCTTTGAAGCGCATGTTAGTTAGTAAGGAGTGGACTTCGTCATCAAATGCCAAGACCAATGCAAGGGAAGATGTGGCAAATTGGATTTTTGATGAGCAAGATTTTTGGGTACCTACTACCAAGATTGTAAAGGTAAATGTAATTAGTAATTACTAATTCTACATTATATTTTCATTCCTATTTTTATTTTATTTTTTCATTTTTGTTGACTCTTATGCTAATGTTTCACAATAATTGCAATTCACAGAGCCTTTAGTGGTTCTCCTATTAGTTGTTGATGGGGAGAAGCCCACAATAGGCTAAATGTATGAGGGCATGGATAGAGCCAAAGAGACTAATAGATCCATTTATGCAGGAGTTGATGATAAGTATCGCGCCATTTGGGAGATCACTGATGGTTGATGGCACCTCCAGCTTCACAAGCCCCTACACGCAACTGCATATTTCCTCAATCCGGTATATTCCAATTCTGTCTTGATTTCAAGGCAGATGAGGAGGTTTTGAGTGGGATCTACACAATCATACAGTGGATAAGGCCCGATTCTAGTGTTGGAGCACAAATAGTCACAAGATTGAGATTTTTAGACTTGCACAAGGAGATCTCTTTGCACGAGACTTTGCAGCCAAGAAAAATTTATTAAGGGCATAATATAAGTTTGAAAATTAAAACTTTTCCTTTTTTTCTATTATTATTAAATATTGAAACTTAAAATTGGACAATGAGATTGATTTTTTTCTTTTTCTCAACTCAAATGCATGGTGGGAAAGATTTGGTGTTAAGTTACCAAATCTTAAGAGGATTGCAATTCAAGTATTGAGCCAACTATATAGTGCTTCAGGTTGTGAGCACAATTGGAGTATGTTTGAGCACGTACACTCCAAGAAGCGTAATAGATTGTCAATGGAGAGGTTGAATGATCTGGTTTATGTTCATTACAACCTTCACGTTCACCAAAGACAGATTTTGGGCACTAACTTATCACCCATCACACTAGAGGAGGTTGATCCACAATCAGATTGGATCACTGAGGTTGAGGATCCTATCTTTAGTAATGAGGACCTTGATTGGGTTGACCAAGTGGATAGAGAGGCAGAGACAGTAGCCATGGCAGAGGAGAAGGATAGAGCACGAGCAAACACCTTGGATGTTGTTGTGGGTGTCACTGAAATACAGGTTGAGATCATGGTTGCACCATCATCCAAGACCTATCTTAGATGCCCGCGTAGGAGGGCCAAGTGATGCAAGCTCCTCTGAGCCATAGGCTTCTAGTTTTTGTTTTGATATTTGTTTGGAACTTTTGATGCCGTGGATTTCATATTCCATGGGTATTGTATACATTTGACAACATTTATATATCTAATTGTGTTACTATGGTTATTTCCTTGACCTAAAATTTGCATTTATGCTTATGTGATTGATGTATGTTTGTGTATGTGATCAAAGAAGTTTCTATTTGATGAGGTTATTGTGTCTTTAAGGTTTATTTATTAAAGGGTGCATGAAACAAGTTGTAAATCCTTAAAAATATCTGAATTTCTTGGGATTCTCAATTTGTCGGGTCTACACCAAGTCTGAGTTCAAGTCAAAAATCAGCTTGCCGAGTCCGAGGCAAGTTTGAGTCTTGTAACACTGGTTTGTACAACCCAATTTCATTTGTAGAGAAAGAAAAAGCCTATGCCAAGGGTCATCAAGACGAATACATTTCTAGATTTGTTAATAACCAGTGAACCCCGAGGACGTGTCCCCTCCTCTAGGCCCTAGCGTCTCTGGAACGAGGACGTCCCGGAGATGTGGAGACGGCGTTCCCACGTCTCGGACGGCGCCACCGTTTCTTGGCTTGCCACCGAGACGCCGAGGGAGACAGCCAAAAAGCAAACAAAAACAAAAAATTAAAACATTTTTTTAATATTTTATTGGTTCTATTTGAACCCTAAGGGCATGTGGGGCCCATCTAAACTCTTACATGCCTTCAAAAGGCCCTCTAATCTTCATTTTTATTCACATTTGCATTTCTACTTGTTTGCTACAGCAAGAAGAAGAAGAGTGAAGGCTGAGGAAAGAATGATTGGAGGAGTGAAAGGAGTGATTGCAAGTGAAAAAGGAGTGTCAAGGAGCAAGAAGAAGAAGAGGAAGATTCTTCACCTTGTTGAAGAGATTTTTCAAGCAAAAAGTGGGGTTTTTAACTGATTTTTTATTTTATTTTCTGATTTTCAATGTTCTTTCATTTCTTGTTGTTTCATTTTTTTAATTTTTCTTATTTCATTTCTAAATTCTTGTTGTTCCATTTTCTAATTTCTAAATTAATTTAGAATCTTAGATTTTGTTTTGCAATTTAAAATTTGTTGAAAAATTTAAAATATAGAGTTTTATTTTTTAATTTTAAAGTAGGGCATAGGCTGAAACTATGTGTTTATTGAATTTTTTTTCATTTTGTGAAATGCAGTGTCAAAATGAGCTCCCATAGTCATGAAATGAGTGAGGATGAAATGGAAACTCATTCTCATAGTGCAAGCTAATCAAAATATGAACCTGAGCATGAGGATGAGCACAATGAGGGGGGTGAGCATGGGTCAAATCCAGAAGGGCATACTAGTTCCATAGCTAATGCACCAGTTTCTACTAATTGCCCTTCCCAGCTTTTGGCAAAGTGGGCTAGGGGTCCTTATGATCCCAAATCTCCTCTCAAATAGTTTGCAACAAGAATAACAGCCCCAACGTCATCAACTGGTGGTACGAGGAAATGGAAATGCAACAATTGTAGTGATGATTGGTTTGGGAGCATCACCAGAGTTAATGCACACTTCCTCTTTTGGCCAGGAAAGGGTGTGGGAGCATGTGATTTTTTGAAGAAAGCTAAAAATTTGAAATGCAGAATTGAGTTCAACAAGCTTTGGGGTGTTCCAGATGACGTGGCAATTCCAATGCCTACTACCTTGTCTAGTAGGCAACATATTCAGACTATTCAGCAGATTCAAGAGCAGCAAATGCAGAGGCAGCCACATATTTCTACTCCTACATTGCATCAGAGAGCAGGAACATTGTCAGGGTCAGCCTCAGGACTGTCATCCACTTATAGCACTATGGCTGAATCACAACAGGGCAAGGGGAAACGCAAGATGCAAAGTCAGTCTAACCCCATAGCTGATTTATTTAATGTGCACCTGAGGGATCAAATAGATGATTCCATTGGCAGGTTCTTTTTTGCAAATGGAATCCCATTCCATGTAGCTCGATCTCCTTATTATAAGGAGATGATGTCGATGGTGGCAAAGGGAGGACCATCATATGTGCCACCAGGTGAGCACAAATTGAGGACCGATCTTGGATAACAACTATGCCAAGATCAATTCATTGATGGAGATGATGAGGGCATGTTGGGAGGAGTCTGGATGTAGCATAGTTATGGATGGGTGGACGGACATTAGGCATCGTCCACTCATCAATATTATAGTTACATGCTCAAAGGGGCCATTCTTTCTCAGGGCGGTTGATTGTTCAGGGCATCGAAAAGAAGTTGATTTTCAGTTTGAGATCCTTCAGGCAGCTATTGAGGAGATTGGGCCACAAAATGTGGTCCAAGTAGTGACAGATGCAACACATGTGTGCAGAGCTGCAGGGAGGCTTATAGAGGCATCATACAGACACATTTGGTGGACTCCATGTTGTGTGCATGTCATGAACAATGCACTCAAGGACATGGGGAAGATTGAGTGGATTAGAGGAGTGGTCAGCAATGCTAGAGATGTGCAGATGTATATCTGCAACCACCACACTTCACATGCCATCTTTAGGAGCTTCGCGAAGGAGTTCTTGAAACCAGTTGAGACCAGATATGCATCCTATTTCATTCTTTTGGAGAGAATGCTTGAGTTGCAAGAGCCACTGCAACTCATGGTTATGACACAAGAATGGAATCGTTGGGATGGGGCCAGGACAGAGCAGGGGAAGAGGGTGAAGGAGATAGTGAAGAGTGATGCATTTTGGCATGATGCAAAATATATTGTCACCATCATTACACCAGTTGTACAGGTCATCAAATATGGGGATGGGGATGCACCTAACCTTGGGGAGGTGTATGAGTGCATTGATTCTATGCTTGGTCAGATGAGGGCAGTTGTGCGAGAGAAGGAGCCCACTTTAGCATTTTACAATGTTTACATTCAGCCTATTATTCAGCGTAGATGGGACAGCCTAAACACTCCCTTGCACATGGCTGCTTATGCATTGAATCCGAAGTGGTACATGCCTAGGCCTAGTAGAGTTACACCGATTCAGGATGATGAGGTGAAGGAAGGGTTCTTCAGATGCATTGATAGGATGTATCATGCTGAAGCTGCTGGCAACATTCGCACTGAGTGGACGAAATTTGCTACTCTTAGGGGTTATAGGGCTGCAGCAAAGGTGGACATAAGAACTATGGCACAGGAGGATCCGATTTTGTGGTGGACTTGTCATGGACCGAAATCACTGACTACCACACTAGCCATTCGTTTGCTGTCTCAGGTTTCTAGTTCTTCAGCTTCTGAGAGGAACTGGTCTACTTATAGCTTCATCCACTCTCTTAAGAGGAATAGACTTACCTCTAGGAGAGCAGAGAAGCTAGTGGTTGTACATAGTGCCTTGCGTATCACTGACCGCAGGACACGTGTGTACAAGGAGAGCCCAGCAGCACGATGGGATGTAGAGCCAGAGGAGCCATCACAGATTGATGAGGATGAGGATGCTTCAGATATAGGGCTGGTTGGTGTTCCTTTGGTGGATCTTGACCTTGAGGAGTCCAGTGGTTCCAGTGATGAGGAGTTTGCCGACCTCCCGAGGGATGATTAGAGGCCTTTGCCTCCTTCACTACATTTTGTCATTTTGATATTTTGATTTTGTACTTGTTTTGATATCATATAATCATGCTACTCATTGTAATCATCTTTATAATCAGATATTTTTGATATAATATAATAGAAATCTTCCATTTGCCAATTCAACAATTGTTACATTGAAGTATTGAGTATTACTATTCTAATTTCTAATTAGTAATTCGATATTGAAAACTTCAATATTCAATGTTCAAGTACTGATTTAGTATTTCAATTTTGCTATTTTACTTCTTAATAGTCTTATACATCTTTTCATAACTAGCATTTTAAATACCAAATGTATAGTATATAGTATATACACCCCATCCCCCCTCCCGCCCCCCACCACCGCCCCCTGCCGTCCCCCCTCCCGCTCCCCCCCACCACCGTCCCCCTGCCGTCCCCCCACCGTCCCGAAATTGAGGCCCCTTTGTCCCCTCGTCCCGAAAACCTGTCCCCCCGTCCCGGCGTCCCCCCGTCCCCGACGCCGGTGGAACATAGTTAATAACGCAAAGTAAAATCCATCTTAAAAAGGATTCAAAAAAATCAAACAAAGAGATCCAACAGACCTTGGAACCAATGATGGATACACACAAAAAAGAATTGGTAAAGGTGAGTGTTCCTTGATAGAAAAAGGTATATTAGTAATGTCTAACAAACAAAATCCCTGCATTAATGAAGTCAAGGAGAAACAGAGTTTACATGTTAAGTGCAAAATCATAAAAAGAAATCCAATCCAAGAAACTCCTTTCAATCCTCCAACGATTGAGTGTGATTTCCAAAGTAGCTATGCAACTAAAAAATAAGTTTTAGTTGACTTTAAAATTCTGAGTCACACTAAGGGTTAGGCAAAGATAAATCCCTCAAAACCACCTAAATCTGCTAAGCACCCTGACCATTCCTATGATGACAACTCAAGGTATGGAAAAGATAATAATGGCCCAGATGTATTGCTCCATATCATGTCATTTCAGAATTTTTGTCATCATGGAAAATATTCTAGGAATGGTAAAAGGGTGAAGGATACAGCCTGCAGTATAGGGCATATAGATGTTTTGACTCAAAGACAGAGTAGTTCATGCATAGGGGATCTGGGTGAGACTCTTAGACACAAGAAGGTAACTATTAAATGCCTGAGACCTGCAGAAAGAAAGGACATCCAGATGTTCATGAATGATACAGAAATTAATGTACTACTATAGGCCAGCTTCAGTGCAATCAGATTGTATGAAACAAGCTTTCCTTGAGTAGAAAAGATGGATACATGATGACTGCAACTGCTGAGGATTTCAGCAAGCCATTTTGCATGGGCACTTCGAGAGGGCTACTATTCAGACTATCCTGTGTGCTTAATAGTGATAAATACTTATTTGTTTGGGGCTTTCAAGGTCAACTAAAGGGATGCCTAGTTGCTTTAGCAATTTGGTTTGAAATAAATGCTTCTGCAGCAACCTTTACACAACCTACAAATACATTGGCAGCCATTCTTCCTAGAAACTTTAATGGAACACCTTCCTCAGCTATAATATTACAAGGCTGTGAGTCAAATGTTATAAATTTAAATTTTGCTCCTTGGAATTTTAACAATATTACAAGGCTCTGAGTCAAATGTTATAAATTTAAGTTTTGCTCCTTGGAATTTTAAGAGTAAAGAATACAGCTGCTTGTTTCCTTGTCTCCAACAAAATGAAACACTTTATGATGGAGGAATCAGGAAATGTTGTTCATTGTTTCCATGAAGTGTTTGGTTTTCCTCTTGCCTATATTGCTGATCACACTCATTTTGTAGCTGTTTATTTGGTTTCTAGTCCTCAAGTTGTATCAAGAAATCAAGATCAACGTGCAGAAAGTGATTGTTTAATTCACTGTGAGCACCTAAATGAGCAATGTTTATTCAAAGATAGTATTATCTCAGGATCTCAGCATCCAACTTATGCAGATTCCATAGATTATGAAGTGCATGCCAGTGGTTCTTTTCCAAAACATTTCGGTATGCATAGGCTGAGTGTGAAAAGAAAACAAGAAGAATGTTGTAATTCTGGGGTAAATAATCATAAAAGTGGATGTGATTCCAAACAGTTGAACAAAATCTTACACAGTTCCAAGGAATCATCAAACAGCTCACAAAATGAACTTACTAAATCATAAAGAAGTTGTTTCTTTTATATGGGCTGTTTGCATAAGGGTTACACCTTATCTTCACTTAGATCCACGCATAATTGGAGTGCATTAAGAAACAGTATAGAAAAGTTTCTAGAGGCTTTAGGGATTTCTGTATTTCACTACAATGAAATTTATCTTAAGCTTATGCCCTTTGTTTTAAGCATGAAGAGTTCTTCCATGGGTCTGCCAAAGTTATATATTGTGGTGTGTGAAGTGGTACAAGCATTTGATAAGAATGACTAATTTAAGCTTCTTGGCGTGACACAAAATATTGTACAAAAAGGGAGTATTTTATACTAAGATATGTATGGGGTTCATGCACAGCAAAATCTTTCCAAGTGTCTTTTGAAAGGAATTCTGTTGCAGAGAAGAGCATAAATCTTGTGAAATACTCAATGAACCACTCTGCCAACCATTCACAAGGAATTCTCATCAATCAAATGTTCTTTACAATTATCAAGCAGGATAAAATATTAAGCCTTACACACGAGCACGACAAGAGAAATATCCTACAAATGGGTTCTCATTTCTACATACAAAAAGTTTGTATACCACTAAGAAGTGTGCTTTCCTCTTTGCCTTGTTCATTTTATTATAGAGATCTGGACAGAAAAAAGATATTTCCTCAACTGAATTATACCCACAAAAAAAAAAGCCATTGTTTCTCCTAAAACAACACTTGAAAATTGCTTTGTCAATGGAAAAATTTATACCATCAAGTGATAAAGTATGTAACAAGAGTTTTTTCTTATCGGAGACAGACAAGAAAATGCTCACACAAACTATCCCATTACTAAACTTCTCCAAATGATGGGGCCCGCCAATAGACCTCTACTAGATAATGCTGGAAAATGTGTAATTTCATGCCATTCACCTCATAAAGATTATTAAGAAGCTCTTATACAAACCATTTCCTGTTGAGACTCATCTTGATCACTTTCTCCGTGATCATATCAATGTTAAGTTGTTGTGGGCACCATTGAAAGTAAGCAAGATGTTGTAGACTGGCCCACTTGGACATTTTTCTATCAAAGACTCACGCAAAATTGAAAATATTATAATCTTCAAGGTGTCAGCCATAGGCATTTGTTAGATCACCTTTCTTAGCTTGTAAAGAGTATATTGAGCAATCTAGAACCAAGCAAATGTGTGGCCAAAGAAGATGTTATGAATCTTCCCCTTTTGAACCTAAGGATAATACCATCTTATTACTATATTAGCTACCCCCATGAAGGGAAACTGGTTCTAATTCCTGAGGCTATTATAAATTATTGAGAAAGAAAGCTAAGAAATAAAACAATGACAATCAAAGGATCTTCCTAAAACGAATGCAACATGGGAGGATGTGAAAATTCTTCAATATCCTAATTTGTGAATGACAATGGAAGGATCTGCCTAAAACAGATGCAACATGGGAGGGTGCAGAAATTCTTCGGCATCATAATTTGCGATGGTTTTGAGGACAAGCAATCTTGGGAAGGGTGGACTCTAATGTCCCCTCTTTGAAAGTAAGGAATTTTAGGACAGATTCTCTGCCAAATAAGAATACGACTTCTTTTGTGAGCTTGTCTTTCACGCCATGTCCTATTCTAGGTTGAATCTTTGCATCCACATGGGATCAAATTTCCACAACATGTAAAAGTGAGGCAAATAAGTCTCATTTACCTCCATTAACGCTCAACCACCACTGCAGCTCTTTATTTCAATCCAAGGACATTCCCTAATGGCATTTATGGCATTTTGGCGCAAATTTTAGGGATTTTGCAATGCCCATACTTATTTAATATTTGCAGAACCTTTTTCCATTGTGTTTCATTTCCAAGACGCCATTTTTGGCAGATTTCATGGGCGATTCTTTGGTGTTCCATGCATTCAATTCCATGAATCATCATTGCCAATGTATGGCATGGGTCAGAGAATGTTCTTTCATGTTTCTTGTCAATCAAATTGAATTTGCAATGTACACTTGGTTGTTGTGTATTGGTGAAGGTCGCAGCTAGGGTTTTTCAGGTGCCACGACCCTCTAACAATTTATAGACTTCCTAGCTATGGGTATATCTACCTTGGGGTCCATTTTTCAAAGAGAGGATCAAACAAAGGATAACTCTTACAAAGAGAAGCAGTTACAGAGCTAGTAGGAAAAAGATATTCACAAGAAGCCTCAGGTTTCAACTTCTATGTCTGGGTATAGATATTATGCATTGTAAAGATTTGGGTTTATCCCAAAAGTTGTTATAACAATTGTAACCATTGTAGATCGGTTGATTAAAGGCAAAATCAACCTTCATTGATATTAGAATAATATCTTTCTATTTGTGTTGTTAATAGTCATCTCGTTGTTTCTAACTCTGTCTCTTGTTAACGATTGTTTCTTTTAGAAACATCGTCTCTTGTAATCTATTTAAGGAACTTTTGTTCCTCTATTTAATGAACAACATCGATTCTTTGTAACATAGTATCAAAGCTCAGGGATCATCTGTAAAAAAATTCAGATTTTTTTTTCAATAAAAATTTTTCTTTTTTCGAAATTTTGTTTTTGAGGGTCGGGCCTGAAGGTTGTGATTTCTTTTGCAAACAAAGTGACAGGTATTTTGTTTTGCTTTTACCATTTTTTGTTTGCTTACGCGACCTCTGTAACAGGCTTCTTTTTTGTTCTACAACCTCATACGGAAGGGTTTTTGTGATACCCGCAACTGCCTTGAAGACATTTTTCTCCCACAATTTTGTCTCTTGCGCGTCTTTTCTTCTTTTTGTTCGCACGTGTGAAGGTTTTCCTAGCGCACAACCCTGTGAGAAAGAAAAATCGTGTTTTTATTGGCACGACTTCTGGTGTAACTTTTATCAGTCTCTAGCACGTGTTTTTTGAACGGGATTTCGTCTTCTCATTATTTCTAGGCATTTATCAAAAGCGAACAAGGGTTTGCATTTTCTGGGCAACATGTTTTTTGTTTCTGTCCGCAACCTATTTCGTGTCCGATTTTGACAGAGCTCGAGGCTTCTCTGACTACGTTTTTGAAGCGATTTTTAGTTCTTATGGGCACGTGTTTCATCTCCTTCTCTGGCCGCAATTTTGAAAGATCTTGAGCCACAATCTTCAACCTTCATTTGGACGCAAATTTGATCTACATTTTGGGCGCAACTTTCAACTGGGTTTGGCCACGATTTCATGTCCTTTGTGATCGCGTTTTTCTACAAATCAAGGGTTTTGCTTTATTCCTGGCCACCCTCTGCATACACAAATTTTCAGAAAATTGGGTCTTTTGTACCGGCTTCGTTTCTAGGCATTGATGTTTTGGGTTTTTTAATATATTTTTTTGTCCCGTAAAAAAAATTCAATTTATCTAGGGTTTATAATTTTGTCCCTTAAAAAATCATTATGGGTTTTCATAATTTTTTTACTTTAAAAATTCCAAAAGGGTTCATAATTTTCTCCTCAAAAAATAAGAGTTTTCTCCTGTATACCCTAGTCAAGGTTTCTATCATTCATGAGGGCTCTCTGGTATTTGGTTTTTACCCTTTTTTTCCCGAAAAAACAATGTTTTATAATCTTGGGCTTTGCAATTTTTTTCGAAAAAATCGTACTTTGTTGCAATCTGTTTTGGTCGCACTTGGAGTTGTTGGGGCGAACATCTGCACATCTGGCTTCTTGCAGTCTATTCTGGGGCGTCATGCTCATCTGCAAAAGTTTGGAGGGTTTGTCAATTTTTGCTCAAAATCGTAGCAACTGTTCTCAGTGTGTCTCTAGTTACAAGGAGGGTTAGTTCTCCAACTTCAGGTTGGACAATTGGTGTTGTTATTTCTTGAAGTTCTACAGTTTCTGGGAGGGTTGGTGGCAGACTCATCTCAAATGGCAGAGTCAATGACAAGCTCTTGTCTTTTGTTGCAAAAGCATTCTGAGAAGAGGGGGGCAGCCTTCTCTGTCATCTCTGGGTAGTTAGAATGATGACCATTAAGGGAGGGTATTAGAATAATATCTTTCTATTTGTGTTGTTAATGGTCATCTCATTGTTTCTAACTTCGTCTCTTGTTAACAATTGTTTCTTTTAGAAACATCGTCTCTTGTAATCTATTTAAGGAACTTTCGTTCCTCTATTTAATGAACAACATCGATTCTTTGTAACAATTGAGTGTCTCCATATGTATGTTATGCACTTTTGGATGTGTGTTGTTTAGTTGGCCACCCAAAAGATTGTAAAATCCTTGCAAAGCCTTTGTAAGCTAGGAAACCTAAGGACACATCCCGGGGACAAGGGGATGCCTAGGAGACGTCCCCAAGCCATCCCCAAAAAATTGCAAACAAGAGAAAATGTTCTCAAAACATGAGGATGGGGTGGAAGAATGGAGGGGATGGTCACTCGTCCACCCCCAAAAGTAACATTTTTAATTAAAAAACACTCAAAAAAAAATTAAAAACATTTTAAAACTCTTTTATTATGGGCCCCCGTAACCCAACTCACCCTAAACGAAGAAAAAGAGCCTCATTTCATTTCATATGCATTTTTGTTTGTGCAAAAATATTGCAGCAGGGTTTGAAGGAAGAACAAATTGTTTTCACAGGGATTCAAGGAGCAACTACAAAAGAAGTTGAATCTAGGGCATCATTGGTAGTGAGACTGCAATTTATTCAAAGAGGTAAGCCATTCTATCATTTTTATCTTAATTTTGCAAATTTTTTCAAAGCTTAAAATAAGAAATGTCTGATTTTATTTTCATTTTTCATTTTTCAGTTTAAAGTTGCATTAAATCTCAAAAGAACATGAGCAGCAATAAGAATGACAGCAGTGACTACGAAGTGGAAGAAACTCAAATAAATGTAAGGGTTTAAGGCTCATCAGAGTTTGGAAGTGTTGAGGGTGAGGGTGAACAGCTAAATAATGTATTTGAGTGCCCTTCAAAAATTTTGAAAACTTATGCAAAGGGCCCTTTTAACAAAAAAACCTCTTCTCCAACTTGTGACAGCCCTAGATACCAAAAGTAAAAATTCAAGGGAGAGTAGGGTGTGGTGTCACATTTGCACACAGATTTTAGAGGGAGATGCACAAGGGTACGGTCTCATTTCTTGGGTGTTACAAGCCATGGAGTTAAAATTTGTCCAAACATAAAGGATGATAAGAAGCTAGATGATCATAGATTGCACATGGAGGATTGCACATGGAGGCAAAAATAAGGTCTACAAGTGTGACAATGTCAGCACATTCTTTTGCAAGTGGACATTCATCTATGCATATGCCATCCTAGCAAGTAGTGGTAGTAGTGATATTGACACAAGAGAAAAGAGGAAGGTTAGTGGTGGTGAGAGACCAAAGACTGTTGCAGGTATGTTTAATGTGCAGGCACGGGATGCAACTGAGTCTTCCATTGCCAAAATCATTATGCCTATGCCATCACATTTCTTGTGGCCCGTTTTATTTCAAACAAATGATTAAAGATGTAGCATCTATTGGTCCCTCATTTGTACCCCTCGAAGATCATAAACTATGCCCTACCCTCCTAGACAAAGAATATTCTTTAATTTGCTAATGGAGGATATGAGGCAAACTTGGATCAGGATGAGTTGTTCTGTTGTGATGGATGGGTGGACCAATAGTAGACATCGGCCACTCATCAACATCATAGTCACATGCCTAGTTGGCTCTTATTTTCTTAAAACAATGTACTGTTTAGGGAAGCGTAGGGATGTAAACTTCCAATTTAGCATTTTGAGAGAAGCCATAGAGGAGGTTGGGGCCTCAAATGTTGTATAGGTGGTCACTGATTCAGCACATGTGTGCAAATTGGCAAGTATGATGGTGGAGGATGCTTACAAGCACATCTTTTGGACCCCATGTTGTGTTCATGCATTGAACAATGCATTGAAAGACATAGAGAAAATAGATTGCATGAGCAAGTGGTGGCAAAAGCTAGAGATATTCAAATGTCCATTTCCAACCACCACACCTCACTTGCTCTCTTCAGGACGTTTTCAAAGAAGGAATTCCTCAAACCTATTAAGACAAGATATTTCAGTTACTTCATTTTGTTAGAGAGGATGATTGAGGTGCATGAGCCTTTGCAATTGATGATGGTGAATTTCGAGTGAAGTAGACAGCCTAGTTCAAGCTCTACTAAAGGAAAAGAACATCAAACAAAGGATCCTTGATGACGATTGGTGGTCCACTATGAGGTAAGACATTGCTGATTTTATTAAATATTAAATTGCTAATATTCATATTAAATTCCTGATTTTAATATTTAAATTTTATTGTTCAATGTTTCAACTTCTGAAATTTCTAACTTGTCAATCAATTCTTTTGAACTTTTTGCTTGCATTTTGCAGATATGTTTGCTCTTTCACCTCACCTATTGTAGATGCTATTAGATATGCTAATATGAACTCTCCTAGTCTTGAAGAAATATATGAAACATTTGACAACATGCTTGCAAAGATAAAGCAAACAATATTGGCAAATGATCATACTTTGGGAATATATGAGCAACATATTAAGCCCATTGTGATGTCGAGGTGGAACAATATGAACACCCCGATTCATACAGCAGTCTTTGCTCTAAATCCCAAATGGTATGCACCAAAGGCTGGAATGTTGCTTCCTTGTGATGATGAAGAGGTGAAAGAAGGGCTAATGAAGACCTTTTCAAAAGATGTATTCAGTTGAGAAGTCCACAATACTTCGCACACAGTGGCTTGCCATCACAAATCTTCAACATCCAACATTGAAGATCCAACATTTAGTAAACCAACGGCGAAGATAGATAGAGCTACATTAGCTCAAACTAACCCTAGTGGATGGTGGACATGGCACAAGAAGGATACACCACAATTGAAAATGCTTGTCATTCGCTTCCTTTCACATGTTGTCAGTTCCTCTACTATAGAGAGGAATTGGTCCACATATGGCCTTATCCACTCCATCAAGAGGAATGATTTATCTCTACATGAGCGAAGAAGGTAGTGGCCATGCATAATTCTCTTTGACTTCAAGATCAACAAACTCTAGCTTTATGGTGAGATGTTTATCCCGAATACACCGCCTAGGTTGATGAGGAGGCACCAAAGGGTTTGGTTGGGATTTCATTAAATGAGGCGAACCCTCATAGTGGTAGTGACTTAGAGGAGGATTCTGATTTTGATGCAATGTTGAAAGATACAAATTAGGGGTAGCAGTGTAATTTGTTTTTTTGTATTTTCATATTGTAATCGAAAGTGAAACTTGTAGCCTTTGGGCGTTTTGTTGTAACTTGTCAATGAATTATGAAAGCAATTTGAATTAAGTTTTGAAATTTGCTAATTTGCTTGACTTTGAAAGATACAAATTAGGGGCAGCAGTGTACTTTTCTTTTTGTATTTTCATATTGTAATCGAAAGTGAAACTTGTAGCCTTTGGGCATTTTGTTGTAACTTGTCAGTGAATTATGAAAGCAATTTGAATTAAGTTTTGAAATTTGCTAATTTGTTTGACTTTGACTCTCATGTGAACTCTCAACTTAACACAAATGTTATGTATTAAGGTTCTATAATGTATATATGAATGCTTTATCAATGTTATCATATGAATATTTAAAATTTCCCTATATATTTTAAATTTTCCCCATTTTTTATATAGCCATCCCCTTTGTTGTCCTCTTTCGTCCCCAAAAATGGGCCAAAAAATCAATGACTCCAAAACCCATCCCCTATTGTCCCCATCATGGAAATGTGGGGTAACTATAATGTTCCCTTTTTCACAAGCATCAGAGTTGGGGGATTAGCCTATTTCCTAACCCTCGTAGGCTAATGGGGTTGTTCAGAGGGTCCCTTGTGATGATCACTTGGTTGTTTAATTGCAGTGTTGATCTCCGGAGTATGGCGGCAGGGTGAATTGTTGCGTTTGGCATCATACTTGTGCTTAAATTTATGATACCCACCTTTTATTTCACCATCCTTGGCCTAGAGACTATGTGTCTTTAAAATGAAGGGGTCACTTTATATTTTTCAGTTACTATTCATTCCTAAAGTGAAAAAGTTATACCTTAAGTGAATAGTGTTCACTTTATGAATAGTGTTTTTCAATGTAAAATTATAAATATCAAGAGAAGAAGTTAGACCCTCTTCATGCATTGATCATTTTGGCTTCTTTGACTTGTGAGTTGGGTTTTGGAGGAAGAGGGAGGCTAGGGTTTCCTGATTTCTTGCAGTGGGTAAGCCTGAGGGGGCTTGGTTTTCCGTTTTGAGCTACTTGAGGGTGTGAAACACCACCTTAAGGTTGCTAGGTTGAATTTGAATGCACATTTGGTGACTTTAAGAGTTGATTGGCAAAGTTTTTGAACAGATTTTTGAGCGGGGTTGGTAGCCATCATCTTCAACATTGCTTTGCTAAGGGCTACTTGTATTTTGAAGTGTTTTTGGACTGATTTGTGAAGCTACAGCCAGTCGTCCCTCTCTTGAGGGTTTCATCAGCAAAAAGAAAGAAAACGCCTCTCTTAAGAAGCTGTTATCACTCCAAAAAGGGGCGCCCTAGTCCTAGGAGGCCTCCCATACCGGATTTAGAGTGGAGAAATTAGAGTTTCAGCTGGTGTGAGCAATTTATTGGCGTCTGTTACTGTAGCATCACTATTCACAATGTTGTATGGCTCTAAGTAAAAATATGGTATAAGATATATGTAGTTTTAAATTTGTTGTAAGTTATCTATTGCATGGATCTTATTATGTAATGAAGAAATCATTTTTGCCCATTAAATTGAGCAATGTACTTGAGGTTGTTTCAGTAGTTTAGTTTATTTGAAATTTCCATTGTATGTATATGCTTATTGGTACCTGTTTAGCATTATTGGCAAATAAACTCAAAACAAAGGTGAAGAAATAAAAATTAAAAACAAAATCAGACCTACAAAACTTAGTGAAAACTGAAAACAAATCAGCAAAGTGGTGGAACACTACAGTAACATAGTTTGTAAAGTATCTTTCCAACATAATAAAAAAATGTATTTGCATACTTTTCGATTACTAAGTAGACTCTTTTAATTTTGCAATTATTTGTGGTTTTCCTAAATGCATGTGTAGAGCCCAACTTGCTTATGCATTCTGGGAGACTTAGCGTTTTGTGATGTGTTGATAAATGCATCACCTTGGTTTCTGTTATTTCGAGTTTTGTTTCAACGCAGAGACTCTGTTGCCCAATTAGATATAGGCACAAGTCTATAGTTGAATCTCTCTCCTAACATTCTCAACGCACTCAAAATCAAACAATTCAAACGTCTTCAGTTTTCATTGGTTTGTATGTTCTACTGCCATGTCTGAAAGTTTGTTCTACTGCCATGTCTGAAAGTTTGTAACTATTAATAGGGGTTATCATAAAACTCATTCATTGTAAGTATATGGCAAATAATCTATTGATAAGGTGCGTAGCCCTACATATCCAAATTAGCAAATAGGTATATTGAGACACCAATATTGGGATACACTGTGCAGTGGGTATAGTTTGTTGTAAGGTAATTGTTTAGTCTTTCAATCATCAATCCAGCACCTCAAGGACACCCGCCTTGGTCTTGCAAAGCAAGAAGTGAAGGAGGTCTTACCCACTTATCAAAGTAATATTGTTATATTTAGCTTGTAATGGTCATGTTAATTGTTTATTTAGTTTTAGTAACTTTCTTTTTATTGTTTTTGTTCTTGATCGTTTTTGTTTTAGGAACCATCATTTGTAATTGCTTTTTTAAGGAGTATTCCTCTCCTTTGTAAATCAATCAATTACCATTTCATGGTATCAGAGTAGAGGTAGTTTTTTGGCAAATTTTTAAAATAAAATTTGTAGGTTCATTACCTAAAAATTTTGAAAAACATTTTCAAAAGTTTTTTGATCGATTTTTTAAAAATAAAATCGTGGGATTTTTATGTTTAAAATCACGCCCTTTTTTTCTCTACAAATCACAACCTATTCTGCTCACAACTGGTTCTTCCACGACCTGTTTCTAGCACATGATTTCTACATATTTTTTTTACAATTTTTCTAGAAAAAATCATGTCTGGCGCTGGAAAAAAATCGTGTCTAGCACGGGACTTCTAAATCATTTTTTTGACAATTTTCCTAGAAAAAATTCTCTTGTGCGCCTAGCATTTCAGAACTGGGTTCTTTTAAAATTTTGCAAAATCTTTTTCTGATTTTTAGATAAAATTATGGGTTTTCAGCCTCTCTAATTTTTGACGATATTAAAAATCAAAGGTTTCAAAGCAATGTCTAGGGATTTGTGACAGCTGATCGCCTGGGGTTCGACTGATTTTTGACAAAAAAAAATAAAAATTCAATTAAAAATTGAAGTTTGTTAATGGAGTTGACTTTGACCTTGTTTTGTATGCCTTTGGAAAACGGGAGGGATGGCGTCTTTGACCAACACCATGTTGGAAAGCAACCAAAAATTCAACAATAAAAATTACAATACCTGAAACAAAGGATGCTCACCATCTTCGAGTACCGGTGCCTAGATCAGATTGTTTTGGATATATTTGCTCGTGCTACATCTGCAAGCAAAGACCAGTACAAGTTCGATGAGCATAACCATGAAGCGGTTATGTTGCTCAAGTTATTTGTCACTGATGAGATGCTTCCAGAAGTACAATCTAGCAAGACTACTACAAAAATCTGGACAAACTTGACGGATCTACAAGAGACATCAGACAAGGGCAGATCATTCTTCCTTAAGAACATGTTGTTCTCAATTATGATGGACGACAAGATGTCTTTGCAGGAACATCTCATGAAGATCAAAGATATGTGCGATAAACTAGAGGCCATTGGTCACAAGATGGAAGAAGAGGATATGGTGGTTATCACGCTAAAAAGCTTACCACAATCCTATGAGCACTCCATTGAAACTCTCGACATTACCTCCACCAATGTTGACCTGAAGTTTGATGATTTGTGCAACAAGCTCTCGCAGTAGGACAGGTGGAAGAAACAATTTGAGAGCAACAATGAGACAGCCAGTGTGGAACAGACTTTTACTGCCAAAGACAAAGGCAAAGGCAAGTACTCTCAGTAGAAAGGACAAGGCAAATCTGAAGATAGCTCCAAGAAGAATATCACATGTCATTATTGTGGTAAGAAGAATACCATTTACATTTTCATTTTTTTTGTGTCAATGCCATGTAAAAGGAATGCTACTATGATCTGTAATCTTTGTTCTTTGGCAGCAATGCTTGCCTGTGGCATGTTTACCTTTGTTGAGTTAAAAAGTAAGTCTGAATTTGGTAAATGAATTTTATGTTGATTTGGGTTCCCAAAGATGGCTGCAAGGACAGACTGTAATTAAGTTGATCGCCTATTCTTTTCTGCATAGGGTATGGTCCCCTTCACATAGAACAAGCTAGTGATAACGCATTCAATCTGAATTTTCCCTTCTACTTATACATGTATTTTGTGGTGAATATGGAAAACTTGCACCTCTTTGAGCCATCAACGTTGGATAAGAGAAGAAAGGAAAAGTATTACCTTCTATCAAAGACTTGAATTGGATGCAAAAGTAGAAATGGAAGAAGATATAGTTCTGTGAAAGACGATTGGAACAAACAAGGCTAATAGTAGGGGCATAGGCATAGGGGGAAACTACCAAGCAGGTCCAAATGGAACTCAAAGGAGAAGGTAAGCAACTTGTTTCTTCACCTTCTTCAAAATTAGAGTTTTGCAAGACCAAAAGCCTCCCAAAATAGGGAAGTATGATCCAAAATGGATCAAATGATAAGAAGGATGTTGAATGTAAGAGCAATGTCACACGACAAATTCATGAGAAAAGGACAAGAAAAACCGACCAAAACTACTCAAAAAAAATCAGCACCCACAAAGTATGCAACATCAGACAGCAGGAAACAGAAAGTATATCAAAATGTCAAAGCTTTGGACGCTAAACAAACAGCAGGAAACAGAAAGTATACCAAAACTTCAAACCTTTGCACACTAAACAAACGGCAGGAAACAGTAACGTCAAAAGGAAAATTCATGACAAAAGATAACAAACTGATCAAGAATACTCAAAATTACATCAGCACCCACAAAATATGCAAGGCAAGTACATCAGACAGAAGGAACAGCAAGTACATCAAACATCAAACTTTTGGACACTAAACAAACAGCAGGAAACAATGATGTCACAAGGCAAATTCATGACAAAAGAGAAGAAAAAGCAACCAAGAATACTCAAAATTACATCAGCACCCACAAAGTATGCAAGGTAAATATATCAGACAGCAAGAAACAACAAATACATCATATATCAAACCTTTGTACACTAAATAAACAGCAGGAAACAGCAATGTGACATGGTAAATTCATGAAAAAGACAAGAAAAACAGACCAAGAATACTCAAAAACATATCAACACCCACAAAGTATGCAAGGCAATACTTTGTGTCACAGAGTGAGGGAGAGAGAGAGAGAGCAGAGGATATGAGTGCATTGACTCGTTGAGCCACAGTGATCTATTGATTGACTGGAAAGACATATTTCTGTCATTTGCATTGTACAAGGGGAATCACTGAAGGAAACAATAACAAAAAGCCTTTTTCATGCTGGAGCATTCCCAGATTAGGCATTTGGTGTCATTTGCATTTCTGTGGTTGCCATAGCTGATTTCCTTTCATATGCTTGAGCTCTAGTTAATTAAAGCAATGATTTTAGTGAGTTACACTACACATTATGCATAGTTTATTAGAATAGAACCAATAGAGAACACAATTAACATTGAATATTGAAAGGTCTGTGCAGGTAAATTTAACCTGCAACAAGAATGTCTTGCGCAATTAAAGATCACCAAATCCAGAGAAAAAAAACCAAGGAAGAAATGTATACCAGTCGCTGACATTTAGAATTACAAGGATTCTTCACATTGATTTTGCACATATTTGCTGATACACGGCATAATTACAACCCTATATGATGCAAATTTATTATCCTATAAATAGTAAAGTAGTGTCACAGGATAGTCATTGGATGGCTAATCCTTTCCAAAGTGTCCTTTGGAAGCATGAAACTCGCTTCCTTATGCTACAAGTCCTATTAGACTGTATAATATATATGACAAAATAGTTTAAACAAGAGAAACCATCAATTGCAATTCAATGGGAAAAAACACTTGGCATCTTTTCATTCTCAGAAAGACAATATATACATCCAAATTTCATACCGTTATCACCTTTTCTAAGTCTTCAAGCCCATGGGAAAGATTTTTAAGAGCTGTTGCCACAGCAGATTGGCGCTCCTCTTCATCACTAGCATCATATTTTCCTTCACTACTTGTCCACTCTTCTTCATTACTTCCATCATTCTCATCGTCTACCTCTGATTCTGAAGAACATTCTTCCCCAGTTTCTCCATGCTCAGTTTCATCATCAGTCTCTGCTTCTGATGCACTTTCTTCGCTTAAATCCTGCATATCATAAAAGAAAAAAGTAAAAATAAAATAAAATTTCAAAAGCAATTTCAAATACTTATAAACTATATAAACAAAAAGAGAAACAAGATCCTTTGCCAAACACACAAGAATTTCATGCATCAAAAGATAACACAATGGAAGTTACAATCATAGAATTGTCTATTACTATACATGTGAATATCCACATTGTCACAAATGGCATAAGGGCTTAGAATTGAAAGAATAAATCATGTTGTCAGCAATCATCTTGATGAAAGCAAAGACAATGCACCAGACAAAACATTTATAAGTTGCAACATACATACATGAGGAGCAAGAACACTACTGTCAAGAGTTAACAATGGCACTTGTAAATGATGAGCAAGGGATTTCACTAGTCGCTCTCTATATAGCTCTGTTCCTGCAAGCACCGGAGTTTCCATTTCTTAGCAATTTTATGCACACCACCCATAAAGGCCAGAGAAAAACATATAGGTATTGCAGTCCAGATACAAGAAGAAACCTGGCATGCTCTGTAATAAGATCCTGCAACTTGAGGAACTCAAATTTTTGCCATATATCGATGCAAATTTGTGACATTTCAGGTGAGCAGTTGCACATTCCAATAAAATATCTTTAGTATGTGGCCTGGGCAATGGAGGAAATTGAAAACCATATTAAAATTCAATATAATTACCATAATACCCATCTAAAAATTACAGTTTTATTCATTTAATTCATTGTCCCACATTTCGTAGTTTCCTCACCAATAACAGATAGCAAGCTACAAATAACAAAATAACTGCTTACATCTTGAAACTCATGTCAATTAAAACAAGCAAACAAAATCTTAAAATTAAGAGAGAAGATTACTCCACAAAGTATGGAAATGTTTCCCAGGACACACTGATCACCTCCCAAGGCACCAATCTTCGCATATAGTCATATCGAAACTTTGTCTTTGTAGATACTAATACTGTTTCTAGCTTCCTGTTTTCAGAAATTATCCTTTGAAATTCAAGCCATTCTTGCTGTTCTTGTTCACCCAAACGAGCATGATTGTTGGACTCTGAAATTGGAGGTTTGTATTCCTTGACTTCTGGTTTTCCAAGAGATTCATTGGCAACCTCCTTGCTTTTATCATGATCCCCACCATCCTTTACAGGGATGTGTTTCTCCTCACTACCACTTCGTCCATCACCTTTTGAACTTAAAAACCTTGCTGAAAAACCTGACTGACAAGGCTTTCCAATCTCCTGGAGCGAAACAAATCTAGTCCTTGATCCCCTAATTAGTGTAGATCCACTGGAAATTGGATCCCTTCTATAGCTTAAACTTGGATTGCCGAGTCTTGGAACACTGGATGTGTCACTTTTCTGTAATCCCCTCAGAGGGGCTAAATATTTTAGAGGGAGACCTTTTTGAGTTCCCCACCTATTAGTATGATAATCAAATCCATAGAATTGTCTGCATCCATTCCTATAGAAGACATCCTTACACAAATTTTGGACTCCATGAAATCTTTGCCATGCATTCTGTCGTTTACATCTGAATCTTCTGGCATACATTTCAGAATCCCTGGATACTTATATTGATGTACTAGTATTTAACATCCACTGTTTTGTCCACAGACATACAGGTAAGACCTGCAAGTCACCAAACAAAGGTATATAAATGGAGATAAATGATTATTAGCATCCATACTTTGTATGCATCCACCTGCAAATTCATTAAATATAACTTGATTCACATCGTTACCAAGCTATATCTTGCACTCTGCAAACCTAAGAAACAAATACAATCAAACATTATACTAAAAATAAGCACAAATATTAGTGTGCTAAAAAAAAGGGAAAAGCAATGCCATCGACGTTCGATGGGTTGTAGTGTAACCATGGAGAGTCTGCACAATGTTGCCGTTGTTGAAATCCCCTGTTTACAACCTCTAACCCCGGTGGACAATTGGCAAGGTTGCAATGCAGTGTTTATGTGGTAAATTCAAGCATTACGCAGGTTTAATGAGGTAAATCTAACATGAGCACGGCTTAAATCGTAAGAATATAACCCAAGCTTACCCTACACAAGAAGACTAAGTCTTAGATTACCTCGCACTGCCTGAAAGGAATCCCGTATCCTTACACAAAATTTCCCGAGAAAAAAGTCTAAAAAGCAAATAACCCGCACGACACATAATAGATTCAGCTCTTTAATTGGTCACAAACTTGGGATGCAGTCGACTAGTCAGTAACTTAGCCCTATGCTAGTTATGCCCCAGTAATAACAATTTCTTTGCAAATGCTGTATTTGCTAAGAAATTCATTCCTAAAGCCCTAAGCTACTCAAGACAAGGTAATTAAAGGCCGTGCAGATTAGCCTTATGCTAATTGTGCCCCTGTAATAACAAGTCCTCTGCAAATGTTGTGTTTGCTAAGAAACTCATTCCTAAAGTCGTAAGCAACTAATGACAAGAGTCGTTCAAGGCCGTGCAGATTACAACCTAAAAGTTTGTAGGGAGAGTTATAAAGCCATCTAATACATTACTTTCCACGAGTTTATGGACAATACATTTAATGAAAATACTTGTATTTTTTTTCCGTTTCCTGGTTAAATTGGGGAACCATAAAACCCTATCGGCAAGGACGAAGACGTCGTATACTGTCAAGTAAACTGACATAAAGATAAAACTTCTCTGAGATAATTTGCCTGTACAACGTATCTATATTTTTTCTTTTCCAAAATGAGTGTCAGGGAAGCAGCCATAGAACTGAGTAATAGTCTATTATAAAACTGCGAAGAAATGTCATGGCCCAAACAGAAAATGCAAAACTGTAACAATAAAACTGAAAGGAAAAACGAAAACACACTACCTTCAAGAGATCGGTCTGTGTAATAAAATGTCTACGTAAGTTTAAGAGGAGGACCAAAACCTTCCTGGCCCTCTGGCTGCTTGAGAATACACTGTAAGCCGCCAACTCGGTATAGAATAGATTAATCAGAAATCTCGGGAAACAAAAATTTAAATGTTAAACTAACATTTTACTCTAGAAAATTTAGTCCAGGAACCTGTAGGGCTTATTGAACCTTTTGGTCTTACTCTCATTTGTAAAGCTTATTCTGCCAGGTCTTTATGTTTTTGAAGGGCTTCTTTTGGGATAATTTTGATTGTTTCAATAGGCTTTTATCTCATAACATGAGGTAGAGCTATAAATAGTTTGAATAGTTTATATCATGTTAAAAATATATGAAGAGAATTGTAATGCATCTTTAAGTTCGATCATAAATTATCATATATATAATAAAAATATATTCTTCTTAAAGATATAGTAAAATTATAATAAACATCATTATAAATTATTAATCATCCAAATAAATTTTCTTTTTATTATTAACACATTCTAAGATTCATTTCACTTTCTCATTAGAATTAAGATATATTGTTTTCAAATTATCACAACAATTACATTTATGCTTAAAGTAAACATAATTACACTATTTATTTTTTACAAAATGTCATATCTAATTTTCTATATTCATACAAGTACAATACACAATAATCAATGTACAATAAAATATCATTGTCTCAATAAACAATGTGTCTCTGAGTAACAAGCTTCTGGCATGTTGAATTGTTGTGTAGAGGGAGAGCATCCAGGTGCTTTACCTCCAACTACAAACCAACCGTCTCTCACACACCTTCCTACCTTCGTGAGGTAGCAGATAAAGACATTTTCAATCATACCATGTCACCAAGAATTGAGTGTGAGGTACTAACTTTGTTGCTTGCAACCTATCACACAAGCCTAGATACCCTCTAAGTATGACATATGGTTAACATGCAACCTATCAAATGCCATGGACCTACAATCCACGCAGCTTATGCATTACTTTGGCCAAAACATTTTAAACCATAATCACATTCTAAAAAGGAACTGTGGGTCATTTGTCTACCACTCCTATCTCAATTTGACTCAACACAATCAAGATAGTACTACTCAAATTCACGCATACTCTACAACTTGATTGATGAACTTGAAATCAAAGTAAATCCTTAACTTGAGATTGAACAATTTTCAAGACCAAACATATTTCAACTCAAATAATTTTAAGTCTTTTTTGAAAACTCAAATGAGTAACAAAACACAAAATTTTAACTACTATTTCTTATTCCTGTCAAGTTATTACCAAATAATATACATGAATTATAAATATAATACATATATGTGTATACCTAAAGTTCATTCAATATGCACATGCACATATTTATATTTATAATAGTAATCATTCAAGTTGAATTAATGATTGTTGTAATCTACTTATGGTAGTGCTTGAGTTCTCTCCATGGAATGTTAATACTAGCAATAATACCTTTGATTGAGGCATAGATTTGTCCCTATCAATAGGTTTTTTTGCACTATTTTGTTTTAAAAGTCAAACATACTGACTTACAAATTTACTAAGCATTCACTAGATAATATCTCAAACATGCTTGTGATATTACATTTCATTTAGAGTTAGACTACTATTGCTTAATCATCTAAAAATATATTAACTATAATTAAGTTTTATTTCCCATTTTTTCTGACCTTTATTTTTTCACTAGACTTTTTGTACATGAAAATAATAATGCAAATGCTTTCTTTGAAATGTACACACTAGTGATGGTCATTACAAAATTGATCTCTAATAGTTTTGTTTATGTTTGCAAGTGTGATAACAATAGGGTGTTCTCTAATAGTTTTGTTTATGTTTGCAAGTGTGATAACAATAGGGTGTTCTTAGCGCTCTCTCTCTCTCTCTCTCTCTCTCTCTCTCTCTCTCTCTCTCTCTCTCTCTCTCTCTCTCTCTCTCTCTCTCTCTCTCTCTCTCTCTCTCTCTCTCTCTATATATATATATATATATAAAACATAGTATGATTCAAATCAACCATAGGCATATGCATTTTTACATGTGGATAAAACTCACTATTGTGCCTCATTAGTATCGACCCTATACTAGATACACAACAATAACAAAAATTTTGTGGTCACATTGGTATAGATCTCAATCCACATTTTATACACAACAATATTAATGTTAGAATTGTGAATAAACACAAGCCATGAGATCAAAAAATGAACAAAGACACCTTCCATGCAAGAGAGTTGCAAACAATAATATGCAATATCTTCAACAAGAAAATACTACAAAATGAACCTCAAGAGTCTTCAAGGAGATTATGAGTTCTCAAAATGTTTAGATAATATAATGAAGGTTCAGTGCTATATAGGAGCAAAACCTTAAAGTGAGAAAGGGATTAGATCATGACAAGTGTCAACATCTCATGCAATGAGACAAAATGATTTAAGAATAGCTCAATTAATAAAAGAATAAAAGCACTCGTAAGTTTAGCTTAAGTGCATGGGAATAAATTAGCCTAAAAATTAATTATTAGCTAATGCATGATTACTCTAATAATTAATTCTTATATGGATAAATTTATTTTGACCCAATACTCTTTGTATGCATGATAATATCATGATATTTACATGGGCAGATTACATTAGTCCATTGCTCTTCATTACGTAGCAATATCACACTTTACAATAGAAAATATATATATTTCAATCTAGCATTCCCAACATTCCCATTGGAATGAAAGGTTATTGTTGGCAAGGCATCACCATGCAGCTCTAAATTGTAGCTATTAAAGCATTACTATGGCCAAAGATTGTATAAAATAAACATTTGAATACATATACATATATGTATATGTATATAGAATCTCCCTTCAAAAATCATATATTCAAAAGGATGAAAGTGAAAAATTGTGTCACACTTTCGACCAACTAAATAGTTCCTATTGAATTGCTTTCTACCCGACGATACTCAACTGAATATGCTTCAGTCGAAACCAGGTGGAAATGACATGGAGCCTACGTGCTCAAGGTTATCAGTCAAAATAATTTCAACTGAAATGAATATATGATCAAATATATTTCGACCAAATTTTTAAATATAATTTTTTTTTTAAATTGGGCCCGACCATTTCGATCAGAACCTTGTTGGAGCAAGACTTTTTCAAGTGAAACCCTATGCAACTGAGGCAATTGAGCGAAACCCAAGTGCAAGTAGGGTTTTCTTTACTCCCTTTTCTTTGATTTCTAATGGAATTATTTAGCTACACATTATATAATATTTTAACTGGCATATAATAGCCCATTGGATGTATTGTTAGTATTTGGATGCATGAAAGAAAATTAGACTTATGTAGGAAGAAATTTACATTGGATGTATTATTTGTATTTGGATGCATGGAAAAAGAATTTTTAATATCATAAAAATGAGCAAATTGAAAATAATAAACATACAAAAAAATGGAAACCCATTCTACATACATGGAGTGTCTTCTTCAGAAACCTAGAGAAGACATTTGAGTGACCACCCAAGCACTAAATGCATTCAATGAGGATAAAAGAGAGAATAAAAAAATTAAGCCATTAATTACTTTGTCTATCAAACATAACTTTACACTATAAATAACATTACACATGGCCAAATAACTCCCTATAAAAACTAATTGTATTACCTATATCACCTCATAGATACCCACAATCTACATGTCATTATGTTGGTATATCCCCCAAAGAAGGAATCATATATCAATAGTTTCGACATTGCAATGAAGAAAAATACTAAATGAAGATTAGGGCATGGTTTCATTCATATGCATTGAGCTAAAAAATCTATGTACTCGAGGAACTATTTTTCAACAACCACTCTTGTCTACCTATGCGTACAACTCTTATAGTAGTCACTTATAACCATAAGAAAGTAAATCCCCAAATATCATGTGCACAATGTGTTGGAAATGGGTGTAGCTATTCACAAGGGAAATACTTGTTGCACATATGGTATGTAAGCCACCATGAAAGTTCATAATTTTGCACAGAAAGAACTAGGACCAACTAAAATACCATATAGGTGTCACATGATATGTATAAATATGATGATCCCATGGAGCACAATCCAATATCATAAAAACTTAGGAACATGAATAGAAAAGGTAAAAAATGGTAGGTAAAGATGAATTATTAAATCCATAAGCCATATGAGAGAGAAAACCTTCATAATAAAAAATGTAAAGGACAATAAATATTGATATTTCTAGGATAATACATGGCAAAATGCAAATGACCAAGTATGCCATGTAGATCCATGCCAAGATATTTATAAACATTAGGAAACATTTAGAAGTACGGTATGCATGATGGAGAAAATTACAAGTTAATTTAAATCATAAGAGATGCATACCTAGAATAAAACCTTGACTATGGATACTAACAATGAAAATTTGATTGAAAAATTAAAACATATGTACCAAGGGTAAAATACAATATTAAGTACAAAAAAGGTTTGAATGAATTTTTCATTTTATGGTTGTTCATAATGGAAGAAAGGTTTGGTTGTATTTTTTATGCATGTCAAATTTTTGTAGTGCATCATAATAATATAATAACCCAAAAAAACACATTGACACATTTTGATAAGTGATACACATGATGTTGACCATAACCATCTTGTTTCAAAAACTTCTCTAAACTATCATTTGGATGTTTCTCCCACAATTTCTCTTCTTGAGGACCATTCCCAGTGCATTATGGATATTCCTTTTTTTCTTTCATGACACTTTCATTTATACTCATACATATACTATAATTGTGAATATTATTCCTTTCATAGAAATATTACATATAGGACCATTAGAAAATTTATTTTCATATCTTCTTCCTTTACTTTTAGCATTGCCTCAACCTATAGCCCTTATCTTGGTGTTTCTCCTTCTCACATGGCACACTTAGAAAAAAAATCATCCCAATACTATGGAATCATTCACTTTCTCACTAATGCTTAGTACACTTCAATTTGAAAACTAACAGTACACTTCAATTTGAAAACTAACTTAGATAATGATCCTATTAAAGTCGAATAAATATTTATAGATCATCCTCACCTCCTCCATGGAAACCCTTATTCTACCCCTCCACCCTGTAAGTCCCCTCTAAATATCCATCCCTTCCCTAATACAACTAAGAATGAAGAAATGTATTACATACATCATGCTAACTCTCTTGAACAATATTCTACCCACTCGCTTAGAAACTCTTTTAATCAATCGCTCTCCTCCAACACAAAATAAATACTCAAGTATAGTCATCCAAAAAATTATCTTTTTTATATCATAGGGTGCTAGGCCATTCTACCAATCAATTTCAAGAATTAAAAGATAAAATACAAGATCTTATTAATATGGGTTTCATCATTATTGAGCTTCTTATGGGAACCTTTTCCTTCTTTTCATAATGATGCTACTATTGTGATAGATGAAACCAAGTAAATTTATGACACGCTTTTTACCTATGATAGATATGATTAAAACCATGATTCCTTTACTTCTCTTATAGCTTCCCTTTTTCACCCATTGTATCTATAGATCGCATGTTGCCATTCCCCATGACTCTCCTACTCATATTATTGCAATAACCAAAACACTTCTCCCTTATTTCAATTTTTTTTTTCAATATTTTTTATAACATTCCACTCCTATCTTATATATTACTCCTATTATTACTTTACCTTCAAAGACTTCTCTCCACTCTCATATCTAGGTGAACTTGTCTTTTTTGTGTAGCCTTTAAGTTGTTATTGTTAGAATTGTGAAACAAGCACAAAACCACGAGCCACAGGATCAAACAACAAATAAAACACCTTCCACGCAAGAGATTTGCAAACAAATGTATGCAATTAACTTCAACAAGAAAAAGTTACAGTAGAGAGAAAACTTTCAAGAAGAAATGAAAGCTACAGATATTCTCTCATCCATAATTACAATGAGATCAAATCCTTATGAAAGGAGATCAAGAAACCCTAAAAAGGGAAACCCTAGTGTGCACACTTAATAATTAATAAATAATTAATTATTAATGTGCCTAAGTTTAGCTTAAGTAACTAAAGTGATAAGTGATTTAATTAATTAACCAATATGATTAAATTAATTTAGTAAAACAACTTATTACTCTAACACCCCCCTTAAGATGAACTTAGGAAGTAGCTAAAACACTAAGAAAAAGATGCATGAAAGCAAAGATGGGTCCCGGCAAACAAGGCCAAGTAAGGTACCCATGTACAAACAGAAGATCTCTATAAAGTGGAGAAATAGAGAAAACCTCATGGGAAAAACTCTACTCCAAAAAGAGATCAAAGGTGATTGAAGGACTGAAAAGCCTCCAAATCAAATAAATGTCCTGAAAGAGAAGAACATGTAGAACATCACAGAAGCATGAAGAAGCTGCAAACTCTGTCAAAAGATGACTGCTACGGTGCCGAAGAACCTTCTCTGAAGATATGATGATCAGGATCAAGAAGACAACAATCAATAGTCTGAAGAACACTAATCAACTGAGAATGGAAGATTCCTTCCAAGGCGAAACCAAGGAAGCATTAACACCAACAGTAGAAACCCCCCCATAATGCTGAAAAAGGAGAGGCGTGATAGGTACACTGAAACTGGATGCCTGAAAGTAGTGCATGAAGAGGAACCAAGAGCATCTGAAGGTGCAAACATAAAAGTACAAGCTGATAGAAAGGATGTGAAACCAAAAGTCACATAAGCATGAGAAAGGTATGAAGGCAAACAAAGGCAAACATCAACCCCCATGGCACTTTATATCATAGTGTGAGTACAATAAGGCACAAAGTGATGTGCAAGAAACCCAATACTACACATACAATGCTGAGGCACTTTATCTCAGTGCATTTACAAAAGAGAAATACATGCAATGTGAGCCCATAATGTCTACAATGTCAAATAGGACAACATGCTGAAAATACAATTCTCTTACAGAAAAAAAGAAACTAGTGGCACCATGATGAAGTACACGAAAAAACATGCAGTTTCAAAAAAAATGGCACCCAAAAAAGTGTCTGGATGCAGAAGATATGGCCCGTCAAAGTCTCCAAAACGAGAACTGAACAGCAACAGCACTAAGAAAATAGAATTCTGGAAAAAACCAGAAGTAAAAACTATAAAATACCTATACCACTACGAAGAGCACAAAATTCCACCCCATTTCAAAAAAAATTGCACTGAAAAAGCCCACCGTATAGCCAAGATATGGCCTCTGGAAGTTGAGGTGCAAAATTGAAAAGCCCAACGGAGAGGGGCTGAATGGGCAAAAGTGATCTCCGCCAAATTTAGGTAAAAAACCTTCAGATCTGGAGGTCCGCCAATTTTAGTGTTGTTGGAAAAATTTCTCCAATTACAGTGCATTATTTTGCAGAAAAAGCAAAATTACTAGGATTTGATTTTTTTTTTAAAAATCATAAAAATTACATATATATATATATATATATATTTTTTTTTTTTAAATATGAAAAAAAACATTGATTGATTTTATTTATTTTTTTAAATCATAAAAAAAGAGGCCGCCGGTGACTTTTGAAAGCCACCACCGGTGACTTTGAAACTCACCGCCGGTGACTGTGAAAGCCACCGCCGGTGGCTTCAAAGCCACCGGCCGACGGCATTAATGGGCCTGCAAGTACCCTGTGGGTGCCATTAATGAACCCGCAGGTGGACGGTACGGGGCCCGCAGGGTAAGGTACCTTATGGGTACCCAAAAAAAAATTTTTTTTTTTGAACTTTTACAAAAAACTGCGATTTTTTCAATATAGTTTTTTTGAAATTGATTTTTTTTAAAAAATTTGCAGAAAAAATCAAACAATTTTTTTCACCTCGAACTGCGTGCAAACGGCAAACAGGGCCGTACGGGAAAAAAATTTTGCCTCTGAAATCAACTGCTCGGATTTTGATGATTTCACAGTCGATCTTAGGGTTTTTGGCCGCTGCGGACGCAATGGTGAGGTCCGTTTGGTTTGAAAATGCTCCGAAAATTCAAGCACCCTTTAGATCTGACAAAAAAACCCTTTCTTCAAACCCTCACAGATATGACAAACGGAAGCCAAATTTGACGAAGCAAAGGTCAATCTTGACTATTTCAATAGCTCTAGATTCAATAGAGAGGTCTGATTCATGCCAAAATGCTTCTAAAAACTTCCTCCTCCAAAATTTGCAAAGAAAGCAAAGGGGATTCAAATCTGAAGTCTGCAACCCTTGTTGAAGAAGAAAACCTCATAAATCGAGAAGGGGTTTGCTGAATCCACGCTCTGATACCATGTTAAAATTGTGAAACAAGCACAAAACCATGAGCCACAGGATCAAACACAAACAAATACACCTTCCACGCAAGAGATCTGCAAACAAATGTATGCAATTAACTTCAACAAGAAAAAGTTACAGAAGAGAAAAAAACTTTCAAGAAGATATGAAAGCTACAGATATTCTCCCGTTCATAATTACAATGAGATCAAATCCTTATGAAAGGAGATGAAGAAACCCTAAAAAGGGAAACCCTAGTGTGCACACTTAATAATTAATAAATAATTAATGTGCCTAAGTTTAGCTTAAGTAACTAAAGTGATAAGTGACTTAATTAAGTAAAACAACTTATTACTCTAACAGTTATGTATCTTTTTAATGCTTTTATGTGCTTTGCAATACTCTATGCATGTTTCCTACTTATCTCTCTATATATCTATATATTATGGAAATGGTGCATGATATTAAGAATTTTACCCTTATCTTTCTAACCTAATATTTTAGATATGATTTTTCCCTTCATAATATTTTGGACACTAATGCATGACATTGAGACCATATTTTCCTTACAAGGTTAAATTATTCAGGTTTTAAAGTTCAACTTGTATATTAAAAATGTTTTAGTTTTGAAAAATTAAATGTAATTTTTTTTGTTTTAATTATATCTAGATCTCTATTTATACATATGGTTGATTAGACTTCTCATCCAGATGATCAAGCTTCTCATCATTCTAATAAATATAATGAACAAACTCATTCTAGGTCTACTCTATATGATGTCACCATTAGGAGATTATGTATTCCCTTGAGATGTTTAGATCAAACTATACATAACACCCCAATTTTTTCAAATAGAGACAAGTTAGTTAATATTAGAGATGAGATTACATATATGATTGGAGTCATTCGATCATACAATCCCTATGATGAGATTAGCAGTTAGTAGTTTTATATTACCCTTTCTAGGAGTATTATTGGCCATGAGAAATGGTCATATATTTTTGAGAGAGTTTCATTAGATAGTGTTCATAGCATGTTCCCATTTTATCAAGGATGAGATAGAGTGAGAGGCTATGTAGTCACTAGGTGTGCAGATCAACTTGTGGCTTGATGCAATGCTAGAGGAAGTGAACAAACTCACTGAAAACAATTCTCAACCACTATGGGTTTCAATTCCACAAACTCTTCAAACTTCACAAGAAAAATTCATAAAACAATGGCACCAAATCATGCAATCTTAATTCTAAGCCTTCATCAGACCTTGAAACACCATTAACAACCTTATTTTAACTATTCAAAGGAAAAACTTCTTTAGAGAACTCTAACCAAATCAGTGCATTCAACAATTACCAATTCCTTCTTTGAAGTAGCTTGCATTCATAAAGCACCAAGACATCCAAATGACCACCATGATCCTAGACCTCTACCAAACCTTTATACACCTTCAACTATCACCATTTAGACATAAATAACCCAATAAAAACATTTATAAGGTCTACCCATACAAATAAACTCAAATCTTCAAGTTCACCAAAAAGACTTCCATGACCTCAACATAGCACACATTTGGATTTTTGCTTTCTCGGCTTGAACAAGGCCACCACTGTGTTTTTCATCATTTAAAAGCTTTAACTTAATCAAAATAATCAATCCTTAAGGTTTGCACCTTCGCCTAATCTCAAATTCTTCATTGATCACTCATATTCCTAGTAGCCCTTAAAATCATGATTGTCAAACATAACTTTTAATATAGATTCCTCCTTCAGACTCTGATTATCTTTTTGGATACCTCTTTAATGGTTCTAAAACATTTCAAAGGATTAACATAGGTTATTGATGCACAAAACTAGTATGATAGTGTACTAAACAAGCCTAATTGACTTTGCTCCAAACAGGGTTTATTGGATTTACTATCTCTACTAACTATTTCTCCTAAACAATGCTTGAAACACATCAATTTTAATTTGCTATAGCTTAAAAATCCATTAGATGTCCATTTAATAAAGCATTTATGCAAACCCTAGATGTTAACCTCTCAAAAACTTTGTATTTTCAGACTATGCATAGAATTCCCAGTCAAACTCCAACTTCTTACACCTTAATTCTTAGCCTCTTGGTTCAAGACCTTAAGAATATGAAAATGCATACATCATGGAGTAAATTCACCAAAAATTGAGAGATTTCACTGGATAAATTGGAAGAACCACAATTTTCTATATCTCTATTTACCCTAATCAAGGTTTCCCACAATTTTAAGAAAAAATGCTATAACTAACTCAAAATCAAACCAATCTCCATGAGATAAAAAGGAATTGAAAGGTGATTGATTATACCACCATTTACAAACATCCACACATGTCTTCCTTCCCGTACAGGGCCATTCACTGCAAGAAAGCTACCAAAATAAAATAAAATAGTGCTTATCATTATTCCATTTCAAATTTTCAATCAGCCACAAGTTCACAAATGCATACAAGGCATTTTTAAAGGAATTCAAGCTTGTCCCTTCATTTTCTAACTAATTCCCAACAAAGAAAACCAACTTAACCATTCACCTTCCCTATTTTTACATCTTTTTGCAAGTATGACAACTTTTGAATATGTTGACATCCTTTTTTTACATTTTTGCAAATTTCACTCAAATGACCACCCTAATGACCTAAATGTATTCAAAATGACTTATTTAACCTTATTTCAAGGTAAAGATATCAAATTTGATCAATTGTCAAACATTTGCATGATGGAAACATGATGTAGCCCTGATGCTCCTGCATCATTCTCCCAGCCAAGAAAATTTCCAAGCCCTCTTGGACTTGTAGTTGTCCACAAAGCTTCATCCCTTGTATGCTCTATCATTTATTCATCTTGAAACAACTCCTAAACACCTTCATTTTCACCTTTGGTTTGAACTTGTCCATGCAAATCAACTTCCTATCTTGCTTGCTAGCTGAAATTAGATTCATTGTGCTTTGGTGCATCTTAGTATCTTGTTTCTCCCTTTGTCCTTTGACCTTCAAATTGTTCCCTATCCACAAAATTAGTACAATAAATAAATGACAAGTTAATCCTAACATAATACCTCCATCTCTCTTCAGCTCTTTGCAAATCTCCAAGACTTCCTTGATCATCTCTTCATCTAATCTTTACACCAACTCAATATCTTCACTCTCTAAAATTAGGTCCTTTATCTCTGCTACATCTTCATCTTCATGCTTGGGAATGGCTATGACATCTCTGTCTTCATCATTCATGAATGCTTCTTCTTTTATCACCTTCATTTGCCTTCTCCTCTTTACTATCTTCTTAATGGGCCATACAACTTTCTTTCTCACTGTCAAATGCCAACTTTGTGCTTCTCTAAGCTACTGCTCTATCCTCATTTGGAATTCCAACTCTATTCTTTTTATGTCTTCCTTCAGTGTTGCTATCTCTCTTTCATACTTCTCTTCCCTCTTTCTCTTTTTTCTTTCTTCCTCTGCCTACAAATGTCTTCTTAAATTCTCCATCTTCATATGGTCTCTAAGCAAGTCTCTCCTTGCTTCACAACTCACTTTTCTCAACTCTCTCAGCCTCACCCAGGTCCTTTCCATTCATTCTCAACCTAGTCTTTTGGCCACCAACTAGGTTCTTCTTAACCTGCACAAAACCACAACACACAAACACAACACCAAATCTCTTTTCCCATAGCCTTCTAGCTCTGATACCACTTTGATGCAATAACAAAGGTCAGAAACAACTCTACTCACTTTGTTCTTGACAACAAAACAATCTACCAAACTGAAGCTTTCATCGAGACAACCAACTTTTAATGCAATTATGTTTTTCAAGGCACTTTTCCTTTACAAAACCTTGATTCAAAGCACTCCATTAAGAATAAGACTCAAACCACTTATTGATTCTACACAACACCTTTAGAAAACAACAAATTGATGGAATCAAACTCTTTTCTCAACACAAACTCTTAAACATGTGCATTTACAAAGGCAACTTTCCAAAACAACAATTAAGCCCTTTAGGCCACTCCCACAAAGCAATCTCAATTTCCCAAGCCCATTTAAATTTTCTATTGCCAAAAAAAAAGTGTAAAAATGTCTGCAAAACCAAATTATTCCATTCCCCGTGTTTTATGCATGATGTATCAGCAAACACTTACCTTGAACCTTCCTTCTTTTGCTCCTAAAAGATGTTTGTCAACAAACTACTTAATCAAATCAGTCAAAGTAATGGACTCAAACTTATAAATTCACCAAGCCTTATAAAAAATGAGACATACACCCAACACCCTTTTCAAAACAATTATATTCCAGAGGGACTCAAAGAAAACCTTTATTATAACTCATTAAATTCCATTGTTCTCAAATTTACCAGTTTTCTTCATATTTTCAGACCTAGGGCTTATTGATTATATGCTTTCCATTCTCAAAATTTCTTAACCAATCATTCAATTATCATTATTTAGACCTTCATGAGCTTTTTTAGCCATGAAATGTCCTTTACCACAATAATTTTATCAAACCCTAAGTGCTAACCTTCTTTAGCTTTGTTTTACTAGACTGTTACACAGTTTAACAGTCATAAACTTCCATTTTCCTCACAAAAATCTCATCCTTTTGATATGAAACCTTTAGAAATTGAAAACATATACAAAATTAAGTGACTTCACCAAGGATTAAGAGTTTTCACTAGATGTAATGAGAGAAAAAAAAATTTATAAGCCATTGTTTACCCTAATAGGGGTTTCTAACAGTCTGCAATAAATAGACAATAACTCACACAAATATAAACCAAATTGCATGAAACAAAGATCAAATGGAAGGTGATTGAGCCTATTATCACTAAAAAGCATTTAGACACTACAAGAAAGCTACAAAAATCATAAGAAAATAACAGAAAATAGTGCTTATCACTATTCCATTTCAAATTTCCAATAACCCACGAGTTCACAAATACATACAAGACCTTTTTAAAGGAATTCAAACTTGTCCCTTCAGTTTCTAACTAACTCCCAACAGAGATAACTAACTTGATCATTCACCTTCCCTATTTTTACATCTTTTTGTAGGTATGACAACTTTTGAATATGTTGACATCCTTTTTTTATGTTTTGGCAAATTTCACTCAAATGACCACCCTAATGACCTAAATGTATGAAAAATGACTTATTTAACCTTATTTCAAGGTAAAGATATCAAATTTTATCAATTGTCAAACATTTGCATGATGGAAACATGAAGTAGCTGGTTGATTTTGATAAGTTGGTTAAGTTGTTGATGTTGAGTTGTTGAGTTTGGTTGCAGGTGCTTGATACATCTAAGTTGCAGAGAGAATTTTTGAGTTTGTGTGAGTTTGTGTAGGTTGAGAAGATAACTTGGTTTCTACCAAGAGAAGGCAGAAAAAGTTGAGAGAAGTTGGAAGCAAGGAGGAACTTGCTTGGTTTGTTGTGTTGGTGTTGTGAAGCAGTAAAGAGGATGGATACCTATCTGAAGAAGCACTTGAGTTTGCAACCTAAAGATTACTCCACTAATGGGAGTAGATGAGAAGATGAAAAAGATGATTGGTCAGAGAAGGTTAAGGATGGATTGTGAAAGAAAGAGGAAAGTTTGCAAGGATAGTCCTATGTCCTTTTTAATAGTGAATGTGAACCTGATGACAAAGAGAAAGATGGAAAAATGCAAAGACAAAAAGAAGATTCAAGTGGAAGCAATTCAAGACATGTTGAAGAGCATAATGAAATGCAAAAACAAGTTTCCAAGGGACTTGGAAGGCTTTTTTTGGTTGGTTGTATGGTGCAAGAGCACCTTATGTTTTTATGTCTCCATCAAGAATTTTTGTGAAATTTGAATTTTTAGATGTAAAGCATTGTAAATGGCCATGGGAGGGCCCATTCAATTGTAATTCAGTCTTTATAGGTGTCTAGAAGGTAAAAAATGAAAGTTTGTAAAAATGTCAAAATATGCAAAAAGTTGCTAAAAATGTAAAAATCGTTTAATAAGGCAAAAAAGGTGCAAAATCTTGCAAAATGTAGAATGTGAAGGGACACCTCATTGGAGAAGGTGATTAGACAGTTGGAAATTGAAAATGTAGTTGCCTTAATGGCTGTAAAATCTATATAAACCATTATGAAGGGCGAGAAAAAACAGATTTTGTATTCTTGAAGACATTTTTAATAAATAAAGACCCTATTTCCTGTATTTACAGAGTTTTATTCATTTGATCAGTAAACTGTGAGATTTATATTTGTTTATGTTTCTTTGGTAGAGTGTTATAAATCTCTTAAAGGGGTTTTGAAAGGTTTTCATCAGTTTTAGGACAAATAAGATTAATTTTTTGCCTGAAAACCCAGCCAAGGGTTTGAGAGTCTTGTAAGAAGAATAACCCCATCTCACCATTGTAGACTTATTAGAATGGTGGGATGGATTCTTGTGAATGTAGTTAGAATTTTTTAAGTGTGTGTTTGTTGACAGGAATAGGGGAGGCAAGAATATGGGATTATGGTCGCTGCCCTTGCAAGAAAACATAAATTTTTTCCTTGAAAGAAGATGGTTTCAAGTTGGCATATGGTGAAGAAACGTGTGTGAAGGCTTGGAATTGATTCTTAAGGAATAATCAGACCTAACATGACATGTTTGAAGAGGCAGAAAAAGTATTTGAGGTTTCCAACATTCATTTCCAATAAACCCCCACCTTTTGAGCATGATTTTAAGCATAGAGAAAAGGTCTCATGTTTTATGGCTTTGGTGAGTGATATTTTTGATAAATATTGTGGATTTGTGAGTTTTATGACTTTATGGTGGAATTTTTTCAGTTATTTTAGGTTGGTGAGTAAGTTAGAGAGTACTTGCTTTGAAAACTAGGCCTATTTGAGGCTCATTTGCTGCGGAACAGTCAATTTTTCTGATATATTTTTAAAAACAAGTATACCTGATATTAAAGTATGTTTAATGAGGCTAAAATGGGTTCCTAAAAATGTATTTATTCTATGGATATTCACTGTGGTTTGCAAGATACACCCGATTTAGTGTTTTGGCACCTACAAGCAAGTTTGGTCTTTGAGTGCAAGAATTTGAGAATATGATAAAACTGAGTTATAAGGCAATGTATGTGGTTTGTTTATGAAAAAATGATGAATTTTAAGGGTGTTTCAAGGTTTGATAAGAGTTATAAGAAAGATCGAGTGAATGGATGTATTTTTGCCTCATTGAAACAAGTTGAAATGAAGGGTAATTTAGTGAATAGTGAATGACTTGGTTGGTTCAATGTTTTTCAATGATGTTATTGTTTTGGTTTAGTCAATTTGAGGATGGTTAAGATGTACTTGAGTCTGATAAAGGTCTAGAATACTAATGTGGTGAGTTGGCTCATTGGTAGCCTTGTAATTTGTAAGCCCATCACAAATAGGCTCATAATGATGATTTGTCACTTTATTTTTGTAAATAATTATATGTCAAGTTTCATTTACAACTAGATATAGATTCCACATATTTTCCTCAACATGTTGGACAGGGTAGAGGGAGGTTTTCTGACAAACCTCAATTTAGATGAGCAGACTTGCCACCACCCATCAACAAGAGAGCATTAGTTGGTCCAAACCTTTTGGTTCTTCCAAAACGTTTAGAAATAGAAACAATAGTGAATCTAGCAGTCACCCCTATTATATGTGATATTTTTGTAGCATTACAACTATTGCTACTCATATCGATTAGATTTCATCTAATCATGTTGGTAGATACTTATTACATTCACAAATTAGCCTTCCTCCTACTGAGGCTACATCTAGTAGTTATGATCCATACATTCATGTCGATCTACCATCACCATATGATATGGCACAGATGAATGACGTAATTATGTATAATGTGTGTGCATGCTCCATCAGTGATTTACTAGCAACATACTAGTTTAATAATGAGGATTATGGGATCCCTTTGGATGTTAAATCAATATATATTAGATGATATTTTGCTAGACAAATGAGTTAGGCTGAGACAAATACACAAGATATAGGGGAAATCAAGATATTCTAGATCATCCTAAGCCCTGCATAGCATGTTTAGATTGATCCTACAACTTGCCCCTCTCAACATATCCCAATTTAGGCTGAGGTTATTGCACCTTATTTTGTTCCTAGCACATATAACACACTTATTTTTGGCATTGATGTTGTACCATGTAAAAGTGTCCCCATGTCCATACATTCTTCTAAGATCAGTAGGATTGGTAGAGTCCTCCAGACTACTGTGTAGGTACAAAAAATTATATATTTTGCGTTCAAAAAAATTCACATGTATATTTAAAATTGTTTCTAAATTAGTTCTAACTCTTGATTGAAATCATACATATTTGAAAAATTCTAGGAGTACGATACTAGTTTTCTAGGCTTTGGAGATTTCCAACATGTTGGCAATCCTATGCATCATAATGAGGTATTTATAATATTTATTGTACATTCACACATTGAAAGTACACAAGTTTTCTAACTTTATATTTACACGTACATTAAACTAGCATATATATATATTATTTCAGTAATAGATATAAAAATACGCTGAGAGATATTTATGTGTAATAAGTAAATTTAGAATATTTCCTTTTTATTGAATTTTCTAATTTGAAGTGTATTAATTCAAAAAAATTATAAAAAAAAACAATCGTTTTTCATTCTTTTTATAATTTTATTTCTATTATTAAAAAAAATGACATCAAAGATTTTTTTATTTATTTTAAATTTCAATATTTTGTATTCAATAGTAAATTTAGGAAAGTTCTTTGTAGTTAATTTTCTAAATTTTAGAAACTTTATATATATATATATATATATATATATATATATATATATATATCTCCTTTTTTAAAAAGATCTTTTTAGTTTTAAATATGTTAATTTAGAAACTTACTTTTATATGAAATAATAAATTTAGATTATTTCTTTTTTACTTAGTTTCTTAGTGTGAAAAAACTGCCACTTGCACGTCAATTTTTACTTGAGGAGTTTTTCTTTACACCCAGCTTGATTCTAATAAATGTATTAAATTTATATATGCACATGTATAGGGCTCGAGACAACCTGGATTAGGACAAGGAATAGGACAACCTAGATCAGGATAGGGATAGAGACAAGGCTCGACATACAATGAGGCAAATTCATCTATTTGTAGCTAGATTAGACATCTTGATTTTTTATGTCACATGTTTTATGCACACATACAATATTATACATTATATACACTTATATGTTTTACATGTATGTGAACAAATTAATTGATTTATAAGGTTTTATGTTTTAAGCTCATAAATTTCTTATATAAATTAAAATGGGTGAACCTTGTATGTATCCTAATTGAGTAATATTTAGTATGATTTGATTTATATGATGCTTCTTACACATCATTTATGAAACATAGAAAAATGTGAGTGTTCAATATGGAATGATTAAAAGGTGTGTGATTTATACACTTATACTTTCCTAATTTCATTAGAAAAAGATATCTCCTAAGGATAGAATTGACTTTCAACCTTGAGGTGAGTCAACTCTATTAGGAGGATTTGTTGTTTTCTTAGGACAAAAAATGACTGAAATGCACTTTTCGGAGATAAAAATAAAATACTTAATGAATTTAATTATGTGATATAAAACTTGAAATGCAAAAATTAGGGATAGCACAAACAAAAACAATTTTTTTTAGGTAGATCTAAGAAGGGCAAACTGATGTGTACGAGGCTCCAAAAGTGGGTGCTAAGTATCCTACAATTACAGATTCGCCCTAGGGTGAATGGGTCTGTGTATAGGATTCCAAAATCTGATTTCATGCAGTCCTCTGATCTCAGATCTTAGCTCATGATTTCTCTAGATTCTACTGTCGAAAGGTTGGAAATAAATTATGTAGGTGAGTTTTTGTAGCTTGGCAACTTTAATGACAACTTTGAAAACTTTGCAAAATTGCTCTTTTGATCCAATTTTAGTCCTTCTTCACCTGCAAATTTGCACATACAAAGAGGGGAAAATGTTTGTTTTTGGGTGAATAGGGGTTTTCCTTGGTCAAACCCCAATTTGGTAATTAAACCTTGATAATAAAATAATGATAAATGAAATGAATTTGATGAATGAACAATGCTATGTCACAACTCACCAAACCCTTAATGGTTTCCCTTAGAGGATTGGAGTGTAACACATCTCTCTAAGGGTTGGATCTTGCATGAATTAGCTTGAATGATTGCTTGATTTGATGCTTGAATGCTTGCTTGAATACTTGAAACCTACATCACAATGTTAGCTCCAAAACATAATATGAACACATATGAATCTACATGATGATATGATCTTGTTTGTTGTTGTAGATGCTTGATAAATTCGCTCTTCAATGCTCTTGGCAATAATATTTTCTCTAGGAATGCTTGCATAAGGTGTATTAGATTTGAATTGATAAAATAACCTTGTATTTATAGGTGTTTATCTAATTTCTCAAAAATTAGATTCCATAAGCCAACATTTGAAACTTGAATTTGAAACATTAAAATGCCTCCAAAAACATATTAAGAATTGGGTCTTGGATCTTAAAGAGGACCTAAAGTCCCAGACACACATAATCCAAGATGTTTTAATTGATGATGGCAATTGTTTAATGCAGGTTTCCCTTTTTGAAAACGAGAATAGTATGGATTTGGAATGCATAATTTAGGTCATTAGAAGCTTAATTAAGTCCAATTAATTAAGGGATCCAAACATAGTGTGAAAATGTGTCATGCCCCCGAAATGGTAACACCAAAATAATATCAAAATACAAATAAATATCAAAATATATTAAATACAGGTATTCTCAATTTAAATATTACTATTATAATTATAATTATCAAAGATAATATTGAAATGGTGTGTGCTCAGGGTCTGCAATGGTCACCTGCAAAGCATCATTTCAGGAGGAACCAGGATGGCTATAGAGGAAATCAACAAGTGGATAACGATGGGGTTTGGCATCCAGATAGATGGGCCCAGCCAAAGCAAGACATTCAAAAAGTTTCACGTGCTGAGGGGTGGGGCCGTGATGGCAGGTGGAAGGAAAATGACAGTTAGGGCTTTAGGGGTTGTTAAAGAAGAGGCGGTTATAGAAATGATGCTTTTCGGAGACTGCAATAGAATGAAGGCAATAATAGAGGGAATGGAGGTCTAGCAAGGAAGGTAGAGGAGGTTCAGGATATAAACCCTAGTAGGAGAAAAAAATTCACTAAGGAAGTTTGGCAAAGGAAGAAGTCTGATTCAAAATGGGAGGAGGATAGGGAAGAGTCGAAGAATGGGGAAGCCAAAAGACCTGTAGTGAAAATTGAGAATGGGATCCCAGGTGGTCGGGCTACCCTGGTGGTGAGTGCAGTTAAGCTTCAAGCGGAAGTTTTAAGATTGGAAAAATTGGGTTTGATTGGGAGATGGTATGTCATGGGTCTCAACTGGGATTATTTGGTTAAATGGTGGAAATCACATTGAGGTGAGGAGCTATAGTTTAAATCTCTTCAGAACGCCTTTTTCTTGGTGATTTGCCCAAATAGGGCACTACGGGAAGAAATAGTGAATGGTGTTTAGGCCCTGGATGGGAGTGGCTTTTATTTGAGGCAGTGGAAGGTGCGCTTTGACCCTTCTTCTCATGTTGTGGAGACATTGCAAGATTGGTATTCTTTGTTGAACCTCCCTACCAAATTTTGGGAGTCAAGCATCCTTGAGGAGATAGGTAACCGTCTGGGAACCTTTGTTTGTGCTGAAGAAAGGAGGAAGGCGGGAGAGGCACAATCCCATGTCCAAATTTGCATGGAAAATAACCTAGTGTGACATCTTTATGAGGAGATTGAATTAATCTCAGACTATGGAAGTTGGATTCAAAAGTTGAAAGGTGACTCTATCACCAAGGATAGTTTAGTGCGACGTCTGGGTTATAGGAGATCATCAAATAAGGCAGGGAGCTCTAAGGGAGTGGAGGTGATTTAAAATAAAGCTTTATCCGAGAAGAAGGGTTTTTCCTCAATAGCTCCAAAGGTTGCTATTGAGAAATCCCCTGTTCAAAAGCAGGCAAAGGAGTCAGTCTTTGTCCCTACACAAAAAAGTGGTTTTTTTGAACTCGCAAAGAGCTATGGAGGACAAGCCAGGGGGGAGGATGTGGTGTTGGAGAATCAAAATTTGTCCCTAGAAGAAAAAATTTCGAAGGTGTTGGAGGTTTTAGGGGAAGATTGTACAAATTTGGAGTTGGCATCGTTAATAGAAGTAGGTAAAGAGTTAGTGGTTTTGGTAGAGGAGGCAAAGGAAAATGCATGGGTGTTTGTGGAGGAAATGGAGATGGAGAATGGGGGGAGGAAGATTTCCTAGAAGGTTTGTCAGCTGGCTATGCAATTGAGAGCCCTCAGTTAGCTGAAAAGAGGAAGTTCTCTCAAAGTTTTGATAATGCAAGATTTAAGTTAGGGATTCATTATAAAGAAATGGCTAAATCCTCGTCGGATTGTGGTGAAAATAAAAAGAGAGGAAGGATCTCTAATTAGGAAAAAAGGAAGTGGGATGGGGAAGCAAATGGGCAACAAAAAATTGACTCCATGATGAAAGTAGGGAAGAGTGATGCTCTTCTTGAACAACAATGAAGCTCCTAACTTGGAATATTAGGGGCTTAAATGCCCCTAACAAATGGTGTCTGGTAAGGCATGCGTTGGAATTTAATCAAGCAAAAATCTATCTTTTTCAAGAAACAAAATTGCACGAGTAGGATCTAATCAGATTTAGCAGGAAATTAAAGCAATGGAAGTGGCTGGGGGTTGGGGCAGAAGGCGCCTCAGGAGGATTGTTAACCATTTGGAAACCTCAGTCAGTTGTGGTAGAAGAAATGTTTGCTCGGAGGCATTGGAAAGTGTGTAGGATAAGAAGTTTGTCCTCTAATCTTTAGTTTTTGCTTATAAATGTTGATGGCCCTTCCTTGAGCATGCTTAAAAGAGTAGTTTGGCAAGAGATTGATGGGTTTCTTAGTAGTTTATAACATGACTTATGCATTTTGGGAGGGGATTTTAATGCGATATTAAGATTTGAGGATAAGAAAGGTGGGGTAGGTAGGATCCTTCAGTCTCAAACAAACTTTTAGAATTTCGTGGAAAGGAATTCCTTGGTAGAAATTTTTTCTAGGAATGGTAGTTTCACTTGGACCAATCGTAGAAAAGGTTTTTGCAGTATTGCAGAGAAGTTGGATAGGTTTTTCTTTAAAGGAAATTTGAGTATTTTTCCCTTCAGTTTAGATAGCAAGATTATCCCCCGAAGTGGTTCTAATCATTTCCCAGTTATGCTCAACATTGATGGGGATAAGGGGCCAGTTCACTGCCCTTTTAAATTTGAGATGATGTGGTTCAAAGACCCAAATTTTTTGGGTCTAGTTAAATCCTAGTGGATTGAGTGCTCTCCAAGAGGCTCCAAAATGTTCAATATTGTTACTAAGCTGAAATATGTAAAGCAGCAGGTTAAGTAGTGGAATAAGGAGTATTTCAAAAACATTTTTGTGGAAAAGATTAGGGTAGAGGAGGAGTCGGAAGCCTTATCAGAGATTTTTTTTCAAGAAGGAATGGATGATGCTTGATTTGAGAAAGAAAAGGAGTTGACAAGAAATTTGAATGATTTGTTCGCGAAGGAAGAGGTCTGCAAAAATCTAGAGAAATTTGGTTGAAAGATGGAGACAGAAATACTAAATTCTTTCATAACTCCACTAAAGCTCAGAGGGAAATGAAATACTAAATTGGGTTACTTGCATTAAGGCGACTGATGGTCATCTTATTGAAGAAATAGCAAAAATTAAAGCCTCGGTGGTCATCTTTCTAGAATTTGCTAAATGACTGGGAAGGTTCGGTTTTGGTTGCTTAGGAAGAATGTCTGAAAGGAATTCCAAATTTGGTTTCCCCAGCTCAGATGGATTGCTTGAATGCAAAATTTTCAAAGGAAGAGATAAAAAAGGCAGTTTTTGATCTCCATTTGGAAAAGGCTCCGGGTCTGGATGGATTCTCCACAGCTTTCTTTCAAAAATGTTGTGATTTTGTGGGTATAGAGGTGTTTGAGGCAATTGAAGATTCTAGGTGTTCAGGAAAGGTTTTAAAGGAGATGAATAACACTTTAATTGTGTTAATTCCTAAGAAGGAGAAACCATAATTATGGGATGAATTTCGCCCAATTTCCCTCTACAATACTATCTACAACATTTTGGCTAAAGTGGTGGCTAATCGTTTGAAAAAACTTTTACCAAGGATCATTTCAGAAGACCAAATGAGCTTTGTTCCAGGTAGATCAATTTTTGATGGGGTGATTATAGGTCAAGAATTCATTCACTCAGTGCAGAAAACAAAAAACCTGCTATGCTTTTGAAATTGGATATCAAGAAAGCATATGACAGGGTGAACTAGCAGTTTCTTTTTAAAGTGCTAGAAGCTTTTGGTTTTCAAAGATCTTGGTTAGATTGGATTTTTCGTTGGATTGCATCACCTCGTTTATCTGTTCTTGTGAATGGGTCACTGGAAGGGTTCTTTGCAGCTTCAAGGGGATTAAGGTAGGGTGATCCTCTGTCCCTTTTTTTTTCATTATCATGGCAGAAGCCTTAGGAAGGGCACTAGAGAAGACCAAAAGACCTGGAGTGGTGAAGGGTATTCAAGTGACAAGTAATTTTCCTTCGATTACGCACCAACAGTTTGTAGATGATATGATGTTGTTCAGATCGACAACGGAAAGAGAAGCTAGAAGGATCAAAGATATTTTAGATAACTATTTTTGAGCTTTAGGACAAGAGATTAGTGTGGCAAAGTCAGAGGTTTTCTTTTTTAATTCTTCCTGCATGAAAGAATTATAAATTCTAAGGATCCTGGGTTTCAAAAAAGGACAATTACCTTGTAAATACTTGGTTCTACCTCTAGAGAAGGGAGTTAAGAGTGGGGAAATCTGGAACTCTTTGATTGAAAGAGTTAAGGAGAGGATCTCTTCTTGGAAGAACAAGTGGTTATCTTGGGTAGGAAGGTTAACAATGCTGAAATATGTGATTTCTGCCCTTCCTATTTATATGATGTCATGTTTGCCACTTTCGGCTGGTATAAGTAAATCCTTGAACAAAATAATGAGATATTTTTTCTAGAAAGGAAACTCGGAGCAGAAGAAGTTTCCCTTAGTGAAATGGAAAAATATTTGTGAGAAAAAGGAGGAAGATGGGGCAGGATTAAAGAATATTCTTTTACAAAACAAGGCACTGGGAGCAAAATTAGCCTGGGTAATACATTCTTAGCCAGACCTCAAATGGGTAAAAATTATTCAAGTGAAGTATTTGGATGATGAACCAAATTGCTTTCTTACAACCATTTCTCTTCCAAAGGGCTCAAGGATTTGGAATTTCATTTGTAATTCCAAGGATCTTATTTTGGATTTTTGAACCTAGGAAGTCAAAGATGGAGGGGAGGCTTTATTTTGGGAAGATTCATGGGGAGGTCTTCCAAAGTTAGTTGAAAATTTGGCTTTAGGTAGGATCAAAGCAAAAGCTACTCAAGTGTGGGGTTTGAAGGTTAGAGATTATGTTGCAGCTTTGCAAACGTCAAATAATAGTTATGTTGAATGGAAATATTTTAGTTAGCTGGGGTTGGCAAATCAAGAGGTGGAGTTAATAGAGAAAAATATTTTGGAAAGGAGAATTTGGAAAAGAAATGGAAGGGATAAGTTGAGGTGGAATGCTTCGGCCATAGGGGAGTATTCAGTTAAAATAGGATATTCTATCCTGGCTTCGTCTGGGGCAAAGTCTCCAAATCTCCCAATACATCTTTGTTGGAACGAGGCTTGCTTGCCTAAAGTAGGAATTTTCACTTGGGCGGCTGCACAGGGCAAGGTGCTAATAGGGGACAAATTTGCTAAGTGGGGCTTTCAGGGCCCCTCCAGATGTTCTATTTGCTATGTAGCTGAAGAGACTGTGGATCATTTACTTTTGAATTGTCATTACACTCAGGCGATTTGGCATTGGTTATGCTCAAAGCTTCGGTTGAAAACTACCCTTCCGTCTAATCTCTTTGATTGGTTAAAATCGTGGCCGTTACTGGGTAAACAATTTATGTTTGGGGATTTGTGGTTGTCGAGTCCGTCGATTGTTTTATGGGAAGTTTGGAAGGACAGAAACAGGCGTATCTTTCAAGAAAAGGAGCTTTCGATCCCCAGGTTACATTGTAAGATTGAATCTAGCATTATTGAATTGTTTAATGCTAGAGTGGAAGATTTGAATCCAAAGAAAGGTAATTTTTTGGAATGGGATGCATGGATTTTGAAGCACTGGTTGGGGTTGAGAACTCCAATTTTTGGGGTTTTTGGAAAGGCTACTTCGGCAGAGGATAGACAGAAAGTGACATGGCTTCCACCAAGACCAGGGTGGGTAAAGTTGAACTTTGATGGGGCTTGCAAAGGTAATCCTAGGCCCTCTGGTGTAGGGTGCATAATTAGAAATTCTAAAGGTGAGATTTTGGGGAGACTAGCGAAGTCTTTACCGGAAGGCACAAATAATGTTGCGAAATTTCAAGCACTTATTTTGGGTCTGAATTTGTGTGCGGATTTCAGGGTAAGTAGAGTAGAAATTGAAGGGGATTCTTCATTGGTGATCAATGCTCTTAGATCTAAACAAATTCCAAACTGGAAGTTATTTGAACTATTGGAAGTTGCTCTAGAAAGGATTGAAAGATTTGATTAGGTAATGTTTAACCATGTATTGGGGGAAGGTAATAAGGAGGCGGATCTATTGTCTAATATTGGTGTCTTAGGTCTAGAGTTAAGAGAAATTGTTTGAGTTGAATATGTGTTTGTGGGAAATCGAGTGGGCGAACCTCCACAGTGGTAGAGGGAATGGGCAAGGTCGCCACGATGTCGTTCGGTGGAGGTCTGAGGTGCCAAGTTGGTAGGCTAGTACGTGGGGAGGAGTTGGCTTGTCAGGTTGACAAGCTAGGAGGATGTTGTCAGATGGATTCATCACATATTCTGAGGCATTGCGATGATAGTTTTAAATGGAAAGAAGAGCTCTCTTCTTAGAGAAGACATCTAGCATGAAGGTGGGTGTACGATTTGTGGTGGATGGCGATGTTTTGGAGAACTAGGCTTATTTATTATAGGAATAACTCTCTTTTTTGCATTTAGTTTTCTGTGAATTTGGGTGTTGGTCATGGGTCTCTTTGTCTCTTCTATTGAACATATGTGGTGAGGGGAAAAGAATGCTGAAGAGTTCCAAATTTATATTGAGGTTTCGGTGGTGGGCATTGCTCAATTTGGGGCTGGCACCCCAATCTCTTTGAGGTTGTCGACAAGGCAAGCTTCCTTTAGGGAGGTCACTGACCAATGTTTGAATAGGATTCTAGTGAACTATGATCCTTTGGTGCTCGCGACTGTGAAGATGGTGTTGGGTTCTAGCCATATGGAGTGCAAGGAGTACATGCAAGATAACCTACATGTTTCTTCTTGTTTTCTTGTCTCCCTTCTAGAAATTTTGGAGTTGAAGGCGGAAGCAAAAAGGTTGTTGGTCAAGCTATTTAGGAAGGATCTATTTGAAAACGTTGACGAGGTTCTTCGGGTGGTGAGTGAAGGAAGAGGTTGTCTGCAGGCTTGTGACATGGAAAGGGTGCATTTAGAGGAGACAGTGAAAATTTATCCCTTCCTTCTAGATTTGCAAGGTTTGGGTTTGATGTGACATTGGTCGATTGCGGCAGTGGTAATGGCAATTATCTTTCTCAAGAAATTCTTCAGGTTAATGGAAGTTGATAGTGTGGAGTGGAAAGCAAAATTTGAAGATTTTGCTAAACTGAACAAATTCTTGTAAGGTGGAGAAGTTTGCTCTTTGGTCGGTCGTAGTTTGCTATGGTTTTTCCATTTTTTGGTGGTTATGGCTACGTAACGCCATTAATTGGGTATGGTTTGGTTTGGTTCTGGTTGTCTTGATATGTAGAGGCCTATAATGGGGTCTGGTTTTGTGCAATTATCTGATCTCATTGTGGTTTTTTGGCTTTTTGCATGTTTTGATAGTTAATCTGAGGGCTGGTTCTCAGTGGTTTTCATTTTTCCCTCTTACCTGCTTGGCAGACGGGTGTACTTCGGCATATTTTATTAATAATAAAAATTGGCTTATGTATCAAAATTTTTTATCAAAGATAATATTATAATATATATAATATTATAAATAATGAAATATAAATATTGAAAATTTAAATAATAAAATAAATATTAAAAATATATAAATTTAATATAAACAATAAAACTGATTTATAAGTATAATCCTAGAATAAGAAGCACATAATATACAATAATATTATAATTATCAAATACAAAATTGTAAATATGATATAAGGGACATTACATGTGAATTGTTACAAGGAATAATAGTAATTATGCCTAAAAATAAGCTTACTCATTTTAAGAAATCGATTCATTATATTTGAAGGTTGACTTATATTCAAATCAGTTTATTATAAAGACATAACTTTCCCTAAAGATGCAACTGTTGAACAAGAAAGGGAACGTGTCACTTGGCAATTGAAGGTATAAATGATCAAAATTTATCCAGCAAGAGATCATGGATGGAGACAGACATATTCATACATTTATTCTAGAAGATCAGGTCACTCCTAAGGGAGTAGAGTGATCATCATCTTGATTGCACATTCATAAGGATAAAATCAAACACACAGTCCCAAGGAAATGGCATGAATTAAGTGTATCTAAGCAAAAACAATGATCAAGACTTGGCACCAAACTGTTAATGTGTTTGCATGTAATCATTGGGAAAATAAAAAATAGCATCTATGTTATGGTGCCTATTATCCACCTTTAAAGTATCATCAGTTGTAGACTATATATATATATATACATTCTCTACCTAGTAGCTTTGAAGCTAATTTACTTGCTTATAAGTAAATATCTTTATCAGTTCATATATATATATAAGAACTGATAAAGATATTTGCTTATTGTTTCTATACCTACAATACAGCCTAAATAAATAAGTAAATTAGCTTCAAAGCTACTAAGTAGATAATGTCCTTTTAAATCAAAGGGTTTAAACTATCTTGAAGAAAACCATTAAGGATAAAGTCATCCTAATTCCATAAGGGGACATTACAAGTGGTATCAGAGCATAATCCTGCTATCCTGTGAAAGAATAATTAGTGCAAAAGAAGACACTCAAGAAATAACAACATTCAAAAAGACTTTACAAGGGAAACTTGTGTCACAAGTGCAAGGGAATTTGGGAGCTGGAACATAGATGCAGACAAAAAATAAAATAAGCACACAACATGGAAACAACCTCTAATCAAGTGTCGAGAAATGAAGATAAAGAAGGCCCAAATAAAAGAATAAGATACGAAGAAGGAAGTAAGGAAGGGAGCAACTCTTCCAAGAAATGAGCTGAAGGAATTAAAATTTTGCAAGGAACCACATCCTTCTTACCATGACTGAGAGGAACTAAGGAGGAAGTACTTTGCCTTGATTGCAGGAATGTACGGAAACTAGGGCACCACTATTGTCAAAAGATGTTACAAGGATATTGCAAAGGGAGACAAAAATGAAGTCCTCTTCTAGATACTTCACCTAGGAGGGGACAAGATGAGCCCACTTGGGCCAAGGGGGTACTTGCCTCTAGGGTATCTGAGGGTACTTCCTTTGGGTCTAGAGGATTTGAGCCACCAGAACAATGAGGTCCTCTTCTAGATGCGCCACCCAAGAGGTGACAAGTTGAGTCCACAGGGGCCAAGGGGGTACTTGCATCTAGGGTATCTAAGGGTACTGCCTTTGGGTCTAGAGGAGTTGAGCCACCAGGACAATGAAGTTCTCTTCTAGATATGCCGCCCAAGAGGGGACAAGATGAACCCACTTGGGCCAAGGGGGTACTTGCCTCTGGGGTATCTGAGGGTACTGCCTTTGGATCTAGAGGAGTTGATCCACTAGGACAATGAGGTCCTCTTCTAGATACGCCACCTAAGAGGGCATAAGTTGAGCCCACATGGGCTAAGGGGGTACTTCCCTCTAGGGTATCTGAGAGTACTACCTTTGGGTCTAAAGGAGTTGAGCCACCATGTGTTCTATAATGGAGGATATTGTGTCCTATAATGGAGTACATTGCGTCCTATAATGGAGAACATTGTGTTCTATAATGAAGGAAATTGTGTCCTATAATGGAGGAAATTACGTCCTATAATGAAGAACATTGTGTTCTATAATGGAGGACATTGTGTTCTATAATGGAGAACATTGTGTTCTATTATGGAGGATATTGCATCCTATAATGGAGGACATTGCATCCTATAATGGAGGACATTGCATCCTATAATGGAGTACCTTTGTGTTCTATAATGGAGGACATTGTGTCCTATAATGGAGGACATTGTATCCTATAATGGAGTAACTCGTGTTCTATAATGGAGGACATAACGTCCTATAATGAAGAACCTTTTCTATAATAGGGGGTACCAAGTAGACCCAAAGGGGCCAAATCATAAGAGAAAGGGAAAGGGTTGGCATGATGGATCGTAGGCTCCCCATCAAGTCATATTCCCCCACACTCTCTTATTATTGAGCCTTCTAAGGATACTAGGATGCCTTGCGATCAAATCAACGATTAATCATGAATTACTAATATATAAATCTATTACTTAGTGTTATTGGGGGTGAATGGTTATGATCTACTAACACATATGATTATGATAAATGGTTCTAATTTGTGTGAAAGCCTCAATCAGGACTTCAATCAGGCGAGACATATTCTCCAACCCACTTATTATTTAGGTTAAGGATTTAAGGGAAAATTTAGGGCATTCCCAATTAGGGACTAAGATATATGATCATGTCAATCTTATGTTGCTTGAGGACAAACAAATTTGGGAGGGTAGGACTATCATGCCCCCGAAATGGTAACACCAAAATAATATCGAAATATAAATATAGGTAATCTCAATTTAAATATTACTATTATAATTATAATTATCAAAGATAATTTTACAATTATAATAGTTATATATAACATTATAAATATTAAAATATAAATATTGACAATTTAAATAATAAAATTAATATAAACAATAAAACCAATTTATAAGTATAATCCTAGAATAAGAAGCACATAATATATAACAATATTATAATTATCAAATACAAAATTGTAAATATGATATAAGGGACATTACAGGCAAATTGTTACAAGGAATAATAGTAATTATGTCTAAAAACAAGCTTACTCATTTTAAGAAATAAATTCATTATATTTGAAGGCCGACTTATATTATAAAGGCTTATATTCGAAACAGTTTATTATAAAGACATAACTTTCCCTAAATATGCGACTGTTGAACAAGAAAGGGAATGTGTCACTTGAAAATTGAAGGTATAAATGATCAAAATTTATCTAGCAAGAGATCATGGATGGAGACAGACATATTTGTACATTTTTTCTAGAAGATCAAGTCGCTCCTAAGGAAGCAGAGTGATCATCATCCCGACTGCACATTCATAAAGATAAAATCAAACACATAGTCCCAAGGAAATCACATGAATTAAGTGTATCTAAATAGAGACAACGATCAAGACCTAACACCAAACTATCAATTTGTGTTTGCATGTAATCATTAGGAAAATCGAAAATAACATCTATGTTATGGTGCCTATTATGCACCTTTAAAGTATCATCAGTTGCAAACTATATATATATATATATATATCAAAACTGATAAAGATATTTGCTTATGATTTCTATACCTATAATACAACCTAAATAAGCAAGTAAATTAGCTTCAAAGCTACTAAGTAGAGCATGTCCTTTTAAATCAAAGGGTTTAAACTATCTTGAAGTAAACCATTAAGGGTAAATTCATCCTAATTTCATAAGGGACATTACAAAATGTAAAGTACATTTTTCTACACTACATTTAGCCCCCAATTTAGTGAGAGTATGAGCCTACGCACAGACTCACACTAAAGTAGACAAATATACGTCAAGAGGGGTCCAAGTGCACAAATGTCAATGGGATAGGACGACAAAGATCAAGGGGGTTGTGCAAGCCTGCAGGATTTGACAAATCAACATAAGCACAAAGGGACACACATGATGTATGATATGAAGCAACATGACAAGATACACAATCATAGAATGTCAAAATTGATATGAAAAGAAAAATATGGATGGACTAGCAAGTTGCATTATGTCACATCCATTAAATACACTCATAAGGATACAAAATCACTTATGAAACACATGGCTCTATAGACAAGCAAGTTGTGTTATTCTAGGTGGCTATGAAAAATACACTCACAAGGGCTAGTGTAGTCCGATATACACTAGGCAAGCCTAATTAAGTGAGAAACACACACTAGGTCTACAAGGTGTGAACCCACAAAACAAGTGGTGATGGGCAAGTCATGCCAAGTCTATAGGCTCCCATACATCAACCATACCAAAAGTTATACTCTCTAATAACTTTGATAAGGTGCCACATTAAATGGTCATGCTTCACAAGGCTAGCAAGCTACATTATTCTAGAAACTCATGGAAAATGATCAAGATATTATGCCAATGCTACACTAAGCTCAAGCCCTATGAACAAAGTGAAGCAAGAAATGTCAAAATGTCAATGAAACTCATGCCAAGATGAAATAATGCCAATAATTCCAATGTAATAATGCCAATATAAAGGTCACACTTCCTAGGAGATGTATGATATCATCACTAAGAGGGAACCATGCAAACAATGAGTGAGGGACAATATAGAGGAAGGGGGATATCATCACTTGGTATGTTGGTATTTTAATTAGAAAGAGAGGAAGGGGGATCCTTGAAAATAATGCACACCTCCCAAAAACTAGTTATCCTTGCCCCCCCAAGTGTAGAGACAAAGACAACCACCAAGGACTATCATGTTGTTGCCATGAGAAATATGGTTGCACCTAAGATTATACCACCATGAATGATAACGAGCAAGACACGTAAAGCTACCAATGCTACATAGTGATGAGCAACATGATAGGATGAAAATAAATTAGAGGAAATAGGTGCATCAACACAAGGAAGAGCACCACAATCCTTAAGATGTTGAATTTTGTTACTCAGGCTTTACATTCCTTGGTAGAATGACCATGCACTTGATGATATGCACAAAATGAGCTCTTTTTTGTATAATTTCTTTTGTGTTCTTGGAGGAAGAGTAATCAAGCGGGATTTGAGAAGCCTCAACAAGATACTCTCTTGATCAATAGTAGAAGATGTTCCCGATTGATGGGGAAAATTAGGGCTTATCAAAATCAAGATAAACCACTAGAATTTCCCACCAAAAATCATTATAATTTGATGTGATTATGAGGGCAAAAAGATGCAAATAGCAATCAGAACTTGACCCTAACTGTTATAGCAACTATGATGAGAGTTTTAGAGCTCAAAGAGGTGTGTACCTTGCTACAAGAAGCTCGTTTTCAGGGCACAAAGGACTCATTCGCCTTTAGTGGCGAATGGGTCCCTATTAGGGTTCTTGAAACTGAGATATGGGTTGTTTTCATTGATGCATGCACTCTTAGATTCCTCTTGGTTATTAGCTCACAAAAACCTTTACTTAATTTTGTAGCTTCAATTCTTCGCTCTTGCACTTTGAAGGTCAATCTTTCAACTTGACAAATTTGACAATTTTGCTCTAAACTTCTTCTCCACTTTATCTTCAATTTGTAAATCTGCAAACACACACTCAAGGGAAGAAAAACTTGTTGATTGTTAGTGAATAGGGGTTCTCCTTGGACAAACCCCTTGTAGGTAATTAAACCAAATGATGAGATAATGAAATTGAAGCATGTAACATGAAATGATGCAATGTAGATACCTTGTAAGATGTCTTGTAATGCAAATCTGTAAACTAGCATGAAGTGGCCATGAAGAATGTAGATCTTGATCCTTGAATATGATGTGAACAATGCTTTCAATAGATCTTCAATGCTACATCAACTATCTTAGCTCAACAACATGCCTGGATGCCCTAAACCCTTGTCATGATGATATGATCTTGAATTGCTGCAATAAACTCTTGATAATCTGCCTTGAAATTCCTTTAAAAATTCTCTTGTGATTCTCTATAATGCTCTTGTGAATGTACTTTTGAGTGCTCATGAAAATCTAGGATGAAACTATGTGAATTAACCCCATATTTATACTAAATTAGGAGATTAACCCTGAAATTCAAATAATTCAAGCTAACATCGGATCTTGAGATAAACATTATTATATTCCCACCATAATGAAATTCAAAAAGGGGGTCCTTATTAAGAGAGGACCCATTCGATACCTAGGGAAAATGGGTCCTGATACTATTTTCCAGGACCATTCCTTTGAGGGATGAAAGATCACCAAAAATCCATGTAGAATCTACTAATAAAGGGGGGTCCTATAGAGGGAGGACCCATTCGCCACCTAGGGTAAATGGGTCCTAACACCAATTTCTAGGACATTGATTTTGCCCAATTAATTTTTATGCAATTTGAATTATGGGTTTTGGGATAGATCTTTGAGAGGTGTCACAAATAAGGCTTAAATTTGGATTAAAGGGGCTACTTAACTCCAATTAGCCACAATTAATTACAAGGACCCTAGATAAATGTGAAAGTGTGTTACAACACTTTACAATGCTTAAATAAGGTACACATTAAGTTTGTTTTGTTAAAAGAGGGCCCAAGATCAATGTAAATGTGTTACAACACATTACAACATTAAAACTAGGCAAAATTAGGTTAATTTAATGACAGTTATTCCCAAATCAAGTAAGGAAAAAGGATACTTTTTGTGTTACTACAATTCCCTTCTTTTGTGATAGAGATATTTCTTGCTTACTAAAAATTGTAATATATACACAATACTCTCTAGATTGTGAGGTTTTGTACTCTCCCTTAAAGGAGGGTGAAAAATCTAATGAACCCCAATTATCACTAAGACACGTTTGAAGATGAAGCAATATTTGTCCTAGGAGTGTTTTGTGTGACGACATTGATATTAAGTGAAGGTTTCATTGATGCTTCCAATTTTTTGGAATGACAATAACCAAGACCTCTTGTTTTTCCTTGTAGGGTAAGCTCTATAGGGACACAAATACCTTGTTCTTTAACACCACATCCTTTTCCCTTATAGCCAAGTTGTTTCAAAATATCATAACCTCTTCCATAAATTTTTTTTGTTTCTTTTGGATTTGATGGTTTCTCATGATCACACTCATCATATATGGATGTATAATTTATGTTTTCCTCTTCTTTGCTAAAAGTTGTGGACACACATGCTTTTGATGACTTGGCTAGTGTTGATATTATGTCAGATTCTCTCTTTTCTTGATTTGTGTGTAATCTTGTATTCTCCCATGAATGTAGGTGTAAAATCCAATGATCCCCAATCATCGTCCAATAGTTTTGTTATTGATGACAAATACTTCTCTTCTTCTTCTTGTATCAGTTCCACTTTTGTAGTCAGTGTCAATGTTGTAAGAGGATTTGTCATTCTTATTTTTGTTGGTATGTGGCGACTGATCATGCTATACTGTATAGCCCACTTTGATCGTGTAAACCTTGTTGTTGTAAACATACGCCAATAGAAGATGTAACGTTGAAGGAGCCAATTCATTGCATGAATCCAAGGTCTGCCTAGGAGAAGATTATATGATATTTATTGAGGCATAACATGAATAGGAGTTTGCAATGTTACCTTTCTTGATTTAATAGGTAATGTTATCACACCAAGTGCTCATTTCCCCACATTATCAAATCCATGGATAGATAAAGAATCATATTGAATTTGACTCTGGTCTACTCCAATATTATCTAGAAGGCTTACACTACAAACATTGAGTGTTGAACCATTATCAATGAGGGTAATTCCTTGTGCCACATTCATTAACAATAACCACTATCATCAAAGCCTCATTTTTTTTGCACTTCTAATGGAGGTAACTCATCTCAATGAAAGGTAATGTCTAAGTTGATCGAGTTCATACCTTGAATCAAGATCGCTACATCATTTGGTTGTGCACTAGGAGGGATAACAAGTTGTTGCAAAGAATTTTGAAGCATGCCATGGTAAAGAGGTGATGCTTGAATCAAATTCTAAAGGGAGATCTTAGCAGGGGTGTTACAAAGTTGTTCCACAAGATCATACTCCTTTCCACTATGCGAAGGTAAATGAGGGGAACTAAGAAAAATGGGTTGCGGAAGTGGTATCGATGTAGGGATGGTTTATGGTTTCCTATTGTTCCTTGTGTTATATGTATGAGCCTCTTGGTTGTTGTGAAATATTGTCACTAGTGAGTTGCCTTGCAAAATTTAGGACAACTCCTGGAGGTAATGGTTTGTGTTGATGTGGTCTTATGATAAGAAGTGGCTTAGGAGGTCCAATAACTAAAGGACTCTTAGGAGGTTCAAAAGGAATATGAGGTGGTCCAATGATTAGAGGACTCCTAGGATGTCGAAAAAGAATCTTAGGTGGTCCAATAATTAAGGGAGATCTAATGAATACTTGTGCATTCATAACCTCAATGAATGTGATTTCTTGTTGATGACTTTCACAAGAGGGAGGATCTAAGGTGAATTAGCATGTTCATCTAAGCAAGCCTTCTTGTCATCTTTATGTCCAATAATATCCTCCCAAATAGGAGAGTTCTTAGGAGAGAAGCCAACAAGATTCTCATGATGCTCAATGGTTGATTCTTCTAACACCAAGACACCTTCATCACAAGTAGGAGAGGTATTGGGGAAAAGAACAACTAGGATTGTCATTATTTTCAGTGCTTGCATCTCCTTCTATCAAAATGCATCTTCTTCTATCAAATCATTCTCACAAATGGGAGAAATATTGGGAGATGAATTAAGAATAGGCAAAGTTATGTTAAGGAATGTGTTAACCATTTCATCTCCTCGTGTCATCATATCTCCCCAAGTGGGAGAAGTAAGGGGAGAGGGACAAACAAGATTCTCATGACATTTGATAATTGAATCTTCTAACATGAAGATACCTTCATCACCAGTAGGAGAGGTATCGGGAGAAGAACAACTAAGATTCTCATGATTGACTATGATTATGTTCTCTTGTATCAAATCATCCTCATAAATGGGAGAGATATTAGGGGTTGAGTGAAGGACATGCAAGGTGATATTGAGAAATGTGTCAATGATTTCATTCTCTTGCACTACGATATTCTCATAAGTAGAGAAACCACTTGGAGGATGACTAATACGCTTGTGAATGATCGTAATTTGTTTCCCTAAACTGTGCTCATAACTAGGTAGATTATACTTATACAAGCCATTCTTTACCATATCAAAACCTCATCTTTGAAAAGGAAATATGCTCTATTTATGCAAAAATGAGAAGTAATCTATCCAAAATATGCAATGCTTCATAAATGTAAACAAATGTCCTACAAATCTAATGATTTTCAATACAATTTTTTTTCAAATTTGCAACAAATTAAGCAAAATGACTCTTTTATTGCACCAATTAATTAAGGGACCCAAACATAGTGTGAAAATGTGAAGGAGTAAATTTTTCTATACTACAATTTGAATAATATACCATAGAAAATCTAAGTTTTCTAGATTTCATTCTAGTGTTTGTCCTAGTCATAGTAATCTTTGAATAATGATTGATTATCATGTAATACCATGAATTTATTCTATTATTCCATATGAAAAACATAATGAGAATGAGGTTACACATTGTATTAATAATATTGGTCATGAAAACATCACTCCTACATAAGTAAGGTGTTAATGGAAGTTTAGAATAATAGGAGATCCTCTAAATTGTTCAAAAAAGTTTTATAAACCCAACTTCCCAAGTTACATCCCATTAAACCTATTGATATAGTTATATAAATGTGTAAAATGGCCTTATGGCTCACTATCTTTGTGACTATATCATAAATACATAAACATTGATAAGAAGATTTATGCAACTCTAGATAAAATTAAAGATCTTATTAAGAAGAAGGTGATACAAGTTGAGGATATCAATGGTTACATAAGCATATTATATTTATGACCTTATTATACAAATGGTTACTCAAGATCTAGTGAAAAGATAACTAATAGTTGTATAAGAAAATAACATATACATGGAAAACTAAATGGATAAATTTCTTACAAAGGATATATCTAAATCTAAATTCTAAAAAAAAGAAAAGGATATTTCTCCAAAAATTGCACAAAAAATTCCATCCTTGAATGTCACCTTTATTCATGAAAAAAAAATTGTGGATCATACTTCTCTTATGTCAAATATTAAAGAAAAAAAAATCTAAGAAAAATAATTTCAATGATACATCTTATGGTTCCATTTTATATGCATTTCTATTCTTATTTACACATTTTATTTTATACATTCTTGGGGATATTTTTAAAATTTTCATAGGGTACACACACTCATGATATTCCAATGGGGAGGCAAGTGGTAGTATTATTCATCCTTTATATACACATTATCATGTTATCATTCTTTAAAATTTTCTAATCTTTATCTCTTTGCTTAATTATATTTGTTCCTTCATGATGCATATAAACTCAATGGGGGAATTTTATTACTAATTATTCTTAAATTTTATTCATAGTTCACAAGTACACTCTATATCATTGCTCCAACTATTCTTCTTACATTTAAGCTTGTCTTTTTTCTTCTTCTAAATTGGTGTTATTTTGTGTATAGATTCACATGAACACTAAAGCATGGGAAAATTTTAAGGATAAAAAGTGCACACCTTGCACACATTAACCCTTTGTTTTACACCACGTTGCACGAGTGTCTCGATTGCATGGTTTTAGCACACCATTTTAAATGGTTTAATGCTTTTAAATTGCTAAAATTGACTCTCAGAAAGAAAAAGAAAAAAAGAACTCACCCTTAATAGAAACTTTATAGATCTCAAACTATTTTTTTTTATACTTGGGTTGAACTTACAAGCAAGAAAATGATCTAGGTTACTTTACTATAATAAATTAAACGATCCTTTTTCAACCATGTCTCCTTCATTTTTTAAACGATCTAGATCTTATTTTTAATCTCCATGTGTGTAGTTTTAATATAAACAACTTGAATTCATTTTTCTTCTTCAATAGAATTTTAAAAAAAAAAAATTAATCACACGATCTCATTAAAACAAGCTTCCAAGTTGGAACCCCAAGAAGAAATTTTACATCTAAGATCTAATGGATAAAGGAGAAATCAATATTAATATAAGAGGAATGAACCCACCCTATAAAGTGAAAAATTAGTGATGCAAGATATCAAAATAGGCTTTAAAATTGACTTAAATATAGACCAACATATCCCAAAAAAACCCATCCAAATGCCTAAAATCCTTGCATGTGACTTTAGGTCTAAATCCTAAGATCTTTGATCTAGTATTTGAAGTCCCAAAAGTTTGTACAAATCTAATAAGAGTCCAATTTTCATTACACTTGAAATTCAAATATCTACGAAAAATTTAACAAATTAGTTCTTGAATAAATTCAATCTAGAGAAATATGAATACCCAATCCAATATATAATTTAATGATGGACCCAGAATTATATAAAAATACACGATACATCCTACAAACAACCACGTCTAAATTTTTTAAAATCTAAATGTACCACCATCTAATCCAACAAAATATCCAAATATAGATCACAACATGGAATGAAACTATTTGAATTCAATATACTTTAAAATATTTTTAAACTTAGATCCAAATGATATAACATGTGTATATATATCTAGCCATAGAAAATTTACATAAATAACTTAAAGCTCTTGGTACATATAATTTGGAACCTCTCTATCTTTTATTATCTCTAAAATATTTTTTTGATCTTCAATAGACAACCTCCACTTTTTTCACCATGTCCTCTTTTTGGTAAAGTTTCAAAATTTATTCTCATTACTGTAACTAAGTGACTATAATGTGGAACATTTTGTCCTAGCATATAATCAATAAATATAATTCCATTTTTATATATCTTTATTTGTTGATAATATGTTCCTTCAACAATGATTGATCCAATGGGATACTCTTGTTCATCACCATCTATCATTGATTGTGACAATTTTCATTTTGGTTGTGTACATCTTAGTAGATAGTAATCAACACCTTTTGTACTATTAGGATCTATAACCACAACGAAAATATCTTCTATATACACCATGTAGTAAACATACACATGATCAATTAGAGTTTTAAGAAGTCATTCAAATATTTCTAATCATGCTCAACTTAGATAGAATATAAATCAATTTTAAGTTAAAATTTAATTTAAAAATTTAAATTTTACCTATAACATCTAAATCAAATACACGTTCAAAATCAACTGAATATCTAGTGTATCATAGACTACAATGTCATTATCTTCAAAAGGAGGTATTCATATTAATTGTTTTAGTTCCAATTGTGAAACATACCCATCTCTAATATTCTCACATTGTAGAATATTTGCATTGTTCTCAATGCAATCAACACAAAAATATGATTTTTCTCACTTGAATAGCAAGAGGCTTGCTATGTCCTGCAGTCATGACTTGATTTAAAATTCTAATACCATTAATTGTTTGAAAATTACAAGGATTTGATCGATTAATATCTGTAAATTTCAAATATCTAATTAAGAAGTGTATAAATGAAAATTTAATTCATGTACACTTTCAAATTTAAATAACAAATTCAATTATGTACCTTTAACTTCCAAAAATAGTGTTAAGAATTTAAAAAAGAAATTAAATTTGTATTTTGTATGTGTTACTTGCAAGTTCATGTTGACAAAGTGCATTCTTCAACATGCTCTTGCTCCATCGTGCTCTCCCTTTCCATGTTCACTCATAAAATTCCACAAAAAAATTATGTTACTTGTAGCATGTTGTTGGCTTAATCAATTAAAAGCTTTTGGAGACTTAAATTGTTCTATGAAGTTACAAACAATTTCATTCAAACCAAATTAGTTAAAAAACTATGTGTAACATATAAGTAACTAAACAATTCAAGTCTTAAAATTAAATAAATTTAATTATATAATTTAAAAAATAAATAAATCAACACTTACATATTATTTGTATAGTGTCATTTTTATTGAAAGAAACATGAGAGTGGTTGATCCAATATTCAATTGCCTATTTCTTTACATCTTTTGAAATTCTATATTTTTGGGGAACTTTACAAATATTTACCCAATTATTTTTAATATTTTCATCTAATCTATTTCTCTTTGTAATATATCTTTGAACAATTCTCCAAGATATATTTAGTAATTGGGAAATTGCTCGAGCTTGCCTTCTGTGTGATAATTTCTTCTTAGAAATTATAGTCATCAATGCTATATGTGCAACACTTAAATCAATAGCTCGACTCTTTCTTTCAATACAATTCAGTGTTTTTTGCAGGTATTCAATAATTTTTTGTTTTAATGAATTTGATGGATTTTTCTTATTATCAACCTCTAACAACTCTAAAATAGGGGTCATTTTTTTCACTTGAATACCTTTGCACATAATTGTGCTTTTCCAATTAGATATTTTCTCTTCAAAAAATTCATCCCATATTCTTTTGGAGTGTAATTTTATTTTTCTTTCAGATAACATATCTTCAAGTGAAATCTCCTTGAAAAGGGAATCCTCATCCATCTCCATCATATTTTCCATGCCATACAAAAAAATTCTATCACTACATTAACTCGGTCATCAATGATTTTAATGGGTTGTTCTTGAGTAGATGTTCCTTCATCCTTTTTTTGGTCTCTCTTTTTCAATCATGCAACTTGATCTAGTCCTTTTATTCCCTATCACAAAATTTTCAAGTTTGAATTCACTTGCATACAAATGTACACATAAATATATACTTTAATGCAAATTCTATTTTTGATAGATAGAGATCTCTATTCAAAAAATTGTACTTTAGAAAATAACTAAGGAGAGAAAAGAAGAGGAAGAGAGAGAGAGAGATAGAGAGAGAGAGAGAGAGGGTAGCACTATGGTCATACCCCCAAGGTAGAACCTAAGAGAGATCTAGGTATCTCAGGAGAGAGAGAGGATAGGTATCCAAGGAAAGAGAAAGGTTAGCTTACTATGGTAGAAGGAGACAAGGAGAGATGAATCCAACTCATAGTTAGATAGTTTCTTAATGTACAAGATAAGACTAATAGAATAAGATAGAGAGAGAGAGAAGTATCTAAGGAGAGATATAGAGAGAGGAGGTATCCAAGGAGAGAGAGAGAGTTTGGCTCGCTATGGAGAGAGGGAGAGATGAAACCAACTCATAATTCTAATTTCTTAATATACAAGATAAGATTAATAAAATGAAAGAGAGTGAAGCATTTAAGGATAGATAGAGAGAGTAGGTATCTAAGGAGAGAGAAGAGAGAGGGTATCCCTACATGTACGATCTAGAATGAGAGAGGGAGAGATGAGAGAGGAATATATAAGGAAAGAGATGAATAAAATTCATGTGAACATTCAAATCCTCCAATTTTGCAGAGAAAATTGGGTCCACGATTCCCTGTAAAAAATTAGGTATGCAGGACCTTACGAAGGTCTGTAGTTTGTGAGACTTTTACATGCACTTATCCTTATGGGTTTTTCAATCAAACTTTCATTGACTAGATCTTTGCAAAGCTTTTCTTAGCAAACTCCTTTAAGACTCTTGGCTAAGAGTCCTTTAAGTACAATCATGACCATGCAAACATTTTCCAAGATTTATAGCATAGTATTGGATATGAAGCTTTATGGGTAGCTACAACACAAGAATATTGAATTATAAAGGTAGAAAAGCTTCAGAAGAGAGTCCTAGTGAAATATCACATTTATACACTCTGTATTATCATTGTTGAGGTGTGGCAACAACCTTCAAAAGTATTATAATTTTGTATCTTTAGCAAGGCCTCTAACATTGTATCAAAACACTTGTTTTAGAGGTTGGTGAGATGGAAGTCTCCGAGAAAAAGCTTTGGGTTAATCTCATACAACTGTATTAGGAGTAATATTAGAGTCAAACAAGAGCTGCTTTAAAATGATGAGCTCTTTGGCATTTAGTTTTACAATGACAAGCTTGGAAACATAATTTAACAACTTACTAATGTAGAGGATGTTGCATCATGTCTTTAGTTTTCATACATCTTTTCTGTTTAATGGTGTGGTCCTCCTTGTTCACTACCACCAGAGTTTACCAAGACAATTGATGGTCTAGCCTGATTTTTCAGCTTCAGTAATTTATTTTTAACATAGTTAAATTGAGGTTATGATCTTCAATACCCCCAAAAGTTGGAGACTTTGTGGAGGTGGGTGTGTAGAGCTTTAAGGAAGTCGAATGGTCTTCTACCATTTTTTCTTCCTAGAGTTTTGTGATCATTGCTTTAAGCTCGGATTGGTGTTATTCATCATCTTTGAAACCTCTACTCTTGTTCTTCCTTTTAAATCCTTTGTTACTCAATTTTTTCTTGGTTTTATTATTTTTTATTTGATCTGCTTGATTCAAGGTTAAGTGGTTTGTCTTTGTGAATTTGAAATTTATTACCTGCCACCCTCAATTTAACCTATTGATTTAATTGTGTCTTAGTTTAACCCTCGGCCTTGTGTGTTGTGGAAGTGGTGTGTTTGCATTTATTAGGATTGTACATCTCGTACCAGTTCATACCTCTTTCGAGCCATTTGGCTCATGGGAGATAGAGCCAACAAATGTAGTGATGTTGGAAATACATAGCAATTAAATGAGCCCCTACAAAATGTTAATAAGAAAATCATTAAGGAAAATGGATGTTTCAAGAAACATTCATACAAGGATGCGGTGACTGCAGATGAGGGTGTGGAAGTTTTCCCACCATCTATTGTGTTTGTTGCCAACCATGGAGGAGGTTAGTTGGTTAGGGACATCAATATGAGAGGTGACAAACTATTGGAGCCCGAGGCAAATGGAAACAGGGGAAAAGGAAATCGAGGTAAGATGTCTTCTAAGCCCAAGATTCTCTCCATTTATTTGAATGATGACATGCTAAAAGCTCTAAAAGTAGAGGAAACATGATTAAGGAATATTGTAGTTTTCTTTGTCTATTTAGATGTCAAGTTGCTTCCATCTTGCAAATTCTTTTATAAATGGATTGCCTCTATGTGGGGAAAAAAGGGGTATTCATGTTTTGTTCTGCATGATGATTCAAAAAGGGTTATTTGTGGTTTTCATGTTTTGTTCTGCATGATGATTCAAAAAGGGTTATTTGTGGTTTTCTTTAGGAGTCATGGAATGCAGGAAAGAGTGGTAAAAAAAGAATATTGGAATGTTGGACAGTCAATGTTTACAATTTTCCATGGTCTCTATAGGACAACATTGAAGAGGTTGTTGTTAGGTCAGCTCCTAATTGGATTGAAATAAAGAATGTCCCCCTAGACTTGTGGAAGTTCATTCCCACTATTTTGAAACTAGGTAGTAATGTCATGCAAGTTGAAGAGTTGAGGGTTACCCTCCCCCATCTTAATGCTAGGGTTTTGGTCTATTTGTCTCCTAATACCGAGGTGCCTAACCTAATTTTAGTGCAAATTGACAATACATTGATCAAGTGTGAAATTGAGCTACTTAGCTCCCTAAACTCATGTTTCTACTGTGAAAGAAATGGGTACCTTAGAAAGGATCTTCCCTTGGCTAAGGTTAATCTAAGAGGGGCTTTCAAAACAATCGAGAATAAAAATGAGACTAGGGCCCCACAAGAGGGTGAAAAAAAATGGTAGAAGAAATGGAAATTTCATTTGGAGACCATGGTGACACTATGTCCCCCCATAACTATAAGATTGGAACTGTTTCTTCTCCAATTTGATGAAAATGTGAAATTATCTCTTAAGGATCCTCTATTTGAAGGTGAATTGGAGGTAGTCCATGCTAAGCCCATGTATCCCCCCAAGTCTTCCTTAAAAGCAACACTCAAATAGAAAATTTTGTCCCCCACGAGATATTTGACCAAACAACCCTCTGTCCTAGACTCCATTCAGGACAAAGCAAAAAAGATAAGGCAATTTTTGAAACAGTATGACTATGGGGATAAAGGTAGTTTAGTCATCAATCCTGACCTCATGCTTGACATTAACCCTCATGTTTGTGGGGGACTAATGTAATGTTCCCATTTTCTAGCTCACCAGAGTAATATTAAAGTATTTAATTATTTTAATTATTTAATGTCGCTTGGAAAAAATACAATTATAAAGCTGAAATTAAATAATTAAATAATAATATATTATAAAGTGATGTTAGGGAATTGTTGTCTCCTAATATTGTGCCCCTGCTAAGTTGCAAAACTTAGCATATTGGAGAAACATGGGAACTTTTCTTAGGTTGTGGTCACCTAAAGTAGAAAAGAACCTCTAGGGAAAGTTGGCTCTTATGGTACTCACCTAAACTATTTCTTGTTGGGAAAAGGGTAAGAAAGAAACATGAATATAAAAATAACTCCTAAGGTGATACACCAAATTTGATTCAAGCCTATACTGTTGTCTTAACACACAATTTTCTTAATAGCTCAACTTAACTTAACATAACTCAGATATTTCAATATATCCATGCATAAGTATTTTGAAAGGAGGCTTGATTCTCTTAACACTTTTGAAGGAAAAGAGCTTTCACAACTAAAGTATCTATTTGAACCACTGGACAACTTACAACCTAAAAATATATATGTTTCTTCTGCCTAAAGGTGCTAAAATGAGACAAACATTAAAGGAATCATCAAAACTCACAAGAACATTCATCAATCACACACTGCACACTATGAGATAGCTTTTTAGAAGGTAAAAAATGTTGAATTTCATTGATAAAGGGTGTTACAAACTTTGTACATGCCTAAGATTGAGTTACAATACTATCTCCTGCTGAAAGAAAACTCCAAAATGAGTTACAATGTCTGTTGGAAAAAGAAAGAACTAACTTCACAAATGAATAATGAAGTTACTTAATATTTTCCAATCATTTCCACCAAAATAGGAACAAGAAACCCCCTTGGTTGTGTACAACCCAAAAGCCTAAAAAATAGCTCCCAAACTCCCTCCAAAATGAGTCCAAAATGAAGAAAAGGCCAAGTCTTGACCTTACCCATCATAAAGGCATCTAGAACTGTTGCAAACCTAGTCAAAACAACCCTATATTCCCTCCAAATGTCGGCCAATTTCCTCAACCTCCCCCTATATGCTTGCATAACATAAATCCCCAACTATTCCCCTTGACTCATACTTGAAGGCAAACAAATCTTATCTATTTTTCATTTATAGCATTATTTAAAGTGATTTATAAATCATCACTTAAATAAATTTTTACATTTTAATTATTTTTTGCAAAATAAAAGGTTCCTAACTTTGATCATGCTTTTGAGAGTCAATAAAGAAGGGAAATTTTGACTAGAGTTTGTAAAGTACGCAAAGAAAAAGAAGGCATTCAAATATCTTATACAAGGGGTATTAGTTTGTGAAGAAGAAATATTAAAACAAAGGCAAAAAATGCCTTTTACTTGTCAACCAACTTAGGGATTTGGAAACCCTAACACAAAACTATAGGCAAAGCATCTACTCGACTTTCATTTTGCATTGCATCTTTTGCATTCTCTAGAAACTGAGGGTGCTACCATGGATAGATAGGGTTTGGAACTTCTGTAAACTAGGTATCCTCATGTGCAAGCCAAATTGGAACCATCATTCTCAGTGGTAAGCCACTCCCTCTGTATAAACATTGATCAAATGCTTTTGATTTTTTTGTGTATTTCCGTTCAAGCTCGAACTTTATGATGAAAGAAAATGATGCAAAAATTCCTCCTATTTTCTTGCTTCTATAGTTGAGGGTTCATTTGTTCTTTTCTACAGGTAATGCTTGCAATATGCAAGCCACAACTTTATCTCTCTTTCTATAGTTTCCTTGCAAAATTTTGAGGGTTCCATTCTTGTTTCTATTTTCTTGTGCTCGGCCTTTCATCATGCTTGCAAAGTATTCATGGGCTTTGTTTTCTTTGCATTTCTTGAGAAAAATGGAAAACACTTCTCAATCTCAAAGCTTGACCCTCAGTAAACTGGGTACATCTTCATCATTTTTGCATGATCCTCCCTTTGAGGAACTCGAAGGTTTTGCTCATTTTTAAAGATTCATCTCGGTCTCACAAGCGTTATGTAGAAACAATTAGCTGACAAAACCACTATTCACTCTACTTGTTGTATACAATCCCTATGATGATTACATATCTTCAATACTGTAGACCTGTATTCTCTAGAAAACATTTTTACATGGAAAAAATGTCCACTCTTTCATCCCTCACAAATGATTTGCCTTTGTTACAGACAAGCTTTCATAGTAAGTTTATTCACATGACTTTAACTATCCAGACCACACTTGTCTTACGAATGACTAATATCATACAATGGCATTGTCCTTGGATGCATTTGAAACTTTTGGAGTCCTCTTGAAAGGTGATTTCCATGTTAATAAATTGTCATAAAAGACTATGATATTGCACTTTAACTTATTTGTGCTTGTCATTTGTGAGTAGCATAAGCAAGAAGATTAAATAAAAGGAACCATGACAAGAGGATTGCTACCACTGAGGTTTATAGGCCAATCTTGCAAATTTGCATCATTTGTAGATCTACAACCATTCCTTTGAAATGCTAGAATGATGAACTTATGAGCTATTACCAACTACCTCATATCCACATGATTGTCATATCTTCATGTCTTAGTACATTTCTATTCATCTGTTGAGACCACCTTTCCATGACAGGGCTACCACTGTCTTGATGGTACTATCACTACAATCTTAATCACTGCCCCTCACTTTCTTCATGGAGTGAAGTTGAATTGACTTTTTATGCATCATTACCTCCATGGTTAATTTTTTCTACTTGAAACCATTTATCACTATATTTTTATCATGTGTTTGTGCCTAATATTCAAGCAAACTTGCTTCTCTAGCCATAGGAGTCATGATGTCATGGATTCATGTTTCAACTACACAGTTAAGAATGGACTATCTTTGTGAGACTATTCTTCTCATTGGAAAACATATGCTCTCAATTATATGAATGACCTATCATTTTCTTTGTTGCACATTTCACATGAACATCCTCATCAATTCTATCTTGACAGTCATGACAGTCATAAAGACTGTCACTTATATCCATGATGAACTGAACCTTTTAGAAACAGAAAACTGATTGTATTTGCTCTACTTGATTGCTCTTGACTGTTTGACAAAAATTTTGTTGCATGAACTATGAAACAAAATATTCCAAGAAAAATGAATGTTGTTGCCACAAGAAACATTACAACTAAGTGTAGATCTTGTTGTCTTAGCTTAAATTTCACCTTCATTGATATGTAAGAGCTTTGTCCTTTTTGACTGCACTATGATACTTGCTTTGACTTCTGTAGATTTTGATGAAGTACTAGTTCTCTTTGACAATGTGATCTTGCAAAGTTGTTCGTCACACTTGCACTATGCAACTCACTTGGGTGTGGCTGCTCTCCACTCATAAATAAGGTGGTTGCCTTTTCTTACTGTGCTTCCAATTTAGCAAATACTTGTCATTTATGGCAATGATGTTCACCAACTCACTAAATCTTTACTTCAAATTTGATAAATATGATGCTTTTACAATCTCATCCCTCTTAAAATACAAAAGGGCAACATGCTGGGCTCAACCCTTGTGGGAGCCACATTTTTCTCCACATGTTGTGATGCTTAACAAAAATATTTTGCAATGATGTATGACTTGTACCTGCATAATGAACAAACATGTTGGATAAAAATAGTGAAACTTAGAAAATGATGGATATTTTTTTTATGAATAGGCAGCTATCTATATTAATTCAAATATAAAGATTCATATTCACAAAAAAAGGTGGGTGGTAGAAAGGCACACCCCAAGAGTCAAATGGGAAAAGCCCAGAAAAGCAAAAGATCATGTGGGCTAAGCCCAAAAGTCCAAAACAACAACATAGATAAAAAGGCCATTAAGCGGCCAGAGCAGTGCCAACAGAGCTAGGAGGCTCTCTATCATCCAAAATTTTCCCCCATACATCAATGGGGTCTGGAGTGACGTCAGAAGGAGGACCCCAACCATCATCATCATATTTTTTCTCTTTATCTTCTTCTTCGCGCTAGGGTGAGATTGCAAGTGCCAACCGCGGGAGCCTTTTACCAGTGACTAGCCAACCAAAGCCAGAAGCAGGAGGATCATTAGTGGGCCACCTGGAACCACCACCGCCACTCCCCGAAGCATCGCTAGAAGGCCACCCCTGGCTAGCCTGCAGTGGAGGAGAACGGTTTTGCCAAGGAGTGAGAATCCCGCCGAGGCAGGGGCTGGGAACGGGGACGCACAGAGCCACTCCGTTGCTAGCCCCTGGAGGGCAATCGACCACGGGAAGAGGTGGGCAAAGTGGGGACTCGAGTAACAGTATAAGGGGCATTACCCCAGTGGTCCAAGAGAAACTGGAGGTGAGCAACCTCAAGTGCAACTTTGTTAGCTTACACTTGAACCTGTAAAAGAAAATTAGAGCAAATCATAGATTTAGCATATAAAGATATGTGAATATCCATTTGAGTATGTGAAAAAATGCAAGCATTTATGTGTTTCCAAATATTGAAAGGTTCTGGTCGAAAGGGCCAAATATTTATGTGTTTCCAAAGCAGGAAATCTGGGAGAATCTCCTAGTAGCACCATATGCCAAGAGAAAGGTTCTGGTCGAAAGGGCCAAAAAAATTCATGAATCCAAGTCCAAAGCTACTGAGCTTTAGGAAAAAACAAAAAAAGATGCTTAAAATTCTCAACTTTCCCACAAAAAGGGCAACGAGGGTCCCGAACCCCCAGGTGAACTAGCTGAGAGCCCACAGGCAAGCCCTGGAAAAGAATACACTAGACAAAGTGGGCAAGCTTCGGCTCAATACTTGCAGACCAAGTGGCAGTAAATATTTTACGCTAGACATGAGTGGGAGATTGAAGAAGCCACCTCTGGTTCAAACTTTGAATCATAGGAAAATGTGGTGAGTGCCCCCTATAACGAAACTGAGGCTTGTAGTTCCTAAATGGGGTGTTTGGATACCACTTCTAGTCTTTCCACCAAGGCTTGGTCCCATGAATTCCAACCTTGTGAAGTATTTCAACAGGAATGACATTCACCAGACCATCATAAGTAGCACGGTCTTGGTTAAGAAGTCTGTATTGGGCATGAAAAACTTTCCATGACATAATACACATGGTGGGTCTGAGAAAGAACTATTGCAGGGTCTGGATACCCTTTTTGTGAAATTTGAGCACCTTAAGCCTAGGCGACTAAGTCAACGATTGCCCATTGCTAGCAAAAAGAGGCGACCACCAAATATTGTGCTAGTTGAGAGAGAGCCCGTCTCGAAAAATAGATCCAGCCCAATAGAGCCAGGGTTTGATAGCTTCCTAGGCCTGCCAGATGCTCTTGGCCACAAAGGTCCCAACAGTCTAGACTGGTTCTTCCATGACCAAAAGGGTTTGAAAGCTAATCCCCTTCCAGGCAGGTCTATGAATAGGAAAGCTGGATTGAATACTATGCCTGAGAAGAATTTTCCAAGCCTCATCCTTAGTAAGGGCACAAATAATCCATTTAACACACAGAGCAGTCCCTTGTCGTTGAGTAGACAACAACCCAAGACCTCCTAAGTCTTTGGGAAGGCAACAGAATTCCCAAGCCACACGATGAAACCCTTTGTGAGATTCAGAGGAGGCCCAGCAAGAAGAATATTAAACATGGGTGGCTGCCAGAATTTTAGAACACTTGGAATTTCTCTGCTAAAGAAACGGGCTTGGTAACCCAATAAGCAAGCTTTTGTTTAACTCTGGTGAGCACGGCTTTCCAAAGATCAGTTGGAGATGCCTGAAAGGCAAAGGGAATACCTAGAAACTGGAAAAATTCTCCAGGCCCAATCCACTTCCGTCCATACTGATGCAGCCATGGTAGAGAGGGCAAGATAGATTGTCGGTAACACAAAGTATTATGACACTGGATGGTAGAGTCAGAAGCAAGATAGAAGGTATTAAGGCGCTCAAGAGCCACCACAATGGAGTATTCTTCCTCCAAAAGGATGAGGAATGAGTCATCAACAAAATGGCCATTAACAAGTTGAGTCTAGGAGTTGGGCAGAGAAATGCCCTTGACCCGCCGCTGGGAAACTGCACTGGCCAAGAGGTAACCAAAACCCTCGGTTGTAAGCACATATAAAGAAGGGGCCAACGGACACCCCTGCCGAATGGAACGAAAGAGTCTAAAGGAAGAGGATTGACGACCATTGATGGTGATACAAGTAGAGGCATCCGCAAAGAGCATTCAAACAGATTGAATGAAATTGGGCCCAAAACTCAAGACTTGCAACATAGCAAGAATGAATGGCCATTCAATGCGATCATATGCCTTGGAAAAGTTAATTTTAATGAACACGACTTTCTGGTTTGAGCATTTGGCCCATTCCATGCCTTCCCAAACAACAATAATATTATCCAAAATAAATCTGGATTTGATAAACCCAGTTTGCTCCGGGCGAACAATCTGAGGTAGAAGATGGTGGATTTTAAGAGCCAAAGCCTTGGCGATGATCTTGTAGGAGACATTAAGAAGTGTGATAAGTCTCTAGTTGCAAATGTCTTCTAGGTCACCCAACTTAGGTATGAATTTTATGTTACCTTTATTAATTAAGTTACCTAGAGAATTAGAATGAAAAGCCTCTAAGTAAACTTGATGCAGATCATGCCCAATATGATCCCACATGGCTTTGTAAAATTCACAAGGGAATCCATCAATTCCCGGGGCTTTATCATCAGCCATGGAGTAGATAGCCTCTTTGAGATCATCAACTGATAAAAGTTGATCACAAAATATTTTCTGAGCTGAAGAAAGATTATTTATCACAACAGCAAGGCAGTCCTGAAGGGCTTGTTGTCATACAGGCATGACTTCCTATGCAGTGAAGACTTGCTCATAATGGCGCACAAAGGCCTGGAGAATGTCAGGCAATTCAGAAAGCACCTGAACACCATCTTTGATTTTTTTAATGCTTGGGGATGAGTGCCTGGCATGTAGAGCCAAAAAGAACTCTTTGGAGGCACGATCACCAACTTTTAGCCAATGTAACCGGGCTTTGATTTGCGCTCCTCTAGCAGCATAATTGTCAGCAATTTGTTTCTTATGTCTTAATTCTGCCACCCTGACTTATAATGACGGCAAAAAAGGGCTGGTCGCCAGAGTCTCAGAAGTAGCATGGAGGTCAGCAGTGGTGGCCTCATAAGACCGCCGGCAAAAAATAGCCAGCTGGCGCCCATAAATGTGCAAAAATCTAGCCGTGCGAATGATAGCCTCATTCCACCAAGAAATCCAGCCTATATGATGAACAGGTCTGCATTCCAAATTCCAGACTCTACAATTGTGGGCTAGGGTAGGCTTGTGGTAGAGTAAAGACATGTTTTAAAAAAATTGAGTTTTACATGTACGAGGCTATCGAGTCTCCCATTTAATGCAAAAAGAAATGGAGAAGTGGTCTGAAAAAGTCACATCCACTAATGGCTTTACCAGGGGAGAGGAGCTGTCAAATGAGAAAAAATATTGTACCGAGATCATGGCACGATCAAGGTATTTAAATATTTTTTCAGAACCGGCTCTTTAATTGCACCAAGTGTGCCAGAGAGAATGAGAATGATGACGACCAATATTGGGATTAGAAATCTCCAATTTATTGCGCATGTAAAACCATGCCTCCCTTTCCCCAACTGTCCATCTAAATGGAAAAGTGTCATCTTTGTCAAACACCATTTCTACCATATTGAAGTCCCCACAGAGTAACCAGGTAGCCACTGGTAAAGAATTAGCAATCCAACACCAGAGTAAAGAGCGTTCCACAACATCATTAGAAGCATAAACATTAATAATCCCAAAGGAATGATTATCAATGTTGAGAAGTATCCAGATGAGCCAATGAGTGGGATTAGACCCGTGGTTGACCACAGAAGAATGCCACTATGGGGCCAAAAGGGTGATAGCTCTGCCACGCCCAACATCATGGGTAGTACACAATATTTTACTGGTTGGTCAAATAGAGCGACAAGCCGCAACAAACAAAAAACTAGAGATTTTAACTTTTTGGAGACAAAGCACTTCAACACCAGAGTACTTACACAAGGTATCCCTGATAGAATATTTTTTGGAGAGGTCTGTCAGACCTCAAACATTCCATGAAAGGAACTTCATGAGTGAAACTCCTCCATATTTTCAAAACTTGATTCCTCTTCATTCAGAGAAGAGAAATGATTATGTAAAAATTCAAGCATAACTGATCCAATCTGGATGGGTGGAGAGGACATCCTCCATATGCACATATTCCCCTTCTTCCCTAGGAGGGGAAGGGCTGTGAGAACGCCTTTGAGCTCCTAACATAGGAGAAGACACTTTCAGCTGTGTTAGCATGATAGCAGCCAGCCGAGGCATAGCCTTTGGCATAGGTTGCTATGAAACATAATCAACTCCAACCAAAGCTTTTGTCCCCTTCATAGAAGGGTTTGAAACATCTTTCATAGGCTCAGAGGTCATAGGACCCGACCTAGAACCAGTGGACTTATTTTTTCAGTTCAGAACTGTAGTGGATTTCGCATGAGGTTTGGTAGTAGAAGCAGCCACTGAACGAGGCTTTTCAGCATCTCGTGGTGGAGAAGGTGTACGAGGCACTGCTAAAGAGAAGTCCTTGATCTTGTGGTCTGCTGACTGACACCTATAGCATGTGTTGGAAAAATTAAAATATGTGACCTTCTGGGTGTGGCGAAGAGCTCCAATTTGGATATCAATGGAGTCTTTTAGATCTTTGGAAAGGTCCACTTCCACACAAACCCTCTTCTGGGGTTGAGCCTAAAAGAACCTATCTGGCTCAATGCAAATAACCCTCCCCAGTGAGGAAGCTATACTATTCAAAAAAGGCACACAAGGCAAGGGTAGACCAGGGAATTCAATCCAGACTAGGACCCGCAGCTTAGTGTCGTCCGAGATAGCAAAGTCACGGGTCCATGCCTGAAAAACTAACAGAGAAGACCGGACATACCAGAGCCCATGGCCTAAGATAGCTTGCACATGATTGACCTCTGCAAAGCGGAACAAAAAGAAACCCTTGGTTAAATTTTGGACCATATCAAGGCAAACCCCTTGAGGGACCCAAGCCTTGTTAACCCAATCTTTAAGCACACTTTCAGGGGGAGTTCTCCCAACAAAATACCCAACAAGGGTGTATTGCTCAAGCCATTGACAGACAATATTCAAAATCAGGTAAAGGCAAAACCACATCAGCTGGTGAATCAGAGCACTTACCTCGTGAAAGACTTTCAGAACAAATTTTTGGGGACATTTGTTCGGAGGAGGAGCCATTGATTAATGTCGTTGAACCGCCAACACCAGCAAGAACTGTTGGGTTAGAGCCAGTTGAAGGCATATTAAAACAAAAAAACCATAGTAAATGCGGCTGTATACACAAGAAAAGAGGGGTTTCGTGCGCAAAATGCGCAGTATGATGCAAAAGGGGCCAAGTGTGACTGTAGAAAACACAAAACCCTAGCAGAGCTCATACACCTCTTCCCTTCTCAAATGATGGATATTGATGATAATCCTCTGCTCTTTCTTTGATCTTTGTGATACTACAAAAATCATTTCAATGCCTTATGAGTATAAATTATATATTTGTTGATGCATATGAAGTGAATATCAATCCTGAGCTCTAACACAACCTTTCTATTCTCTTGTAGGAATTTTGGAGCAATGGACTTAGGAGCTCAAACAAGGATGTAGCCACTCAACCTTGGGATTCGTCATTCAGGCAATGATGAATCCCTATTCCCTTCATATGCTTTTATTTTCCTTCTTCAAATGTATAGTTTATTTCTTATATTATATTGAAAGAGTTAATCCCATGGCTTGTGTGGGACACTATACATTTGTAATTATCAATGAAAATATAGTTTTTAATGTGAAATCTATTGATTTCATTTTTTCTTGCAAGCATTTGCATAATGAACCATAATTCACTCGATAATACTCCTGTGCATATGAATATAACTTAGCATAATTGAATATATACCTTTTACATTTTATTTGCAAACACAATCCTAGCTCTACCTGATTGAGCTAGAAGCAAAATCAGGTAACAAAAATATTTTAAGAATGAATTAATAAATTTTGTTCATAATGTAACATTTAAGTGCTTTTTGTAGGAAAACCCTAAAAAGGAAAAAGGCATTATAAAAAGGACTTGAGAGCTCATTGTCTCATATTCTGGATTATTACTTTATTTTGGGGTTTGTATTTTGGTAGAGCTCTTTGGAGTTTGAAACCCTAGGTGGGAATCCCCATAGGTTCCAATTTTAGTGGTGAAGGATTCCTCCCTAGCTGGTGATTGGCGGATTCATTCAAGATTCACATCTATGCTTCAATGACTAGATTAGTCAATTTGATAATTTGTGAGTCTTTCCAAGCAAGAAAAATTAATTGATAGAAATTGGAGGGGTTTTGATATATCATTGCTACGAGTTGAAGTGATTGTGAAAATCAAGTTTGAAGGGTTTGCTCTCAATGTTGGCTGCCATACTGCATTATTAGAGTTGTTCACCATTTATCCACTTTGGGTGAGTCTAGAAAGGGGTCATGAGTCATATCAGACCCTAGGTGTTATCTATATTTAGCTTTGATAATACAAACATGAAGTTTCTATTTGTGGGTTTCAAGGAGGATGGCACAAGTATTAATAGACAATATTATACTCCTTTTTGGCTAGTCATGGCTCTCTATGGAGAAATATGGGAGTTATTGAGGGTAGATGTGACATTTTGGGTGAAGTTTCAGATGTTTTGTGTACTAATAAGGCTATAATGAGGGTCGCCTAAAGGTCTGGCAGCTAGACATGTATTATTGGATGTGTATGAAATCATTTTGGGGTCCTAGAAGATCAACAAGTGTTGGAAAAGGTCATACTTCCTGGTTCCAGTTTGTTCTAAGGCTATTGATAACCATCTCCAAGTTTGTGTTGAACTCCAAGTATTTATTTAGGTCTGGTTTTAATGTAAAATCATTTGTTAAGGGATATATATTATGGAAATTTCATATAGAATTGTTGTAGGTTATTTCTAGACTTGGCATGGCTTAAAAAGGTCTGGGAATAGTCTTAGATACCTCTGAAATCATTGTTATCAGTTTACCTAAAACGCTTATTTTGTATCCCTTATATCTATTGTCATTAATGTGTCAAACACATATATAAATCTACTTATACTCATGCACAAATTGGACATACATTAGGTTGTAGACACCTATATTCATCTACTATTATTTTTTGAACTATTGCACGAGGAAAGAAGTATGAATGTTAGTTTCTAGATTTGCTATCTACTATTCATATCTGAGTATAAGAGTTGCATGAATGTTTAATATCAAGTTATGTAAAATCCAAGTTAAAGTCTGAAGTTGTATTCCTATTCAAGCTTGTAATTCTCAATCAATGTAGAGGAGAAAGATTCAAAAATTGATTACAAACTTATGCACTTATTTAATTCTAGAGTTTTTCATTCCATGCATTGAAATTATTAGTTTAATAAAATGGTACATCTATCAAATAGAGAAATCGAGAAAACTTCATACTATCTGGAAGTGGATCTTTACAAAGGTATCAGAGTTGTGCATCCTTCTAGCCTGAGGGTGAGCAATAAAGGTTAACTTTAGTTAATAAACTATAGATTAGAATTTTCGTTGGTATCATGGCTACTTCTAGTGCTCACATGGATTCGTTGCTTAAATCTATGATGCAGGATTAGCCTAGTTTTGAGTGGAAATGGAATAAAGAACAAGAAGTTGTCAAAGTCCTTCAAGAGAAATTGAAATATATAGGTAAGAAGCAAAAATACTTACCTGAGTCAAAGATAGTTCTTCTCATAATGTTGATGGAAGCAAAAATTAATCTATGCAAGGTTCTTTAATCACCTTCCCAGTAGATGTGCAAAGCTATGTCTTCATTGGTGCACTCTTTGGTTAAGCTAGTGTTGATGAGACATCAAGATGAAGAGGTAAGACTTGCAGTTGTTACTTGTATTAGTGAAGTTGCAAGAGTTGCAACTTCTAACACACCCTATGATGATATCATGAGGGAAATACTTTAGCTAATTGTGGAGTGATTTTAGGGGTCACATGATGTCAAAAGGCCTACCTTTGGTCAGAAAGTTAAATTACTGAAAATTATGGCAAAGTTTAGGTTACACCTCTTTATGATGGACCTTGAGTGTGAGGAATTGATTCTTCAGATGTTCCACTACTTCATAACCAGAATCAGGAAATGCCATTCAAACAATGTTAAAGCAAGTATGCCAACTATCTTGTCCCTAATTCTAGATGAAGGTGATGATGTTTGCAAGTAGTTTCAATCATATTTGTTGGTTATTTGGAGAAAAGAGCAACATGTCTCAATCACAACATATGATTTCACAAGAAGATTGGTTGAGCATAAAATTGAGAAGTTCAAGTAACAATTGTTTGTAAAAGAATTGATCTCATTTGCTATATAGGTTCCACTTTCTCTGTAGGAAGAAAACATATCTAGTGAATCAACTAAAATGGATGATGAGTATAATGAGCAAACTGATCCCTCTTGTGTTGTAACACCTAATGAGGGTATTGATGATGATTTTACATGTGTAATTAGTGTTCTAGTTCCAAATAAGAAAGTATGTATGGATGATATCACATAAGAAAATAGCTGTGTGACTTAAGCACTTTAGGAATAATATAATGCTTCTTCATGTGAAGCATAAGTTGTTCATAAACCCAATCATCCACATAATTTGGAGAACTAGTTGAAGGTGAGCGAGGAATAAATTTTTGCTGCATTGTCTCATTATGATATAATGCACAAACTAATTGAGGATTACCTTTGGAAGGTTCAAATTGAAAGAAGACAAGGAATTTAATAATATTTTTCTTAGGACAATTTACAAGTAATCAAAGAAGGTCTGGTGATAATGAAATCAGACTGCTTACATCTTCTTTCAGATCGTGACCATCTCCTTGACCTCACTAAAATATATTTAGATGTATTGAGAGGGAAGGAAGAGGAAGTTGATAAGCTATCTCATGAGCTTAAGGTTACCATGGATTCCTTGAAGAGCACTTAGATGGCCCTTCAAGAATCTAAGATCCATGTTGATGAGATTTGCTTGGAGTTAAGCTTGGCTCAATCTTCATCATCCACAACAATAGTTCAGATATCTATGGTGGCCACAATACATGATGAAGAGAGTAGTGTGAAGTCTTTTTTCATTCACACTCAAGTTGCGAGTGAGTCACCTCTTGTTGCCATTGTGGTTTCAGGATGGGTGACTCATGTCATGCAGTCATTTTATGGAATTATGCATGAGGGTAGGAGTATTCTAGCCCTAACCCATTGGTTTCTACCTCCTACTTTGTTGATTGATGGCTGTCCTAATTTGTTGGTTAGAGAGTTTTCAGGGTACACTTTGAGGATAATAGTCATTTGGAGGGATTGGAGAGACTAGAGCCATCACCATAGTGTTAGAGATTGGTTTGATGATGGGTCCTTATCATCATATGACATTGGATATTCCTTTTGCTCCATCATAGACATGATTTACAGATTGCATAGTGTTGTTATGATTTATACCAACAACTTGGTAGGGGTTGGTATGTGTTTATATGCACCAATGTTGGCTATCTTTCAAGTTCACAAGAGACTACTCAGTGTGCGATGGATTATTGATGATGCAAACACAACAATTTTGGCTATAGGTTATCGTGTCACCGATGAAATGGGCACAAAGCTCTACATTGGTAATGTAGAAGTTGTTATTGGGAAACCATGTACAAAGAAGAGGGTTTCATATGAGTCTTGTGCATTGGACCATAGCATTTCTCATCTTCTTTTCAAGAGGATTGCAAGGCATATTCCATTGAGGAACCTATCATTCATGGTGGCTTATTCCTTACCTTTGGAAGCAAATAAAAAAAATAAAAATTATGCAGTTGATTGTGACTTTTGGCCTAGTGAGAGGCATGAATGGAATAAAAAGTTACAGGTCATTGAGAATGAGGTTAAGAAAACCTTGGTTCGCTTCGATAAGATAGATAAGTTCTTTGAATATCTCATTTGGAAAATTAATTTGAAGAGGAACAAGAAGGTCCACAAGAAGGAGTTGATGGTGCTGTTGCCAATTTTGTCTAGCATGTTCTAAGTCATGAGCCATCTTTTGATGATGAGAGCAAAGTTGGGAATCCACATGACTACTCTGGGATTCCATTGGTGCAAGTTGGTGAATTTCACCTTGACTGCATAGTGAGGTGTGTTCATCATTTTTCTTTCAGCCTGCATGCACAAGATTTGACCATGTCTTTGATGACACATAGAGGTGGGTTAAATAATGGTTTTCTAGTTCACTTTAGTATGATATATTTTCGACCATAGGTGATGAATCCAAATTTTATAGGTCTCCTACTTTGTTTTCTCTAGATGGTTGTCTCCAAAAATAGGACTTTAAGACTTGGTTCAATTAGATTCCAAAGGTTATCAAAGTGGCACAAAAAAAATTTAGGAGGTGTTGAGATTGAAGGACTTCCAATGTTTCTATAGGGCCTTGGTGGAATAGACCTATGGACAATTATGATGCATGAGGTTTATCACCATAATACTTGGAGTTTGCATGATGAGGCTATGGGTTTAATTCAAAGCTTTTTGACCAAGTACCCTTATGAGAGTCCACCTATTGTTGCACTAAAAATATTTTGCATTCTTGGATGATTAAATTCAAGAAATGACAAGCGAAGAAGATTCTTGTGCATAATGTACATGAAGGTGAACTTTATATTTGGGATCTAGAAATTTTAATGTTGGGTAGATGGCTCCACTAATGGATAGAGCTTGATAGTGTCTTGGGCATCAATTGCATACAAAGGTTATTGGTTGGAGCATTTCATAAGATCATTTGGGATCTGAGTGGTTGGTGGACAGATGCATATGGTAATTTGCTCTAGCTTTTGGCACTATGGTAGATGGGTTGGTGTGCAGTTGTTGATTTCTTGAGGGAAAGCAATCTCTAGGAAGGGAGGACTATAATGTCCCCATTTTGTAGCTCGCCAAAGTAATATTAAAGTATTTAATTATTTTAATTATTTAACATTGCTTGGAAAAAATACAATTATAAAGGTGATATTAAATAATTAAATAATAAGATATTATAAAGTGGCATTGGGGAATATTTTAAGAATAGATTAATAGTCACTTTATAATATAAAATTTAAGTGCTTTTGGTGGAAAAACCCTAAAAAGGAAAAAAAAAGGTCTTCTAAAAAGGACTTGAGAGCTCATTCTCTCATATTATGGATTATTACTTTATTTTGGGGTTTGTATTTTGGTGGAGCTCTTTGGAGTTTGAAACCCTAGGTGGGAATTCCTACAGGTTCTAGTTTCGATGGTGAAAGATTCCTCCCTAGCTGGTGATTAGCGGATTCATTCAAGATTTACATCTGTGCTTCAATGATTGGATTGGTCAATTTGATAATTTGAGAGTCTTGCCAAGCAAGATAAATTATCTGATAAAAATTGAATGGGTTTCGATATATCGTTGCTACAGTCTGAAGTGATTGTGAAAATCAAGTTTGAAGGGTTTGCTCTTAATATTGGATACCATACTTCATTCTTTGAGTTTTCACCATTTATCCAATTCTAGGCAAGTTTGGAAAGGGGGTTGTGAGTCATATCAGACCCTATACATCATTTATATTGAGCTTTGATAATAAAAACATGGAGTTTTTGTTTGTGGGTTTCAAGGAGGAGGACGCGGTCTTAATAGACAATATTATACTCCCTTTTGGCTAGTCGTGGCTCTCTATGGAGAAACATGGGAGTTACTGAGGGTATATGTGACATTTTGGATGAAGTTACAAATGTTTTGGGCATTGATAAGGCTATAATGAGGGTCTCCCAAAGGTTTGACAGTTAGACATATATTGCTGGAGGTGTATGAAATCATTCTAGGGGTTGTAGAAGATCAATAGGTGCTAGATGGGGTCATACTTCTTGGTTCTAGATTATTCTAATGTTGTTGATAACCATATCCAAGTCTATGTTGAACTCTAGGTGTTTATCCAAGTTTGGTTTCAATGTAAAATCATTTGTTAAGGGATATATATTGTGCACATTTCATATAGAACTATTGTAGGTTATTTCTAGACTTGGCATGGCTTAAACAAGTCTGAGAATAATCTTAGATACCTTTGAAATCATTGTTATTAGTTTACTTAAAACACTAGTTTTCTATCCTTTATATCTACTATCATTAACGTGTCAAACACATATAAATCTACTTATACTCATGCATAGATTGGACATACATTGGGTTGTAGATATCTCTATTCATCCACTATTATTTTCAGAACTATTGCACAAGGAAATAAGTATGAATGTTAGTTTCTAGATTTGTTATCTATTGTTCAAAGTTGAGTATAACAACTGCATGAATGTTCAATATCGTTATGTAAAATCCAAGTTAAAGTCTGAAGGTGTATTCCTATTCAGGCTTGTAATGCTCAGTCAATATAGAGGAGAAAGTTTTAGAAATTTATTACAAACTTATGCACTTATTTAATTTTGGAGTTTGTCATTATCCATGCATTGACATTGTTAGTTTGATAAAATGGTACATCTATCAAATTGAGAAATCGAGAAAAAATCATACTATCTGGAAGGGGATTTTTACAAGTGAAGAAGAATGCTCAACAGATTGCTTTGGACTTTATTAAGGCTAAAGCTAAAAATATTAGACAAATTATGGACCCCTCTAATGTGGATGCAATAATGGAACCCAATACAAAAAATCCACCCTCAATCCTGAGGATGAGGCATTTGGTAAGGAAGTGGTAGTATCATGATATAACCCCCTATGTGGGAATCTCAAGGCTGATAACCCTCTCCCCCTAAAATGTCCACATGCTAAAGGTGATGACAATAAGAAGAGAAAGCTTATTAATATACTGACTTATTTTAACTCTGTGTATGAGAAAAAGGTGACTAAGAAAGGCAAAGAAGAAAAGATGCCTAAGTATTTTGATAGACTCTATAAAAATCAGAAGAGTACCCCCTCTCCCAAAACTAAATGAATTTTAAAATTTGTAGTTGGAATGTGAGGGGTTTGGAGTCCATGGAAATAAGTATGTAGTTAGAGCCTTTTGTATCAATAAGCAACATTTGGATTTTGTATGCTTGTAAGAGATAAAAGTATCTAGCTTCCAAACTGGGTGTGTGCTAAAATTTATATGGAAAAATGAAAAAATCATTTTTATCAAGCATGAAAAGGGGAAGGGTGGTACAACTATCCTTGTTCATCCAAAGTGACATAAACACATTCATCAATGGGATTCTCACCATGTAATAGACTTGTGTGGTTCTCGTTGTCCTTTGGTTCAAAACGTATGGGGATTTGCTCTCTATATGCCTCTAATGACTATAGTGAAAGACTAGACCTATGGAACTAGTTGGAAAATAATCTCCCTAAAATCCCTTGGATATGCATGGGGGACTTCAACATGGTTGAAAATAATACTGACAAAAAAGGTGGTAAAGACCCTTTGTGGAAAGGTGATGAGTTTTACTTCTGGTCTAAATTGAAGAGATCTCTCAATCTTTGTGACCCATTGGAGAAATATAAGGAATCATCTCGGTCAATTTGGTTTACTTGGTGCAACAATTAGGAATCAAACAAGAGGATCTATTGTCACTTGGATAGATTTAATGGTGATAGGAAACATTTCACCTTTTATGGAAACCGGGATGAAAATGTTGTAGGTGTGATTCCTACTTCTATGTCTAACCATTCTCCCATTGAGACTAATGCCACTTTTACCCTTGCTTGTCCTACCCCCTAGCAAAGACACTTAGCCTTCAAACTAAATTGCTCCCTACTTCATGACCCAAACTGTCTAGGGGGAATTAAGTCACCCACTACCTTGACCAAGTTCCTTAATAAAAGCATGGATACTCTTCAAAGGTGGGATATTCTAATCGAATCCAGAAGAAAAATCTTTCAAATTGTGGGAAAAAATAAATATAAAGATACAAATATGATAGACAATCTTCTACGTTAGAAACTATTAATCCTTGAGTGTCAAGTCCAAGAAAACAAACCTAATCCTCAAGTGGAATCCAACCTTATCAAAACCAAATCCTTGTTTAGGAAAGTGTAGAACTATAAGTTTCAAGGCCAAAGGATTAGGGAAAAAATGAATTGGCTAAAAGAAGGTGATAGAGGAACTAATTATTTCTTCAAGTTAATCAAGGCTAAAAAGGAAAAAGAGCACATAGGTCCAATCCTAGATAATGAGTGTCTCTCTAAGGACCCTACTTTCATGAAAATTGTGTTTCATTCCTTTTTCTAAAAATTCTTTTCTTTGAAATATAACTGTAAGAATAAGGAAGCTAGAGCCTTTTGTCTTAAAAGGATTCCTAATAAAATTAGTGAGGAAGATGCTAAGATACTAGAAAAGACATTTCCTTGAAAGAAATTGAAAGTACCATCATATCTTTGGCCAATGATAAATTACCTGGTATGGATAGACTTACGACTAAGTTGTGTAAAAGTAACATTGACTAATTGGGGCTAAGTTATTAGAACTTTATAACTATGTTTTTAAGAACAATTCTCTGTGACAAAGTATTAATAAAGGGGTAATTAAATTGATTCCCAAGGAGGGTGATGGAACTCTCATTAAGAATTGGAGGCCCATTACCCTTTTGAATATATCTTACAATATTATTGCTAAAAAACTTGTTGTCAGATTAATTGACATCCTTGGGAAGTGGTTTCAGTCAGTCAAACAGGCTTTATCAAGGGAAGGTATATTCTTGAGAATATTATAACTAGTTGGGAAGGGATGAATTGAGCTAAACATGATAAGCAACATGTGGAAATTATCCTTTTGGACTTTGAAAAGGCTTATGACAGGATTGAATGGCCTTTTGCACTGGATATGTTGCAAGCTTTTGGCTTTCCACCCTCTTTTTGCAAGTGGATCAAGATTCTATTTAATAATTATTCTACTATCATTGATGTTACAAATGCAAATCCTCTTCAAAATCAATTAGGCAAGGATGCTCTATTGCTCTTGCTTTGTTTGTTATTATTGTTGATGCCTTGCATTATATCCTTAGATTTGATCTGATGACCCCCTGTCACTAGCATGTAGTTGCCCAACCTAGATCAGTGATTGAATGCACAATTTGTTGATGATACTACTTTATTCATTAAATTAACTAAAGCTAACTTTGATATCACGATGAAGAGACTGGAAGTTTTTTGTGATGCTTTTGGTTCAAAGGTTACCCCTCATAAATCAACTGTTATTAGCTAGGATCATGATCCTCCAGGTTGGCTTGCGAATAAGGGATGGGGGTGGTCCAACCCATATAATATTGTAAGATATTTAGGCATCCCCTTCTTTGTTTATCCATCGCTAAAAAATATGTGGGAGTGGCTATTCTAGAAAATAGAAAAGAAACATCATAAGTGGCAGATCAAACTACTATCTCTTGTTGGCAAACATCAAGTGGTACAAAAGTTCATCGTTTACCACTCCTCAGCCTGACTATTTGCTAATATTTATTTTAACAAGCTTCAAAATATTCTGAGGGAGTTTTTGTGGTTTGATGGCAAGGGGAACAAAAAAAGGCATAATGTGAACTAGAAATGGTGTTGTCTCCCAAAAAATCAGGCTGGTTTGGGTTTGAAAGACCTCCAGATCCAAGGGATTGCACTTGCTTCAAAATGGATTTTTAAAGCTGTGGTTGGTGATGAACTGTGGAAAATCTTGGTAAGACATAACCTTTCTCTGTCCAAACCAAAGAGGGGTGTGTAGTGGAAAAATCTTCATGTGCATGATATTTTGTTTGGTTAATTTATGGTCAAGGTTTTTGGTTCTAATGTCTTTGCCTCCCTATGGAAATCTTGGTCTCAGGTTAGACATTTGATATCTAAGGGAGAAGGTGTAAATTGCTCTTCATCATGGTTTGTTCCTAACAGGTCTTTATGGTGGAATGCTTCTTTGAATGGGAAGCCATTGGCCTTCTCTTAGGGATGTTTTGCAAAGAATTGGTTTTCAAGGGGGATTTGTGTTTTCTAGGATTTTTTGTTTGATGAATGTGTGGGTTCTTGAGAGTAGATGTGTGCTAAGTATGGACTGCCTCCATCTCAAAGGACTTAGACAATTATTATAAATAGTTTGGGCAATGGTTTTCCTGGGACTTCAATGGGAGAGTTTGATGTTGTGGACAAAATAAAATGGGTTGATGATTCTAAATTTTTGTTAATTTCTATTAAGGATATCTACTTGATGCTTATTGGCCTGAGAGAGGCCTATGACTGGTTGAATACTTCTAGGAATTTGAATTGGATTGTTGCTAAATGGACAATTTTTTCTACCTATCTTTTGCATAATAATATAGAACCAAAAAAAACTTGCTTTTGGTGGATGTTGATTTTAAAAAAACTTGTTGTTGGTAAAGTTTTGCATGATTATGATCTACCTACTAGAATTTGTGCTTGTTGTTCTATGCCTAAAAATTTTGAGCATCTTTTTCTTAATTTTCAATATGCCACTGCTATTTGTTCTTTTCTTTTTGGTCTTCTTGTGATTTGGAATGATGATCTTGGTTTCTCTTGGCATGAGATTCTTGTTGGTTATGTTGAAAATTTTGATTCTACCTTGAATAAATTCTAGATTGTTTTGTCGAATGAAGTTTTGTGGTTTCTTTGCAAGAAGAGGAATGAAGAGGTTTTTTAGGGCAAAAGCAGGCATCTTACTGAGTTTAATAGCGAACTCACCTTCTTGAAAATTATGTTGTAGGTATCGTCTACCATGGAGATCCCCAAGGACTGCTTCATGATCTTGTTGAAAGAAGGGGTGATGCTGGTTTACAAATATGATATTACATCTGCACACTTCTCCCCTTAAGGGAGGAATAAATTGAATCAATAGGAGCTGGAGCTGCTAAATAAATAACTCTAGGAGAGGAAGATGAAAAAGGAAGACTTAAAATAAGACCATCCCAAATAAATGGGCATTGATCCCCTTGCTATAATGAACATGGACCCTAACCAAATTTTGCCTCCTATTGGGGCCTATGATGTTGACATAGATGAATGTAGCAATGGTGCCATAGGAGAGTGGAATGAAGTCCAGTGTATGTGTTTTCTATTTTGTGCCCTATATGTAATTAATCTAGATACTTATTTCCCTATGCCAGTTTTGTAATCCTCTCTAAGACTTAATTGGGGCAACTGCTCCATACAATGTAATATATTTTTTGTAAACTATCTTTAATAAAAAATACCCCCAAAAGTTCTCTCTATAATTTCAAGCTCTCATAAAAATGAGAACATGCAAAAATTACAACCATCTTATACATACTTGGGGCTTCAATCACCAGTCCATCGTTATTTCTCCTAATTATATTCAATGTTATTAAGAGAATGGCCTCAACTTTCCACTTGGACAACTAGGGATTCAAATATTTACAGATTTGAGGGAGAGATTGATGCTTATATGTAGATTCAAGAATATTTGTAATTAGATGTGCATGACCCTTTAAATTTTAGATGTAGTCACCTTATTATGTCACACTTTGTAAGGGACTCCAACAAATACCAAATGCATTAGCCCATTCCTCCAATCTATTCCAATGGTTGGTGGTGTTAAGTGTAATGTCTAGAAAATGCAGAAGAAAAAGGTTAAAAGCACACATTCAATGCGATCTAAGCTCTAATGCAATCTAAGCTAAGCAAAAAAGAACAAAGGAAAGCCAAAACGTAAATAAATTGAACAATCTCACCCAATATGTACGTATTTCCATGTATCATCTCGATAACCCTTCTCCATTTTTCCGTTGTAGTATAATTGCCCTCAGATTTTCAAAGTTCATGCAAGTATAGCCTATGATAGTGATTTAGCAAAACATCGAAGATTCAAGATAGTTGCTCCAAAAATTCATAAGATTTCAAGAGAGATTGGAATGATGAAGAACAGATCAATTTATAGAAAATTGATCATTTGAATGACAGGCCAGGATCGAAAGATCAACGGACGGTTGAGATCAACTAATTAGACATGCATTCTGATAACTATTAGTAGTGACATGAGTGATACAAATTAGAAATAGAAATAAATATTAAATAAATGATTTAATCTTCAAGTATGGTATTCAAAAACAAAAGAATAGTCTTTGCATGACAAAGATAAAGATGGATTAAAGCAACTCTCTGTTCGAATGCACACACAAGAATTAATTAATTAAATAGAAATATTTAATTAATATGCATGTACACGCAATTGAGTTAGAACTAGATGACCGAATGATATGACAAAGAGATTACTCATGCAAGCAACTCATATATTAAATCTAGAGTTAACTGAGCAATTTAAATAGATGTCGAGTTGAGTCAAAGTGAATACCTAGATAACTCACACAATTATCTAAATATAGAGGAATGTGTCAAAATAGGATTTATGAACTAAATAATTCATTTAATTCAAAATTTGATCTTTGAAGAATAATTAAATAAGTAAGATTTATTTAATTAAATGATGAAAGGATTTAAATGAATAATTAAATAAATAAAATATTTATTTAATTATAGTTGAAGTATGATAAAGAGTAAATTAAATAAGAATAAAGACTAAGAAGAAGGATAAGGTTAATTAGTAACATAATTAAATAAAAAGTGTTTATTTAATTAATTAGATGGAATAGAAAGGTGTAAATTAATTAAATAATTAAGATTATTTAATTAATAGAAGAAATGAAGACTTTAGTGAATAATTAAATAATTAGGATTATTTAATCATGACCATGAAGAATACTAAATATGAAGACTATTGAAGTCGCAGACTTAAACCATATTTCAGTATCTACATTTGCCCCTCTTCAATACAATGTCATTTCAGTGTTGTGTCAAAGAAAATCGATAAAAATATGCCCCAGTCATGCCCCAGTGTAAACAGGTGAAGGTCTGTCCCCTCGAGAAAATTGACAAATTTTTGAAAGATTTCAATTTTTTTTGAAAATGATCCCTATTAGTCCATTGGATAGCCAAAAATGCAGTGGAGTTGATGGAATTGAAGTTGGAAATGTTAAGGACGAGTACGGGTTGATTGAAATTGGAAGCTGACACGGCTAGTAGAAAATAATACCACCAAAACCCTAGGTATAAATAGAAAATGGGTGAAAAACCATTCATTCCACATAGTTTTGAGATTTGAGATTTTGCTCTGCACCCTCAGTGAAGATGTCTCCCATTCCGCACACCCATCATCAAGCATATAGGATCCGGACCTTCAGGCGGCCAGCTGACGCGGACCCCCCAGTATGTACCTTAATCTTGACATTTGAATTTTTGATTTGTGCAAGTTTGTATGTGTTTATTTGCATTTTGAGTTATGCGTCACTTTATTGAAAAGCCGCATGTGAGTGCGTAATCGACGCATTTGCATGTGCATCAACGCATTTGTAAAATCACGTATATAGTTTGTGTAGGGTTTATGCGGTTCAACGCATGTGTTAAATAGCAACACATTTGCATTTAAAATAGCTGCAATTGTTTATTTTTCAACGCATTTGAAGATATTTCGACGTAGTTGCATATGATATTTGAGTTACACAGACGCATTTGTTATTTTGCACGCATTTGCATTTTGAAGTGACACATTTGATAAATAATTACACATATGTGGAATTGAACTATGCATTTGGTTTTTTGGAATGCATTTGTAAAAGAATGATGCATTTCAATAGCAGTTGATTTAGTCATTTTGCACTATGATAGATGTTTGATACTAATATGAGGCATATATAATGCCATTGCAGGTTGTTTTGGACACTGTATATATGAAAGGGTCGAAACCTATGAATTTTCACTTCTGAGATAGTTTATGGAGCGTAGAGAGATGATTCTTATGGCACCTAGGTCTCCTAAATGTGACAGACATGCCCCATATTCGGAAAAACTAAGGTTTACTGACAGCGTTGTGCGAGCGATGGCACTCAGAGACTTCCTCATTTCACCTGCCTACTGGAGAGGCGACAATTACCTTAGAGGATGTCTATAGGATTTTGAGACTTCCCATCAGAGGCATGAGGGTGAGGTATGATACCTAGAGGGGTGTCTCTAAGATGTGTAGATACTACTCTCACGCCGATATCAAACATTTAGGTTTCGATCATTATGAGATTAGATAGCGTGTATTGGCGCATAGGTATAGGCAGTCGGACTGTCTATTGTGTACATTGATAGGTGGTATTGTGTAAGTCATACGGTTTACCTACATCAGATAGGAGACAATCTATGGTCACTATACACATTCCTCCCACAACAAATTTCACTAAATGGGGTGAATTAAGAAAAGAATCCATAGATACAGAAGATGTCACTTCCTTGTTGTACAAGGAAGATAATGAAGAACCTCTCTCACTTGCTCACATTCCTACAGATCTATATGGAAAAGGTTTCACAATTATGTAGAGCAAGGGATATAATGGACAAAGCGGTTTAGGCTTAAATTAAGATGGAAGGATTGAACCAATCTTTGTTTCTCAATGGCCCAAAGGCTTAGGGCTTGGGTTTCAACCGATTCAGATTGGCGTTCCTAGTACCACATCACCCTTAATCAAGGAAGTAAGTGCTTTAGAAGACATTGAGACATCTCACGAATCATCTGACCAACACCACTGTGACTCCCCCGACTCCAATGACTATGAGTGGGATTCCTTATCCTCTACCTCTTCCATGGACCTTGACAACTATTTGGAGAATTTGACTTAATGTTGAGATCCTCACCAAATCCATTGAATTCCTATCCACCAAAGAATATGACCAAAGAGGAATGGTTTAAACATTACTATTGGGAGTCACTTGATCCTACCTCTTGGAATCCTGATACATCTATTTCAAATAACCAAACCTTGGCATTAGGCCCACCTCTCAATCCACCTAGACCTAAATCAAAGAGCAAAGAGGAATTAGTACAATATTTTTGTGACTATATGAACAACTCAGTCCTTACCTTTACTCCATTAAACTTTGATAACTTTGACGATGACATGCCTTTAGTTTTTCCCCAACTTATTGATTGGGATAAACAAGACACACTCGTCTTAGATATTTTTGAGAACGACGAAGCAATTGCTGAGTTCCTGGGATTACGAGAAGGCATACCTCGTGGTGATGACAAGGCTAGTTTTACCATTGACTTAGACAACAAAGCATATTTTGGGGAATCTGTTCAACCCTCTAGTCACAAAAATGAGAAAAAGAATAAAGATAAAAAGGACAAGTCTCTAGGTGAAAACCGAAAGGCACCTCTAGACAATGAAAAAGTAAAAAGAAAGGATGCATCCGAAGGCGAAAACCTCTCTAAGGCACCTAAGGATGGTGGTATAGTGCATGTACATTGATAGGTGGTATTGTGTACATTTTTAGGTCATGGTTTTCCTCTAGGAGATGCTGGTAGGTATGTTAGAGCAACAAGAGGTATATGCTTGGGGTCCCTGTCTCCTTGGCATGTTATATTTTCACTTGCATGATATAGCCTATCGAGAGGCTCATTCCATGAGTTGTGGTACAATGCTCCTGATGGTATGGGTGTGGGAACACATTGCCATCTTTCGGCCACCGATGATAGTCGATGTACAGCATAAAGCTCCTTATGCCTTCCGTTATGTGGGGGCTAACACTCAACACCACATGGGAGATACTGGGTATTTTAGACATGCCATTGACACTATGGTACAGTTTACATGGAGACCGTACTTGGGATGTGTAGAGTGGTCAGATGAAGATGAGCATTTTCCTTTTTGCCGCCAGACACAGTACTTGATTGGGCAGACTATTTCACATGTCCACATTATTGAGTGACATTTGCCAGATCGTGTATTGCGGTAGTTTGTAGAGGTACAAGATGTGCCTAGAGGATGGGCCGAGTTCACAAGATCCTCACGAGAGATCCCTTTGTGGGGTCCATAGATTCCAGTGGCCACTACGGAGGCAGATATTGATGCATTGCAGGCAGTTCCGTGGGGATGGAGAGATGGTGCGGCAAACCCAGGTACCACAAAGGCTTATGATTAGTGGTGGGCGTGCATAGGCTGATTCCCCTTACAGATCTAGATTAGCCTGCATCGATAGAGCAGCGAGGGATAGGACTACACGACATGCATGGCAGAGGCAGAGGTTAGAGAGGTGGAGGGGGTCACGGTGATGATGGAGATGGTGGTGGAGCTGGTCGGCGAGGTGGTAGGAGAGGGAGGCATGGACGGAGGGGACGAGGGCCACCATTATCACCCATTCATGAGGAGGGATGGGGAGAGGAGGATGTGCCAATTCTAGATATTGGAAGAGGTGGGGAGGAGGTGCATGTGGAGATTGGCAGAGAGGAGGAGCATCCCGCATAGGAGGGCATTCCAGAGGTTCATGCAGAGGAGGAGGCAGATAGAGAGGAGGCAGGGTTTGATGCCCTAAGCTTACTTGGTCCCTATCAAGATGATGATGAGGAGGATGATGATCATGAGCGGGATATTCGAGACAGGATTATGGAGGAGTTGGAGGATGAGGATGATGGTGTAATGAGGGTGAGACAGGTTGAGATAGGGGTAGTTGATCTTGACATTGCTACACTGCGTGCCCAGATTGCATCCTTGGAGGAGCAGATGAGGGTCATGATGTTTGAGAGAGATTTGTTATAGATGGAGAGGGACAGAGCCGTCATGGATAGAGATCAGGCCATAGCTCGGAGGTAGGAGACCAAGCAGAGATTCACAGAGATCAGAGCTCTATGTACTAGGCCAACAGCTGCATTTGCTAGAGAGTTAGTCAAAGCTAGGGAGAGGGAGGCTTATTATCAAGATTTATATGAGATAGTGGTTCCTCCAAAGAGATGGGCCCCGAGCTATTCAAAGGCATGCAGTGGGAGGTCCCAGACTAGGACCCACTCTAGGACAGTTAGCATAGAGGGTGTTGAGCAACCACGTAGAGCTGGTCCATATGACAGGCCCCACTCAGGTCATAGGTCATCGGGTTCCCGACATCAATCATCCGCACACTCCAACCATGATAGCAGTAGCAGTTCAGGATAGTGACATATCTTGATATGTATTGAGACATTGTATTATGATTATATAGCCTACGAGCTTCCATATTTATGATACATTATGACATTGTGATGTAACACTGTTGAGCGATATATATATATATATATGATTTTGGCGGCAATTCTCATGAGATGCAGTTCTATTTATTGATTATGCAGTTGTTTATTTATACATGTTATGTTCATATGAGATGCCTATGTGATGGATGATCATATCTACTTTATGATGTGTTTATGGAGCCTATGATATGACGTTGATTCTATGTGATGATGTATGTATTAATATGTATGATGTCGATGGATGTTATGTATGCAATTTATAATTATGAGATGCCATGTGATGTTTATATTTGCAATGCTCTCTACATGTGATGCCATATAGATGTAATGTGATGCATGTATTTACATTTGTTATGTACATGGAATGCTTATGATATGTATTGTATGATGATGAATGTCTATAATGCCATGATGTCCTAGATATGATAAATGCCTATATGTTTGTGTTTTTCTAACATGTATGTGTATATGCAGGATGATTTATATTTTTGTGTGTCACAGGACTCCGTCATAATGCAAGAAGGAAGAACTATTAGTATGAAAAGAAAGATTGAGAAATAATAAAAGAAATGAGATGGATGTTAGTATTAGCAATCTTCGATGTTTCACTGTATCACAAAAGGTATTGTACTTTATCATCATTGGGTGGGACTAATACAAATGGAGAAAAACACCATGATATGACATAGATCAAGGTGTGCAAGGTCATCCACTTGCTAACAACAGACAGTTGCAGACAAGGATTGTCGTTAACTCATACGAAGGGCACAAGTTGCCCCAGTCTTTTTGTCAAGACAAACCACAAACAACAAACAAAGTAAAAGACGGGTCATGAGATGTCATCGCTCCTCTAAATCCTTCATGGGAAATCCTTGAGGAAACTAGTAACATGACTCAAAATCAAATTTAAAAGATAGTTGACAGACAATAGTCAAAGAAAACAGAATTCTTATACATCGTTGCTTGTCTAAATCCTTCATGGGACATCCTTGAGAAAGCTAGTAACATAATTCTCAGTCATCAAGTCAAATAAAATGATAAGATAAATAAGCCATAAAGTCAAAAAGCCAGTAAAATATTTTCCAAAACTTGATATGTTTGTTTGATTGTTTCGATTGATAAAATGATTGATTGATAAAGCCTGATTGTAGGAGATACACATAACGGATAAGACTATGAGTCTGGTTTCAATGTTATGACTATCTGTATAAGGCATGATAAAGGCTGGTTTTAGAAAGACATGTATCATATAAGACGTTGAGTCAGATGCCATTGATGTGATAACCTGCATAAGGCTATGTTTGATTGTTTGACAATGTCGATATGCAGGAAGGATTCATCCTGTATAAGACATATTTTTTTGCTGATATCAGTATTCAGGAAGGACTCATCCTGAATAAGACATAGGTTGATTGTTTTGATGATGTCAATTTCCAGGAAGGACACATCCTATAGCGACATTAGTTGATTTGTTTTGATTGTTTCTTTGGCAATTTGTTTGATTTGACTTAGAGACATTGTTGACTTGTTCACCAGATTAATGCATGACTTGAAATGACACATGGTCAATTGATTGTGTGTGACGACAAACCCTAAAGGATTGACCTAGTGCGGCCTTAGGGGCTCATCAATTGATGTCCTTGCCTACGTTATACACGCAAAGACCTCGTAGTTTGACTTGACCTTGACTGAAAAGACTGACTACAGATAGAATACGTGTATGATAGTGAATGTGACGAACCCTAATGGACTGACCTAGTGAGGCCTCGGGGGCTCATCGCTTGATGGCCTTGCCTACGTTATACATGTAGAGACCTCATAGTTCGACATGACCAATGAATTTGTCATATAGACATATGGACTGAGTCATGATTTTATACAGACAAACCTAATGCCTTGGGGGCACATCAATAGATGGCCTTGCTTACGTCCAGTCGCAGAGGCAACGTAGTTCAACAAATGACAAAGACTGACAAGCGTGACTGACTTTGACTTTGTTTTTGGAGTTTCAACATGTTTTGATTTTTTTTGTCTTTTTGAAGTTTTATGATGTTTTTGGATTTTCTTGGGACATTTTGTAATGTTTTTTTTGGATTTTTCTATGGTTTTACATCTTCAACAAAGCCAATGTAAGAACCAATATGACGCATGTCAAGTGTTTTCCCCCAGTCGAGTATAAGACCAATGATTTTGAATAGGATAAAATGGGGGATATGAAATTTACTTGATGTCAATCGTTCCAAGTTATGGGAAAGACTACCACTTACTACAAATGGTATGTACAAGTGATGGATAGGAAAGATAAGTGATATGTATAGGGATAAATAGTATATACAGGGATAGGGTGTATGTACAAGGATGTGGTGTATGTACAGGGATAGGGTGTATGTATAGGGATGTGGACTATGTACATGGATTAGATTAGAATGATAGTAGACAAAGGAGCAGAGTCAACTACACATGGCGCCTGTTTGCTAGGTTTTCACAATGGTACTTATCCAAAGCGCCTTCGAAGTGGTTTTCACTATTGGATGAATTATTTCTCTTTACTGTTTTCTAGATTATCTAATTTTTGTGGTGTTACCAAGACGCATGTTTGCCAGGTTTTCACCTTGGTAACGATTTTTTGTTGATTTTCTGATTTTTTTTGTATTTTCGCTAATTAAGACAAGGCTCTCAGAAGCTATGCGTAGAACTTCTTTAGATGAAGACTATTGATTGGAGGGGACAATGGTTCTCCTTTAGGAGTAGAGAGTTGGTACGCTCCTGATCCAAAGGATTTTGTAACAATATAAGGTCCTAACCAGTTTGGTTCAAACTTTCCTAGTTTTTCTCTTTCTACTTGATTCTTCGGGTTCTCCATTAAAACTAGGTCACCAATGTCAAAGTTTTTGTTCAAGACCTTCTTGTTATAGCTATGAAAAAGGCGATTCTGATATGCTTGGAGATGGTCTAGTGCCTTTTATCTTCGCTCATCTAGGAATTCTAGCTCATGGAGTCTCGATACTCGGTACTCTTCATCATCAATGTGGCCTTTCAATGATACCCTCAGGGAAGGAATCTCAACCTCAATAGGAAGAATAGCTTCATAACCAAATACTAGTGAATAGAGAGTGGTGCCAGTGGGAGTACAGATACTTGTGCGATAAGTCCATAGGGCGGGATTAAGCTATAAATGCCAATCATGGCCAACATCATTGAGTCTTTTTGAGGATTCTAATGATGGTTTTGTTAGATGCCTCTGCTTGGCCATTACCTTGTGGGTAGTATGGAGTGGAAAAGTGATGTTGAATATGAAATTCATCACAAAGATGGCAGACTTCTTGATTCTTAAATGGGCGGCCATTATCCATGATTATGGACTGAGGGACACCATATCGACAAATGATATAGTTCAAGATAAACTTAGAAATCTGTGTGCCGATAATGTGTGTCATAGGAATAGCTTCAATCCACTTCGTAAAGTACTCAGTGGCAGTGATAATGAACTTGTGGCCATTGGATGATGTGGGATGAATCTTACCTATGAGGTCGAGTCCCCATTGGGTGAAGGGCCATGGTGACGCTATAGGATGGAGCCCCTATGCTGGTGCATGTATCAAGTCTCCATGAACTTGGCATTGACGACATTTCTTGACAAAGACATATGAGTCCTTTTCCATAGCAGGCCAATAATAAACCAGTCTCATAATCTTTTTGGGTAAGGTAGGACCGCTAGAATGGGAACCACATATACCCTCATGCACCCCTCGAAGGGTTACTTGTGCTTCATTAGAAGCAAGACATCTCAATAGGGTATTATCTAAGGCACGTCTATATATGGTGTCTCTGACGATGGTATATTTGGCTAAGTTTCGAAGGAATGTCCTACGTTGGTTGTTTGACAGGTCAGTGGGTATGATTTCAGCATGAAGGTAGTCATAGATTTCTTTGTACCATGGGGAATTGGGACCAACAATGTCACACACCATTTTAGAATCTAGGATATCGTAGGCTGGGACCAAAAGTTGTTCTACCAAGAACTCAAACTTAGGCACGTTGTTAGGAATGTCTAGAAGTGATGCAATTGTAGCCATAGCATTTGCTGCCTTGTTTACAACATGAGGTATCTGATGAAATTCAACCTTTTCAAAGTACTCCTTAAAGCTATCAGCCATGCGTTTGTATGGAGCAAGCTTCTCATCCTTAGTCTCATAATCATCATTTACCTATCTGATTACTAGTTAAGAATTGCCATATACCTGTAGGTTCTTAATTTTCCACTTGACTGCCATGCGTAACCCTATGACTAGATCCTCATACTTTGCTATGTTGTTAGTACATGGGAATGCAATTCTAAATGATTTCAGGATGGAATCACCTTGTGGTGTGATAAACAGTATACCAACCCCTAAGCCATGATTTGTATGTGAGCCATCAAGAGTATAGTTTCCATGTTGTGTTAGCGTCAATTGTAAATATAAACTCATCAGGAAAGTCTACAACTAATGGGTGATCTGATTGTAGTGGTGTGTCGCCTAACTGATCAACAATGACGTGTCCTTTAATAGCCTTTCTTTCTACATATTGGATATCATACTCACTAAGTATCATAACCCATTTGGCCAGTCGCCTTGTTAATGCCACCTTGCTGAGAAGATATTTCAAAGGATCTATTTTGGCAATCAACATTGTTTGATGGTTTAGCATATAGTGCCTTAGTTTTTTGGTAGCAAATACTACTGCAAGACATGCACATTCAATGGTACTATAGTTGAGCTCATAACCTACCAAAGTCTGAATGATATAGTATACTGCCCTTTCATGACCTTCATCATCATTCTGTGCAAGCAATGCTCTGAGTGATGAATGGGTTGCTGTAATATAAAGAATCAGTGGTCGTCCTTCAATAGGTGACATTAAGACTGTTGGTGTGAGTAGATATTCTTTAATCAATTAAAAATCCTTGTCGCACCTAACTATCCATGCAAATGGTACCCCTTTCTTAAGTAAATGTTGAAAAGCATGTGTCTTATCTGCTAACTGCACTATAAATCTTCTGATGGATTGCAATCTTCCTTGTAATGTCCTTAGCTAAATGAGATTAGTTGGTGGAGGTATGTCCATGATTGCTTTCACCTTGGTTGGATCCACTTCAATGCCTCGTTTGGAAATGATATAGCCTAAAATCTTTCCTGACTTTACTCTAAACACACATTTCTTGGGGTTGAGTCTCACTTTATACTTCTCTAGCCTTTGAAATATTTTGTCTAAGACTTGTAAATTTTTTGCCCTTGTCTTGGATTTAACTATAAGGTCATCGACATAATATTCCATGAGAGTGTGTACTAGATCATGAAAAATGGTGGTCATGGCACGTTGATAGGTTGCTCCAGCATTTTTGATTCCAAAGGGTATAACATTCTATGAACCCCATATCTATGTACCTGCAAAACAAAGAGGTTAAACACCTTAAGTTAGATATTGCAAGTATAAACAAGGATTCCCCATGGAATCCATTTACAATTCAAATTAGGAATGAAAATATGCAAGAACACAATACAAGAGATAAAACAAAGATGAAATCCTAATTTAAATAGCAAACACTTGATCCCATGGGGGAATTGGTGCCAATTTGATGTAGAAATTTGGCCCTTTCCCAATTCCTATGATTGCAAGCTTCGAATATGTAGACTTGATGAAGAGATTTGATCCACTTTTGATGATGAGTGATGAAGACTCCAAGCCAAATCTGCAAAAAAACCTAGCTAAGAACTCAATGGTGTGAAAGTTGATAGATATTTGAGCACGGTAACTTTACTCAAATTGTGGATGATCAAATGAGGAGAGGAGCTCTTCATTTATAGGATTTCAAGATGGATGAAAATCCAAATTTGAGCAATGTGGGACTAACTTTCATCCAATGATATGGTGCCACTTGTCAAGCTATGAATGGATGATGGTTGTGCAAGATTTGGGGTTTGTGCCAATAAATGCCAATATTTGAAATTCAAATTTGTTAAAATAACATGTAAGAGGGAAGGGAAAATGCAATAAATGCCACTTGGCTCAAGGCAAAGGACATGCAAGATGTTTTAAATGCCTTGTTGGATGTACATGTTGACTTGGAATTTTTGAATTCAAATTGAGAGAATATTCTAAAAGATGCCATGTGAGGGAAAATAGGGATTTAATAAATGAATTAAATATATTTTCATGTGCAACTTGCATTATCTAGAGGATGTGACATGAGGTGAGGTTAAATTAATCAAGGGTTTAATTAATTTAACATGAGATTAGATGATGTGACTAATTTGACTTAGATTTATGGATTTATTTAATTCAAATAAGAGAGGAATATGATAAGAGGCTAATTAAATAAATATTTTGATTTATTTAATTAAAGGGGATGGTGTTAGATTAAATCAAATAAGGTTTTAATTTATTTAATTTAATGGGTAGACTTTAGAGTTTTAATCAAATAAATTGATTATTTAATTAAATAGGGATAATTAGATCAGATGGATTGATTTAATTTACAAGAGAAAGTGACATAATTAGACAAAATAATTTATTTAATTAAGAGATGAATATTGATGAATTTAATCAGATAAGGGAATTTGATTAAACGGTTAGACCAAGAGATGATTTAGGAAGAAACGATGTTAATAAGTCAGGATCAGATGCATGATGTCAATCAGTATATTTTCGATGTCTACATTTTGCCCCTCTTTGAAGTAATGCACTCGTTGCGTTGGTTCAAAGAATAAATGATCTCGATCAAAGCCAAAAAATTTGACATTTAAAAACTTGCCCCACTGCTGCATGGCAAGAGAAAACATGTCATTATGATGCCCCCTCGAGAGATTAGACAAAATTTTTAATTTTTTGGGTGATCTCGCGAAAAAAAGTGACAAGGTGCCCGAGAGGTCTGGAAGGGGTCCGGGGGGCTAAAAATGTGTCTAAATGCAATAAAACGATGAAAAACAAGCCTTAAACGGACGAAAACAGGTTCAAGGGTCCAAAACCCTAGTAGGACAACCAATTAGGGCTAAAAAACCCTAATTTTTAGGCTAAAAAGGGGCCCAGGGGTCACTTTCAATTCATTTTCACACACCTTCGCTAACAAACCTCGAAATTTGAGCTCTGACCTCCTAACGATATGACACAACGACAACTTCCTCTGCATATTTCTAATCGAGTTCGGACCTACCAGCGGCCACTTGGCATTGGTGCCCCGGTATGTGACCCTAACTGAAGCCTCGTTTTTTCATTTTAACGAATTTATTACTGCTTTTAAGGAGAGCTCACCTCCAGCAGTGCTATTATAGCACCGCTCGATGTTTAAAGTGCACCGCTTTTTGCTGTTTTGTTCTGCAGTGGTGCTGTTTAGCGCTGCAGCAGTGCAATTTGGAGTTTAAAACTCTATCGCTGGGCTCGGGCTCGGCTTGGACTCGGTGGGCCAGTTTGGAAAAGTATGCCGCGGCGGCGCGCTTTTCATGAAAATTGCACCGCTGGGGGTTAAAGTGCACCGTGGCGGCACCATGTGGCCAAATTTTGAGTCCAGCGTCGGAGTTTGAGAAAACTCAAACTGTGACACCTTCACAAACTATGCCGCTGGATGCAAGTTTGGAGCATTAGGTCAAGATTTTTTTAAAAAAATTTAACATGCCGACTTTCCTTGTTGCAGGACGGACCTAGGGAGTTTTATTCGCGGGAGCACCGGTCACGGGATTTGGCAAGCGTCCTACGGGACTTGAGTGATAGGGATCAGGACCGACTAGGAGTCACTGGCCTATGGCACATTGTGTACGCAGCTCCCGTGCGCACACACCTTAGGATGTTATCAGCGCTGGCCAAGAGGTGGCACAGCGAGACCTTGTCATTTCATCTTCCCACTGGTGAGGCGACCGTCACATTGGAGGACATTTGGCGCATACTACAGTTGCCCATTCATAGCTGCCGGGTGATCCATGATATGGAGGAGGGACGCGATTGCTGCACCTGAGTCCTCGCCATACGATATATTATTTACTATGAGGGGCAGATCGAGCTGGAGAGGTACAAAGTTATAACACCTCCCTTCCACTGGGCGATTGCGGTGATCATTTCAGGTTTGGTTGCCCCAGACTAACGAGGGTGGTATTTTAGTCCTAGATGGGGATACTGTTGGGAGAGGATAGTCCGGGACAGGCCGGTTTGATTTGCGTGGGGGCCCATCCTTCTGGCTTCACTTTACAGGGATCTCCACGAGTATGCATACGTGGATGGCAAAGCACTAGGAGCCGGGGTGACACTTCTGCATGTTTGGGCGTGGGAGCACATTTCTGTGCTATGTCCACGGGTCCTTCCAATTTTGATGGGGGTAGAGGATTCCCTGGTGGCACGATACAGAGGTGGTGTGTCCTTCACACACACTGGAGAGCACGAGATCCCCCACTGGAGGCGGGTCATAGATGAGATGCTTGTATTCACTTGGAGACCATACCTCAGTCTGCCTAGATGGGCTGATGATGCATACCAGCTCTTCTACTGTCGCCAGGACCGCTACATGCAGGGCCGAGAGCACACTATGATAGAGAGATACTTGTCTAGGCGTGTACAATGTCAGTTTAGGGAGCTGCAGGATCGACTAGATGATGGTTACGTGGTCGTCTTTGCACACAACATGATACAGGTGTCATGGGGCCCTGGTATTCCCACCGCGGAGGCGGTTGATAGTTTTCAAATTTGGTAGCCCAACCATGGGCTTATGATCAGGGCTTGGCAGACCCAGGGAGTACACAGGCCTACAAAGATTGGTTCAGACCTCCTCTCTGGTTGACTATCCCAGGTGAGGATCTAGAGGCATACAGGGTCAAAGGCAGGGGGAGAGGATGAGGATGAGGTCCAAGGGTCGCGATTCGATAGGACCCACCGTTGGTGCCCCTAGTTCCACCAGGTCAGGGAGATGTCCCCAGTTAGGACCAGCAGCAAGATCTGCCAGTCCCACCACCACGAGCTGAGGGTGAGGGCCAGTTTCCTATACAACCATGGGTATAGCGAGCAGGGCAGGTAGATGCACGAGATGCCTTGATTTTACAGCTATAGGCACAGGTACAGGTAGTGACGGCTGATTGGGACCAGGCACGAGCTGAGAGAGAGTAGCTCAGAGCAGAGAGAGATCAGGTTGTACAGCAGCGACAAGTTGCAGAGCTACAGGCAGCTACAGAGCTGGGCCGTAGGCAGTAGATAGAGAGCATAACAGCTGCTTCGTCCTCGTAGGGTACAGTGCCGGTCCGATCCTACAGGGAGGCCGTTCGAGAGGCAGAGTATTACCGCCGAGCCTACCACGACTACGTACCTAAAGCAGCTTGGGTCCCAGAGTACTCAGAGCGGGCCAGTCAGAGACCGCCAGAGGGTCACGGTGATAGGGGCGAGGGCAACATCTACAGAGATCGGGCTTGATCAAGATATTATGATGTACCTTTTTGTGCCTTATGGGCCCATTTTTGATAGCTCCGATAGGCTTTTTATACCGATTGACATACACATACAGTGATCCAATTATTTTATTCTTTTGTACTATGACAGTGACATCGATGATATGATATATGAGCCAATTTTGATGGGATGTACCGTGTACTTTTGTTTTATGCATGGATGGTTTATTTCTATATGCTTTGCAGTGATGTTCTTATGGATGCATTTATAATGATGTATGCGATGCCATGATGTGCAATAATGTACGTAATAATACTTATTTATGAGATGATTTATGAATGTAATATGATGTGATGGTCGTGATATGATGCAAATGGTTTTATGAGATGTTCTAGAATAACAAATGTTATTATCCTAAATGATGTATGTGATGCAACGATATGTTAATGCAGAGTGATATGTTAATGTGTAATGAATTAAATGCTTATCTGCCTATTTGTTTATGATTATGCAATAAATGATTATGAAATGATTCTGTAAATGCTATGTGATGATTTAGATGGTAATGTGAAGTGCAAATGCAATGTTTATGCAATGATTAATATAATGCTATGAGATGCAATGTAATGGGTGAAATGCGATGATATGGATGTACCTGCTTATACGATGATGAGAATGCGATGTTTCGTATATGATATGCAATGCAATGTGCTAATGATGTCTAAATGTTGTGCTTATGTAATATGCTAATGATTTGTCGATGCAGGATTGATGGTGATGATGGTGATGACGGGCAACTGTCATAGTACCTGGTTAGCATGGTTAGTAAGAAAAGAAGAAGTCATTTCAACAAGACGCATGATGTCACAAATGCAGATGATGATGACTTGCCGAGGAATTGGGATTTTCAAAGGGCCAAATTTTCTTATGTTTGAAAACACACGTGGTACGATGCATCAAGGTATAGAAAACCAGGATGGCATGGTACCTAGTGTGATGGAATTTGATTCGACAATCAAATAGGAGTATTCTTGTTCACACCTGACATACGGAAACCTTGCTAGGATGCACTTCAGAAGTTTCAGACACCTCAGACCAAAACACAGAAAGGTAAACCTATCCCTGTAATAGTCAACAAGTTGTCCTAGACCTCTTCCATATATGCCTAACAAAGCAAGTATTCACCGAGGTTATATTGCAAGAACGTCCAACAAGCACAACAAACAAAATATAATGATCATTGCCCCATTCCTACTTCTCTAAATTCGATGTTTTGGGATATCATCGAGACATCCTTGGAATGAGCGCAAAACAAGATAAGTCAAAAGAAAAAGACCAAGTAAATAGACAGACTAATGCTCTTCAATACCGCTAATGGAAAATGATGTGTTTTCTAAGGATGATAAGTGAAACTTATTGCCAAAAGATAATGCCCATTGTAGGAAGGATTCATCCTAGGACATGTTAGTGGATGGCGGCACGTCATTTCATTTATAAAGGATGATTGATATGGGTCAAATTCAGATGATGGTGTTATCGATATGAAGAGATGACCAATTTGTTTACTCACTGACTTAGACTTAAGACTTGACACTTTTGAGTTCTACTTTTAAAGCTGCTAGACTTGTTTCGAATTGTTTCACCAAAGGTTGAGGATGACGATTAGTTTATTGTGAGTGGTGTTTATTGCGGGTGCAAGCAAGATGAGGCAGATGGATTTTTTCAAATATTTGGATGTTTTTGATGTTTTGAAATGTTTTGAGGCTGTTTTTGGTGTTTTTGAGATTTTTACAAATGTTTTTGGGATTTTCAAAGATTTTGACCAAGAAACTAACCTAAAGACCTATCCTAGGGGTCTCGAGGGATGATCAATAGATTAGCCTTGCCTATGTTATACACGTAGAGACCACGTAGTTCGACTGATGACTTGACCAATTTACAGATGAAGATATACATGATGAATTGTCAGTTTATTATGACAGACTCCTATAGGACTGACCTAAATGTCTCGGGGGATGATCAAAGATCAACCTTGCCTACATTCAAGCTCAGAGATGACGTAGTTCGACAAGATGACCTTGTTTTTGGCTTTTTGAATGACATTTTTTGATGTTTTTGGATTTTCTGATTTTTTGATGTTTTTGGATTTTCTAATTTTTTGATGTTTTTGGATTTTTGGATTTGAAGACTTTAAGACCATACACGAATCTGATCCGATGAGAACGTGCCCCTAGCGTGATGTAATAGACTACTTCGATAAAGGCGGGACAAACAGACTTTGAGGATGGGCCGAGTAGTACTAGGATGGATCATGATACGAACGCGGGACCAAGCTATGGTGTGAATGCGAGTGGATGAGTGATGGATGGAGACTTGAATGCGATGGATGATGGAAGCAAAATGGATGGATGATGCAGATCAAGCTGTAAAGATCCTAGTGGATGGACAGTGCTTATTTACGCAAGGCGTCTGTTTGCCAGGTTTTCACCAAGGTACTTGCCCAAAGTGCCATCAAAGTGGTTTTCACTAGAGGGCAATTTTTTTGATCCTTTTTATGATTTTTTTGGATTTTTTACTTTTTTGCTTTTTTTGTTGTCACCAAGACGCCTGTTTGCCAGGTTTTCGCCTAAGTAACCATTTTTTCAGGACTTTTTCAGATTTTTTTTTGGATTTTTGGGTTCTATACCTTGAAAGAATTAGGCATAAAACTTTTTGAGATGGGAGCTATTCATGGGCTCCTGCAGAGGTTCCCCTTCGAGTGTTGATAGCTGATATGCCCCTGATTTGTAACTTGTTGTGATGATGAAAGGTCCTAACCAATTAGGTTCGAACTTGCCTTTGCTGCTGGGATTCAGGATATTCTTCTGATTTTCTTTTAAGACTAGTTCTCCAACTTGGAAAGTCCTACTTCTAATCTTCTTGTTGTAGCTTCGTTTGAGTCTATTCTGATAAACTTGCAGACGGTTCAAAGCGTCTATGCATTTCTCATCCAGTAGTTCCAACTTGTTTAATCTTGACACCCAGTAGTCCTCATCGGTGATGAGGTTTTGCAATGATATTTTGAGGGATGGGAGCTCGATCTCAATGGGGAGTACGGCTTCTGATCCGTAGACCAAGGAGAATGGGGTGGCACCAGTGGGTGTGCGGATGCTAGTTCGATAAGCCCAAAGGGCAGGATTAAGCTGCAAGTGCCAGTCACGACCTGCGTCATTGACTGTTTTCTTAAGGATTTTGAGGATGGTCTTGTTCATGGCTTCTGCTTGGCCATTGCCTTGGGGATAGTACGGGGTGGAAAAGTGATGCTGGATTTTTAATTTCTCGCACAAGTCACGGACATCCTAATTCTTGAATGGTGTCCCATTATCTGAGATAATGGCTTGTGGAACACCGTAACGATAGATGAGATAGTTCAGGATGAATTTTGAGATTTGCTTCCCAGTGATATACGTCATGGGTATGGCTTCCACCCACTTTGTGAAGTACTCAATTGCAGTTATAATGAATTTGTGGCCATTGGATGAGGTGGGTGAGATTTTCCCAATGAGGTCGAATCCCCACTATGAAAAGGGTCGTGGTGTGATGATCGGGTGAAGCTCTTGAGTTGGAGCATGGATGAGGTCCCCATGCTGTTGAAATTGTAAACACCTCTTAGCATGATCATGTGCTTCTCTTTCCATTGTGGGCCAGTAATACCCCATCCTCAGCAGTTTCTTGGCAATGGTCATTCCATTTGAGTGTGAGCCACAAATACCGTTATGAACCTCGGTTAGAGCGGTTAATGCCTCCTCAACATTTAAACAGTGTAGCAAGGTACCTTCTATGCTTCTACTATATAAGGTGTCACCTAGGATGACAAATCTGGATGCCTTTTTGATAAAGGTTCGTTTTAGGCTCGATGGTAGGTCAGCGGGTATGACTCCTATGTGAAGATATGTATAGATGTCGTGATACCAAGGATTGCCAGGACCAACGATTTGACACACATTCTGATTCTGGTACCTTGAATGTGGGAACGAGAAGCTGCTCGATCAGGAATTCGTATTTTGGCACGTTGTGAGGGATGTCTACTAGAGACCCAATTGTAGCCATGGCGTCAGCGGCTTTGTTGTTGGTTCTTGGAATCTGCTCAAATTTTATGTCAATGAAGGATTCCTTTAAAGTCTCCACCAGTTTCTTATATGGAGTAAGCTTGTCATCCTTAGTTTGATATTCATTGTTGACTTGATTTATAATCAATTGAGAGTCTCCATATACCTTGAGAGCTATGATGTTCCATTGCACCGCTATCCTGAGACCTATAGTCAAAGCCTTGTATTCCGCTATGTTGTTGGTACAAGGAAATGCCAATTTGTATGATTTTGGTATACAATCCCCTTGTGGGGTGATGAAGAAGATACCAGCTCCTGATCCATGTTGTGTGTATGACCCATCGAAGTATAGTTTCCAATGGTCAGTTACGTTGAGGTTAAAAATGGACTCATCTGGGAATTTTAAGACAAGAGGATTCTCATAATACATAGGTGCCTCTGATAGTTGATCCACAATGACTTGTCCCTTGATAGCTTTCCTCTCTACATACTCGATGTCATACTCTAATAATATCATTACCCACTTTGCCATTCTGCCCGTGAGCATTTCCTTGGATAGGAGATACTTGAGGGGGTCAATTTTTGCAATGAGCTTTATCTTGTGTGCCAGCATGTAATGTCTGAATTTTTGGGATGCAAACACTATTGCGATGCAAGCTTTCTCGATGAAGGAGTAATTTAGCTCATGACCGACCATTGTCCTGCTGATATAGTAGATGGCTCTCTCTGTTCTATTTTCATCATGTTGAGCAAGAAGAGCTCCAAGGGCTGCTGCTGTTGCTGACACATATAAGATCAATGGCTTCTTTGGGATAGGTGGCATTAACACTGGTGGTGTCAGTAGGTATTCCTTGTTTTTGTTAAATGCTTCTTCTCATTTTGTATCCCATTTGTACGCTACCCCCTTATGGAGTAGGTGAGAGTATGGGTTATGCTTGTCTGCCAGTTATGCTATAAATTGTCGGATGGATTGAAGTCGGCCTTGGAGGCCTCTTAGTTGCTTTAATGTTTTTAGTGCTTCCATCTCGAGGATTTCTTTTACTTTTGCCAGATCCACCTCGATACCCCTCATGGAGACTATGTATCCTAGTAGTTTACCTGATTGTACACCGAAGACACACTTCTTGGGATTTTGTTTGACTTTGTATTCCTCCGGTCTATCGAAGATAGCACTTAGGGTTGCTATATGATCTTGTCTCTTTCTTGAATTAGCTAGAATATCATCGACATAGTCTTCGACTGTTTTGTGAATCATGTCATGGAATATTAGTGTCATGGCCCTTTGGTAGGTTGCTCCTGCATTTTTTAGACCAAATGGCATCATGTTCCAGCAATAGGTCCCCCATGGACAAGTGAAAGTCGTCTTGTGTTGATCTTCTTTTGCTATCATGATCTGGTTGTATCTTGAAAATTCGTCCATAAGTGATAGCATCTCATGCCCTACCGTCATATCTACTATCATGTCGATGTTGGGAAGTGGAAAATCATCCTTGGGACATGCTTTATTTAAATCTCTGAAATCCGTACAGATTCTGATGGCTCAATTAGGTTTTGAAACAGGTACCAAATTTGACACCCATTTTGGATAATCGATTGGTCAAATAAATCTTGCATCTAACAACTTTTTGAGCTCCATTTTGACCAAGGCAATTTTAGGATGCATCTTTCAAAGCTTTTGTTTGACCGGTATTGCTTCTGGATATACTGCTAAATGATGGACCATTATCTTTGGATCTAGCCTTGGCATATTAGCATAACTCCATGCGAAGTTTATTTGTATTTCCTTTAGGAATGTGCTAGGAGTTCTTGTTCTTCTGATAATAGTGATTCCACATAGAATGTGATATGCGAGGCCTCCTCTGTTCCTATGTTGATCGGGTTGCATTTTTTGGCCAAGACTGCTGACTTCTCTTGATGAATGGCTCTTAGAGGAAGATTGAATCCTTCATCCTTGGGCACCTCAAAGAGGTTTTCACTGTTGGATACATCCTTTCTTTTTACTATTTTCTTGTCAGAGAGTGCCATAGTGTGGTTTTCACTCAAGGAATTGGATATGATTCTTAGTTTCTCACTTTTGTGACTGAAGGATTCAATCGTTTCCCTATAATAAGCATGTGTGTCTAACTCCATTATAAACCTTGCCTTACGATCCCTATCTGGAATGTTATCCCTCAATCCCATGAATTCTGAGAGTGCCTCATCATTTTCAAATGTATCGAGAACTGGTGGTCCTCGTTGGTCATAGTTGATCAATTGGGGGTAGACTAGGTGGATCTCATGATTTGGATGATCGGTTTCAAAGGAGAGGGTGCTAATCATATACAGGGTGGTATCTTTGAATAACCTAGGGAGATTGGATATGGTATCTTCATCATCACTACTAATATAGGGCTCAGTTATGAAATTATGTGTGTCTCTACCTGTGACTATTGGTGAGTGTACTTGTATTAGCACTGGCTGAGGAGAGACATTAGCAGCTCTAACCGGAGGACTTCGGCTACGTATGGTTATTCTGGGAGGGGTACATCCAAGACCAAGATTTGTTATGGGTCGCGTCTCCGGCATGATAGGTATTATGAGGCCATTGTCATTTTGTCCCAATCTCTGGTTTTTGTCATAACCCATTGCAAGCATCATTTGTAGGCCCTTGCTTCTTTCATCCACTGGTAATTCAGGTGTTAGTCTTTCATCTTGATACAACATGTGAGATGGATCTACTTCAATAACCTCATGGCCAAGGTCTCCCCATCTTGTGAATTCCAGATAGTTTTTAGGATAGGTTTGTGATGTAGATGTTTGGTTTTCTTGTGGATGTCCCCATGATCTAGGGGATTGAGGTAACTCTCCTATCACAAAATCATTATTAGGGAGCCTATAACTTCCACAACCATCCTCCTGGATGATGAGCTTGATGTCAGAGATGGTGGGAATGGCAGGAATGGCGGGTGTCTCTATCGCAGAAGTGGATGTGAGGGTGGCAGGGTCGATGTATGGTGTGGATGGGCCCTCATCATTCTTTGGCACTTGGGGGATTTTGTAATATTTGGCCTCAAGATTTTTGCAATATGAAAATGGTTCGGGATCTCCATGAATGGTAACCTCTTGTCCATTATGTGTAAATTTTACACATTGGTGGAAGGTTGATGCTACAACTTTCATTGCATGGATCCATGGGTGTCCCAGGAGGATGTTGTATGGCAAGTCGAGGTCCAAGACTTGACAGGTGGTTTCCATGAGCGTTGGCCCTACTTGAATAGGGAGTTTGATTGTGCCCTAAGACACTCTTTCTTGGTCATCATATGCTCTGATTGTTATGCCCTTACCTTTGTCAATGGAATCCTCTGCTATTTTCAACTGTTTGATTAGGCTGAGAGAACAGATGTTCAGACCTTCTCCTCCATCCACCAGGACCCTTTTGATTTTTCTCTTGTTTACAATGGCTTCCAAATGAAGTGCACGGTTGTGAGATGGTTGGGCAGGGAAATCTTGGTCAGAAAATGTAAGGGATTAGGCATTATGATATTTCTGACCATAGCTTGGAATTGGTCCGCATCGAGATCTGCGGGGACAGTGGATGAGGCTAATGCTTCCTCAAGGATCTTTTTATGTGCTGATGATATTTTTAACAACTCCATGATGGAGATGTGTGCTGGCATTCTTTTGAGTTGGTCTACAACATTGTAGCTATACAGGACAACTCTTGATGTAGGGACTCTATTTGGTTGGGATGATCCTGCAATGGTGACTTTGCTGCCTCTTGTGGTGACTCCATAATCTTCGACATGGGCGCCCTTGATAGTGATGACCATCCAATCCTCATTTAGGGAGGCAACAACTATTTTGTACACATGATTTAGACTACCCTTCCCTTTATCATTTTTATTCCCTTTGTTGCCATGATTCGACATCGAATTCGTGTAGATTTTTAGGTCCTGATTTCCCGTAGGTTGTTCGATGTTTATGATTCTTTTGTCAATGAGATCTTGGATGATATTTTTGAGTCTCATGCAGTTGTTATGGTGTGACCTTTGATTTTGTGAAATTCGCAAAGTTGATTTTCGTTATACCAAGGGGGTTTGACGTCGGGTTCTTGGTAATTCTCAAATGTAGGTGCTTTGATGAGCTTTTCGTCGATCAACCTTTTCATGATGTCCTCAAGTGGTTCCCCCAACATAGTGTATTTTTTTTAGGATATGTTTTGTGTTGGGGTGGTCCCCTTTGGTCATTGAGGTTATTGATGGTGGGATTATTGGGTTGGTATGTTGTTGTGATGAGTGTTTTGGCGTTGTGGTTGGATTTGCGGTGCAGGTGTATTTTGGTGTGGACCACTAATGACCACCTTGGCATCGACGACGCCATCATTAGTGATGTTCTTATTTCTCTCCCATGTACGAGGTTTATCATTGTAATTAAATGATGGGCGGTTGTTTTGCGGTTCGTGATATGATGTTGATTCGGCGGGTTGGGTCACAAGGGCTCTTTCGATGCTAAGTGCCTTAGAGATTAATTGCTCATATGTGGTGATTCCCTGAACCTTGAGATGAAATGACAGGCGGCTTTCAAGGTTGGCTATGATCGTGCAGACTTGTTGCTCTTCTGGCATGGTCCACTTGCTCCGATTGGCCTTGGATCGCCATCGTTGAAGGAATGAAGCAAAAGATTCATTCTTTCCTTGTTTTAGAGCTGAGAGTTCTTCGAGACTAACATCCATTGCAATGTTACCTGCGTAGTTCTTAATGAATGCGTTTGTAATTTCTTGGAATGTTCTAATGCTTGAAGGTAAGCGAGAGAACCATTCGATAGCGGGACCTACCAAGCTCCTAGAGAATAGCCACATCAGATAAGTATCGTCGTATGCGACCTCCATACAATGAACTTGGAATTCCCTAATCTGATCTTTAGGATTTCCCATCCCTCGATATTTGTCAAACTTGGGGATTTCAAATCCCTTAGGGAATGGTTTCATGTCTAGGCTCCTATCAAATGGATAGGGACACAAGTTGCTTTGTGTTTTGGTTGTCCGCCCTGATTGAAGGTCGAACAATTGTTGCGAGAGCAACCTGAGTTGTGTCGTCACATCATTCTGGGGATCAAGGGGTGGAATGAAAGTGTTTTGGGGTGTTTGAATTGTTGGTTGGATGGATGGGTTGGTTGGTGCGTTGTTTGATGGCATATGCATGTTCTGTCGATCTAAGTAGGCTTCTACTTGCTTTTGTATGAATGATGCATGTTGTTGATCTTGTTGTTGTTGCGCTAGGATTTGTGCTTGTTGTTGCACTTGTTGTTGCTCCAACAATGCTTGTTGTTGTGCTTGTTGTTGTTCCCACAACGCTTGTTGTTGGGCTGCCAATTCTGCTACTTCTTGTTGCTCTTGGTATTGCTTTAATGCTTGTTGATATGCTTGCAATTGCACTGCTTGTGCAAGAAGTTGTGCCTGTGCTTGATATTGAGCTTGTGCTTGAGCTTGTGCTTGTGCTGCTTGTGCTTTTGTGGCTTGTTGCTGCAATAATAATTGTGCTTGAGTGACCCTTTGTGCTTGTAATTCTTGTAATGCTTGGGTAGCTTGAGTGGCTAGTTGTTGTTGTTGTAGTAAAGCTTAAGCTTGTTGAGATTGTTGTGCTTGCAATGTGGCTTGTGCAGCTTGTGTGGCTTGAGCAACTTGTTGTACAACTTTTTGTTTTTGAACTTTTTGGTATCCTCTTTGGAAAGTGGCTTGCAATGCTACGTCAAATTGGTTTGATGTGGTGAACGTTGGTGGTGGTGGATTTGGAATGGTGGTGGATGATGATGTTGTGTTGATGTTTTGGGTGTTGGATAATGGTATTGATGTGGTTGGTCCTTGAGAGACCATGCTTTGTGATGTTAGGGGGATGTTCGATGATGTTTCCATTACTTGTGTGTTTTTTGTTTGTTGTTGCAATATCAACGACAAATTTTGTGTGTTTGGTGCAATGCTTTGATTGATGGTTGGGATATAGGTTTGATTGATACTTGGTAGGGGAGGGAGCCCTAAACCAAGGAGTGGTGTGGATGATAATGGCAATGGTGGAAGAGGTGGAAAGGTGAGGGGCATGAGTTGTTGCGAGAATGTTGTGGTGTCGAATAAGCCCCCTAGTCTGAACATATCTCCCTCTTCTTGTGAATTTGTGAGAAGAGGTGTTTGTGGTGCTCTGTGAAAAGATGTTGATGTTGGGTCATAATGTAAAGTGAGAGGAACATTTTTGTGTAATGGGTTGTTGAGTATGTTTTGTTCTATGGTGGTGCTTGCGTTCAAATTTTGATTGTTAACAAAGGGATGTGATTGAAGAGAATTAATGAATGTGTTTCCCTTGTTGACATTGGGTTGTGTTGGAGCAAACAATATTGTGATTTGCGGAATGTTTTGGGTGATGTTTTGGGATGGAGGTGTAGATGAGATGGGTATGGTGGATGAGATTGGAGGAAATGATGTATCCACTATAGTACTCACATCAAAATCTGAAGGCAACTTGGCCCCTTGTTTTGCTAGTTCAAGCATGTACAACAAAGGGTTAAGTCTCATCATGATGTTGATGATTCTATGGTTGTCTGGATTTTGGAGCATTTCCGTCATTTCCTCGTGAGACATTCCAAAGGTAAGGTCCTCCCCTTGATTTTCTTCTTGTGGATTTTGGGATGATGAGGGGATCAATGGATTTCTTGATTTGGCGAGATTCATTTATGCGTTTGTTTGGCTAAGATCGCTTGAAGCGGGTGTTTCTTTGTTGGCTTCCATACTCTTCTTGTATTGAGATCTCGTTTGAACCATAAAACAAGGATCAATCTTCAAAAATATGGGAGATGAATCTCTTGATTCTTTGGATTGATCTTTATCTTATGTTCCAAAGTGAAAATTTTTAGGATGCCTTGAGGATCAAAGGTGATGATATGATAATGATGTTTTTAAGGATGGATGATATGGATGTTTTGGCTTTTGATAAATCTTGAATGAGACACTAGGCTTTTAGGACTTTGTGGATTTTTGATTTTTGATTTGGATTTTGATTTGGTTTTTTGAACAAAAAGACCCTAAGATGTTGGATGATGATCTAAGGGATAGATTTGTTCAAAGGATGATAATTTGAATATGTGTGAGGAGAAGGATGCATCTACCCACACCTATTCAAACAAGATAATTGTTTTACTAAGCATATGAAGAAGGATTCATCTACATACACCAAGCTAGACAAGATGGTTTTGATAACTTTGACTAAGTATATGCAAAAGGATGCATCTACACATACCCAACCAAAGGTGTTTTTGTTAATGATTTCAAAGATTTTGTCTCAATGATATTGATGATTTTGATTTTGCCACAAAGCCTAGTATCAAGGATGATTTCAAGATTTTCCAAAAGGTGATGATGAGATGGATTTTTGTTTTGATGTTTTGGAGGATCGATGAAAAATGATTTTGATATGTTTTGATCCTAAGATGAACCTAAAAGATACACTTTGTTTGCTTAGACCTAGGTATTGAAGAGCATGCAAATGCTTCCTAATGACCTTTGTAACCAAGAAATGATTTCATTTTGAACACTCACTTTTCCAATCAATGATTTGTGCTTTTGGGATTTTGGGGTCTTCAACACATATGAAAGTTCATTTTGCTTAGCTTTGTTTAATGTATTTATTTTACTAAAGACACTTTCTTCAATTAGGTTTTCAAACTAAGATGTCCAATGTCTTAATTTCTTCAAACCCCACAAGATATATTATGTGGAAATTTAATGAACTCAAGGCAAGGGTTTCCTATTGTTTACTTAAGAAGGCAAATTGAGATATAATCCAATGTTTAGAAACCTCTAAGGATGTGAATCCCAAGGGAAAGCAATAACATGTGGATTGAGTCAATTGTATTTGTCCTCAAAAGGGTTTGAAATTTGGATAATGTTAAGTGTTTGTTTTTGAGATGTTTTCGATCAAGCAATGCATTTTGTAACCCAAGAAGAAGTACAATCCTATGGATGTGTAAGACAATATTTGTTGGATTCCCACTTGGACAAGTCCAACTACGCTTATCTCTAGCGAATGGTAGATGCTTGACCCAACTGGCTCCCCTCCACGACACTCACTTGCCCCAGGGAAACATCAACACCCATGAAACTCCCATGGCATGCTTTCCATTTCTACAGAAGACCGTAAAAGTGTGGGAAGCTTGAGCGATCGTTCTTGCACCAACAAATAGATAAAAGGATTTTGGAAAATTCTAGCACATGGGTTTTAGTAAGGACTTTCCGTTTGTAGGAGTTGACCCAACGTGGCAAGAGTCCCCTTCGGATCCATCTTGTCGGAGTCAAAGCTGCATGATATTGGCGTTCTTCCAATATCCACATTTATATCCCAATGAAAATAATCTTGGCTTTAGAGTGTTACCCGTTTGAGTGGTTCCTTGGGTGATTACTTTTTCCCACAAGGAAGGCCCTCTAAGATAAACAAAAGCGAATGAAGAACAAAATACGTAACTCAATCAATCTTTGATAGCAACAAAGAGAGAGAATATACGCGAAAATGCTCCCACTCACACTCGCACAATAGTTTGTTCAATTTTAAGCCCAAATTGAAGTGTGGAGGTGATTGCTTTGTCTTAACCCAAAGTCATGGAAAAGACCTTTTGATTCTCAAGATCGCTATAAAGTGCGAGAGAAGCGCATACGTCCTTTTCCAAATGGCTTTAGTCTAAGTAAGCCCTCATGAAAAACATAACTACACTTGTTCTTTTTAAACCCTCAAAGTAATATGTGAGTTCATTTTAGAGCACCAAATCACAAGTGAAAGACATTTGTTCAATTGTTTAATCCATAAACAAAATCTAGTAAGTTGTAGATCCTAAGATTCTTTTTAAATCCGTTTGCAAGAAATAAACAAAAAGAATCATTTTTAAACCCAAATGAAAGCTAGTGTTCTAAAGAAAGAAAAAGATGACAAATTCCTAAGGAAGTGTTAAAAAAACACTTAAGTGTTTAAAAACACTTTGATTAGACAATATATCATCACCATGTTCCTTCTTCCTTTGCTTTTAGATTCCAACCTACAAAGAAGAAAAACAGTTAGATTCTGAAAAAAGCACAGAAATTAAAAAGCAGAAAACAGAGGAAGAAGCAATCATAAATTAAAGCACGTGCTAAAAATTTAATTTCTCCCTTTTACTGTCTTCCAGCATCGCAACTCGTGAAGGCGTCGTTGTTTTTTCCTCTCAACGTCGCTCTTACATCGCCGCTTTACTAGTCAACGACACTCTATGTTGGGACAGAGAGCACGATTACGTCACTCTTTTCGCCCAGCGTCGCAATTTTTGAAAGCGTCGAAGTTTAGAATTTTTTTGAAACTGATGCAGATCGGTGAGTCCAGCGATGTAGTTCAAAATTTGAAATTTCTTGGTGGGATGAGTCTAGCGGCGAAGTTTATGTTCGCGCAGTGCTATATAGCGATGCTGGAAAGCCTGCGGCGCTAAAACAACGACGCTGATGAGCTCGCGGTGCTAAAAATAGCGACACTGAGGAGCCCGCATCAGAATTTCCTGTGTCAAGAAAATGCATAAATTTTGAAGAAATGTTAGAATTTATGATGTCTAGCTCTCCTTCTAGTGCCAAAATGTGAACCCCATATCTATGTACCTGCAAAACAAAGAGGTTAAACACCTTAAGTTAGATATTGCAAGTATAAACAAGGATTCCCCATGGAATCCATTTACAATTCAAACTAGAAATGAAAATATGCAAGAACACAATACAAGAGATAAAACAAAGATGAAATCCTAATTTAAATAGCAAACACTTGATCCCATGGGGGAATTGGTGCCAATTTGATGTGGAAATTTGGCCCTTTCCCAATTCCTATGATTGCAAGCTTCAAATATGTAGACTTGATGAAGCGATTTGATCCACTTTTGATGATGAGTGATGAAGACTCCAAGCCAAATCTGCAAAAGAACCTAGCTAAGAACTCAATGGTGTGAAAGTTGATAGATATTTGAGCATGGTAACTTTACTCAAATTGTGGATGATCAAATGAGGAGAGGAGCTCTTCATTTATAGGATTTCAAGATGGATGAAAATCCAAATTTGAGCAATGTGGGACTAACTTTCATCCAATGATATGGTGCCACTTGTCAAGCTATGAATGGATGATGGTTGTGCAAGATTTGGGGTTTGTGCCAATAAATGTTAATATTTGAAATTCAAATTTGTTGAAATGACATGTAAGAGGGAAGGGAAAATGCAATAAATGCCACTTGGCTCAAGGCAAAAAGACATGTAAGAGGTTTTAAATGCCTTGTTGGATGTACATGTTGACTTGGAATTTTTGAATTCAAATTGAGAGAATATTCCAAAAGATGCCATGTGAGGGAAAATAGGGATTTAATAAATGAATTAAATATATTTTCATGTGCAACTTGCATTATCTAGAGGATGTGACATGAGGTGAGGTTAAATTAATCAAGGGTTTAATTAATTTAACATGAGATTAGATGATGTGACTTATTTGACTTAGATTTATGGATTTATTTAAATCAGATAAGAGAGGAATATGATAAGAGGCTAATTAAATAAATATTTTGATTTATTTAATTAAAGGGGATGGTTTAGATTAAATCAAATAAGGTTTTAATTTATTTAATTTAATGGGTAGACTTTAGAGTTTTAATCAAATAAATTGATTATTTAATTAAATAGGGATAATTAGATCAGATGGATTGATTTAATTAACAAGAGAAAGTGACTTAATTAGACAAAATAATTTATTTAATTAAGAGACGAATATTGATGAATTTAATCAGATAAGGGAATTTGATTAAATGGTTAGACTGAGGGATGATTTAGGAAGAAATGATGTTAGTAAGTCATAATCAGATGCATGATGTCAATCAGTATACATTCCAACAATACGTTCCCCAAGGATAGGTGAAAGCTGTCTTAGGTTGGTCTTCAGTTGCAATTCTGATATGATTAAATCCATCAATAAGGGACATCTCATATCCTGCTGTCATGTCAACTATCATGTCTATTTAGGCAAAGGGAAGTCATCCTTACGACAAGCCTTGTTGATATCTCTAAAATCGGTGCAGATGCAGATGCCCATAGTTGGTTTAGTGACTGGTACAAGATTGGAAATCCAATCTGCATAGTCAATTGATCTAATGAAACCAACGTCTAATAGTTTCTTGAGTTCCGCCTTGACTAGTAAAGCAATCTGTGGATGCATTTTCCTCAATTTCTGTTTCACTGGTTTGACACCTGGTTGTAAGGGAAAGTGATGTAGAACAAGTTCAAGATCCAACCTAGGCATGTCTATGTACGACCAGGCAAAATTTATCTGTCTTTGTGCAAAGAAGTTGTGGAATTCTAGTTGCTCTTCTATTGTCAATGACGCTACAAACTAAACAAGTCGAGGATTCTCTTATGTACCTATGTTGACTTCTACTGATTCTTCAACAAGCATGGGTGACTTTTCCTATGCAATGGGGAGAATGTTCAAACCTCCATCCTTAGGTGCCTCAGAGAGGTTTTTGCCTTCGGATGCATCCTTTCTTTTTACTTTTTCATTGTCTAGAGGTGCCTTTCGGTTTTCACCTACAGACTCGTGCTTTTTATCTTGTTTATTATTTTTCTCATTTTTGCAACTGGAGGGTTGAACAAATTCCCCAAAATATTCTTTGTTGTCCAAGTCAATGGTAAAACTCGCCTTGTCATCACCGCGAGGTATGCCTTCTCGTATTCCTAGGAACTCAGCAATTGCTTCGTCATTCTCAAAATATCTAAGAAGGGTGTGTCTTGTTGATGCCAATCAATAAGTTGGGGATAAACTAAAGGCATGTCATCGTCAGAGTTATCAACGTTTAACGGAGTAAAGGTAAGGACTGATTTGTTCATATAGTCACAAAAATCTTGTACTAAGTCCTCTTTGCTCTTTGGTTTAGGTCTAGGTGGATTGAGAGGTGGGCCTAATGCCAAGGTTTGGTTATTTGAAATAGATGTATCAGGCTGCCAAGAGGTAGGGTCAAGGGTGATCCCATAATAGTGGTTTACAATTTTTGGCCAAACTGGACACTGAAATTATTATTTTTAACTAAATCTTCACATTCGGGCACCTATAGCGGCTAAACTGTGAGGAATTTGAAGATGGTGCAAACTAGAGTCTCATAAAATTATGTTTGTAAATTCTAAAAATATTTTTTTCAAAATTTTTGGAATCAAATTGCACTTCTTTTTCCATCTCCCGAAAATTGATTTTTTGGAAAATAAAAATTTTAAAAAGTGACGCCACACCGTATAATGCATAACTTTTTTTCCATGAAGGATAAAATTATAATTCATTCAAATTTAGATTTGTAACTCTAATATCTAGTGCTTCCACTTGGTTAGATATTTTTTATTGAATATTTTTTCCTTAATCAAGTTTCAAAGTCAAAAGAATTACAATTTAGACACAGCGCGACCGTATAATGCATAACTTATTTTGTATATGTCAAAATTTTATTTTATTTTTTTTGTTGGATCAAGGACTTCAATATCTGGTGCACTCATATTTTTCAAATTTTTTTTTGATAATCTTCTATTTTTACACATGTGAAGAACAAAGAAATTCATTTTTGATGAAAAACCTATGTTTGATAAAACTTAAAAAACAAATACATAACAAAACCAAAACATATTAAAATTATATTCATTGGATAGCTTGTTCTGAGGAATAGCATAATCATTTGAAATAAATTTTAAATGAATTCATTTGATCCCCCAAAATCTAAATCAAAAGTGATTTTTTATCGGCATTTTGATAGGTGTAAAGGAGACACATTTATAGGTATGGTTTAAAACTAGCGAGGTTCTATCCAAGGGGGTTTGATCTAAGGTGATTTGATCAAACCCTCTTCAATTGAAATCCTTAAAATGGAACTTTTTAAGGCTTAAATCATTATATTTTCTAAAAATATGTGATTTGAGCTAAAATTCGTTCCTCTCAGAAATTGTAAACCACTATTATGACAGCACCCTCAAGTGACTCCCAATAGTAATGTTTAAACCATTCCTCTTTGGTCATATTCTTTGGTGGATAGGAATTCAATGGATTTGGTGAGGATCTCAACATTAAGTCAAATTCTCCAAGTAGCTTGTCAAGGTCCATGGAAGAGGTAGAGGATAAGGAATCCCACTCATAGTCATTGGAGTCGAGGGAGTCATAGTGGTGTTGGTCAGATGGTTCGTGAGATGTCTCAATGTCTTTTGAAGTACTTACTTCCTCGAGTAAGGGTGATGTGGTACTAGGAACACCAATTTGAATCAGTTGAAACCCAAGCCCTAAGCCTTTTGGACATTGAGAAACAAAGATTGGTTCAATCCTTCCATCTTGATTTAAGCCTAAACCACTTTGTCCATTATATCCCTTGCTCTGCATAATTGTGAAACCTTTTCAATATAGAACTGTAGGAATGTGAGCAAGTGAGAGAGGTTCTTCATTATCTTCCTTGTACAATTAGGAAGTGAAATCTTCTGTATCTATGGCTTCTTTGCTTAATTCACCCCATTTAGTGAAAGTTGTTGTGGGAGGAATGTGTATAGTGACCATAGATTGTCTCCTATCTGATATAGGTAAATCCTATGACTTAGGAGGAATCAAATGGCTAACACAATAAGATGTCTTCATGTAATATTCTCCACAACCCTTGTCTTGGATCTCAACCCTAGGAGTGGTAGGACCTGAATGTGAAATAAAGGTTTGAGTGAGGGTAGATGGATCGACATAGTGAGATGAATTGGATGATGAAGCCTCTTGGTTTACTGGAACTCGGTGTTGGGGTATTTCTTTTAGATTGGTGCAGTATTGGAATGGTTCTGGGTCACCATAGTTATTTCAGTGCCATTGTAAGGGAATTTGAGACACTAATGATACGTGGAAGGGACTGCTTTGGCATGAATCCATGGTCTGCCTAACAAAAGGTTGTATGGAAGGGTGAGATCCAAGACCTGGAATTTTGTCTCCATTACTACAGTACCAATTCTGATAGGAAGTGTTACCACCCCCTTTCATTTTCTTTCCTCATCATCATAATATTTTATGACAATACTTTTGGTTGTGTCTACGCATGCTTCTGAGAAACCTAATGCCTTAATTAGTTTTAAAGTGCACAGATTTAACCTTGCTCCTTTGTCTACCAAAACTCGTCTAACTTTGGTGTCATCAACAAGGACTTCAAGATGCAAAGGATCGTTATGATTTGTCTTTTTAGTTGCAGTCTTGTTCAGAAAATGTGGCATGATGATTATTGGTCAAGTAGCCCACCATTTCCTAGAAACGATTGACATCAAGATCATTAGGGACCGTGGTGTTTTGTAAAGCCTTATCGAGAATGGATCGATGCTTAGGGGAGATACACAATAGTTCCAAGATTGAGATTTGGGCTGGGGTCTTCCCCAACTGGTCAAGTAGGTTATATTGTGACTTGGAAGGTTGTGGTGTTTGCTGCGATGGAGGACCTTGGATAGTGATCTTCGTACGACAAGTGTTGACTGCACACTCATGATTTGTATTGATAGTAATGGTATTGATATTCTCATTGGTGGCGCAAAAGTGATTAATGGTTTTGCCACTATTATAATCGTGCTTGATAGTCGCACAGTTGGTTGACATATTGGTCTTAGTACTTGAAATGGGAACATTTCCTTTCCCATGGTCATGTAGTGGATCAGAAAAGACTTGATGATCAGTGTTTGATGACTTTTGTTTCTGTCCACTAACTTCAATTATTCTCCTCTTGACAAGAACTTGTATGAAATTTTTTAGTTGGCAATAATTTTGTAGGTTATGTCCCTTAGTTCTATGATAATCACAAAAGGCATTGTCATCCCACCAAACTGGTTTAAATTGTACTGGATCGTATTGTCTTGGCTCTTCAGGCTATATACAATTATGTTGTAACAGTTGTTTAAATACAAACTCAATGGGTTCCCCTAAGGGAGTGAACTCACGTTTTTGAAACCTCCTTTGTTGCTGACGTTGAGTATTTTGGACCGTGTTGGATGGTTGATTGACAACATTAAGGGTGTTGGACAAAGATTTAGGTCCTCTTAATGTGATAATTGGTCCCGATTGTATAGTTTTGGCATCAACTACCGCATCATTGGTGATGTTTTTGTTTTGAGACCAAAATCTAATTTTGTCGTTAGGGGCATTTGACACTATCGAATTTCTATTGGATGTTGATGTCTTAAGTTATCCTTTTTCAATAAGATCCTTTTCTATTATAACCCCTTTCTCCACTAGTTTCGAAAAGGATGTACAACAATTTACCCTTAAGTTGCTCCTTAGTTTTGCATGAAGGTTTTCCTAGAACATAGTGATTTTTTATTTTTTAGGTATCTCGACAGGACACCGGTTGGCTATAGTCCTCCATCTCTGGAAGAAAGCGATGAAAGTTTCACCTTTGTCTTGTGTTGTGTGACACAAGGTTGCTATATTTATCTCGTGGTCTATGTTGAAGGAGAATTGCTAAACAAATTTCTCAGCCAGTTCACCCTAAGATCTGATGCCATAGTCTAGACCTAAAAACCACTCTAGTGCAATCCCTACAAGACTTCTTGGAAATTGTCTCATAAGATACGTGGGTTCATCAGTGACATCTATGCACATGGTAGAAAATTCCCTTATATGTTCTATTGGATTTTGTTTTCCATTGTATTTAGGGAGATTCAATATGACATACCTATGAGGGAAAGGTATCATATACAATGATCTATCAAAGGAAAATGGGAATATGTCCTTTGTTGAAAAGGATTTCCTAGTTGACACCTCCATGTTATCCATCTGTGTTTGTAGTGCATGCAGTTGTGTTTGTAAGACGTCAACCTGGGTCAATGATGTGCTAGGCGGATTATGCATTTGTTTATGTATTTTGAAATCCAAGGTCTCGTGATGGGTTTCAATTGAATGTTGGTATTTGAGGTGGGTTTGGATTCATAATGTTGGTAAACGTGTTCTGGTTCGAAATCTGCATAAATTGATTTTGACTTGGGATCTGTGTAAATTGGTTTTGACTTGGAATCTGTGTAAATGGATTCTGACTACCACTATGGGAGAAGGGATTCTGATTCAGAATCTATGTGAATGGATTCTGACTGCCAATCTGGGAGAATGGATTTTGATTCAGAATCTGTGTGAATGGATTCTGACTACCAATCTGGGAAAATGGATTCTGATTCAGAATCTGTGTGAATGGATTATGACTACCAATCTGGGAAAATGGATTCTGATTGCCATATTGGAATGAGGGAATGCCTCCTATTTGTGTAATCTACGGTATAGTACTAGTGACTTGAGCACTAGGTATGGCCATTGACTGTGGTATGGTACTCATGACACTGCATTAGGTATGGCTGTTGACTGTGGTATGGTACTTGTGACACTGACATATGGTGTAGAAGTTGACGTTTCAGATCTCTTACTCCCAACAAGAGGACCGAAGGGAGAGGACGATAATGCCCCTATAGTGAAATTAAATCCCAATGTTATGCCAGACATACCAAATGGAGACATATGGATTGTTGTACTATGTGTAGGTGTGCCAGATGGTATGGTTGTATTTACCTAAGGTATAGTAGTACTAGCAGTCATTGTATTTGTCCCTTGTGTAGGTTGAGCTTGTAAGGTGCTAATATCGAATCCTGTAGGTAAGGTAGCACCTTCAGCTAGCAATTTGGCTAAGTATCATTGACGATCATTTTCTAAGTACTCATCTACAAAAGAGGAAAACTCAGGGTCTTGTGCAACATCCTCTATGTCTTTTGTTGTAATGTTCCCTTGAGTGTTTCTAGTGGTGAATTTTTCTAGTAAATTCTTGAGGAAAATGGATTGACGAATTCATTTGGGTTCGACATCTTTTATCTTTCTCTTCTCTTAGAGCTAGTTTCAACCATGTAAGATAAGCTCAATATGCAAGAAATGCAAAACTACGTCTATGGACAGTATGACTCTAGTCTATGTTTTTGGGATTTTATGAATGCAACAATAAGGAGTGTTCTAAGATGATGCTAGTCTAAAATGACAATATCTAAAAATGCATAGTCTAACCGAGCTTCTAAGGTAATCAATTTCGTAAACCTGAGATGAGGGTACCAACTACCTAAAGTCTAACCAAGGTGTCAATTTAGTTATGTCAAGGAACCACTGTAGGACAATGATAAAGGATAAGTTGAGTCTCCTAACTAGATTGATGAGCTAGGAGGACTCTTTGTAGGACAAAGGATAAGATGATAGGACTAGGTTCAATGATAGATTTCGTTGACACCATGATTTTTCTAAAGTGCAGATGGTGGACCTATCCTAAAGTTTGTAAAAATGACCTTCCTATAATTTTAATCTCAAGGTAATATGTACTCTAAGATGAAACTAAAACTTGGAACTAGGACTACTATAGTTATGACTAAATGATACCTAAAGGATGCAAAATTGAGCAAATCGTTTTAGGTTTCTATTCTGCTTGTGGAAAGACAACTGAAAGACTGGTATAACCATGTTGACTGGATAGTGACCGTGAATTCTAGTTTTCTAATAATTAGGAAAATTCGTCACAGAATTTATCAAATGCGGTTATATTTCATAGTTGTAGTTTTCTGATGATCAGTTGCATGTTTTTGGTAAATGTTCAGTATTTGGTGTTAGACAGATGCGGTTAGGTTTCTCACAGATGCGACTCGTAATGGAAATTGTGACTCAGGACGAAACATATGTGATTTCCTAAACTCTGCGAACTGGTAAAAGTTCTACGATAGTGAAAAATGCATTGTTCTAGACTGCACTTGCGACTCACCTTATCAGATACGTCACATAATATGACAATTGTGGTTTCTAAAGACAAATGTGGTTTTTCATAAAGCAAATGCGATCTAATTTGGCAGATGCAACTCTATGCTAAACAGATGTGACTAATATTGACAGATGCGACTCGAAGTTAAACATACGCGACTCTAAAGATCAATTGCAACTTTCTGGTGAATAGTTGCGACTCTCTGTGTGATAGTGAATTGAGATATAAAACTGACGCTATTTTTTTGTGATCAAGTTCTGGAAAACAAAGACAATCATAAAACAAAGTGTTTTTACTTTAATTTTGGACTCAAAGAATGTTTAATTTGACAACAGACAAGCGCATCCTAGGCTATGAAGGACAGTATTTACTGAGTTCTCACTTGGTTTTCCCCAACTACGCTAATTCAAGGTAGATGATTAGTAGCTTGACCCCACTAGCTCCCCTCCACGACTCATTAACGTCATTCGGGGTAGCCAAGCTACAGTACCCATGAACATCCCATGGCATGCCTTCATCTCTACACATGAACTGTAAGAATATGAGACGGCTTCACAAGTCTGACCTGTTGCACCAATAAATAGAAGGATTTTGGACACTACAAAAAAAGGTGTTTAATTAGGGAATTTCGTTCATAGGGCATGATCCATGTGGTGAGAGTCATGTTTTGAATCCATCTCGTCGGAACCATACGCGTGATTCTTAGGCTTTCCCTAAGAATCCACTTTTATATACCAGTTGGAAGTCCCTCGGGTTCAGGGTGCTACCGATCTGAGTCGTCCTGGGGTGAGTACTTTTTCCCACTAGAACAGACCCAAGTTCTAGAGTTGGTAACCATTTCTCTTACACCCAAGATCACACGGATGCGCAAGGGGGAGAGGATACTTCGATGTACCAAATCATGACGGTAATTACACAATTGTGCTTTCACACCAAACACAGTAGACACTTGTTAATTTTAATCCAAATGAAAGATTTGCTACACTACCAAACAAACTATTTCAAAAATTTAACTAGGGCCTTCGATATGCGTTCTGCAGAAAGATTCATTAGTAATTTGATATTGGTCTTTGACGATCAATTTGCAAAAACTTTGTTAACTCCTCAAGACACATGCTGAAAATAGAAGATTAGCGAAAATAAAACCATGAAAGGAAACTGTAAATTGAAAATATAATCCTAAAATATACTAGTCGGATGCATCATTTTTCTCTTTCAAATGCGTCGCAGTATTTTACCAGTCAGTTGCAGCTCAGAAAATGACAAATGTGTGATTATTCCTTAGATGCGTGATTTCCAATAACAGTTGCGGTCCAGAAAGTCAATTGCGTCACTTTGTCACACCGATGCATCTTTGAATGTCAATTGTGGTGTTTTGTCAAGCTGATGCGTCTTTGAATGTCAATTGCGGTGTTTCGTCAAGCTGATGCGTCGTTTCGTACGAAAACCTACTAAATCAAAATAAAATTCTATGGATACGCGAAGATGGTGTCTTCACGTCGGGTTCACCAAATGTAACGTCTAGAAAATGCAGAAGACAAAGGTTAAAAGCACACACTCAATGCGATCTAAGCTCTAATGCAGTCTAAGCTAAGCAACAAAGAATAAAGGAAAGCCATAATGTAAATAAACTAAACAATCTCACCCAATATGTACATATTTCCATGTATCATCTCGATTTCCCTTCTCCATTTTGTCGTTGTAGTATAATTGCCCTCAGATTTTCAAAGTTCGTGCAAGTATAGCCTATGATAGTGATTTAGCAAAACATCGAAGATTCAAGATAGTTGCTCCAAAAAGTCATAAGATTTCGAGAGAGGTTGGAATGATGAAGAACAGATCAATTTATAGAAAATTGATCATTTGAATGACAGGCCAGGATCGAAAGATCAACGGACGGTTGAGATCAACTGATTAGACATGCATTCTGATAACTGTTAGTAGTGACATGAGTGATACAAATTAGAAATAGAAATAAATATTAAATAAATGATTTAATCTTCAAGTCTGGTATTCGAAAATAGAAGAATAGTCTTTGCATGACAAAGATAAAGATGGATTAAAGCAACTCTCTATTCGAATGCATGCACAAGAATTAATTAATTAAATAGAAATATTTAATTAATACACATGTACACGCAATTGAGTTAGAACTAGATGACTGAATGATATGACAAAGAGATTACTCATGCAAGCAACTCAGATATTAAATCCAAAGTTAACTGAGCAATTTAAATAGATGTCGAGTCGAGTCAAAGTGAATACCTCGATAACTCACACAATTATCTAAATGTAGAGGAATGTGTTAAAATAGGATTTATGGATTAAATAATTCATTTAATTCAAGATTTGATATTTGAAGAATAATTAAATAAGATTTATTTAATTAAATGATGAAAGGATTTAAATGAATAATTAAATAAATAAAGGATTTATTTAATTATAGTTGAAGTATGATAAAGAGTAAATTAAATAAGAATTTATTTAATTGAAGAAGAAGGATAAGGTTAATTAGTAACATAATTAAATAAAAAGCGTTTATTTAATTAATCAGATGGAATAGAAAGGTGTAAATTAATTAAATAATTAAGATTATTTAATTAATAGAAGAAATGAAGACTTTAGTGAATAATTAAATAATTAGGATTATTTAATCATGACCATGAAGAATATTGAAGTCGCAGGCTTAAACCAGATTTCAATATCTACATTAAGTATTTACATATGTAGATGGTGATAGATTATTGAGATTGTTCCCCCCCTCTGGGAGCAGTTGGTAGGTTTCCTCCCTCTTCTCATACAATATGTGATGGATCCATTCCTTCATTTGTTATAAATACTCACCTAGAATCTAGGTGATCGAATTAGAAATGTATTTCCTTCTTCTCTACAACTAGAGGACTATATGCCATGAATATTATTAGAGTATCTAGGAAATGTTCTTTGTGCCCCCTAGGGTCACTTGTCTACATCCACTTAGTGAAGGTAATTTTCATGTGCATTATCAAATCTTTCCCTGGCTCTTTTATGATGATGGATGGGAATGACAGTGTTTCATCTGATGTATGACTATACTTTTCTAGTACAAATATTTGGAGAATGTGTAGTTCGCTTGAAATGTATTTGTAATGTATCATTAAATTGTTTATCCATTAGTTAACTGTCAACTTGGGTAATTGTTAGGAGACAACTGTTAGTAATGTCAATCATTGTGTTATGCCAGTATGGTTCTTTAAATAATATTTGAATAGTTAAGGAAGTAATCTAATCCTTGGCTGATCACCCCAATCTACTTCTATGTAAGAAATTCACATGAACAAGGATATACTTCTATTACTTTATCTAGTATGCATTGTTATTTATATTCTTTTATGAAATTACTAGTCTTAAGTATTAGATAAAGAAGTAAATAGAAAGTTTCAAAGAAAAAAAAATTGGCTTTAAATCTCCTAATCTAACACCTCATACTCATATCCAAATACTTTGTTCTAACATTTTGCAGAATCAAGGAACTAGAAAAAGAAATAAAAAATACAATAATAATCTTCCAATGTAATTATTTGAGAGCCTGTGTTATGCTTTCTACATTTTTATCTTCAAATTTTTTTAAAGCCTAAAATAATCTCGTTCAAATTGATGAACTTTTGATACTAATATCTAGTCTCCACTATTTCTCCATGAAAAATTATAATTTCATTGCTTATTGTGTTTGAAACTCATGAGCACGTATTCTGAGAAGATTGTAGTATTTAGACTTAAGGTATTATGAAAGCAAATGAAGGTATTAACAACTCATAAAAATACACAAGTAAATTCCTTTTCCTTGATTAGTCTACTTTTGCAACTCCATAACACTTTGGTTTGCAATGCAATCTTTACTAACATGTAAGTTAAACATTAGGCAAAGCTTTAACTTAAATGTAATTTATTTTTAAAATATTTTTTGAAGGAAAAAACTAAAACTGCTTCTAAAGGTTTCTAAAGAAAAGCTCAATGGAGTCAACATGCTTTTGAATATTTAATGGTGGTATATTTAATGAGGAAGTCTACTACTTGATGTTTATATCATGTTACTACATTCAAAGCAAACATGAGCCTTCCTTTCTATGTTGGAGGAAAGAAAGACAAAATCAATTATTCATGTTCTTAAACAATGTTGTTACAATATTTTCGAGTAGAAAAATCTAAAATGAAAGGGGGAAATGATCCATACCTTGTTAGTGTCCCATGTTGGAACTGTAACACCATCATTCAATAATATGTTTGGACAATCTGTAATATTTGTGACATATATAAGAGAAGTTAGAGCAAAGGATTGGAAAAATGGCATGTTGTTTTAACCAATCACTTCACATGTATTCTCCTTTGTATCCATATTTCAACAATGTCTCCACATAACTTCAAATCATTTTCCACCAGCCCATTTTACCTGCAATTGCATCTCAAATGACCAATTCAATGTTCTTAAATAGTAGTTCAACTAATATCTAACCATATATCCACTTTTGAGGAGAAGAAATACATGCAATCTATGATCAAATATGTGTGCAAGAGTATATTGACCATGCTATTTTCATTGTATTTTTGTAGAATGCACTATAGCTCTTGCACAACTATCCAATTTAAATGATGCTTATATCTAGACTCAAGCATGTGGAGATTGTTGGTATACCCACACACTGGCAATATAAAAGTTGCATGAATTATATTCCACTGGCTAAGATAAAATTTGAACAAAAGAATCACCTTCTACTAACATAGGAAGTGAAGGATGCTTAAGACAAAAAAGTTTTGCTGAAAATCATGTGTAGATTTCAAGAGGGTCAATGGATTGTTGTAATAAACTCACTAATAAACAATAATTGCACTAATGTTTAGACCTCATATCTATTTGTACATAGAAGATTGGACCATGCTTATTGGCCACATTGCCAAGTTCTTGACTCAAATCTCACTTCATAGAATGCTAGAAATAATTAAAGACCCAAGAAAAATCCAAGAACTATGGACCGACTATAATGGAGGTCCTCACTATAGAAAATAAATCTGCTTGAAAATATATATTTCAAGTAAATTGAAAATTAATCTGGGTGCTTATTGATGCATTATGAGAGTTGTATGCAAGTGCAACTTTGGAAGCAAGTAACAACATGTGGTTAAAGAATTTTGTTTGTGGCTTAAATTATTCATATGATATCTTTTTTGAGAGAGGTACATAAATTACAATCTTGTCTTAAAACATAGACTCCTATTCAGATATGTAGAACAAGACACTTCTCTATTCAAAACAATGTGAATATTTTCTCAATTTGTTTCATTCCAACTAAAATCGGCTAGTTTCACATGAAATGCCCAAGTTTTGCTCAAAAAGTAGAAAATGGAGTTGCTTCAAGACAAAGATATATATATATCAAAACTAGCATGATTGGGAATTTGAGATTTGATCCTTAGAGATATAATATTTTCAAAAACTAAAAGCATACTATTGTTTATCATCTAAAAAGTGTACAAAGTTGTCCCCAGCATGTTGTGAACCTACACTCCTAGGAATAGGAAAAAGGAAATAGACTTTATGTAATGTCCCCTTTTCCTAGGCAATGGTCAGATGCAGTGGTTAGTCTACCACCTAGTCCCCGTAGGCTAGCAGGGTGTTTAGGGCACCCCTTTGAGGGTGATCTTTGGCTTGTCAACAAACCTTTTGGTACTTATTTCAATACTCTTCAGCTTAGTGTCCTAGTTTATTTCTGGTGTGCCTTCTGAAGGCCATTCATGACACTTTTACCCACATTTACTATTTTTAGTAAGTCACTTGGATGTATTTCTCATACTTACTATTTATATTAAGTCATGGTTTGATCAGTTGTCAACACACCCATATCTGGAAAACGTTGATGGATTACTCCTAGGAGTTGGTGCTGGTATTATTGGGGAGTTGATGATTTACTTTATATTATTAAAGTTAAGTTTAAATTTAATAATATTATTTATAATGGTTGATTTAATAAAGTGATATTTTAAGGGGCATTATAAGGAGTTAAAAGGAATTTAAATAAAGTATTATAATTTAATTCCAACTCTATGAAATGCACATCAAAAAGAAAATATTAATTAAAATTTATTTATTACTCAAGTGAGGACATGGGTTATTTGGAGAAGTATAAAAAGAAAACTTAATGCTTTTTCATTTATTCATGATTATCATTCTTTTGCAAACTTGGAGAAGAACTTCAGTAAGGGTTTGCTGGTTGTGAAAGCCAAAGCTTTTGAGAATGAAAACCCTCAAAGAGGATAGTGTTTACAAGTGTGGAAGATCACCCAGGAGCACTTGATTGGATAATCTCATCCAGGGATTATATTTGAGCTTCAATGAATTCAGGAAGATTTCTTATTTAGGGTTTGAAGGATCAAACCATAAATTCAAGGTATATTAATTAATTTATCAAAGCAAGGGCGACTGACATAAAGATTATATTGCTATTCTTGACTATGGCACCTAGATTGATAAAGGATCTTTTTGTTGGTTGTGGTTCTAAAATCATTAGTTTTGCTTATTGAAACACTAAGATACATTACCTAGGCATGAGGTTTTGAGAAGAGTTACATTGCCAAACATTAGAGCACATGACGATTTGGGGATTGGAAGGTCTTCATACTGATGGAATTTCATTTTGGAGTATCATTTGTGCCTTAAAACCCTTGACACAAGTCTGATATAACAGTAGGCATGAATGTTGAGGGCAAGGCTCCTTGTTATCTAATGTATGGTGTAGCCATGGGTTTCTAGCAACTATATTCACCTGTGGTGAGTGTGCCAGGTGTCCAAGATAGCTAGGAAGAAACTCAAAAAATTATAGTTGCAAACATAGCTAACCCTTTCATGTTCTAGCATGGGTTTTACTACCAGCCGTGGCATCTATAAGATCTACAAGTTGGTATTTATCTATTGTTTTAAATCTACAAGTTTGATATATGTATTGATGTTGCATTTTTATTATTTGGAAATTAAATTAGTCTATTAATAGATTGAAAATTAATTGTTGTGTAATGTCTAATTTGTTGTCATTAACACACTTAGAAAAGCATTGTGGAAAGAATTGAATCAATATGATGTAATAGTTAATCTCTTTACTATTATGAATGAAGCTCTCTTTATGCTATTTCCATTACATGTCGGTGTAAATCTCTATTCACCAAGTTTAGACAAGTGCATGCAAGTGTTTGAAAAAATGTTCCATTTGTTAAAATGAGAATTTATCGAGCTAAATTGTAGAGTCCAAACTCCATTTGGGGTGAGACATTACACTTTAACTGAGAAACAATCATCCCAACAATTCCTTGTTAAGAAGCATATAAGGATTTTATATACATGTCCAAGAATATGAAATAAGATATCAATTTGTAGTAAATAGTTGTTCTAGTTTCCATTTTGACATACCATTGAAAAGAAGAGGATCTTTGATCACACTGGACTTGACCAAACTTGCCACAACATGCATTTTCCATGTCAATATGACTAGTTGTAAGAAATGATAGAAACTTCCCTAATTAGATAGTCATATAATCTTAAAACATTATGTCCGACTATCTTGTAGTTTAAAGATATTTTATTTGAGGTGGAATTCTTTTTCTTTATAGAGAAAAATGTTATTTAAATAGAGAAAAGATAGTTCCAAAGAAAGAGCTAGGATTGAAAATTTGACCATCCTTTGAAACTATCAATCACCTAACATAAGTGAACATTTTAGATAAGCAATTGAAGATTACAAAATAATGTAGAACTTGAGATAACAATCAACCAAGATGGTCAAAATAATTGTTGTCATAACCTTGATTAACATCTTTATGGAATGAGAAATGATTCATGATTATCAATAATTGACTAGAAAGAAATAAACTTGAAAATGTCTTCTTTGCACCTTTGTTGGGCGTATCTATTGGGCATATTTTTGTACATTCATTGGGAGTATTTTTTAGTATTAGAACCTCTATTAGGCATATCTATTGGAAACATTCACAATGTACCTTCTTTGCAAGTTGTTGCTATCTTCTTAGGCCATACGTGGGTTCCGAGTTTGAATACCAATGATGTATTTGCTGCCTTATATTTATGAACATTAACTATGAGAAGATTTTCTCATTGTATAGCACAGTCTCAATAGATATAAGGCAACTATATTTGTATTTTGAGTGTGTTAATCTCACTGAATATTAAGACCCATAAATATATTTGTTAAATGTTTCATGCTTCATATAAATGTGAAGTACTGTACTATTGCTAACGTCATAAGAAATAAATGTAATGAAGTCACTATTAAATTTGCAACTACTTTGCATTTGGAAGTGCTCAGTTTGGTTTATGCATTGTTTTGTTTGACAAATGTAATATGTCAAATTGAAATATCAGAAATTATTGGGCAATATCTAGTACAAGTTTTTACAATGGTATCAAAGCCATTGATTTTGCTAGCTAGTGGGATTTAATACCAAATTTGCATAGCAAAAAATTCATATCAAAATTTTAGTTAGGCATCATGGCTACTCTTAGTGATCCAATGAACTCTTTACTTGAATCTATGAAGCAAAATCAAGTTGATTTTGAAAAGAGATGGAATACATGGTGGAAAGAACAAGAGGCTACCAGAGTCTTTCAAGAGAAGCTAAAATTTATAGGTAAGAAGCTAGAACACTTACCTGTATCAAAAGTTCTTCTTAGCACATTGAAGTAAGTAGAAAATTTTCTATACAAGGTTGATCAATTACCTTCTCAATCGATTTGTCAAGCTATGACTCCATTGGAACACTCTTTGGTTAAGCCAGTGCTTATGAGACATCATGATGAAGAGGTGAGACTTGCAGTTGTCACTTACATTAGTGAAGTCACAAGAATTACAACTCTTGAAACACCCTATGATGATGACATTATGAGGAAAATACTTCAGCTGATTGTGGAGAGTTTTCATGGGTTACATGATGTCAAAGGCCCTACATTTGGAAAGAGAGCTAAAATTTTAGAAATTATGGTAAGGGTTAGGTCATGTGTCTTTATGATTGATCTTAGGAATGATGATTTGATTCTTCAGATGTTCCACTACTTCTTAACCGGGATCATAAGACGACATTCAAACAGTATTAAAACAATCATGCTAGCTATTTTGTCTCTAATTTTAGATGAAGATGTTGATATTTGCAAATAGTTGCACTTAGATTTATTGATCATTTGGAGAAAGGAGCAATATGTATCAACAACTTATGATTTCTCAAAAATATTGGATAAGAAAAAAATTGAGAAGTTCAAGGAACAGTTGACTGAAGAAGAACTAATCTCATTTGGTAAACAGGTCCTAGGATCACCCAAAAAGAGAAAAAATGAAATGAGAAGAGAGCAACATTGCTTTTCATGTCAGGATTATTAGACTCCTAATCACATGTGTGGGTTTAATGAAGAGGATGGAACCAACGTAGTGTAGTGTCAACAAGAAGACACTTTGGGCTTCAAGGAAAAATAATTAATTGTTGATATAGGTAAAGGTTACACTAGTCTCCTAGTGGGTAATTTGGAGATTGTGATTGATAAATATTATGAAGAGTTGGATTCTTTTGATGGTTCCATGCGTGACCCTAACAATGTCCCACTTTCTCTACATGAAAAATGCATCACATCATCTAGTGAGTTAGCTGAGTTGGATGATGAGAACAAAAATAAAATTGATCTCTCTTGTGTTATAGCACCTAATGATGGTATAGAATATGATTATGTGTGTGGGACTACCGATGCCCTAGTTCCAAACTAGATGATGATGTAGAAGAGGATAGTTGTGTGATTCAAGTGCTTTGAGACCAAATTGATGATTCTTCATGTGAAGCAAATTTTTTTCATAAGTTTGATATTCCACATAATTTGGAGAACCAATTGAAGGTTAATGAAGATAGGATTGTTGCAGTGTTAACACATTATGATAGAATTCACAAAAAGATTGAAGAGCAGCTCTGGAACGCTCAACTAGAGAGAAGGAAAAAATGTATTGAAGAAGAATCTTCTCATGCTAGTTTATAGGTAATCAAAGAAGCCCTAGTGGCAATGAAATCAAACTATTTACACCTTCTTTCAGATCGTGAGCATCTCCTCAACCTTACTAAAATCTATTCAAATGCATTGAGAGGGAAAGAGGAAGAAGTTGACCATCTTACCTTCAAGCTAATAAACACTAGGGGTTCCTTGGAGTCCACTCAAGTGGCCCTTTAAGAAGCATAAATTTAGATTGATGATCTTTGCTTATAATTGAGTATGGCTCACTTTTCTTTATACAAAGTGGAAAATTCTATTGTAGCCACATCCAAAGTTCAAGGAAGTGACACAAGGATTAGGGAAATCAAACAAATTGTTGGGGGCTTTGAAGAACTCCATAAGAATGAAATGTTGCATAATGATTTATGTAGTGGAGAGGTTTGAGGTGTTGACAAAGATTGGAACTTGCTCGAGGATCAATTGTTGCATGAAAGGGTAGCTTGCAGCCATTAGATAGTAGATATAATAGGTAATGGACGTAGATTTCAGCATGATGCACTTTATGGATCAAAAAATATTGAGGAAAATTTTGAAACAGGAGAAGGTATGCATGAGATCCATGAAGATATCGATGAGAGGTATGAACTAGTTGCTAATTCTTTGATTGCGAACACCAGACCAGTATCTTCATATGATTTGATTCCTCATGAGATGATAGATGAAATTTTTATGGCTAAGCATGAAATGGTGTTTGTTGGCCCAATTAATTCACATGATATGATGTTTCATAATAGTTTTACTATACCTTCATGAAAACACATAACTGCAATGGGCATCAAATTGAGGAAGGGTGTTCAATCTTGGTTCTTTGGTTTCCTACTTACACATTAATGTGTAAGGGTTGTTCCATGGTGTTGGTCATTATATTTTCAGACTTTGCATTGATGATAGTTGTTGATTGCTTGGATTGGTGTGCAAGGGTTTGTCACTATAGCATCTAGGATTGGAATGCTAATGAGACATTACTGATTTATGATAGTTTTTGCCTTAACATTTCTACGTAGTGTATATCAACATCAATTTATGGGCATATGGACTTTGAGAACTAGTAGGATTTTTGGCAATAGGTTGAGGGAGGATTTAAAAAGCTTGAGTAGTTATTACTAACTCCCACTAGTATGAGTGGTGGATACTACAATCAGTTCAAGTTGTTGATGGGTATATCCATAGATGTTATTGTGATGATTGCAGTCAATTGGATGAGTTGGTGTCCTCAATATGGGTCTATTGACACTCAGAGATTTGGTGTTGATGTGGAGTTATTAGTTTATGATTGAGAGATCAAGGTCAGGATGCATGCTTCCCGAGATGACACTATTATTATCGACTTCGATTAGGGACTGATTTGTATCACTTTTGGGATATTATGAGGAGGTTTGTTGAGGATTACTCTTTAGAGTTGAGTAGATTATATTTCCTATTGCTTAGGAATGAGTTAGATAGTAGGATTTATATATGGATCTCACTGAGTCGCCTTGGCAGGAGATTTTCATGACACAGATTTTAGTCTTTGCAAGTATTTCAATTTGGGTGTTGGTGTTGTTCACTTAGGGCATGATGAGTTTGTCATTTTTATTAGAGTAGTGCAATGACAACATGGTGGACATTAGTGCAGCGATTACACTTGGGTTCAACCAGTTGCTATTGTGGATACCTTGGCATTACTTGAGGATAAGAAATCTTTGGGAAGGGTGAACTGTAATGTCCCCATTTTAGGGTTATCTTGCTTTGCAGTTGGAGATGGTTTTCTGGTTTTGTGTTTGCTTGATCAGAAGGGTAATCTGAAATTACCAATGAACTTAGTTGGTTTAGAGGAATTATTTGATGCTTTCATATGTTATTTCAAATCTCTGGTTTGGGCTCCAAGATTCTTGGAGGGAGTTTCTATTTATAGATAGTTACCTGGTTAGCTCAATTTATCATTATTCTTCATCAGGATCACTCATATGTAGTCAGTTTTTTATTATGATACATTCCGACAGATTCCACAAAATGATTATTATTAATGGCTATAATTTAATTTAGTAAGGTTGCTAAATATTATTTAAAATATTTAAAAGACGCCTTAGTGTTATAGCTTGTTAGAACTGGGATGAAATGTTTTAAATCATGCATATATTAAATAGGGACCTTGTGTGCCAAATTATCATTATTTTAATAAAAGGGTATTTTTCAGAGCTAAAGGGGAGTTTTACTTAAAAAGTGAATTTTAAAATAGAAGCTTCTGAAGAGTATGGCAAAAAGAAGTATATAAGCAAGTTATGAGAGCTCATTGGGGGATGTCAAATTATTCTATTTCTCTTATTGAAACCCTTATGGTTCTCGAAGATTGAACTTAGTTCATCTCAACCTTTGGGAGGATGAAAACCCTCTCAAAGAAGATCGGTTTTGGTGGTGAAATGATTCCACCCTAGTTGGTTCGTGGAGAAGATCATCTAGGTCTTCTATTTGGGTGATTATTGCAAGTTTGTGTCTCCTTCAGAGACAAACTTCGAGATTGAATGTAATATCCTTTGTTGGATAAGTTTCATAACTCATTATGGTCAACTTGGTTTGGAAAGCATTTGCATTGATATTTGATGGTGACAGGAAAGTGTGGAGTTTAATGTGAATATTTTGTGTTTTCAAGGCTGGCGACCTCGTTCCTAATCAACTAGACATTATTTCCAGACTACAAGTGGGGGCTTGGTATTTCATATGACCTAGGGGTAGTATTATTGGTTCAATCTTGGACGTAAGGGTTATTGCTATTGTTGGATGTTGTTTCTTTTTGAAGCAAGAGAAAAGATTGTTAGGAAACCTATTTTGCACTACTTGGAAGTTTGTTAGTCTTTTGATAGGGCACATCCAATGAGAGCATCCAAATAGCCAAAAGACTCAAATGAATGGAAAAAATTATTGATCTTGCTTTACTCAAATTGGATCTTTGTTGCCCAAAAGGGAAATAAAAGAAACAATTATTCAGTCAAGCTAAACATTTTATTCTTGGTAACTAAGGATTGTTTGAGGCTAAAAATGGTTGAATTGTCACAAGACTTAATGGTTTTCAACTATGAGTCAAACAAAAAGGTATTTAATTAGTTTCTAATGATGAATTTTAGTAATTTTCAAAACATCAAATTTGTGTCTCTTCTTATTATCTCATTGCTAGAAAAATGGAATTTACATAGTGAATCATGTACTACATAACCAATCCATAAATATTGAAAACTTAAAGCACTCATGATCAAACCTTGTATTTGTTCTAAGATAAACACATCCTAGGGTCCATTACCTATAAATTTATTGAAAAATAGCCTAGAAGAGCTTGTAATAGTTGGAAGAAAGATGGAATTTACATCAAGATTCACTTACTACAAAACCACCTCATAAATATCAATAATTTGAAAGAACTCGTGATTCAAGCTTGTATCTACTAAGATGAAAAATCCCTAGAGTGCAATCCTGTAAAACCCACTTAGGAGAAACTAGCAATCAAAAGTCATAGCCCCTTACCTCCAAATAATAGCTCCATTGGGCCCTAGCATTAACCTTCTCAAATTGCACAATGCTCCAACAAAATATGGCCACATACTTACCCCTACACTCTACTAAAATTGATTCCTAGCCCCTTACCATGGCTCCACCAAACTATTTACCGACCACTGGCCTCACACTTCTCCATACAAACCTGTGCCATATAGATCCATCCATAAAATCTTCGATCTCATATGACAATCAAGCCCAACACCAAAAACAAAATGAAAGTAAAATGTTAGGGTCAAAGGCTTATATTATTAAGTTATGATATTTTTTCCCATTGTGAAAACACTTTTCCATTATATTTATTCCAATGTGAGATAACTTTTCAACCAAATTTTGGATGTACAAGTCCACAATAAAAATCCTATTGGATTCTTGTTCAAGTGTTTACCATGAAAACTACTACTAAGCAAAAAAGTGGATAACACCAACAATAATATTAAAATTTAACTTTGATGATGCATCAAAAGGAAATCCTAGGGATGTAGAGGTTTTTTTTGTTATAAAAGATGGTAATGGTAATTTCATTCTTGTGGCCTCAAAATTTTTTGAGGTAAAATCCAATAATGAAGCCAAACAAAAAGCCCACCTATCAAGTATTCAAGCTCTATTTGTTATGGAGTATAAAAATGTAAATGTAAGTGGGAAAAATATATAAGATCCAACAAGTGAATTAACCTGGATCTATCTCTCCTTCTTTGGGCTCAACATTAAAACACAAACCAACTATAGTTTGATGATTCGCTAGCTACCTCAAAAGGAGAGTCAATTTTCCAAGGTTTGATTCCTTTGTGTTGTATAGAGGGTAAATTTAATGTGTGATTTAAATAACCAATTGAAATAAACCCTAGATCTGAAAAATGTAATTTATCGCACAAATGAAAATTGAAAAATTGCAGAACAAACAGATTCAGAAAAGGAAAATCGAGGGGAACCTGCACATAAAATTGGGGCCTAAATTTGAGGGACAATGGCGAGGACATCCTTGTCCAAAATTGAGGCTTTTTGAATGCTTGAAATAGGGTTCTGAAGGTACAAGTTTGCTCTTAACTTTTCTACAACTTATTGTTGATGAAAATATCAGGTTTGACCTACACACATGAAATTAGAGGAAAAGGTTATGTTGTATAAGATTTTGCCTCAATCAAACTCCAATGTTAGTGTTCTGACCTCCACAAACAACAAATGATGATGGTAGAGAGTTCTTACCCTAGGTTGAGCATAGGCAAAATAAAAAATAATTTATTGTAATAAACAAATGATAATTAATAATGTTACCTCGAGTATAAAACCCCTGTTGAAGTGATGTCACACCATAAGTTTCCACAAAATGTTGATTGATGGATGATTGAATTGCTTTCATGACCTGCAAGAGGTTAGTACACATAACACAATAGATTGTTGTAACTAGCATGTAAAGAATAACTCGCATACATATTCATAATAAAAGCATTACAATACATGATTGATCATGATAATGCCTAGTTATTCAAATAAGAGGAAAAACTTGTTTAAATATGCATCTCAATTGATATTTTTGGATATAGGCTGAGCTAAGGTCATTTTGTAATACTCAAAGTTGACACACACAATAATAATTATCAAAATAGGACATCTTTAGCACTAGGGTGCCCTTGCCCCTTTGGGAAAATACATTAAAATCCCCCACATCATGAGAAATTTAGGCCAAAATCACTCGGATAGGGGAAAGGATTTCTTGAGATGTGGGAGATTTTAGTGTATTTTCCCAATCTGGCCCTGACAAGAATAAGTTATTATTATAATTACTTATATAGGAAAAATAGGGTGTCACTATAGTGTGAAATTGTCAAGGATGACAATTTACGATGCTACATTTAGCCCCCACTTTAGTGAGCATATGATCTTATGTTCATACTCACAGTAAAGGAATTGATTTCTTTATCAAAAATCTAAAGAGACTGGATGACATTGAGTTAAAAGACGCAATAGCCCCCAAATTAGGATCCCATCAATCCACAATGTTAAGACAAACATGATGCAAATATCTCGCATGCAAGACAAGGAAAGATTCAATCATGCATAAGGCATACAATGGGCAATCAATAGAGTATAGATAAAACCATACACAAAAGCATACATAAGGAAAACATGGTGCATACAAATAATACACAAAGCATGCAAGGAATACACGAAGGAAACACACAAATTACAAGAAGCAAACACATGGAATACATGAAGAAAACATGATACACACATAAATCAAACATAACACACACATGAAACATAAAAAATATAACAACAATGTTAGTACACACTAAAGATTCGACATAGATCTAGAAAAGGCAGATAGAGGGGCACCTGCACATAAAATTGGAGCCTACACTGTAGGGGCAAGGGTACGGGTGCCCTTGTCCAAAGTTCAAAATTTTTGAATGCTTGAAACAAGATTTTGAAGGTAAAGGATTGCTCAACACTTTTATGCAAATTGTTGTTGATGAAATTTTTGAATCTACCCTACACACATGAAAATAGAGGAAAATGTTGTGTTGTATAGGATTTTGCCTCAATAAAACCCTAGTGTTGGTGTTCCCAACTCCACAAACAACAAATGATGATGGTAGACAATGCTTACTCTAATCCAGATAGAGGCAAAATAAATAATAATTGACTGTAATAACAAATTATAATTGATAATATTACCTTAGGTATTAAACCCTTATCAAAGTGATGTCACACCATAAGTTTCCACAAAAAATTGATTGATGAATGATTGAATTTCCTTAATGACCCACAAGAGCTTAGTACACATAACACAATAGATTGTTGTAGCTAGCATGGAGAGGATAATTCACATACATCTTCATAATAAAGCATGGGCGTACATGATTGGTGATGATACCACCTAGCTATTCAAATGAGAAGAAAAGCTTGTTTATATTTGCATCTCAATTCATCTTTTTGGATATAGGTTGACCAAAAAAATACACACAATTTCCCAAAAGAACAACTCCAAGCTTCCTTTTTGAGTTACTAGGGTCTATGGAATGCAAACTAGATTAAACTTTCCTCAACAACTACGCTAAAATGTTAGGTCCTAAAATAATAGTTCTAAAATTCTAAATCTTTTCTTCACCTTTAAGGCCATGGGTTTATCATCAAAGAAATAAAGATGGGCTAATCTATAGATTTTGGAAGGTTAAATGCTAACTACAAGAGTGGATAAACTCTCCTACTCTCTGAGCTCAACTTAAACCCATAAGGGTAATCTTATAGGTCACTAAAATAGATCAACATATTAGTTTTTGAATGATTGATCTTTGAGTTACACAACAACTATACCTAGTTGTGTTCTTAACCCCTAAAAATCACCACTAAATTAAGAAATACTAGCTACAATAGACCTTTTTATACCCAATTCTATACCTTGCACAATGTGTTTTTAGATGATAAAATTTTAGCCGATCATAAAAATTTAGCTCTTTTAGAATATTATGCATACAACAAGGTATGCACATGATGTGCATGATTCAATAAATATTTGAAATTTTGATCTCACATAATATTAATCCCTAATTATCTCATTGAATCATAGAGACCTTGCCGATTTTCTAATTTTAATATCATAAGAAATTATAAAGTAAATATTTTTTAATAAATTTGGAGTGTCGAGATCTTTAGTGACCAGTGCCTTATTGGGTAATATAGTAGTTTATAACAATTACAACTAGAAATTAATAACCTGAACAATAGAGATATTATATAAAATAAATATTTATACTTAATAATCCCTCTTTGAATTCATTAATATTTGTCTATAACAAATAAAAGGTTATTACATCTAAAAAATGTAATAGATTAAAGTGTTGTGACATTTCTCAAATATCTATTATAGTTGCACTAACAAATATGGTGGAACACCAGCTAGTCTGTGGCTAGTCTATTGTTGGCCTGTGTGTTGTTTATCTGCGTCTATTTTTTGTTTAGTGTTTTGTTTTGTTGCTTTTTGATTTAGACTCTCTTCGCCCTTGTGGCTCTCTGTGAAGGGTACAACACCCTGTAAATGTTGCTTACTTTACCAAAAAAAATATGGTGGAAGAGAGTTTAAGAGGAGAGGACTTGTCACACCTCAAAACCCTCCAAAACAATAATGACCAACCAATTAGATTTTTTTTACAAGCACATACTACAATAGCCACCTCTCTTCAACTTAAGGAGAAAATTTAATGGAAAAAACACTACCATAAATTGAAATCGAAGACTATTCTACACTTAATACAATGAACTCAAAATTACCAACCCCAAAAAATAAGAAAATGACCCTACATATAGATGTTTGGCCTTGGAAATTAGGATGAACCAAGCAAACACAATGAAGAGTGTTGTATGGGTCACTTATACCATAGTTGTCATTGTCATTGATGTCTACACTTTAATTAGAATGATTGGGAATGGTAAGGAAACTCAACACATGTTAAAATCATCATCATTTTGATCTATCACTTTTCATGATGATTGTAGAGGTGTTTTAGTGTGTAGAGCCAAAATGGGTCTTCAAAATCTATCACAAATTATTTAAAATATGACATAGATGCATTAAGATATGAAATGTGCAACTACATTAAACATAGGTGTGTTGCTTTATATTTTACCTTGCTTATTTTCTTCAAATATACACCTACAATACAAAATATTCAACATAGTGGTCAATGAAATCATGTCGAGTGGTTGTAGAGGTCACCACTAGTCACTAATAACTAATCCAATATATTATCATTGTTATCAACTCAACAATCTAGTGAAACATGGGATGCTCTCATACATCATGGGCTTTGATAGCTTGATATCAACCTCTAGATAGGGTTGGTTCCCTTGTTACTTCACCTAAATTAACCTATACTACTATTGTTATGCTGAGAAAAGGGGTAGGGAATGATTTGAAATGCAACCTAAACTATAATAAGGTGATGCACCAAATTTATATTGTGACCTATACTTTTGTTTTTTGACATACAATTGTTCAGTGACTCAGTTGGTTTTAATGCACAACTTAATGTGTTTCACATACCCATGCATTAGTATTTTTCAAGAAGGTTTGAATATTTGACAGTTTTGAAGGAAAAAGAAAGAGTTTTTTCACAACTAATAATTGTTTACATTTAGTACATAGCTCACAACCTACATAAAATGTATGTTTTCTACCTAATGGTGATGGAATGAGACATATATTAGAGTATTTTCATGATAATCACATAAATATGCATCAATCATCACATTACACACAATGAAAATAGAGATTGAGAAGGAAAATATTGAGTTTTTATTGATTAAAGTGTCTTTTACAGTAGTAAAAATTTGGAAATGCTTGAAATTGCTTGAGAATGATGTAACTACATTATTGTTTAGTCATAAAATGACTGGTTCTAAGTTACAAAATAATATTTTATGTTGAAAGAGCTTTGAAAAAGCTACAATACTTCTCTAAAAATTATAAGAATTGAAATGAAAAAATCCTAGGCATCCTCTTATATTTTACAACAACTTCCTTACTTTTTTGTTACTATTGCAATGTGCCCTATTTTTTGTTTCTTCTACAACATGTTGTCCTACTTTCTACTATTGTAATGTGCTACCTTGTTTTTTTGTTGCTTCTACAACGTTCTAGGCTAGAGCAACAAATGTTGTTTCTACGCCAAAAATGGAAGCTTCTTCAATGCAATAACCAACAAACCCTAAACTCCCTCATGTAACGTGGATCATAGGATTTGAAACTTTCAAAAATGAAACTAAGCTCATATTTTTTCCCTCTTTGGTGTTAGGACTTAGTAAGAAGTACAAATTTAATCTTATTTCATTTTTCCTTTTTTCTTTATTAGTGCCTAAGACTCAATTTTTCTTTTGACTTGAAAATTTCGCCTTGTAAAACTCTTTAAGACTTCCCTAATGGTTATTTGGGCCAAGACAAGTTAAAAATATCAACAATCATCATTATTGATTAAGAACAATACAATATCCAATCCCTATCACTTTAGTCACCTGTATTAATATTTCCATGGTCGTTGTAGTATTTCTTTTTACCTATGTTGAGTTAGGGCATAAAAATAGCCATTTGAATGATTGTAGTTTGGTGTAGGGAAAATCAACTATTAGATGGAACCCTAACTACTTATTGTATTCCTTCATTAAAAGCCACCTTAAAATTGTGTCAAAACTAAGTATAAGTCTTCAAGTGGTGAAATGACATCCCATTCAATTGTCAATATTTTTTGGTGTACTTGGACCTTTTTTAGAATACAAGTGGTTGATTTTCACAGACCATTTCAATGAGTTGGTGGGAATTTAGAAAAAATAGGTGGGAGTTTTGAATGGTCAAGGGTTGGGAATAATCCATACTATTGGTTGGTTATCATAAGTGATGGGGAAATCATACCACTAGGGTACACAAATGGAGGGAAATTTGAACCAATTGATATTAGGGAAAAATGGATTGAAGGCAAGGTGGCATGACGAGAGATGAAATTATAAATTTTTGGTTAAGGAATAAAGGGAAGTAGGGGTGAATGGAAAGGTATTCTTGGTAGTGAAACTTTGACAACTTTGACAACCTACTAGACTTAAGGAAAATGACTAGAAAATATCAAACACTTAAGATTTCTTAGACTTTTAGTAACTTTTGACACCCACTCAAGATGTCTCAAATCAATTATCAAAAATGGTTCAAAATAGTTCCAGACACAAAAAGGGAAGGGGCTCAAGAAAAAGTTCACATTTTAGGATCAACACCCAACATATTCATTAACCTAAAAGGTAGTATTATAAATTCATAATGACTATATCTTGTCTTGAAAGCTATTTTTAAAGTTTCTTCTTGTTTAATTATGAGTTGGAGGTGACCCACTCTTAGGTCTATTTTTGAGAATAGTATACACCACACATTTGTTCAAAGAGATCATCAATGTGGGGTGCATGGTACTTTTTCTTCACCATTTCTTTATTAAGCATGTGATAATTTATGCATAGCCATAAATTTCCATCCTTTATAAAAATCACTAGTTCTCCCTCAAGAGATACACTAGGTGAAAATAATCCTTTTGAAAATAATTATTGCATGGGAATTTAATTTGACCAACTTTATTTTCATCATCCTACATGAAGCTTTGGATCTAGGTTCCAATCTTGAAATTATATCTATTGAGAAATCAAACTCTCTACAAGGTGGTAACTTACATAATTATTCAAGGAAAAACATCCTAATACTAAAAAAGAAAAGGATAATCTTAAATTGGAGATTCTTTTGGGTTATCTAGATAATTCATTATAATGTCATATATTTCACATCCTTTCCTCCTCCTATAGGGCTAAAATTTACCTTAGCTTAATCTCTCATTCACCCCAAATCATCTAAGCATTCTATTTTTTATAAAATAATTAGCTTTTGTTGTGTGATACCATAGCCAGTTCATACTTAAGATTACATGACGTGATCCTAATGGTTCTACATACATGTTCATTTCCATAGAAAAATAATGTAGTTTTAACTCAACTTCAAATAAACGTGGTTCTAGCTTAACTCTTTCTTGATTGACATATTGAATAGATTAAGAGTTAGCCATACAACCAACTCTTCTAAATATATTACTTAACACCTTTGGTGCTAAAAAATACTCAATAGCTCCAGTATTTATCAAAATAGAAATAGGGCAATTAAAAAGTGTACCTAGTGTCTCTATGAGAGTAATATGATAATTAACTTGGTGATTATCAACTATTACATGTATCATTTGATAAAAACTTGCTTGCTAAGAATATAGTGGCGAATTTCTTCCTATATCTCCCTAATTCCATTTTGGACAATTATTTGCTAATGATCAACACCACATGTGAAACACCCTCAAAGTGGTCCTCTTCTAAATTATTTCCTCTCTTCTTCCTTTGGATCCATTATCCCTTCTTTTGAATTTGGATTTATTATTGTTTTAAAAATCTTTGGTATTTTATTTATGCTTGGGATTTTAGTTCTAATTCCAAGTCTTTTTTTTTAAAGGAGATGTCTTAGATTTTCATAACATTTTATGGATCCTATCTCTTGATGCATCGATGGGTTTCAACTTTTAATCTTATTTGATCACCTTTTAAATACCGAGTCCATGTAGTTGATAGTACATGAACATCCACTTCTCCTCTTTGTTGGGGATTTATTTGACAATAAATTTTCATATTAAAAAATGTGCACCACATTGATATTGAGGAACATATTGGAGAAGTCTAATAAAATTCTCCAAATAGGAAGTTACCATCATCCCCCCAACTTTAGATTCTACAAATTAGTTAATTTTTTTATCAAAATAAAATTGGGGTAACGATCTCTATTCAATTTTTTTTTAAATGATTCCAAGTCAAATGTATATAATTTGATCCCATTTCCATTTTTTTATTTAACCACCAAGTGGAAGCTTTGCTAGAGAGTTGGTATGCTCTCCAAATGACCATAATTTTAGAGTGATTTTAAATTTTGAAACTTTTCCATTTCACTAAGCCAAGATTTAGCTCCATCTCTCAGGGCTATGCCATAAAACTTGGGTGGATTCAACTTTGTCGTATCCCAAGCAAGTTCATTGGCCAATTTTCACCTCACATTGACCCGCCTCTCTATCTCTTCAATATTGGATTGGTCTTGCTAATATTTTCCATACCTTTGATTTACACTATGATCCTAATCTTGTTTAATCTCTTCATCCCTTTCTTGAGCTCCTCAAACCTTCTCTTTCAAGGCCACTATTCTTTCTCTAGTTTATTAAGTATAGTTAAGATCTGATCTAATTTTCCTATTGGATACCTCCCAAGTTCATTCTTATCTAAACCATAGTTGAATTAATATAACAAATTTTGTGGTTCATTATATAAAGTAAACATCCAACATCTTTGTTAAAATTCGTTAATAGTTCAAAATACCATATGCTTTGAAATTAAAGGTCAAAATATAATTTTGTTTCAAAGTTTCAATAGATTACATATCCTTATTTATAGTAAAGGATTATCACTTGAAAATTTTATAATAGTAATTAGATTATATTTCTCCAGGGTCCTCATCCTTTGAATTTACTTTAACATTGTTGGGGTAGAATGTACACACAAGTACTCCTATATTACCCATTGAATTAGAATGAGGGCATCACAACCACAACCAAAAGGCATGTCATGAACTATCAAAGGTTTATTTTGTTTTATTTCTAGCTTTTATTATTAGTTATTTTCATTTTTCTAGCTTCACTTGACCCAAGGCTAGCACTAGGGTCTCAGTACTTATTGGAGAGCCATATCCCTTTTTTTTGAGTTGGTTGGGTAAAGGATTTCTCTCTAGTTTCAGTTAAATATTTACCCTTATTTTTTTTTCCAACTCATTTCTTACATCCTCCCATCTTTGAGTACGAGGAAAAACACAAGTTTAGTTAGAATTAGAAGGAAATTAGCTAGCGAAATATGCTAGACATAGTAGGCTCTAATATCCTAGAGTTTGAACCTACACTTTGATACCACATGTAATTATCACATCCATTTAATTACTAAAAGTTAAAGTTTCAAGTCCTTATTGATTAAAAATTTTATAATATTTTTTCACATTAGGTTTAATGAGCTAAAACTCAATATTATTGAACATCCAGAATACTGAGAGGGGAGGTGAATCAATATTCCACAAACTGATAATAAAATCCACTTAATCATTATTACTATTTTGACTGAATCAACAAGAGAGAACATAAAACCAAGTCAATGCAACACACACATGAACACCGAGATTTTTATGTAGAAAACACAGAATGGGAAAAACCACGGTGAGGGTTAACTCACAATATATTATATCTAGATACAAAATATTATGGGGCTCACTGCTAGGACTCACCATCCCTAAAAGGATCACAACCTAAATACAAAAGATGCCTCACTGCCAAGATACAATGATAGTGGCTTACTACCAAAGAATGAATTGATGGAATACACCTTCAATGTGCAAGATTCGGTTCCATTGAAGCTCAAAATAAAAAGCACTGCATTGCTCAACAAATTTGTACTATTGATAAAGCATTTAAGCTTTGATCTTCTTCTCTGCTCACTTGCTTGCACACACACTCGCACTTTTCCTTTCTTGCTATCTTCCTTCTCTTCTTCCACACCTCGCCTTCTTCTCTTTCCACTTATATATATAAAAGCATATCTTATTCATCAATTAGGTCGACCTAATTGGATGAACATAAAATAAACAAAAACTTCTTTGTTAACACCATATAGGATTCAATATTTTATCCATGTAGCACATTATGCCAAGTTGGCTATTAGTCTTCATAATATATTGCATTCACTGAGTCACCCAAGACTAAAAAACATAATTCTTCAAACCAACAAATAATCCTCAAAGCAAACACCTTCTGGATTTGAGAACACATTAATTTCCCATCATACTACCAATAAAGAGACTGTCAGCACAACCGAAATATAAGAATGTTCACCTTAGTAGAATGCAGAGTCTCCCACACAGTACACCACAACTAGAACAATGGTAGGATATATAGTTGAACTCTGTCAGAGATAAATTTTTGTTCATAGATAAAATAACATCTCAAGATCCAAGAAAAAGTAGTCTAGATGAGTCAATAAAACATGGTTAGGAGATTAGATTCATATCAAATCTTGTGATGATTTCCAGACTCAAATACCAACATACTAATCCATGACAGAGGAGTATTATCGACAAATAACAAATTCTAGTAAACCAAGCAAACTTGCCATATAATCAACACCATGTAGTTATTACCTTGTTGACATCAATAACAACATAGAAACAACCAACACAAGCATCCATACTTCATGCTCATGTTGCAAGGCTTCCAACAATCTCCCCCTTTGGCATTGATGGCAACATGCATGACAAAAACTTTTTCAAGTATATCACAACTGAATGTTCTGACTTACCCCCTATCAAAACTAATCTTCAGACTCTCCATCTCTTTATCTCATCATCTCTTTATCTCTCCCCCTTTGATATCAATGACAAAGGAAGGGGTCCGATATAAGAATGTCTATCAAAAAGGAGCCAAAAAGATATGAACATAGATTTAACTAAAAGAAGAACCTCTAAGACTCTCCAGAATAGCCTTCCATGATGCTTTACCTTCTTCCCATGAATCTTTTGCACTAACAAGAGTCTTGTAAAATAGCTCAAGTTTAGTTAGAGACTCTATACCATCTACTAAAGTATTGGGAAAAAGATTGATCTCTGATAGTTCACCAATACAACCAAGAGCACTAGAAATAGAAGTATGTATGAATTTAATCATGTCTTTGAGTGCCACAAACTTCCTGATGACATTTGTTCTTTGATCCTGTAGAGAGAAAAATTTGTCCTGAAGCTACATAATGTAGGACCACCTCTGATTATCTTTATCTTCTACTAACTTTTATGCATCTGCCTGAGTACTCAGTCGAGACTCACTCAACCTTAATTCATTTCTCATATCCAATGTATTGCCAAACCAATCTAGATAAAAGTAAATTAGTTCATGTGCCTCTCCTTCACAACTTTGTACACTTTCCAATTTCTTCATTACTCGATTGTATGTATTCACACATTTTCCTTTGATATCATTCAAATGTTCTTCATCATACATAGTTCCAATAAACTCTTTAAGTCTGATGATGTAGACTTTCAAAGAATTAATCATGCCACGGAGATTCTCCACAACAAAAATAGATGAATCAAAATTATCACCGGGAATAACCTTTTGCAAATCTTCCAAAGCTTTTTGAATACTCATTCTTTCATGCTCATGTTCAAGCTTACTTTCTTTTGCACCTTCTTGCTTCACTACACTCTTCCTATTCTTCCCTGTTCCGGTCTCGCTACAGAGGGTACTTTCATTGAGATGCTTAGGGATTTCCATGAAAATTTTAGCATATTTATCAATTTCAACCTCTGACACTTCATATTCCAATTCAGATATCCAAACTAACCTTGATTCAACTATTTCCATGTGACAGAAATCTGTAGACACAAGAAAATTTATGCTTTCAAAGTATCTTTCCACATCACTTACTAGAGTCCTAGATGTTTTGTTCATCCTCATCTGAAATGTTCTAAAGAATGCAACAAGGGAAGATTCTTGTGCATGCAAACTACCAAGATTTATCATGAAATTTCTGATTTGATAGGCAATAGACTCTGAATTTGACCATTCTAACTTTCCTATTACCGGTAACTCTTTCAAAAAGTAAAAGAGTAGACAAACAACCAAATTGCCATATTGAAAAGTATTCTTCCTACTCATCTTGATCTCCTTTAAATTATTCAAAAGATGTATGCGAAGTAGCTCACACAAGTCATATTCCATACCTCTTAACACCATGTCAACAACAATATTCACCGCAATAGTAAAAACTGTAGAGTCATTTTTAGGGATACAAAATTTATGACCAATGATCATAGCAACATACCTTATTACTGGAGCAACAATCGATCTCAATCCAATTTATTTTCCTTTAGAACTTGCATATGTAACCTCAATTATTTCTTTCTCATTCATTTTCTTTAGTTTAGGAACCCGTCCAAAGGAACATAAACAAGTTACATCTCTAATTGCTTCCATGGTAACCAGACGTGCCTCATCAATCCACAAAGATTCATTGTGAATTTTGCTCAATACCATTTGAATATACTTCTTTTCAAATTCAAACAAAGGAACTTTCCTCCAAACATCCAACCTTTTCTCAACTAATACTCTGTAGGCATCATGATTCTCTTTCAATTCATTTTCCCAAAGCATATTCAACTGAACTGATGACATCTCTTCAATCTTACTGTAAATGAATGCATATATATCTTTTGTAGGAAACACTCTCAGAGGGATGCAAGAGAATGCACCAACAGACTCTTTTGACACATTCCTCATATATTTCTTCAGTCTAGCTTTATCCGCACAATTCATAATCTTTGAATTATCCATCAATAAAAGTAAAAGATTGTGCAAATAGGAATACCTCTGAAATGAATAGATGTTTTATTTCCGGAACTCACTTTGACTATTACTTTCTTCAAATTCTGAAACTATGAATTCCCTTCCAAACTTTGCATGCTTTTCTGAAGATACATAGGCCTTTAATGCTATCTGATCTTATTCCTTCCATTCTGAATGATTCTGCAATAAATATTTCAACTTGCTGGTAGATTGCCTTGAAAACTATGTACACCTCAATTCTTTCAAATTCTACAAACCTCATTATTCACACATGTGAAAAATACCTTAATCTTGTTACCACATTAAATATACTTCTGTCATGATATGACACACATAACAATAAGGGGTTTATTAGATTTTTTGATGATTGATCCCCCTTAGCCGCTGCTTTCAATTAGAAATTGACACGAGTATTTGTACCAGAGGTCGGCATAGATAAAACTAATGAATCCTTTCTCCAAATCCTTTCCATTTCTTTTCTTGTCACTTTTGGATCAAAGGTTTGATCATTCTTCTTTTCCAAATAGATGTTCTTCTTTCTTTTGTTGTTTCTACCAGGATGTTCCAGTTTTCTACACTTACAACAAGTAACATTCTTCTTTCCATTTTCCTTTTTATCTTTATATCCATTCTTCTTGCCCTTAGAATCATTATTTTTGCATTCCTTTACTTTCTGACCAAATTTCTTGCAGGAATGACAAACGCCATTGAAATATAAATACCTTTTTGCATCATGCCTTTTTACAGGAGTTTTTTTGGAGTTGCTTCTTCACTCCTTGAATTGTTTATCCTTGTACCACATCTTCTTTTCAATTAATTTCTTTGCTTTAGAAATTTGACCTTTTCAAACCCTAAACCACTCTTATCCCTTTCCATTCTTTGAGAATTAGTCAAGTCATCAAGCACTGCCAAGCTTATCTTAAATTTGTCTTCAAAATATTTTCTTTTTCCAAATTAGATCTTAGAATTTCTACTTCTAATTCAAGCTTCACGCATTCATCCATCTTCTTCTGAATTTCAATTTCTTGATATTCTTGAATTCTTTTCTTCTCATCGAATTGTTCTTGTAGGATAGTAATGATTTCTTCTCCTTCAGTCAATAGATTGTTGGGTGAAAATTATGTAATCCCTTTAACATATTACAAAACTTGCTTTCAGCCATAGCTGTGTGAGATACAATCTCTCCTCTCAGAAAGGGGAGGCCCCCTTCTTACTGCTTCTTGAAACTAAGTAAAACTAATTAAGTATTCACAATGATGTACACTACAATTAAGATATGGGGGTGTGTCACATTCATAATTCTCTCTTTCTTTAGAGAATATGTTTTACAATGCTTCACGGTTTTGAGTTGCTAATACAATATAACTTCAAACTAAAAAGAAATCAGTAATTTTGATATCCTTATCTTGTCAAAGAAAATACTAAGAACACTAGCATAATAACGATAAATGATTAAATCAAGAAAACTCATGAAGGCACAAAGTCATTTTGTAGCTTTCACTAATGAATCCTTTGAGATACGTAACCAACATTGTATTAGAAGCACAAATTCTTCTAGATACTCCATGATAGATCCACAAATAGCATGAAAAAATACAAGCACAAAGTCTTGTAGAGAGTTCACCAATAGCATTCAATCAAATAACATAAATTTGAATAAAGGAGTGTAACACAAATTTTACACAGATTTACCCAAATCCCTTTGATCTCACTCACTAATTGCTACCAATCTCAATCAAATCCAAAAGATAATTGATCCAACACAAATTCTGGTATGCAACTTTCTTCTTTATTGATCAAAATAGATAAACAAAGTTTCATGTATTTGCTTCTCAAAATGGGCATCACTTCATTGAAAAAGATAAAAGATGAAGATTACAAAAGAATTCCCTCATATTTATAAAAGAGAGGGAAGAGCAAATCTAGGAAAAGTAGATGAGAAAATTTAGGACAGTTAGGTGAGTAAATTTAGGAAAATCCCACCTAACAAGTCGACTTATTCAAAAATGTTGTCCATATTTTTGGGAAAATATCTTTGTTTTTACATGTAATTACATCTTGGAAAAAGACATGTAAGATGTCGAGAACTATTTACAAAATGCGTAAATGAAAGCATAAAACTATCTAACACTGGAGATGAAAAGAAGTCTTCATGGTTCCTTGCATTGGGCGTGGAAGTCTTCATGTCTCTTCTTTGTCTCCAAGACGAATGCCTCATCTGGACCAACAGTGCAATCCACAATGGTGTGAAATTTGGTGATTGATCTTCTAGCAGATGAGTGAATCTTCTTGCATCTATTAAGATGCGTCTTGAGATTATCAAGAGAAATCCTTATGTCACAAATTGCATGCATGGAGGTCTTTGAAAAGTTTGCATCCTCCACTTGCTTCATGAAGGCTTCCTTGTGGATCTGTGAAAGTTCAATGGCCGGAAGGAAAATATGATCTTCATCAAGGAGCTTACCTAATAACTCCTTAATTCCATTTTCTAGGATAACACGATGTCCTTTGACATCTTCTTGTACTTGGTGGATATCTTCGATAGGAGACTTGATCACTTGAACATGGTGCTTGAGGGATTCTCTTACCTCCCCATATTTCTCTTTGTCTGGAATTACCCCAACTTCCACCAACTTAATGAGCTTTGCCTCTTTCATTCGTGACCAAAATGACAGACATTTTTCCATCTCTTTTTTCGCTTGGGAAAGCATGCCTTCTTTTGTATCAAGATCTAATTTTAGCTTGGCTATCTGAGTGGCCTTCTCATCTGCAATGACTATGACTTGCGAACCATGTTCTATCATTTCATCAATGAAATCATACAACACTTTACCCTTGGAGGAATTTTTTTCACTTTTTTCACTAATGGTTCCTCAAGGCTTATTATAGCCAAAGGTTGTACATTTCTTGAAGAGCTTGCTAGTTTCCTCAAAATAGCTACATAACACTCAGCCTTCTTCTTGTACATATTTCAAGCTTGTTCCATCTTGTCAAACCTTCCTGATAAGGCATCCAAGACCAGCTGTGCATCTGCCTTTGCACTTTCATTTGTCACTTTGTTGAGTTGGAATCTCATGACTATGTAGTCCTCCATGTTAACATCACCTTCCTCTTGTTGGGGTAGACCAATCTCTACAAACTTATGACCAATTTTTTCAACATGAAGCCTTGAATGTACCTTCACCTTTTTCTTCCCCTTGGCTTTTGGAGGAGCTATCTCTTCAAGATCAAGCTCTTCTAGAGAGATATTTTTTTTCTTTCGCTTCGATACTTGAGAGACCAACCAAGGAGGAAGGGAGGAAGTATATGCTTCTTGACTCACTGTCAACTCTTGTGTCATAGCTACTTCTGTAGAAATGATTGGTATGGTAACAATCGGGGTAGTATCTGTCATGATTGCTCTAGTAGACTGCATACCAAGTTGACTCTGCAAAGACTCATTCATAAATTTGTTGAATTCAACTTTAGATGAAACGTCAAAAGATGGAGATGACAAACTTGGGATGGATGAGGGAGAGCTTAACAAGACATCAACAGTTTGTAGGTTTGAAACTATAGGAGGATTGGCAAGCACGGTTGATACTGTAGGGGGAAGAGAAACATCCACTGCATGTATGATAGATGTGAGAGCAGGTGAGGTAGGAAGAGGAGGTGGAGGAGTGTTAGGATTGGGAGGTGTATGAGGAACATTTGACATTTGAGGTAATAGGTGATGACGTTTGGGGAAGATCTTCGACAACATTTTCATGTGGAGATAGAGATTGTTCATTGTGATGCCCAAGTTCTTCCTCATTACCTTCTTTTTCTCCTTCATCTTTTTCAGACTCTTCTTCTGTAGACTCTTCTTCTTCAGATTCTTCACTTTCATTTCCTTCTTCTTTGAAAGTTTGTTCCTCAGAAGCAAGCTCTTTTCCTTCTGCATGTGTAGGTTTAGATCATGTTTCCTCTTGTTCTTCAACAACCTGTGTAACTTTCTTACCAACGGTGAACTTGATTCTAGGACCTCTTTGGGAAGAAGAGGGAATAGCCGCTTGTTTGTTCTTTGAGTGGAGTTCTGGTTTTTAACTGGTTTCTACTCCTAGTGCTTCTCCTTCTGATTTGATCTTGAAAGCTTTCATTTGGAAACCATGTTTATGGAACCATTCTGCTATGTTGTGCAAGATTGGAGCAAGCCTTTCCTTGATAGAGATACTTTCCTTTTTAGACCATTGAATCGGAGGTAAGGGCCTCTTAGCAATCTCATCTTCTTCATAATCAAAGTTTAAGATGTCGCCAGGATCTTGGAAATCTTATAGTAGATCTGCTACACCCAACTCTCTAATTTTCTCTATTGTTAACCTACAAAAGTCCATTTAGGGGATGTCTTCTTCATTCTTGTAGTCCACCCATATGTCTTCAAAGTGGTAGACATGTTGGTGATCTTTTTTCAAATTTCTCTTCACATCCTGGTAGTCAAAGTCAAATCTATATTTGTATGTCCTGATAGTTATGATTTTCATTTCTACATACACTAACTTTTCCTTTTGTACACTATGAATAGTATACCTCCCAATTGTCAGTGGAAAATTGAAACCCAGTTTGTGAATTCTCATACGTTCCTTGTGGATTGAGATCAGTTGTCTACATAGCTCCATGAGTATCCACTTATTTGAGGGATATCTGGGCAACATGTAAGGGCACCCAATATAGCAACCTACCCTCATATAGGTGAAAGTTGGAAATTTCAAAAAGATACAACCAACCTTACTCACCACTTTTTATGCCTCATCCGACACTCTCTTCTTTTGAAGAGTTGGATCAAAACTGAACAACAAGAGTGCAAAGAAGGCATTTGTAACTCTTCTGAAATGATGAAGAATTTATTTGAATTTCAACTAATAAAAATATTCATACACAGGTAAAAAATGACGGTTTCCCTTTATAGATAGCCCTGGAAATTTCCTCATCACAACAACATATACCAAATAAGAAGTCATGTAGAACTTCAAAGTGGTTGGCACATTTATCAACTACTCATGAATTTCATCACTGATTTGAGTTCCCCAATTAATATGAGCTTTCTTTCTCTTCATGATCCAGATATATTCATACATCCACTCCTGAAAATGAGATGACTCAGGCAATCCTTTAACCCTACTCAGGAGAGTAATCATATCCCTAACATCTTCTTTGAAATCACTCCTAGGAAGCAACCATTGCCCATCTTGAGATAGTAGGCCTAGGTGTTTTCAACCATTGGCTATTAATCAAATTTTTGGCCTTAGTTAGATCTTGATCATAAACCTCCTGTGCTTGTTGCATTGAGATATTTGTATATTGTTCCATGTGGGGAACCCGTAAAACAATATCAAAGAATTTAGGATCTAGTTTCATCATGGCTTGTCCCGAAGAGTCTATTACACTTTTGTTATCTCTAATGTAGTGAGATGCAACCTGGAGAAAAAAAATTTGTATTATGAGCATAAGTCAGGAATGTGGATACTAGGTACAAATTGCTATGGATAGTAGCTCTCAAGCTGTTCTAAGGGATTTTTCTCAATTCTTTATACAAAATCCTCAAGGTCTTGATGACCAACTTTGGTGTCTTTAATTTCATCCACCTTCAAGATCACCATGGTAGGTGGGAAGACACCCTGATATTTGTATTTCATTTTTCCCTCTTTCTTAGAATATGCCAAAGGCTTCTTTGTTGTCATCTAGAAACAATAGGATCAAGGGATATCACCTTCTTAGATCACCTGACGAGATCTCGAAAGGAACTTTAAGAATAGTGAATCAACAAATATTAGGAGAAAATGCAATGTTGGAAATCATGAGACAAGCAGGAAATTTGGAGCAAGTGTGAACGAGCTATTTTGCACGGAAAACACAACATGGGCGAAGAAATGAGGTTTAGAGTGCAAGCAGAGTGATTTTAGAGTGTTAATGGAAAAAACTACTTTTATGTGGGAGCACTATAAATTAGCACTCCTACACTTGGGATAGTGATTTTACATGTAGGGGCACTAATTTTCAGTGCTCCTACATGTGTTGGCACTTTGAGAAATCAAAGTGTTGTGCGTTGAAAATCAGGGCACCTGCATTTCTGAGAAGTTCATTTGGAAACAAGTGTTGAAGCACTACATTTTAGCTCTTGAGCATGTATGGGGAAAGCTTGTAGTTTATGCTCAAGTGTTGATTTTTCAGTGCTTAAGCATTTCTTTCATCCTCCAAAACCAAATGCATAAGTGAACAATTTTACCGCTTCTACATGTGTTGGTAGAGATACTCTATGTAGAAGCAGTGATTTTCACCACTCCTACATTGGAGTTGTTAAAAATCTTGAGTGTAAAGGCGGATAAAACATTGCTTTGACATTAAAGGGTAAGGTAGACTTATTGTTTGAGCGGTGATTTTCAGTGCTTGAACAATTGGAAGAATAGTGATAATCACCATTATAAATCATTTGAAAACTTTGACATATTTGTTAAAACAAACAAATTCACCCCTTTTACATTTGATGACATGCAAAGAGATAAATAAAGACCTAGGGCATGATTTGATTAAGTAAAGATTAATAAAAAACCTAACTAGAACGTAGATTCAAAAGCAAGTAGAGAAAAAGAAAAGACGTAAGAAAAAGAACATACAACGCACCTGGAAGAGACGTCGAAACCCTAGCTTGATAAAACATGAAAAAATATTTAGGTGCAGGTATGCTTGGCATTGGATAAAGACCAACTCGATGAAGAAGAAAGAATGGTGAAGAAATGAGGAAGGATTAGCATAAAATGATTTTATTTAGTCACTTAAAAATGTCATTAATGCAACTCAAAAACCACATTAATGAAGGTGTTAATTATGGAGCAAAAGATGCACGGGTGATGATTTTCACTGCTTGTGCATGAAGTAGACTTGAGTTGAACAAAAAGTGCACAAGTGGTGAAAATCACCGCTTGTGCATATTAAAAACTTGACAAAGGAAAAAATGCACTAGTGCTGAAAATCAACACTTGTGCATTTCAAATGGTGGCAAAGTGTAGGAGCCCTGATTTTCAATGCCCCAACACTCAGAGTTGAAATTTCACTAAGGCACATGTAGGAGCACTAATTTTCAACACTCTGACATGTTTCACAATTTGACTAACTCCCAAAGGTTGAGAGTTGACGAAGATACTCGTTTTGAAGCTCTTCAAAAGACAGATGGGGGGAGAACACTCAAACAGACTATTTGAAGTTTTGGACCATGCATCGAAGTGGATTGAAATTTTCCTTGCTTTACATGCTTGAAGCACACAAAACTATGAAATGGACAAGTTTCGTAGGGGGTTATCTCGTGAATTCGATGTAGCTAGATTTGAGGATAACATAGATGCCATGAATTCATACATGTGCTTTGTAGATTCTCAATGTGCTCATTTTCTTTTATCAACTTGTCCTTTAGGGCTTCCATTTCTTCTAAAAATTCAGCAGTGACCACTTTCGAGGGAAAAAAAATTCTATATTCAAATTCTGAGACCTTCCTCAAGCTGTTAGTCTTCTTCCAAGGAACCAAGCTCTGATACCAATTATTGGACATCCAAATACTGAGAGGGGGGGTGAATCAGTATTCCAAAAATGGATGATAAAATCCACTTAATCATTATTACTATTTTTACTAAATTAGCAAGAAAGAACATAAAACCAAGTCAATGCAACACACACATGAACACTAGGATTTTTACGTGGAAAACCTAGAATGGTAAAAACCACTGTGAGGGTTAACTCATAATATATTATATTTGGATACAAAATATTATGGGGCTCATTGCAAGGACTCACTATCCTTAAAAGGCTCACAACCTAAATACAAAAGATGGCTCGCTACCAAGATACAATGATAGTGGCTCACTACCAAAGAATGAACTGATGGAATACACCTTCAATGTGCAGGATTTAGTTCCACTGAAGCTCAGAATAAAAAGCACTGCATTGCTCAACAAATCTATACTACTGATAAAGCATTTAAGCTCTAATCTTCTTCTTCGTTCACTTGCTCGCACACACACTCACACTTTTCCTTTCTTGCTATCTTCCTTCTCTTCTTCCACACCACACCTACTTCTCTTTCGACTTATATATATAAAAGTATATCTTATTCATCAATTAGGTCGGCGTAATTGGATGAACACGAAATAACCAAAACCTTCTTTGTTGACACCATATAGGATTCAATATTTTATCCATGTAGCGCATTATGCCAAGTTGGCTATTAGTCTTCATAATATATTGCATTCATTGAGTCACCCAAGACTAAAAAGCACAATTCTTCAAACCAGAAAATAATCCTCAAAGCAAACACCTTCCAAATCCGAGAACACATTAATTTCCCATCATACTACCGGTAAAGAGACTATCAACACAATCGTAGTATAAGAATGTTCACCTTAGTAGAATGCAAAGTCTCCCACACAATACACCACAACCATAACAATAGTAGTATATAGAGTTGAACTTTGTCAAAGATAACTTTTTGTTCATAGATAAAAGAATGTCTCAAGATCCAAGAAAAAGTAGTTTGAATGATTCAATAAAACATGGTTAGGACATTAGAGTCATGTCAAATCTTGCAATGAGTTCCAGACTCAAATACCAACATATTGATCCATCACAAAGGAGTATTACCGACACAGAACAACTTCTGGTAAACCAAGAAAATTTTCCATATAATCAACATCACCTAGTTATTACCATGTTGACATCAGTGACAACATAGAAATAACCAGCCCAACCATCCATACTTCATGCTCATGTTGCAAGGCTTCCAACAAACATATTTTTTTAAATGTCATAACATTACATAAAGGAATAAGATAAGAATACAATAAGACATTTAATATTTCTTTTATATATCAACATTACAATTTATCAGCAATTATAGAGTTTGCAAATAAATTGAAGGAGTTGCTATATTCTAATTCTATCTAAGTCTTCAAACAAATGCATTTATTTTTAATAATAAAATGATATAAAATCCAATATCCTCAATGAGTGTAAGCAATCTTGCATGGATGGAGAGCATCATTAGAGCACTTTACCTCCAACCATAGACTAGTGGTCCCTCACACATCTTCCTAATAGAAGTGGCTCGACCCTTCAATGAGGGTGAAAAATTGTGGTATCTACAAAAGTACCATATCCAATATGAGAACTAAGTGTAAAAGTACTACATTATCACATATAGTCTACCATGCATCCCTAGATACCTTTTAGTGACATGCCATTTAATAATATGAAAAAAATTGTAAATATTATGAGCTAAATATTCATGCAACAAGCATTACTTTTGCCAAATATTTTATTTCAATCATATTCCAATAATGGATATGTGTGCCATAAGTTCACACTATCATCTCTTGATCAAATAGTTCAACAAATATAATTTGTTACAACTTAGATGAAAATTGAGAATGCATTTGTAATACATCATAACGAGTATAAAAACCCTAGCATACCCAATGTATGAGTGAGATTCAAACTATTTTATTGTTTAACCACTAAAAATATACTATTTTAGGCATACAAACTTATCCATGATGAATATAAGTCTTGAGTGAGCACTCAAGTATTAGTATGGATAGGCTTACAAAAGAATATTCACTCAAATATATCTTAAAATTAGTTTAAAATATCTTAGAATAATGATTATTAAATCTTACAAAGATGGAAATTTCACGTCTTTTCAAAAGTATTCATACCATATATTAAGAAAATCCTATTCATAACCATTTCCATGGTCACACTATTAGTATATCAATGCAATAACACTATTTACAATCCCTAATTGTTTGAATCCCACTTTACATAATTTGTAATCGAGTATGCAATCCAAGAATAGCAATCAATAAAATTATACAACACACCTTTATGTTGTTATAAAGTTGTGATAGACATAGCATTCTTTCATATTACAAAATTCACACACTACCAACAGTGTTATATAAATAATTAGTATAAGGTTATATGATGTAAATATGCCCACTTAAAAAACCTATGAGCTATATATGTGTATAAGAATATTATTATACAAAATGTTTTACAACATATCAACAACCCTATAAAAGTATTTGAATGTAAATAAAATAGACCATCAAGTGTGTGGTGTGTGTGTGTGTGTGTGCATTTGATAGGTAAGTGCTACCAAAGTGGGCAGCTCCCATATAACAAAATTTTAATAAAAAGAGCTAAGAAATAGTAGCTCCTATAAAATTACACCAAACCCTTAAAGGGACGCATTACATTTTATATTTGAGTTGTTACTTCCGATTTTGGAATGTGATCACAAATTCATCTAATGGACCCCAACATATTTTTGATATTTCTATATTTTTCCTCTGCATCACTTTCCATTCAGAGGGGGACAAAGAATATTGATCATTTATTATAGACTAGAAACCCTCCCCAAGAAAATTTTCAATGACATGATCAGAAGGGGCAACCATTTTTTTGTTCTTGCTTTGAATAGGGCATGAAGTCTCATCTATAACTAAAAAGGATTCCTTTAGTATTTTCCCAATCTTTGAAGGTTCAATTTTCCTTTAATCAAATTGATAAGCTATGGAGGAAGATAGAGGATTCTCTAAAGGTCCATCCATAGTGTAAAGTTTTAGGAGGGCATCTTTCCATCATATAGCTTAATCACTAGAGTTGATCTTACAATATTTTGCAACGATGTGCCTTGTAGCAAAACATCAATGACACCAAAAGGAAAAACTTTCATATCCCAATATCTGAGACCAACTGCACTCTACAATTTTAAAAGTAATTTCTACAAGAAGAGCCTTCAAAGTATCAAGATCTACAAGAATGTATGTGAAATTTGTGTGTGTGAAATTTGTAGTTTCATGATCAATCACCAAGAAGCTAACAAGTGTACTACCAATAGCCTTGAAATATGTATCAAACCAAAATTGGAGTGGTAGGTTTGGGAGATGAGTCTACACAATTTTAACCTTGAAATATTTGGTAGAATGATTAAATTTTGGATGCCAAGATTTAAGCATGATGATACTCTGGCCCCAAATCCAATGTGTTCCATAGAGTGTGACATCCCGATCTTTCTCACAGTCAAAAGCAACAATAAAGAAACCACGAGAAAAAGGGTAGATTTTGGGGCTTCCATTTAGGAAAGGCATCCAAGCATGAGTGATTTATCTATGTAGGCATGGAAGAGTGAACCGTAATTGACTGAATCTTCCAATTAAACCACGGGTCACAAAATAATATTTGCTTTTTAATGCTTCATTTATTATATGATCCTCAAAAATAAGAATAAGCAATTTGATATCATTATTGAGGGGTTTGCTTTCCCCCATGCAAATAATATGAGTATCCTAAATAGAGACTGATGCTATTTGAGTGAAACCTAGTAATGGATTATTAGGGCATGATTTGGGCCTTAAGGCAAAAACAATAGGCGGGTGAACCAAATTAGGGCATGGAGAATCCTTCAAAATAGTTTGTGAAGCATATACATTTTAAATGAAAATTCATCAATTGTCAAAGTATTGGAGGATATAGAGATATTGAATTTATCAAGAGGATCATCCATGTAGAGATGAGAAAACTGATTCACAAAGACCTTCAATGCAAGAGAATTCAGTAATGATATCAACAACTATATATATAAAATAGTTGTAGTGTCAAAAATTACATATGTTACAATTTCACACTTGTGCATTGTACCCATGTTAATTTTGATATTTATGATAAATTATATCTTGATTTTAAAGATTTTGATTCCATGATTGAAAAATATGAAGCATTAATGGCATACAATTTGAAAATAAGCATAATTCCTTTGGAGTACAACACTACATGTAGACATTTCAAAGAGGTCGACCTTCTCAAGGGAGGTTGACCATATACAAATAATAATAATTTATAATTCCCCCAAAGAGGGATTAACCCATTTCAAAGAGGGGTGATTTTACAAAATACGAACACCAATATGAGATAAATTGAGTCATCCATCATTTACAATTAGTTATAATTCAAAAAAAGTAACACATGGGTTGATCCATCTTCTATATTTCCTTCTTTGACAATGATTATGCTCCTTTGACATTAATGCCAACAATATTTCCAATAAAAAGGATATGTCATAGATGACCACTTAGCTGATGCACCTTCACCTTACATTTTTCCTAATCTAGATATTTTTCTTAATGAAAAATTATTTTCTCTACATGATGGTTCAATATGGAAAAAATATTTTGATGGATCAAAGTGTAGAATAGGTTCTAGAGAGGGAGTAGTTTTTCTCACCTTTTGTTAAATTGATTCCTCTATCTTTTTATTTATAAATTCTTTGTACAAATAAGATCACTAAGTACAAAGCCCTTATTGTTGGCCTATGTGTTGCATTATCAGTAAAAATTGAACACATTCATATTCTAATGCACTTAAGCTAAACTTACGAGTTCTTTATTCAGTTAAATAAGTGCTTTTCTATGTTAACTGAAGTGAGCTATTATTAGATCATTTTGTCTCATTGCATGTGATGTTGAGACTTGTCCTGATATGATCCCTTTACCATTTAGGATTGCTCCTATATATCACTCAACCCTCATTGTATTATCACTTGTGATATCTTGAACTCTCAACCTTTGAGGACTCTTATTTTCCTTGAAGATTCTTGAGGTTCTTCTGTAGCTTTTTCTTGTTGAGGAATATTGCATATATTGTTTGCAGATCTCTTGCGTGGAAGGTGTCTTTGTTTATTGTTTGATCCTGTGGCTTGTGTTTTTCACAATTGGTATTAGAGCGTGGATTCAATGAATCCCTTCTCAATTTATGAGGTTTTTCTCTTCAACAAGGGTTACAAGCTTCATATCTAGAATCCCCTTTTCTTTTTGACAAATTTTGGAGGTGGGTGTTTTTAGGTGCATTTTCGTGTGAAAAAGACCTCACCGTTGGATTCAAAGCTGTCGAGAAAGTTAAATTTGGCTTTTGTTTGGCATGATTTGGACTCCTAAGATCAAATTTGTGAGGGTTTGAAGCAGTTACTTTTTTCCAAATCCAGAGCATAGCTACGATTTTGGAGCATTTTGTTACAAAAAGGACCTCGTCGTTGGATTCAGGAGGCTAATTTAAGAATTTTGACTATAAATTTGCCCTATTTTGATGTCAAAATCTTCTAAGGTAATTTTTTTTGTACAAGGGCTTGCAAGACCCCTGTACGGATTTGTGTGTACGAAGTTCGAAAAATAAAAATAAAAAATCTGCAAGGTTGGCATTTTTTTTAAACTTCTTTTTAGAAATTATATATATATATAAAGTTGCAAGCTTAATTTTTTTTATGGGGCATAAGTTTTTTTGAGGGGCACATTTAATGCCAAGCCAGTACACCACCCAGTATGACCTTTCAGATCACTGGCGGTGGTGTCATTCCCCCCCCCCCCCCACCCCATAGCGGTGGCCTCAAAATATCTGTCGACCACTTTATTTGTTTTTCGGTCACTTCTTGGCTTTCCCAATAGCTTTATAAACCTCGATGGCCTTTACAATTTTTTTCCCCTGACCTAAAAATAATTTTGACCCATGAAATAAATTTTCGGGTACTACTTTTTATTTCCCAACGCAACACAGATTTTCCAATGATTTTTTTGGCATTTCCGACAAGTCAACGACCAAGGATATTTTGGCCAAAAAAAAGCATATTTTGTTCATCGAATATTTTTCCTAGGGGCCAAAAAAAATTTGGCAAAAGGGAATATTCTGTGAAATATTCTACTGACATCAACATGACATCAACCGTATGACCAGCTAGCTAGGGCCCCTTCAAGACTCCTTGGTGCCCTAAAGGGGTTTTTTTTTCTTCTTTTGGGCATAACTTGGGCATATGATATCAAATTTTGGCAAACAAGATATTGTCAAAAAGATGGTTCCACCAACTTTCTAGTGGTGTGGGTCTCATCACCTATTTTTGCTGCCAGTGCATTCTAAAACTTGTTGAAGTCATAGGTGTTGTTTTCAATCCCAAGCTCATAACTTTTGACTGGTTTCTCTGTTTTTCATGATTCCAGTGGCATTGGAACCATTTTTTAGAGCTCTTCACAGTCATCCATGCATTTTTTCTAGATTTCTCTCTAGGTACATTTTATTCAATTTTTTGTGTTTTCACTTTCTGGTGAATTACATGGATGTCTTAGCTCTTGGAAACTTGTCATTTGCATGGAATGACTCATTTTTGGTTGTTATTCATGTATTTTCAGTATTCTATCCTATTTGGGCATTTTAGACATCTTTTTCATGCACATCGCTCTTTTAGACGCATCGAGTTAAAGTGCCATTCTGGTGTATTATTTTTGAGGATTTTGTACATACTGTTGTGCCTTTTGTATTCACACTATGATATAAAGTACCATGGGGGGTTGATTTTTGACTTTGGTTTTCCATCACACCTTTGTCAAATGAGTGTTCCTTCCATGACATCAGTGAATCCTAGTGATTCTTGAATCATTCATGCATGCCTTAGTTTGCACACCCTTTTATTTGCAAGTTGTTTCTCCTAAATGCACTTCTTGGTTCACACAGTTTCAGTGCACCTATCTTGGCTCTCCCTTTTTCAACATTATGGGTGGTTTCTATTGTTGGTGCTAATGCTTCATTAGTTTCATAGTTTGAGTGATCTACTTATCTAGTTCTTGTTCATATGCAACGTACATCAAAGGTTGGTTACATACATTTCAATGAGATTGATCATCTACCATATGGACACTCTTGCATTCCTATTTTTTGGTGGCTACCTTTCATTTTCATTTGATCAAAGATTACTGGGTACTTGTATTTTCAACTTACATCTTGCATGTTAAGTAGTGTCATCGAGATCACTCATACAATTTCATGTATCATTTGTATCTTCAAGTTCTAGATGTTTTCCTTTGTTTATTGTCTAATTTGAGTAGTGTTTTTGGGGACACTCATGCGGATTATTGTCTCTCTCTTGATTAGTGTTCTTTAGACTAGTTGGTACCTATATTGTCGACTTGCATCTTGCATGTTGAGTAGTGTCGTTGGGGTCACTTATGAAGATTCATGTACCATCTGTATCTTTAACTTTTAGATGTTTTCCTTTGTTTTCCATCTAATTCGATTTGTGTCATTGGGGACACTCATGTAGACTACTAGCTTCTTGATCTTGACATTTGTATCTTTGAGTTCTAGATTATTTTCCATCTGACTCAAGTAGTGTCATTGTGGGAACTCATGTAGATTCTTGTTATCTTGATCCTGATCATCATTTGTTTTAGAGGAGGTTCTTCACTTTAGCACTGTATTAATCATCATTTGACAATAGTCTACAACTTCGTGCTTCAAAGATGTTCTACATGTTCCTATTTTTTAGGATATTGTTTTGGTTGGAGGCTTCTCAATCCATCACCTTGATTTGGAGGTTTTTTCAATCCTTCATTCGCCTTTCTCTCTTTTATAGAGGATTTTTCTTTGACTGTGGTTTTCTCTAACTGTGGTTTTCTCCTTTTCTACAACTTTGAGAGATCTTTTGTTTGAACATGGGTACCTCACTAGGCCTTGCTTGTCGAGACCCATCATGCATTCTCTTTTTAGGATTTTTAGCTACTCCCTAAGTTCATCTTAAGGGGGGCGTTAGATTAATCATGCATTAACTAATAATTAATTAATCTTTAATTGACTATTAGTATAATTTATTCTCATGCACTTAAGCTAAACTTATGAGTTCTTTATTTAGTTAACTAAGTGTTTTTCTATGTTAACTGAAGTGAGCTATTATTAGATAATTTTTTCTCATCACATGTGATGTTGACACTTGTCCTGATCTGATCCCTTTACCATTTAGGGTTGCTCCTATATAGTACTCAACCCTCATTGTATTATCACTTATGATATCTCAAAATTTCAACCTTCAAGGACTCTTGTTTTCCTTGAAGATTCTTGAGGTTCTTCTATAGCTTTTTCTTGTTGAGGAATATTGCATATATTGTTTGCAAATATCTTGTGTGGAAGGTGTCTTTTTTTGTTGTTTGATCCTCTATCTCATGTTTTTCACAACTCTAATGATCCTTAGCTAATTGTTAATCAAATCACAATGACTTGTTAGGCTACACAAGATAAACTCTCTAAGTACCACGATTTATCCTTATCTTTGCTACATAATTTCTTATCACTTATTATTGATAGTATTCCAAGAAAAGATAATTTCCATGTAGATGCAATGGAAATTTTTGGTTCCCCTGTTCCCTTTGACAATGTAGCAAATGAGTATCACTTTGTGATCCACTTGCTCTCTTATCCTACTATTATGGAAAATCCTACTCCTAGTAGTCTATTTTGTGAAAACACAGACTCAAGTGAGTGGTATTATCACATCTATATTTATTTGAAAGATGATACTTTTCTTGAAAATGCTACTAAAAACACTCACATTCATATTCAAAAACTTGCAGCACATTGCATCATTCTTTCAAACATTCTTTATCCTAGATCTTACAATGGTGTTCTACTTTGATGTGTTAGGACGCAGATTTGTAGTTACCTTTTTTCTTGAGTCCCTTCCCATGTTCATGCCTTAATCCCATACCTAGATGATAATCGCTTAAAGAAATCTTATGTGAGTCACCTTGTATCAACTGTGTCTTGAAAGTTTGAAGTTGGCTAAGGTGTTCCATTTTTGAGTTTTCAGTTGTCCACATGCTATCGTAAAATTTCTCACTACCGATCTTTTCTTCTTTCCCCTTCACAATCAATCAAAATCACTTAAGTATAAATGTTCCAATTTCTATTCATTAGCATTAACTCTTAAGCTTTATCACTTTCATGTTTCTTTTCCCCTTCCTTGCATTGATCAACGAAGCCCTGATAAAATCCTTTAAAATATTACCTGTCTTGAAATTTTGGGTTTCGAGGATTGATCATCCTCCTTAATCCTTACCAATATTTTTGACAAATCTTAGTCTCCTTCCCGATCCCCAACCCTTAACTTCATTTTTTGTGGTCTTTGGTGATCAATTCCCTATGGACTTTTGTCTTATTATGTAATAAAGCTCAAGTTTTCCTCTCGATCCCTGATCCTTGATCCATTTCCCATTGTCAAAACCACCTAGTTCCTTCGAGTGTCAAGTCTTTGAAATTTCATCTATTCCCCTCTTTCCCTTCAAATACAAGGTATGGTGTAGGCCTAAAGGTTGATTCTTGATGAATCAATGGATTATTTCATGGGTAGAGTTTTGTGACCGCTACTTTGTTTTGGGGCCTGATTGTTTAGAAATAGACGTCAAGCTCGATGTTTTATGGCCAAAAATGCCAAGACATTTAGGGGTTGCAATTAACTTGATGTTCATCTCCCCAATAGACCTTCAAATCAAATCCCAATACACCAATAGGTCTCCTAGAACACATCTTTTTGATGATGCATTGCTCCCACCAACTCGTATTAATGGTGACACTTCTCCTAGCTACTTGCATTCAATGTAGGGGATTTATGGTGATCTTTGAAAAAAAATTTGTAGTTATTTTAATTTTATCCCTTGATCTTATGTAGCTATAGTGATCATTTCTATGCTTTACTCTTCCTTGAGTATCTCTAAGGAATGAGTGATCAATTTCAACATTTAATGGATTGTACATAGATAACATGGATTTTTTTTAGATGAATATCCAAAAGGGAACTCATCAAGAAATTAAGCACTAATTAGTGGTTATGAAGGTAGGAAATATTTGAAACTAAAATTTAATGTATGTTGATGCTTTGTAAAGTAGATCACTTCAGTTTAGAAGTTTTTATTTGCTCTTTCTTATTTTCACTTGAATATGTAGCTCAGGAATAGGCACTAATCTCTCATGAGATTCCAAACACCATTTCAAAACATCAAATATAAAATCTATTATTGTCCAATTCCAATATGTGTGTGCATGATTTCATCATTTACAAGGAAAAAGGAAAATATCTCCAGTAAATAATGGAACTCAATCCATAATGCAAAATTGTCTAATATTCCCTATCAATTATATAAGGGTTTGAAGATAGCTAATATATTTAGTCTAAGTGAAAAAATTTGGGGCTAACTAGATAGGTTGAATTTAGATATCATCCATTGTCATTTGTTCACCTTCTAAGATTTGAATACCTATTTGAGTACACCCCTATGAACACCCTCTTGAGTCTAAGCTAAGCTCAAAGTACAGAAGATATAAACCACTATTTTCAAGTTAGATTAAGATACTCGATAATTATTTTGATAAACTATTCTATCAAAATGATCACAACCCTATCCTTGTGAGTACTATATGTTCTAGGAAGTGGATTAATCATTTTAAGACCTAACCCAATGTTTAACTAAATTTAAGATATGTCTTTCTCTTCAAGAAGCTTGTTTAGGCTTTGGGGTGGACATTTTGGTGGTAGATCCTTAGTAAAATTTCATGAATGGGATACTATTAGAAAACAATGGAACAAGATTCATTTGCATTTTTCAAGAAATGTCCTCAATGTCAACAACATAGTAATTTAATTTGAGCTCCAACAAGAACTTTTAGCCCAAGCTTCTCCTTGGTCATTTTTTGTCCAGGGGTTGGAAATCATTGAAAAATTATCTCCACCTTATTATAAGGGTAATACATTAACCACTACAACTATAAATTACTTTACCAAATGGGTAGAAGTTATTCCACTTCAATCCTCTACTATTGAAGCAATCTATAGATTTCTTCTAGAAAATATAATTTCTCATTTTGGATTGCCTTCTTTTTTTTATATGGGTACATCATTTAAGAAAAAAGGTGAATAAATTCTTACAAAAAATTCATATTCAACATCACTTTTCTACTTCCTATTATCCTCAATATAATAGTTAGGTTGAGGCCTCCAATAAGAGTTTGGAGAAAATTATTCATAGAAATGTATGAAAACATGGTAAATATTGGCATATTCAACTAACATATGCATTATGGGCCTATCACACAAGTATTCACACAGCTACTAGTACTACTTCATTCAATCTTGTGTAAAGCATTGATGTTATCATGCCTTTAGATTTAGAAATTCCATCTTTGTGAGTTTCCCTTAAGGGATTAGTTGATGATGAAACCTATCGAAAACTATGTCTATATCAGTGTAAGTTCTTAATGAGAATCAATTAAATTCCCTTGAACAATTTCAAGCATATCAAAAATATTTATCTTGGCAATACAATCAAAATATTCTCTCTTGATATTTTAAAATAGGTGACCTATTTCTTTATGAGAATCAAATGAATATAAATGCACCTCCAGGATAAAAGAGGGAAGTTTAGCCCTAACTAGTTAGGTCCTTACATGATCACATATTTTTTTATGGTTCTAGTGCTTATGGCCTATCTACACTATATGGTAGACCCTTAAAAGAACCTGTTAATGTAATGCATCTTCATCACTATCATGTCTAAATTTATTTATGTAATTTTTATAACACTTAGTCCTTAAAGGTTTGATGTTGTTTATTATATGTCATTCCTTCATTAACGCATATCAAGGAAAACTTTGGTGGTGAATCTTCGCTAATTGGCGAATTCTAGGAATCAGCCAAGTCGAAATTGGCAAATTATTTGCACCCAACAGGGTGTCCAAATCACCTAGATTTTATGTCCAAATCACCTAGATTTTATGAACTATCAGTCCAATGCATGTCCATTCACCAACGATTTTTTTTATGAGGCATATTTAAGAAAACAAATTCGCCATAACAAACTAAGTGTTTCAAATGGACCGACTAATTTTTTCGCTTGGACTCCCGGAAGCATGTAATAAAACACCTACATATTCACCAATACTATTAAAACAACATTGCAACAAGACCCATTTCGCCAATTAAAATTTTCAAAAAAATTCTTGTGAAGACCCATTTCGCCAGTTAAAATTTATAAATAGTTGCTTATGAGGACCTATTTCACCAATAAAATTAAAAAAAATTACATTTGAGGAGACATTTCTGTTGGCAACACAAGGGCTGACAACTGAGAGGGGAGTGAATCAATTGTCACATAATTTCAAACTTATTCAACTTATTAACCTTATTCTCATATTTGATCAATAACCATGAAAGCATAAATCAACAACACATCAAAACACACATAACGCCAAGATTTTTTACGTGGAAACCCTATTAGGGGAAAAACCACGGTGGAGGTCAATCCACAAGATTATACCTTGTTCAAAGTATAAATAAATATGAATGGGGAATGCACATGCATTCAGGTGCACTGCCTAGAGCTCACTTCTCAATTACAAAAGGAAGACACACTGTCTTACAAAAGATTTGGATTACATCCACAGGATTTGAATTGAGAAAAATAGCATCTACTAATGCCTGATTACAGTTCCGATTAAGCACATGAACACTTCTTCACTCTTCTTCACACTATGTTCTTCCTTCAAAATATTTAGAACATTATTCACACACACCATGCATTCAAATGGTATAAACAATCACTTATATATATCCACAACAAGAAATTACATTGCTACATGTCAACCTTAATAAAATAATAAAATGAATACAAACTATCGGCCCAAAACATTAAAGATTATTAATGCAAATCAACCAAGGTCAGCCACAATATAGTGAAGACCAAAATAAAATTCTCAAACACAAACCACCTTCAAAAATTATTCCTACATGCTACAACACCCTATCGGCCAAGAACATGAAAAATATGAACACACAAGAGAAAATCTTGAATTGTGAGCACAACGATTAATGTGGATGTGCAACATAGATAGAGCATGATCTAGAAACATCCACAAATATCATGAATCACAAGAGAAGCATCCACAACAATTGAACTTACTAAAATCACATCATCTTCATTCAAAAACATCAACTAAAGCAACATAATGACTATCAAAATACAAATCTTCATAACATGAACAAATCTTCACACGGATCTCTAAAACTTAATATGGATAAACTAGATATACTCGACAAGAAAACCTTTAATCCACAACCACTGATCATCAATGTACTGAACTAACCAACAGACTGAACTTCACTTCACCACTAACAACCTACAACTTATTTCATTACAATTTTCTCAATATCCTCGACATATACAACCTCTAAGACATTAATGCCAATAGTGTTTATATCAATGACAACCACATATCAGCAACACAACCACAACATCCAACAATCTCCCCCTTTGGCATTGATGGAAACACATGATGTGAAAAACACCATCAACGCAACTATCTTCAACACTTACCCCCTAGGGTTCTAACTCTTTTTCCTCAACAATTCTTCTCTCACATGACTTTGCTTCCTCAAATAATTCATAGTTTTTCACATGACTCTTCTCCCCCTTTGACATCAATGACAAAGATCTCTTTTCTCCACACAAGCTCTGAACCACATATCTAAACATCTTACTACTTCTCCTGAGGAGCAGCCACCAAAACATCAATCCAGAACAAAATATGACCATGAAATGCATAGATTGATGCAATTTAATGCATCTTAGTTCTGATTAGGAGGGGTAATCACCCCTAGCTTCCCTCTGAGATACTCAAAAGTATCCTTAGGCAACGGCTTTGTAAAGATATCTGCAATCTATTCCTTAGTAGGCACATACTCCAGTCCAACTTCCTTTTCACTCACCTTCTCTCTCAAAAAGTGAAACTTGATAAATATATGCTTGGTCTTTGAATGCAGCACCAGATTTTTAGAAATGTTAATTGCACTTGAGTTATCACATAATATAGCAATGGGTTCATCATACACAACTCTGATATCTTTCAATATCTACTTCATCCATAATACTTGAGTACATTTTTAGCAACAACAATGTATTTTTCCTCTGCAATAGACAAAGAAATGGCATTCTACTTCTTCCTTAACCATGAAATCAACTTCTTACCTAAGAAAAATGCACCACCACTAGTAATCTTTCTATCATCCACATCACCTGCCCATTCAACATTAGTAAAAGCACTCAAAGTAAGATCATCTTTAGGATACCATAGGCCAAAATCAATTGTCCCCTTCAAGTATCTAAAAATCCTCTTCACAACAGTCACATGAGATTCCTTAGGATTAGCTCAAAATCTTGCAACAATGCATACAACATTCATGATATCTGGTCTAGTTTGAGTCAAATAAAGCAATCCACCAATCATCCATTTGTATATAGTTTGATTTACTTTTGGAGAATCATTATCTTGTGTCAACTTGCATCTGGTCACCATAGGTGTACCAACTGGCTTTGAATCTTCCATACCAAACTTCTTTAACAATTCTTTCACATACTTGGACTGAGATATGAAGATCCCTTTATCTAACTAAGTAATTTGCAATCCCAAAAAGAATTTCATCTCTCCAATCATAGACATATCAAACTCATTTTGCATCTCATCAACAAAATTCATGCACAAACTACCATTTCCTCCAAAAATGATATCATCAACAAAGACTTCAATAATCATATCTTTATCATGATCAATCTTGAAATATAGATTACTGTTAGTAGTACCTTTATTGAATCCAAGCTTCAACAAATACTTTTCCAATCTGGCGTACCATGCTCTTGGGGCTTGCTTAAGTCCATACAAAGCTTTCTTCAATTGACAAACCATATCTCCCTGATCAGTCAATTGAAATCCATCAGGTTTCTCAACATACACCTCTTCTTCCAATTCACCATTTAGAAATTTTGACTTGACATCCATCTGATAAACCTTGTAGTTTTTGTAAGTAGCATAAGCAATAAATAGTCTCACAACTTCAATCCTAGCAATAGGGGAAAATTTTTCTTCAAATTCAATTCCTTCCATCTGTGAATATCCTTTTCACACCAATCTTGCTTTGTTTCTAACAACTTCACCTTGCTCATTCAACTTGTTATTAAAGACCCATTTAGTTCCAATCACATTTTTGTCCTTAGATCTAGGAACAAGAATCCATGTATTATTCTTCTCAATTTGTTGTAGCTCTTCCTTCATTGCTTCCACCCAATGTTCATCTTTGCATGCTTCATTTACACTGTTAGGCTCAGTCTTTGAAATCATATAGTATTCTTCTGCAATCCTTCTCCTAGTCTGAACACCTTTGTTCTTATCACCTATAATATGATCTTCTGAATGATTTAGTCTTACATACCTTGGAGTCTTAGGATGTTCATGAACTTTTGGCTCTTGTAATCACTCTTCTACACTTTCACTAGTTCCTTCCTCTTAATTTTATTGATTCACCAAAATGATTTGAACTTGATTTGAGTCTGTACATTCTTTCTTGTGACTGAACTATTATTCTGATCATCTGAATCATATCCATAGGTTCTAGATGGTCTAGCTAAGTCTTCATCAACCTTGACATTTTCACTTTCAACTACTTTCCTCAATCTCTTTTTGTAGCACCAATAGGCCTTGCTCTTAATAGAATAACCAAGAAATATTCCTTCATCACTCCTAGCATCAAACTTTCCTATATCTTCATCTCTTTTGATATAGCATTTACTTCCAAAGATTTTGAAATATCTAACAGTAGGCTTATGACCAGTCCATTGCTCAAAAGGGGTCTTACCAGTATCACCTTTGATTTGTACCTAGTTGAGGATGTAAACAGCAATACTCACAGCTTCTCTCCAATAGATATGAGGAACATTTCCTTCCAGCATCATATTCCTAGCAACATCTTGAACTGTCTTGTTCTTCCTTTCCACAACTCCATTTTGTTGAGGGGTCCGTGGGGCAGATAATTGTCTCTTTATCCCATGCACTTCAAAAAAAGAATTAAACTCATGAGAAGTGAATTCACCACCTCTATCTGATCTCAAACATTTAATCTTCAGACCTATCTCTATCTCAACCATAGCCTTAAAAGTCTTGAATTTCTCTAGAGCTTCAAATTTCTTCCTTAAGAAAGTAACCCACATCAATCTAGAGTAATCATCAATAAGTAACATGAAGTACCTATCTCCTTGTAAACTTTTGATTCTAGAAGGACCACACAAATCAATATGAACAAGCTCCAACACTTCTTTTGAACAATGTTGTTTGCTCTGAAATGAAATTCTAGTTTGCTTCCCTAACTGACATTCCTTGCATATAGTATTAATAGGCTTTACCAATTTAGGAAGATCTCTCACTGCCTAAGTAGAACTTATCTTAACAATATTGTCAAAGTTTACATGACACATTCTCTTATGCCACAACCAACTTTCATCAACTTGAGTAATCAAACAACTTTTACTAGCAGCATTCAGATGAAAGATGTTACCTTTTGTTTTTGTACCTGAAGCAATCACATTTCTGGAACTTCCCAATATTCTACACTTTCCATTCTTGAATTGAAGATTGTATCCCTTGTCAACCATTTGTCCAACACTCAAGAGATTATGCTTCAAACCTTCCACATAAAGAACATCATCAGTATTATTCTTACCATCAAAAGAAATGGATCCTCTACCATGGATTACACCTACTTTGTCATCACCAAATATTACAACACCACCATCATACTTTTCTAGGCTCACAAACTTACTTTTATCGCCTATCATGTGATGAGAGCATCCACTGTCAATCACCCATTCATATTTCTCTTCAACTTGAGTATCTAGGGCTTTCTCCACATTTGAGCAACTAATAGATTCAATAGGGGTTGGATCATTTTCCTTTATAGCAATAAATACTCATTCATCTTCACTTCCATTTCCTTTATCAAATTCATCATCTGTCACACCTTCATTAGTAGCATAATAGCACTTTCTTTGAAATGTAGGCTTGATATGTCTTGGCTTAGGGACTCTTTCCGGAAACCTTGATGCAAAATGACCTATCTTATTGCAAGAAAAACATTTAATAGGAAAATTCCCTTTACACTTACATTCTCCTCTGACTTCTCTCTTGATAATAAGTGCTTCAAGCTCCTTTGGATTTCTCTCCTCTTCTTCAACCTCTCTCATTTCCTCCTCATACTTGAATACCTTTCTAGAAGAACTTTCTCCCAGATCATATCTTTGTTTATCTCTTATGGAAGTAGTAGCCTTGAATGCAAATTCTATCTTAGGAAGAGCATCACCAAATTCACTCAACTGAAAATTAGTAAGCTTACTAATCAACATGTCTCTAGTTACATTTGTTACAGTTCAGAGCTCTTCAATAGCAGTAGCTTTGAATTTGTATGCAGTAGGCAAGGATCTAAACACTTTAGCAACAATCTCTTATTCTTCCAACTATCCACCAACACATCTAATACCACACACAAGTTCATTCACTGTTTCAATGAAATTAGTAATGTTCTCATCATCACCCATTATCAACATTTCATATTTCCCTTTCATACTTTGTAACTTAGCAATCTTCACATTAGCATCACCTTCATACAAAGTTTCCAACTTTTTCCAGATCTCATAAGCACTCTTCAGATCCATAGCATTTGTCATCTCGAATCAGTCAAAGTGCTCAACAATGCTTCCTTAGCCCTGATATTATACTCAACATCCCTAATCTCAGTAGCAGTAGTAGGACCATTATGAGGGATAACATACCTATTGATTGTAATGCTCTAGTAGGGTTCACCAATACATCTCATATGGCACTCCATTCAAGTCTTCCACAGAGAATAATTTGTTCCATCAAATCTTGAACTATCCTTCTTGTATGTCACCATCCCGGATCACCTCAAGCTGTTAAACTTCTTCCAAGGAACCTGCTCTGATACCAATTGTTGGTAACACAAGAGTAGTCAACTGAGAGGGGGGGTGAATCAATTGTCACATAATTTCAAACTTATTCAACTTATTCAACTTATTAACCTTATTCTCAGATATGATCAATAACCATGAAAGCATAAATCACAACACATTAGAAACACACATAACACCAAGATTTTTTATGTGGAAACCCTATTAGGGGAAAAACCACAGTGGAGGTCAGTCCACAAGATTATATCCTATTAAAATTATAAAGAAATATGAATGGGGAATGCACATGCATTTAGGCACACTGCCTAGAGCTCACTACTCAACTACAAAAGGAAGACACGCTGTCTTACAAATGTTTTGGATTACATCCATAGGATTTGAAGTGAGAATAATAGCATCTGCTAATGGCTGCTTACAGTTCCAGTTAAGCACATGAACACTTCTTCACTCTTCTTCACACTCTACTCTGCCTTCAAAAGATTTAGAACATTATTCGCACACACCATGCATTCAAATGGTATAAACAATCACTTATATATATATATATATCTGCAACAAGAAATTACATCGCTACATGTTGGCCTTAATAAAATAATAAAATGAATACAGACTATCAGCCCAAAACATTAAAAATTATTAATGCAAATCAACCAAGGTCGGCCACAACATAGTGAAGACCCAAAATAAAATTCTCAAACATGAACCACCTTAAAAAATTATTCCTTGAAGATCCACAACACACTACAACACCCTGTTGGCCAAGAACATGAAAAATATGAACATGCAAGAGAAAATATTGAATTGCGAGCACAATGATCAATGCGGACATGAAACACAGATAGAGCATGATCTAGAAACATCCAAAAATGTCATGAATCACTAGAGAAGCATCTGCAACAACTGAACTTGCTAAAATCACTTCATCTTCATTCAGGAACATCAATTGAAGCAACAAAATGACTGTCAGAATACAAATCTTCATAACATGAATAAATCTTCACTCGGATCTTTGAAAATTAACATGGATAAACTAGATATACTCAACAAGAAACCATTTAATCCATAACCACCAATCATCAATGTACTGAACTAACCAACAGGCTGAACTTCACTTCACCACTGAAAACCTATAACTTATTTCATTACAATTTTCTCTATATCCTCAACATATACAATCTCTAAGACATTAATTCCAATAGTGTTGACATAAATGACAACCACATATCAGCAACACAACCACAACATCCAAAAATTTCACCTTTAAAATTACAACGTATGGTTGTATAAGCACGCGAGATTCGCCAATTTTTTAATATACCATTTAAAAATCCCGCAAAATTCGCTAAATATGGATTGATATAAATAAAATCGAAAGTGTCATTAATTCTTACACATTTTGTTCAGTTCTAAGGTTCTACTTCTCAATTTGGAAGTCAACAAAATCCAAAAATGTAGACTTAAAGGTGAGTGATCATTTCTTAATAGTGTTATAATAATAAATTTTCTTTATCTCTTTTCCATTCTAGCTTTAGTCTTAAAGATGATATTAAGTAGGGAATGAGATCTATATTCTTTGTCCTTCTTAAACAAGAAGACATTTTTTTTCTAGTTTTTATTTGAAGTGAGAGATCAATATGTTGAGCGACTCGAGTAGCAAGGGTAAGGCTCTTGCTGCTCCTCAGGGTGGTGAAGAGACTGGGAGGCCATCAAAACGCCAAAAACTTAGACGTACCATACAGTCTTACTTTGGAATTGTCAAAGCTTTTGATCCATTAGGTCAAGGTGGAGCTACATCATCAACTCTTCCACCAAATATTGGTAGCATTCACAATACTTCACCGCCACCAGAGGGTCAAGTTGAGATTGTCATTGATTTAAATCAAAATGTATTAAATGAGGATGGAAATACTGTAGAAGATCTTCCAAGGGATACCCTAGGCCCGATTAGCTTGAATGAGATAATTGACTTGGATGAGAATGATGATGTTGGTAGCAAGAAAAGAAGAAAATAAAAAATGGGGTGCAAGTGGGAAATGAAAAGGAATTTTCAACTTGGTTGGTTGTCAAAGTACCCATTCGTGGTACCAGTGGGGATTGACAATGCAAATGATATTGAAAAGGAAACATTGGCCAACTGTATGATTTGTATTTGGAAATGTGGAAGAGCCAAGACGTTGCAGCTAAAGATTGACACTATAGAAAAGCATATCGGTAAAGTTTATGAAAAACAAATCATAGATGGAAAGGAACAATCAGTCGTCCGATGGAAATCAAAGGAAGAATGTCTTCATGCTAGGTATGCAGCGGATTATTAAGAGAATGAAAAAAGAATGTCGAACATTGTTGCATGTAAAGGTACACTTGAGGCTCAATTTGGAAAAGTAACGGAAGCAACAAATATGTCAAAAACTATTTAGATGAGTGTTGTTTTTCATATTTTGTCTAGAGGGTGTCCTATGACAAACTACCCAAAATATTCTGGTTTATTATCTTTTTTGAATGTTCCTCACTATCCCTTCTCACATTAGTTAGTAAACCCTTGATGGGAATGGGAAAACTGTCTTGCTACAATTTAAAAGGAAGATTTAAAGGAGAAAGTAAAAGAGTCAAATTTCATTGCATTATCTTCAGATGAAGTTACTACGGTAGACAATACTTATTGGGTCTGTATGCATTTGTATATTGTAGAACGACATGTTCACCAAGTTCATCTTCTCTGTTTTCATAAAATGAAGGACAATTCAACATCACAAACTATATTTGAACTAGTCAAGAAATCTTTGAATGAAATTGTAGGTATGGATGAGTTGACAATTGCCAAAAAGTTGGTGTGTGTAGGAGCTGATGGAGCTGCAGTGATGCAAGGTCAAAGGACTGATGTTTGCACAAATTTACAAACTACTTGTGCACCATACATGCTTGGAATCCATTGCATGGCCATAGAATGAATTTAGCATTCAAAATTGTAAGCAACTTTCCTACAGTATCAAAAGTTGAAAATCTAGTCTGTGAGATCCACACATACTTCAGCCGAAGTCCCAAACGTTTCGCAGAATTTCAAAATTTTGTTGAGGGAATAACACCAAGAAACAAGCTTCTCAAGGATGTCGACACCAGATGGATCTCCCTACATGGACCAGCGCAATGAGTTCTTTCAAAATATCAATCCTTGATTGGAGTGATGTACGAGCATCACAGCATAGTAGAGAAAGCTCCTAACCTCTTACATAGGATAAGCGATATAGAGGCACTCTTGACTTTAGCTAGTCTTCTCCCCATGCTGGATGATATGAACAATCTTGTGAAGAAATCCCAAGACAGAACTATGTATATTAATGAATATGCTAATCTAAGTAAATATACATGCTTGGCCCTCGATCATCTATATCTAGATCTAAGATGACCCAAATTATTTCATGTGGCAAAAAATTACTGATTTGAATAATTCTAATAATTATTTATAGTTTAATGCAAGCGGGCACTTATGTATCTGTGTGCATGGATATGAGATACCAATGTACCATTGTAAGACAACCAGGCACTTTAGCAAAGAAGTAGTTGTTAAGGAGGAAGATTTTAAAGGCATTGTTAAATCTGTTGGTGATAATTTGAAGGAAATTACAAAATCTCTTTCCTTAGAGATAGGTGAAAAATTCCCTCGACATGAAATACTTGAAGCCATGGGTATTGTGTATCCTCAATTTTGGGCAAACCGAGAGAACCCAAAATATTTTCATGATCAAGTAAAAATCTTGATCGAACAATTTTTGAAAAGCATAACATACGATGAGCAGAAAATAGAAGGAATTTTAAATGAAGCTAAGCTTAGAAAACAATCTAGGAGTTTTGCAACAGCTATGAGGGACCAATATAAATCCATGGGAAAGGAGAAGGTCTTTGAACTGGGAACAATAAAAAGGTTTGGACAAACTTAGGTCAGAGTGAAATATTGCATGGTTCAATATCAGAATATTTCAAACTTGTTGATTTATGTCAAACAATGATATTGGGGTTGGTGGAGGATGAAAGAGTTTTCAGTACATTGGGGTTTTTGAAATCAAGGTTAAGAAACAAACTAGACAAGAATTTGGAAAATTGCTTGAGGTTGAAAGGAACTGCGTATAATGTCTTTAATTTTCCTTTTGAAAGGGAACTCGCAATCTGGAGGTCCACATGTGAAAGAAGAAGGACCAGGTTGTGCAACACTCCAATTCCAAACGCTAGTACTAGTGGCAGTGGTAGTACAATTGGGACAAATGAAATTGACACAAATCACACAATGAATGTTGAATTTGAGACACAAGCCGAAGAAAATGAAGAGTAGAGTTGGAATCAAATTCAAAATGACTCTTTTACTTTATCTGATGATGAACGTCAGTTTGAGGACTCTAACTCCGTTTGGGAAATGGAAGAGAATTAGCAGCTTTTAGGTATTTATACTGCACTTCATGGATCAGTTTCCATTGTTCCATACTGTAGTTGATGATATTTATATTGTATTCAATGAAATTGTGAATCATTGCACTTCATGATATTTTATTTTATATTGCACTTCATGAATCATATTCCAAACTGTAGTTGATGATATTTTATGTTGTATTCCATAAAATTGTGATATTTTATATTTTATATTGTATTCCATGGTATTGAATTTGATATGTGATTCTACATCATTTTTAAAGAACAAAACTTATCACACTACTTATAAATTCCTATTGCATTGCCATTCACACAATCTTTGATAAATAACTGAAAGGAATATTATTAATCCATTCCTTGAACAAAAGCTAACAATTCAACATCCATAACTTATATGTTATAAGCTAACAAAAGCTAACAGTTCAACATAAATAACTTATAAAGGTATCCACAGAACTTAAACAATAAAAGCTTAAACTACCAAATCACCTAAATTTCACACCGATTCTTTGCTTATTTTACAAGGTGGCAGCTACCTTTTTATGATAAACATCCAATAGCAATGCAATCTATTAAACATCGAGAACACCAACATAGATAACCATTGGCAAGATATTCAAAATAAATAGAATAAATCCATACACCACAACACAAAGATTATGTCTGCATGAACTTCACCATATGAGTTTCTATATTGAAAGATAACTATAAAAAAAATTGAAAGCATAAAAGAGTTTTTGCTCTAATGAGGAAAATCAATTTTTTTCCTTAAAGATCCTAACTGCATCAGCCAAACTCATATTTAAAGCATAAACCAATTGTCTATGGTAATGGTTTCTTGGAGACAACTGCACCCAAAAATTAAAAGTCTTCAACTTAAAAGAACTAAAATTAAAGAAAGTATCATGAAATGCTAAAAAAAAATACACATCACTTTTCCGCCTCATCTTCAAATTCATCTTCCAGAACTTCAACCTCTTCATGTCCTAGTGCCTTTCCCTATGCCCTCATCTTGGACTTGTAATCTCGATATCTGGTGACAATTGCAAATATGTCCTTGCTCCCTGGCATTGTAGTAATCTGTAACCTGGTTCTTGATTTTCCCAAAGCAATTTCAGACTCAACCAACATCTCAAATCTTTTCTCTTCTCCAAATTTATAAGACTTCAGGTGGATCTGCATTGCACTAAGTTTCGAGGACTCCCATGTCACTATAGTAGGATCAACTATTTCTCTATTGAATATCTCTCTAAGCTTTAGAAAAATCTCTTTTATATCTAGAATTATTTCATCAAACTCATCAATAATTTCCACTCCCAGAATACAAAAATCTTCTTTAATTTCCCCCAACATTTCAAAATATTGATCAAGTGTTTTATTAATTTCCTTCACCAGATTATCATATATATTCAATTTCCATTCCAATGAATTGGACCAGGAAGGGTCTAGCTCCTTAGGATTATTCATAATTTGCTCACCAATTAATATCTTCCGATCCATAGACATCAATTCTTTCATTTCCTAAGATAGCACATATAGACTAGTTTGATCTTTTTTGACCTATTGAAGTTCTATTACTAACTCCTTCCTCTTGTTAATAACTTGAGTGTAAAAGAGCACAATTTTTTTTAGAAAGAAAATAGCCTCTTGAGATATTTAATTGATCCCCTCACAAGCAGCTTTGGAATAGCTCAAATTATTTTTAATTTGTTGTATGGTGAGTGCATCGATGCCCTCTGGCTCTACCTGAGAACTTGAGGCTTGATCAGATGTAGGAGGAGTGGCCATGGAAGAAATAAAGTTACCCAACACAAGGACTTGAGATTACAGTTTTATATTTTATTTCCTTTGTTATTTCACTCTTTTAATCAAGACATTGATTGAATAATTGGCATGGTACACATCACCTTCCAGTGTTGGAGGCCCCATATCAACATGTGTGACTTTGTAGTCTGCCTCTGTTATTTCATCTTCATTTAAATCCTTCATAGGCTCAACAATTTCTAACATTTGATTTCCAGAAGTAGCATCAGTCACCATCCTTGACATCCTCCTAGCTTTCTTAGGTTTTGAAGAGCTTTGAAGTAACTTTGCAACTATATCCACTCCAACTATCATTATAGGAATATGCTTTCTCTTCTTCTCCATTGCTTTTTTCAGCCATCCTGGGGAGGCTACTACCAGACCAAAATATTCATTTCCACTAATAGTTTCTTTAGGATCATTAGGAGTGATAGGTGGATTATCAACCGGAGGCGGAGAAGAGGGAAATTCAGACAAGGGAGGAAAGATATTGTCTTCAATAATATGTTTAAAGATAGCTTCAAAATCTACAGGCACAAATTTTTCTTGATTGTTCTTCTTCTTAGGCATAGGGGAAAGTACACTGTCTTGTTCATGATGGTCTTCAACTTGAAATTTTCTTCTAGCCTATCACCATCACCTCTTGATTGAGAATTTTCACTAGAGGTCCTAACAGAGGGTTTCCTCGATGATACACTTGCACCAGATTCTTGCGTAGACCCATGTTCATTCTTCTGTGATGACTTAGGCTCTTGAATAGGACCAAAAACTTGCCACCATTTCCCATCCAAATAGTCTTGGGTTCTTTTAAGCACTGAGGCAGCACATGCCCTCATATATGAAATTTCACTTTGGATCTAATCAACCCTAGGGTGGGATTTATCAAGCAATTTTTCATATCCAAGATCTATGATTGTTGAATCCTCAACTACATTTTCAGGAATCTAAAATGGTAGATGAAAAGCTTGTATCTAGTTTAGCGTTAGCCTCATATAATCTCTTCTCAAAACTTCATTCTCAATGACACAATCTTCCTAGAAATCTTTGATAGATGGGTGATGCCGATATAAGCTCCCTCCATAGAGATTCTGCTTCACAAAACCCTTACTGTCAAAATTAGCTCTCATAGACAGATATTGGAGGTTATATTCCTTGAGAAATCCTTTGGCTCACCTGGCCACCTGGTTTGTTTTGCATGTAAAAGAAGGGGTGATCAATGGGAAGACATAGCCTCGTTTCCCCATGCTCATATACTTAATATTAACCATGGCCATTTGTTGACAAACTTCCAGAAATATCAATAAATCTTCTAAGGTAATTTCAATGGGGCTTTCTCAAAATCCCCTATTCTCAGATAGGAAAACTTATCAAATTGGATATAAAAACTCCCAAAATTTGATACAAGAGAAATTGATTCAAGGGAAAGGCGCATCTATGGATTTCCATCTAAATTCCTCATGGCCTCCATTAAAAATGCATCATTAACACGACAAAAATCACCCATTCCAAATTGTTTAGTGAATTGAGAAAAGCATTTATACACAAGCATATCAGAAGCTAGGGTTCCTTGCAGCTCCAACCTAGGCCAAAAGGACCTCTGACTAGCTACAATGTACGTCAGGTAAGAACACATACAAAAAGTAGCAGTCTTATGGAAATTAATTAATTGCTCATTTAAATGGAAGCAAATAACTTCAGCCCAGTCAATGAAAATGTTCTCATCATAGATTATCAAGATAAATTGACACATCCAATCCTCAAATAACTCAACTCGTACATTCCCAACAACGCAGTGCAATAAAGCAATATCATCTACAATTTCTTCTTAAAATGCACTCTTTTGAGTTTAGTTAGTAGTTGCGACTTACCTTTGCTTTCAGTCTTCAACCAGGTTTTGGTCATGGAGTTCTTACACCAATCTTTATTTGCTTTGAAAAATTCACCGGCCACTGCGATAGACATGTCTTCTACAGGTTCCCTTTCTGGAATCCTTAGTGCGCGGGAAATAACTTCAAGAGAAATTTTTGCAATTATAGTCCCATCTGCGGCTTTAATTTCCCATGTCTCTAGAATGTACCTTCTCGCACATGCACTTATCAGGTCCACACTCAAAATATCTTTTGGAAACCCTCCAGCGTGAGCTAGCCCACTTTCTAACAGTTTTATATCTAGCTCAGACTTCTCGTCACTCTCCAGGCGGGCCCAAAACCCTTCTAACTTAAAAGGTTTGTATCCCTTACGTCGAGTCAACGATTTCCAATTGCGGACTGCATGAACTCCCAACACATAAAGAAACACCCAAACACCTGGAAGAGTATATTGCAAAAGAAGGAAATGCAGCTGAAAAACTTAGCAAAAATTTCACCACCTCAACTTATGTGATCAACAAGACGTGTGTTTAATGTCAAACCAGTTGTTTTCAATTCCACTCTGCAAGAGCGCAAATTCGTGGAGATAGAATGTTTGCACTTTGAGAAGTACTGGCCTTGGAAAAGAACAAGAAAGTAGGCTAAATATATGAGTAAAACTTTTCCACCCACTTATGCCATCATTTTTTATAGGACGTGCATTAAATGTGGCATTCAATTTCATTCCTCGAAAAGATAGCCTTTAAACCTGCATGCTTTTCGAAATTCCTGAAAAGACAACTCAAGGTTAGTCCATACATAGCATTCAACGAGGTGTCAGATGACGAAGCCTTTGAAAGGCAAGATAAGTCCATAATGTCATGTGGTCGCTGAAACTTGGAACCTTAGAACCAAAGTCTGAATTTTCAAAGTTTTTGAAACCTCCGACCCACCGACTAGAAAGATGACCAAGAAAGACTTGCAACTCAACAAAGTGAACCATCAACCAAGTCAGGGAATCGGGAAGTTATGAAAATTTAGAACTCTAGGACAAGGTTATAAAACTCTCAGGACTAGCGACTAAGGTTAGGAAAAGCACCAAAACCGCGACTTTGAGTGATAGTAACCACAACAATTAAACTAACCAAAAATCCATCATTCCAATTCCAATAATAGATAATCCACCGACAAACTACTTAGCAAAAGTAAAATAAATCCACACACGATAACTCAAAGGTTACGTCTAAAAGACTTGCAACTCAGTTTCTCAACAAATTGAACCAAGTCGAGGAATTGGGAAGTTATGAAAATTTAGAACTCTGAGACAAGGTTATAAAACTATGAGGACTAGCGACTAAGGTTAGGAAAAGCACCAAAATCGCGACTTTGAGTGATAGTAACCACAACATTGAAACTAACCAAAAATCCATCATTCCAATTCCAATAATAGATAATCCATGACAAACTACTCAACAAAAGTAGAATAAATCCACACACCATAACTCAAAGTTTATGTCTAAAAGACTTGCAACTCAGTTTCTCAACAAAGTGAACCAAGTCGAGGAATCGAGAAGTTATGAAAATTTAGAACTCCACGACAAGGTTATAAAACTCGGAGGACTAGTGACTAAGCTTGTTTTGTTCCCTTATTTTGAGTCTATCGTCTCTCCAACTGTAACACTTTAGATGAATTATTAATGAAATTTGATCAATGATCTTTCATTAATCTTCTTTGTCATTAATATTTTTTTTTTAATAAAAAAGGGGTAAAATTTTTATTGAAACTCAGAAACCAGAATTACAGCAAAGCCAGGGGAAAAAGCCCGGAAAGAACATAAGACGCCAACAAGAGCCAGAACCAAATCATTCAGCACCCCTAGTATCTTCAGCAAGGACCCTCTCCAAATCCGAGCTAAGCTCAGGAGGGATTTGAGCCCAATCATCAATCTTCCAATCCTCAAGACGCTCTGAAGCCCATTTGGCCAAACAGTCAGCCGTCCTATTCCATTCCCGCGGAATATGGACAAAAGACACTCTCTCCATAAGAGATCCAATCTGCAAAATCTGCTGAACCAGAACCGCCAACTGCCAATTCACATCCAAACTCCTCCCTTGATTAAGTAAGTTAATTAGAACCTGAGAATCGGATTCACAAATAACCCTACGCCACCCCAGCTCGTAGGCCTTCCTCAAAGCATAAAGAATCGCCCAACCTTCCATAAAATTAATAGTCTGTGTTCCCATATGAATGGAAAATAGGAACACCACCGATCCCGAGGAATCCCGCCCAACCCCTCCAACACCAGCTGGGCCAGGATTTCCCCTAGATGAACCATCAGTATTAACCTTCAAGGTTCCCTCAGGGGGAAGCACCCAGGACCCCTGCCTCTGGACACGCTGCCTCACTCGACTGCCCTTCCGCCCACAAGTTGCCCCAGGGGAAAACCCCTGGATACCCAATCGAGCCACCACCTCAGCATCCTTCTTATCCAAGGGAAGCTCCACATCCCCTTTGGCATGGATAGTCTCCTGGATCATCCCAAGAATTCTGCCCCACACCTGCTGAACCTGCAACAATTCGCCACGAAAAATCCTCCTATTCCTTTCAAGCCAAATCTGCCACAACAAAAAGATTGGGCCAGCCAGCCACACATCCTGCAAAAAGGAGGCCCTCGAGGGAGGCCTGCCCAAGCTAGTCCAGAATTCAACTAAAGAGGAAGCGTGAATGCACGGATTTCCCCAAACACTCCACCAGAAATGCCAGAGCTGCCGGGAGAAAGGACACCGGAAGAAAAGGTGCGAAGAATTTTCCTCACCTTTCCCACACATCACACACATAGACGGTCCCTGAAAGCCGCGCATTTGGATCTTGTCCCAAGTCAGGCACTTGTTCCAAGCCAAAATCCAGGCAAAGCAGTTACACTTCGGCCAAGAAAACTTGTTCCAAACCTTCTTCCACCACGGAACTTCCTCCCCCTCAAACCTTTGAGATAAAAGCCTCCGATATCCAGACGCAACCGTGTAGTGCCCCTTTGGATTAGGAGACCAAGCAAGAATGTCCTTGTCCCTTAAAGGATTACATTGTCTTCTCAAAAGAATACTCTGCAGAATCCTACAATCCTCCTCCATGCCCATAATCGGCCACTCCTCAGGAGTTCTCCATCTAGAACTCACAAGCTGACCCTGGTAAGAAATCACCTTAAAATCACTTACCCTCGTCCAACCAACATCCTCGAAACTCCTACTCAAAGCCATCAGTTCAGGGAACTGAGATAGGATGGGAGGGTATCCATCCCAGGAATCATACCAGAATTGCACCTCAGTCCCCCTCCTGCAAATCCAAAATAAACCATCCTTGATAAGCATTGCTCCCTTCTTGAGGGTAGCCCACACTGCTGAGCCCTTACCTAACAGAGGATAACGAGGAATATCATCTCTAGGAATACCCTGAAAGTACTTATAGGACAAAATCCTAGCCCAAATCCTATCCTTCTCAGTGCACCATCTCCAATAAAGCTTCGCCGCCAACGCTGTCCCTGCCAGAGAGGAATGTCTCAACCCCAAACCCCCAAGCTGCTTAGGACAACAAACTGTATCCCACTTAACCAAACTCCACTTGGAAGTCATCACACTACCAGCCCATAAAAACTGTCTTGCCAAAGAGTCCAACTCAGAAACAAATCCCATCGGAGCCACCTGAAGCATACATCGATAAATAGGGAGAGCCTGGACCACAGACTTCAGCAATTGAACCCGCCCAGCAAAGGACAACCACCGATTGGTCCAATGGGTAACCTTCAGTCGAAATTTATCCAGAATAGGCTGCCATGACTCCCTTGATAATCTTCCCACCGAGATAGGAACCCCAAGGTAAGACATAGGAAGGGTCCCTATCTGAAAACGAAGAATTTGAGCAATCCGCCTCTGAATAGGATTCGGAGTATTAAAGAAATAAATGGAAGACTTATCTTCATTGATTGCTTGACCTGAAGCCTCAAGATACCTATCCAACACCTGACGAATATTAGTAGCCTCCCTCACAGTAGCCGCTCCCATCAAGGCAGTATCATCCACAAACTGCAAGTGGGACGAAGGAGGTAAATCACCACCCCACCGCCACCCCTGAATAAGCCCCAACTCCACCTGGCTCCTCAGAAGGCGCCCCAAGCCTTCCACAAGCAAGATGAAAAGGTAAGGGGAAAGAGGATCCCCTTGTCTTATCCCACGCGAAGCCTCAAACAACTCTGAGTGCATCCCATTAGTTAACACAGAGAAGGACACAGACGTGATGCAACTCATGACCCATTGGATCCAATCATCCCCAAAACCGAAAGTAGCAAGGATCCTCTGAAGAAAGGACCAACGGACTCTATCATATGCCTTTGCCATGTCCAACTTGATAAACATAGCCTTAACCCTAGAATTAGCCATAGAATGGATGGTCTCAGTAGCCAAAACAATACCATCCAGAATCTGCCTGCCTTCCACAAAACCACTTTGCTCCTCAGATATGAGTAACGGCAACCACTTTTTCAGCCTATTCGCAATTAGCTTCGAGATAATCTTATACACCACATTGCACAAGGATATAGGCCGGAAGCGGCTCAACCTATCCGCTCCATCGCACTTCGGAATAAGAGCCAGGAAAGTGGAATTCAGAGCCTTAAGCATTTGCTTATTCCGTTGCGACTCCTTGACCACCTCCAATAAATCCAGCTTGATGATCTCCCAAAACTCTTGGAAGAATTCAACCGGGAAACCATCAGGGCCAGGAGCTTTTCCTTTCTTCATTTGAAACACCGTCCCCTCTAATTCTTCAAGCGTGATCTCCCCCATAAGATCCTCTCTCATCTCCTGAGACACCAAATGGGGGATGCAAGAAAGGACCTGTGCCTCCCCCCAAGTTCCCCTGCACATCCTCTCTAAAAAGGCTAGAAAAATAACGAACGGCCTCATCAGAGATACTCTGAAAAGAATTCAAACTCTCTCCTCCATCCGAAATCAAAACAGGAATAGAGTTACCATGCCTTCGTGCCTTCACAGAGTTGAAGAAAAAGGCAGAATTTTTATCCCCCTCCTGAAGCCAGTCAATCCGAGACTTTTGTTTCCAAAAGATCTCCTCCCGTAATTCCCATTCCTCCAAATCTTTCAAAGCCCTAGATTCCTCCTGCAACAGAGCCTCAGACACCCCTTTCTCCCTCAACAACCTCGTAATACCATCCAACTTAGCTTGTGCATCAGCCTTGGCCTTAAAAATATTCCCAAAACATTGCTTATTCCAGCGTTTAATCTTATATTTAACAAACTGAAGAAGCTTAGAAAAAACATACATAGCTGTACCAAAAGATGGTCTTCCCTCCTGCCACCACTGAGCAACATAATCATGGAGATCGGGATCCCGCAGCCACATAAGCTGGAATTTGAAAGAGGGCTTGTGGGTCTGCCCAACCGGGCTGATAGAAAGCTTAATGGGCCAATGGTCCGAACCCCTCCAGTCCAAAATCTCTGAGCAAGTAACCCACCTATCCCCCACCCAAAAGCAGGAAACCATAAACCGATCCAGCTGCTCTGCAATGCCATGTTCACCAGAGCGTCGATTATTCCAAGTAAAGTGCCCGTTACCTGGCTTGATATCCACCAGATTCAAAACAGAAATATTATCCTGAAAGAGGAGAGCAGAAGCCTCCAATCTCATGGTACCCCCCCGCTTCTCAGCGATCTCAGTGATAGCATTGAAATCACCCCCAATAATCCATGGCAGGTAAGGGTTCATACTTCTCACATACCGAATATTTGACCACAAAATCTGCTTGCCCTGCAAGTCCACAGGCGCATAAATGTTGGAGAGAAGAACCACTTCCCCAGATTCATAACAAGAGGCCACCATAGAGATAGAGGATTTGAAAGAAAACCACCATAGGGGGCAAATCTTCTGAGGGTTCCATAAGCAAGCAACCCCACCAGAGGCACCCAGAGCACCAATGCATTGGCAATCACCATTCCTCCACAGCTTGGGCATAATGCCCATCATACCATCCACAGAAAGCTTTGTCTCCTGTAAAAAGAGAATATCAGGATACTGACATCTAACTAAATTCCGAACAGCTTTTTGTCGAGGGCCACTGTTCAAGCCCCTAACATTCCAGGATAGGACAATCATTTCAAAGGGCTTGTGAAGTGAGAGTCCAGAGTCTTAACTGACCCTGATTCCACCAAATTTTCCCCAATCATCTTAATCTTCTCCAAGTCCTTCTTCCTGCCCAACTTGGAACCTTTCTCCACCCCTCCTTTCTTGAAATCCTTTTGGAGGATGCCTAATTGAGGAGAAGCCTTATTGCTTTTTCCCCCCACCGAACCAGCTTTCTGATCATGGAAAGACCCAGCCCCTCTGTCTTTCACCACCACGCTACCTGGTTCACTTTGAGCCTCCAACTTTAAGTCTGATTCCATCTGCAAGGTTCCCACCACCTGAGGGGCAGAGGAGATCCCAGGGCTGATCCCCTCTTGACCAAAGCCTCCCTCCCCCAGCTCAGCACCCTGAACGGCCGAATCCACTCCCACCTGATGGTTATCCATTGCCAGCTCCACCAACTGCCCTTGCTGTTCACCATCCAACCTGCCTTGATCCAAATCAACCAACCCAGGATTCACTTCTTGCTGGCTAAGACCCTCCAACACCTCAAATCTGTTTAAAGAATCCTCATCCTGTCTCTCATTCAGGGGCCTTTTAAGCCCCTTATTTCTATTCCGAGATCTGACAGGAAGAAAGCCATCCTCCCCAGGACCACCACCCTGAACAGGACCTTTACCCTTATCCAACCCAGAAGGATTCTTAGGTGGCAGAGAGGAATTAGTCTCCAAAGGCTTGGCCCTTGGGCATCTACGCAGTAAATGTCCATACTCATGACATAACCGACATCTAAAAGGTAAGGTCTCATAATCAAGCTGTTGAACCCATGAGTAAGAACCTGCGCACACTTCTAAAGAATCTGGCAAAGGTTTACTTAAATCAATTTCCACACAAAATCGGGCAAAAGTCATTACCTTTTTGAACTGTGTCTGCTGCGAGGAACCAACAGGTTTACCAAGCATTGAGGCTAGTAAGTGCAGAACATCCTCCCGCCAGCACTCAACCGGTAACCTCGGCAATCTAACCCAGACCGGAACTCGACTAGGGATCTCCTCAGCTGGATTGAAGCCTGCATGCCACGGCTTGATAAACAAGCCCACCTGGTTGTAAAAATACGGGCCTCCTTCGAAAACCTTGATCCTATCCGCCATGCAGTCAAACGTGACCATGAAATAGTTATTAGCGAGGAGCCGAATCTCCATCTCCCCTATTGGCATCCAAGTCCTTCGAGCCCAGCTCTCCAAAAATTGCAGAGAAATTTTCAAACCCAAAAATTTGCAATACAACGAATGTCTTGAGTAGTACTCAATATCATCCGCGAGCATCTCCATCGGGATCACAACATTCGGCCTCTCTTTGCACCTTTCAAGGCAACCGTTAATCTTTGGAACACGAAACCCTCCTGACGATCCCACCTCATTTTTTTCCTCATTCTGAGAAAATAAAATATTATCATGAAGACGAGACCCCGAAGGCAAGGGTTTCGAGCCAAGAGCAGATCGAAAATCCAGCTTAGGTTCTTCCCCCGAAGGCCCCCCAGCCTCCATTGAGAAAAAAAGGCCCCTGACGGAGAACCAAGTCCTCAAAGACCACCGAAGCAATAGCTCCCCCACGAGGGAAAGCCCCACACGCACTCCCCAAGGAGGGGTCCCCACAAAAACCTCTCACACCACCCCACACAAGCCCCGAACCCAGATCCCACCACTCCACTACACCCCACACCCTGGCACCACAAAGCCCCGCACGCAGCCCCAAGCCTCAACCACACCGCACCACCCCACACCTCGCCACTACAGCCCCACACTCAGCCCCCGACCAAAGAAGACAGCCGCCAGAAGCAGCACCCACACAGGAAAACGCCACGCCCACCAGCCGGGAGATCCACCAGTGCCGGCCCTAAACCAGACGACAGCAAAAGAGAACCTGCTGAGCCCACGGACCACCAAGAACAAGGGAAAAACCCCAGGCGACCAGGAAAGAAACCAACACAACCAGAACCCACCCTCCCCACGGCGCACAGACAAGAAGATCAGAAAAACGAGCTAGGGCATGGGCGCCCTAGCTCGGCTCGCACAGAACAGACGTGCCATCATTCAAATCCAGTTATGGACCGCTTCTCTTTGTCATTAATATTATGCATTGATGTATGTTTTAATTCTGGCTCTAGTTTAGTGAACTAGTTAAAGTACCTTGATTAAAGCATGAATTCATATCAATGTTTAGTGGATATGCTAAGTAGTCATGGAGATTGAGTATTGATGTGTGAATTGTAATGCAATTTCACTAAGATTATGGATGCCTAGAATTAAAATCACCTTATAGTTTATATTTTAATTGTGTTAAAAGTAAAAATTGAACATGTACTCAACGATTCATCACTCAACTCAATGCTTATTAGCTTAATAACATATTAAAAATAGTATTAGTAGCATATACAATAATGAACATCAACAATTGTTTAAAGTGTATCTAGAAGTTGAAACCACTACCAGACTTTTTCTTCAAATGATATAATAAATAATACAGATAATTGAACATCAACACATTACTAAAGTCTAAATTTGAGCTTTTAAATTGATTATCACATGAAGGAATACATAGAGGCATTGGCAATGCAAAATCTTGCTCAAAGACAACTCTACACAAAGCTGAGTTGGAACTTGGAAACTCATATTACCAAAAATCAAATCATTGCATCACCTTTTCTAGCAACTTCCACTGTTCAGGTGGTGTAATTGTCATTTGTTCTAACTAATGTTGTTTGACTTGAAGATTTGTTAACAATTCATGATTCAAATTGGAACCTGTCTTGGATTCTTTAGACAATTTTGCATTAAGGGTTAGCAATGGTTTGATGGAATCCAAATAGTTCACCACATCTGGGTTCTGAAGAAACTGGTCCAAATCAATCTTCCTTGCATCCTCCATCTTCTTTCTGAAATCATTCTTTCCAACAAATCGCTCATTTGTGTCAAGAGCCTTTGGCAAACCAAGCTTTGTGAAATTTTTTACCTTTTCATCCACCTTCTTCATCTTGTTTGTATTCAAATGCAAATATTGCTTTGTTTCATGCATTCTCAAACACTTTTCAATGAAAGATGACAACGTCATTGATGTAGCAAGCCGATTAGTAATCCCTTTTGATTTCAAAACATTGTCACTGGCTTTGTAGATTGTTTGTTGAATTTGATTTGTTGATTTCTCTAATGCCAACACATTTTTTTTGTCCATTAAATATTTTTTGAGCTTATTATGATGTTGTCTGATAGCATCAATCAATTGAAACATGTCACACAAATGATGAATCCCCTGCATTACTTCATCCCAGATATTTTGTTTCATATGCCTCATTGTTTCTCTATAAAATGTAGATAACTTATTTTGACAAGACTTAATTTTAATTTTTGCTTCCATCAGCTCTACCTCCAATCTTTCATTTCTTTTTCTCTCCTCCAATTTTTGTTCCCATTGTGGATTTCCATTCGCAATGCTTAGTCTTAATTTTTTTGAAGTAGATTTTTCCTCATCATATTTCTTGTTGCTCTCATCTAGCCTTTGCTTCAATTCATTCATTGCAGTCTCATTTTGCTTATCCTCTTTGCTTGTTGATGTAGAGGCATATTCTTTTATTCTTTTTTCTAATTCATTGCTCTTGTTATCTGTTGCTTTCCTCTTTGCTTTCTCATTTGCTAGGTCTGCGTGTAACTTTTCAATTTGAGTCTACAACCTCTTTTTCTCTCTATCTTGCTTTAGCAATGATGTGTACACCAATTCATTGTTCTTCTTCGATACATTACTTTTTTCAGTATTTCTGAGTCCAGAAAAACTCAATTGAATATTGTTCACCTAGAATTCATATGGAGCCATCTGATTTGCTGGTTTGTTTTGAACTATGGGAACAAGAATTGTGTACTCTATGATTTCTTTACTTGAGTCAAATGTGGGTAATACCATGGTTGTTGTAGGCTTTGAAGTTACAAAAGACGCACTCTCCATCAATTGCTTCTTTCCTTTTTTATTCAATTCTGATTTATTTTTAAACTCCTCAATGTAATCAAAACTTGGGGATGCAGGAACAATGGAATGCTTGAATGGCAAAGGAATAGGAGTACTTGCAGTTGCTAATGATGTCGCAACTAGACTAACTGGCATTGGGGGAGTGCCTGGAAATAACTCCTTTGTGGTGGATCCACTAGTAGTGTGACTTGGACCTATCAAAATCCTTTGCCTCTTTTGTATGCCTTGATCACCTAGTGTTTCTATGGTATATTGTGTTGTTGTCCTCTTGTGTGTAATTTGTTGTTGTAGCACATGTTGACCACTACTAGTACTACTACCCATACCATTGCCACCAGAGGTAGTGCTAGTTGCACTAAGCTCTCCACCATGGGCATGTCCTAGTTGTCATTGTGTCTGACCATGAGGATGAGGATTTGAAGCTCTAACAAATTGACCTATATGCCCTAGGTCTACTTTTTCACCTCCAACCCCAAGGCCAGATTTATCAACTATTTTTCTATGCTCTACATCTGTTGCAGTCCAAGGGCCTTGTCTTTGGGACCCTAAAGGACTACCTTCATAACCCATTTTTTCAGCTATGGCTGCTCCTATAGTAAATGCTTGTTTTGTGGCCTCACTTAAACCAAGTTTGAAATTGACATGGATTTCTTCTTCCCCATCATCATTAGATTCATTATCACTTTCTTTATCTTCTCGTTCATCTAGATGCTCTATATTCCACAATTTTCTAAGCTCGCAATCTTCTTTGTTATCTCCATACTCTGCAAGAGCTCTTGGATCACCTAACTCCTTCCTCATAGACCAAAAGGCAGTAATTTTTTTATCATGACCAATTTTTTTCTGTAACTTCCTTCTCTAAAGAATCTAGCATTTTTACTTTACTAGATGGTTTATGACTTTTTTCATAAAAAATGTTGTACCTCCTAATTGTCTTTCAATGCAATGCCATAATTTCTGCTAACAATTATTCAAAATAAATACCATTCTCAGCAACACTTTTCTACATTGCTACTTTGACCTCATCCCAAGAATCCTTGTTTCTCAAGTTTTCAAGCAAGGGTTTACTTTGATGTTGAATTCTTCTACTAGCATTCTTATTGAGCACAATCATTGATTTAATGGTGTCACATGGATCATACTGCCAGTGATAGATAGCATCAAAATAAAAAAAAATCAAAATATCATGTGCCACACTAAATGCTTTTCTCTCGAATGTGATCCCTCCACATGAAAAAGGTAAAGAAGGAAATAAGGTCTTCTTCCCTTGACTGGTAAAGTGTATTTCATCAGTACTCTACATCTGCCTTACATATTCCAAAGCAAAAACCCTTTTTGTCACATGTATTGGAAGTTTGTATGGTTGTACTCCTGATTCATAAAATATTAGCACAGTATATTCTTCCATTAAGTACCAATCAACCAATTGTATTTCTTTTCCTAGTTGAATGCAATTTCTACATGACATAGGCAATCTAGGCATTGGAGTATTTATAATTGCTTGATGCAATGGAGCTAAAAAGTAGTCTACAAAATGACTATAGTTCTTTCGAGAATCATGCATCCTTATCACAGTGGTCTATTCATATACTGGAGCGATTTTCTTTTCCTCAACATCACTATAGGGTTGAATCTGAAGCTTGTTGGTTTGAAACATTCCTCTAAATTTGAATAGAAAAAGATAGCTCAAGTAGGCTGTGAACCTAAATGTCTTGGTGGAACCTCCTTTAATCATTAAAATTTGTTTATGCATGGATTCTACGATGTAACCAATAAAATTATATTTGACATGTGGAACACCATAATGGATATTATACACCATTTCAAGGAGGCTTGCACCCACTTCCAAATTGATATCTAGTCCGAGGCAGAATGCTAACATGGAAATAGTATTTTGAACCCATGGTCTAAAAATATCCAAATCATAAGGAGGCTTATGATCACCTTTCAATTTGTTTCTATCCTGAACTATTCTATTTAAGAAATATTTTTTCTCCATTTCATCCATTGCTTCATAATCACTAGCAAGCTTTTCTAGGTCAATGTGGACATTTCCAAATTCTTCAGTTGTAAACCCTAAGGCCAACACTTTTCCAAGTTCTTCTGCATTAATGGATAACAATTCTTCTTTGCTATCTTTATTAACAATTACTCTTTTTTTATGATCATAATTTAGGGCATAGACCATGATAAATTTTGGGCAAGGGAAAACCTCATGGAACATCATGCACCCTAAACCCACGATGCACTAATATTATTAACTTGCATTTTCTTTGAAGCCTTATTCTGAGATGAAAATCTAAGTTCTGAGGTACGCCTACCATAGGTTTCAGGATCATAAATATCATGGTATTCATCAGTGAAACCTGGGGGTTTAAGCAATTTTGCATAATGTATTTTTTTATCCGACATTGCTCTAGAAGTACTAGTGGTAGACATGTTGATACAATCAACAATGTGAAATTTGTGAATTCCCTATTAGTCCTTCATTTTTCTTAATTCTTAGGCCTCTTAACCCTAAACCTAAACTTCAAAGTTTGACAAAATAAGATTTTAAAAAATGTCAAATGATGAAACGTAGCCGCAGGAATTCTTTAACTCACCTAGATTTTGAATTTTGATTCTTGAAGTTGAAACTGGGTTACTGCAATGGCTTTGTTGGAAGTGGAACTGTGGAACCTAGAATAGGGTAGTGCATTACAATGAGCAAACTGAAGACTGAAATCTCCTCATGTGCTGACCCTCTAACTTCAAAATAAAATCACTTAGCAATAGAAAGTGTTGTTTTTTCAAATATTAAAGTGAATGAAACTGAAACATCTACGTGTTACTTACGAACTACACAGTGCACAATTAGTACATTGTTGAAAACATTTAAAACAAGCCATTTATGATTTACTCTTGCATTGACAACAAATTCTAAACCATTGATCTTTGTTAATCTAACGATTATAGGGTGATTCCAGAGGTTTAAGTTCGCAAGCCTAGCGCTTTGTGCATTTCATTCCAGAATGCAACTACAACCATACATCAAATGTTCATCGAACAACTGAGTGATTTATGATATAAATAATAAACATGTGTTTTAAATTTGCTTTAAACTTTAATGCGCTTGGATTGACATCAAGGCCAAGGGGTTAGAAACTCAACGTTGAAAAGGCCTTAATAAAATGAATTACAATGTCACATTAATAGCACAACCATTTATTTTATTACAACTAAATTACAATGTCACATTACTACATAGTACAAATACAAATGTAAGCATAAGCACCAAGCTTCAGTTGGACCGCTGGTGATTCGGTGAAAATGTAAATGTGATAGATGTGTGTCTAAAAATAAATGGGACTTGTTGGGTCAACCATGAGCTCTGAAAATAAACTCATGGGACTTGTCGAGTTAGCCATGATCTCTTAAAATAAATGCATGGGGAAAGGGGGGCCAATCAAACTGGGGAAATGGGAGTTGTGAAGATACAAAGTGTACTTAGCCCCTTTCAGAACCAGACTCATGCAGAAGATGAACACTGAAAATAAATGCATGGGGATTGCTTGGTAGGCCATGGTGTCTAAAAATAAATGCAAAGGGGTCTCCTGGCCAACCATGCTGGGGAAATGGGAGCTGTGAAGATACAAAATGTACTTATCCCCTTTGAGAATCAAAATCATGTAGATGATGAGGGGTAGTAAAACTGCCCATCTTCTACTTGCAGCTTCCATGCATTGGGATAGAACTTATCTCCATTAGAGCTCCTCATCCTAGTTCAAAACTCGTCTAAGAAGTTAGGTGAACAAAATCAACTTCTTTCCAAATCCACCCATTCTGAACTTGAAGGAAATTGGTCTTTTACTCTATAACTACATAACTGGAGGCAGGAGAATTTAGAGTATCCCCAATAATACCGCATCATCTTCTTCCTGAATCTTTATTAAGTTATTAACCCTACAAAATGAAAACCCTTATGAAAATTCAACGAATGATTTCTATTGTGCTCACTATCCTTATTTATGGGCCAAAAGTGCCACCAATAGTGCCACTACTAGCTTGGTCCATGTGTACACCTCACACGTGTCACGTGTGAGGTTGGGTATAGTCATAATTGCGATTCGCACAAACCAAAAATCCAACTTAGTCAATTTGTGTAACTTAAGCCTAACATTTACAATTTAAATGTTTAATTTGATTGACGTCTTGACTCTGATAGCCTGGCTACATGCAAACTGTACCTCAAGCTAACAAGCTATCAATTGTCAAAATCACCAGTGCCATGCAAACAATATAAAATCATTACAAATACATCATGCAATTTTCAATACAAAGGAAAAGGTGTCCAATCAATCACTCTGGCTATTCATATGACATTAATCCGTGCTACCACCTATAGTATCGCAACCAAATTGAGAATTTCAATAGAAAAAATGAAAGGTAGAGTAATTCAACACATTGAAAAGAGAATTAAATGTCTTGTTTTACCTTAATCATTATCAATTTATTAATGTCCACTAATAAGTCACAATAAATTTCGCTCACTTATGATTAGAACTATATGTTGATAATTACTATTAGTTTTAAAAGCTACATTTAACATTTTTATATTGACCAAAGCAAAAAGTATTTACAAGAATGGAGCCATGAAAAGTATTTTAATTTAAGTAGCTATTGCTAAAGACTAAAGTACATAGTAGTTAGTACAACCACCGTGGCCAAAAGGAAAAAAAACCACTATGGCAAAAAACTAGTCACAAAGTAGTAAGTACATATTACAAGAACTGTTACGCTATACAATAAAATATAGACATGTGACACATCACACAATTCATTACTGATTTTTTTTGTAACATTAGTTGAGGCCTTCAACCGGGTGTTTGAGTAGAATGTGAATCAAATTTAACAAAATAACAGTAGAGAAGAAAAGTGAATCACCCAAAACCTTCCTCCAAAAATCCAGACTCTTTAATGATTCAATTTTTGTATCACATAGCAGACCCCATCTCATATTAACCAAGACAAGAGCCTGCGCTGCAGAAGCATGCAATTCCACTTTCCTAAAGATTCCACCTACAAGCGCTAACCCATTTTCAAAATTTTAATGCTCTAGCACCAACTCCAATGAAGAAATAGAGTAAATGAAAGGCTGCAAATAACATATTGCCAACATCTTCACCAAATCTTTATCGAGCAAAATGTCCATGCAATTGGACAAGAAAGTCGAAGCTACCTCATAATATAGAGCACAAGGGTTGTTCTGAAGCCATTCCCTACCCACAATTATTCTTATAGCATCCTCAACCTGCACACAAGGAATTGTAAAAACCATATCCAAATTTCATCTGTCGAATGCATTGTCCCTTCTTTTTGTTAGTGTAGGTTTTTTAATATTTTTCCTACACATTATTAAGCATACCTTAGGTTATAAGAGATGTGGTTTATGTGAGGACACATGGCGTAATCCATCGGTTACATGTGTTGCTCCCACTCACACTTAGGTGGTTGAGTTTCACACCCTCTTTTGGCCTTATATGCCACCTCACAAAACCACTCATTTGTCTCTTTCTGAGTAGGTTATGCCACCTATTTGGCATTTTCCAAGTAGGCATAACTCCCACCTAATTTGGTTATTTGGGAGTTATTACCCCTCTTGGAATTATTTGCCCATATTGTGCTATATAATCAGCACTCACCTCTCCCTCCTATCTAGTCAAGATGAGTTCATATTAACTCAATCAATTCAAAGGAGAGTTGAGGCATATTGTATCATTTAGTGTGTGATAATAACATCATTTTGTTATTGCACTATATTCCTGCATTTTATCTCTTGCTGCTCTCATGTGGAAGGTTTATCTTGGTTTTGCAGGTGATCCTGGGTGCTCGAGTTCATCAACAACTCTTACATGGTATCAGAGCGTCAGATCTGCAAGCCCCTTCTCAAATTTGAGAGATTTGTGAGTGTTTAATCAATATTGCAGGTTGCAACATGCCTTTTCTTGTCTTAAGTAGGTGATTCTACCTTTTCATGCTGTTTTTTGGTTGTTGGGGTCGTTTTATGTTGCTAAAGACATTTTTTTTACACTACATCCATATTTTTTGTATATTTTAAAGAAAATCCGCCATCTGGGTTTTGTTCGTAGCAGAAAAAAACCATCTGGGTCATTGCTAGTTTCTGCATACAGGTTACATATTTTGCAGAATCTAAATCAGAACATTTCTGCAGACCCCCTCTCCAATTGCATTTTTGATTTTGCAGTCAATCTTTGGAGGGCCATAATTCAGTCATACAAGCTCTTTTTTCAGAGAATTTTTTTTTGATTTGGGGTAGAATTTCACAGGCTTTGCAGTGGTGTGATCCATTTTTTCTCAAGTGATCCGGATTTTCCAGAAAATCAGTTTTATCAGCAGATCTGAAGGACAGTTCTCATTTTTTTAACTTCAAATTGATGTAACTTTCACATACGACCTCGTATTGAGGTGATTCTTTTTTTGAAAGTGAATATTTTTTCGAGCACTACACATTGGTGCTATTTTGAGGTTCTAATTCTGAGATTTGATTGTACTTTCAGTATTTGGGTCTATTTTAGACATTTGTAAAACTCTGGAAAACAACTCCAGCATTGTAAACGCACTGATTTATAAAGTGCCAAATTATTTTTTGTTGGGGGGGATTCTTGATTGAGTGAAAAAGGGGGGGTCTCTCTTTGTGTGTGTGTGTTTTTTGATCTGTTCACTTGTGCTTTTCTTTTCCTTCACACATGGATCATTCTAAGGTTCCTTTGCTAACACCTTATAATTATGCAACATGGCATCAACATGCATGGAATGCCTTAATGCAACTTGGGTATACTCCATATGTTGAAAACAAGGTAGCTGAACCTGAAGATGATAAGGAAAAGATAAAATGGATGCTTGAACATACAAAAGCTCTTGGATGTCTTCGTAGCTTTGTTTCCCTTGATCTTATGTTTCAGATTGAATCTTGTACAAATTCACATGATGCTTGGGAAAAGTTAAAATCTTTGTATGGTACAACAGATGAAGTCAAAGGCTATCAGATTGAAAATGAATTGATGAGCCTTGATCCAAAGAACTTTGGCAACATCCAGGATTATATTACTAAGGTCAATGATCTGAGAGCACAATGTAAAGCTTGTGGTATTGATAAAAAGGACATTCAGTTAATCTATAATACACTGAATAAACTTGGTCCTGAATTTGCAGCTTTTGTTTCTAGCTTTCATACTCATAGACTGACTATGGGATCTGCATACACTATGCCTTCATTTGCATCTTTTTCTGAGATGTTAATGCATGAACAACAAAAGCTTCTTTCTATGGGTCTCATAAAGCCATCACAGAATCAAGCCTTGTTGGCTAGTCAGCCTAAGGGACAGAAAGAGTTAGGACAATCTGACAAGAAACAAAAGAAATCTAAGAAAAATCCACACACAGATCAAGCACAACACAAATCCTCTACAAGGGAGGACTCATCTAAGAAGGAGAAGTCTACTTGTTCATATTGCAAGAGGATTGGACATGAAGAACATTCTTGTTATAAGAAGGATATTGATGAACTGAAACATCTTCTTAAGAAGAACAACATTGATCTACCTTCTAGAATGTCTGAGTCTACTTCTTCTTCTTCACATTCCAAACAGTCAGGATCTAGTAAGGATAAAGGTCATGCAGAATTTGCTTCTGAGTCTAAGAAAAATAAAGGTAAAGCTCTTTGTGCTTCTACAAGTCATGAATCAAGGAAATGGCTCCTAGATTCTAGAGCTTCTCATCATATGGCTTCTTCACAGTCTATGTTCTCTTCTTTTGAGCCTTGTGCTATGCCACCTATTTTGATGGGCAACAACACTTACATGAGTGTAATTGGGAAGGGTTCTGTTGATATTGGGGATGGCACCTTCAATGATGTTTTGTGTGTACCTCACTTGACAAACAATCTTCTTTCCATCTATCAGATCACTCATGGTGGAGCAGGCAAGACTGTGGAATTCACACCTGATTCAGTTATCATCAGAGATTTGGAGAGCACAGAGATAATTGCTACTGGGATAGTTGATAATGAATCTCGGTTGTATACCTTTTCAGACTTTGCACCTGATGACGGTTCTGATCCTTTGGCTATTGATCACACTCCTTGTGTGACATTTGATTTTGAGGAGAATTTTGGCTATTTGAATCTTGGTATTCTCACATCAGATCCAGTTATTGAGCCTTACATTCCTTCTCCTCTAATGATTGTTGCTTATGAAGATACTTGTGTTACTTTCATTCCTACTTGTGATTCAGTGCAACAGGATCGACATCGTCTTCTAGATATAGTTGCTTGGGATGACTACTTGACAGACATTGCAGGTTTGTTCATAGAGTCTCATATTTCAGAATTGGGAGACACTATTCATGACATCCATCTTCTCTTTGATGAAGTTGATTCTTCTTCAGTTGTTATGGAGGAACATGTGGATCCTCTTGTTCATTCTCCACATGATCATTCATCACAGTTTGACATGAGTGTGGATACTTTTGAGCAGCATTTGGAGGAGGCATCTTTGTTTTCAGAGGAGGTAGTTGAGTCTTTGGATTTTGTTCTACACACATCTCTACTAGGTTTTGGATTGTCATCTTCATTAGTGTGGCCTATAACACCCGAGTTGGTGGTGGCAACTTTCGACATCGACGTGGAGATAGATGAGTAGTTTTCAGAGACTTCATACATTTTGAGCTTTCTTCCCTCATATTCATTTCAGGAATGGGAAGACATTCTTCATACACCTTTGGTTTTGTTTCTTCCTAAGGGGAGGAACATTGTTCAACGATCGTGGACCATGTTCTACATTCAGTTTCGAGCTTCAACCATTGGCATAGTTGACTACTTTGGGGAAGACTACATGGTCTTTCCTATCCTTTCTATTTTGGAGGGGACTTCTTCCTTGCATGGGATTCTTCTTGTGTTGGGAAACTTGTTTTCTTTTCTCTCTTTTGGGGAGGAGTTTTGTCCCACTGGGTTTTCTCCTTTACTTCATTTGTGAGAAAGTATTTTGTACATGGGTACCTAACATGGCCTAGTAGCCGGGACCCATATTTGCATCTTTGTGTCTTCTCACCCACCTAAGCTATGCTTAAGGGGGGGTGTTAGTGTAGGTTTTTTAATATTTTTCCTACACATTATTAAGCATACCTTAGGTTATAGGAGATGTGGTTTATGTGAGGACACATGGCGTAATCCATCGGTTACATGTGTTGCTCCCACTCACACTTAGGTGGTTGAGTTTCACACCCTCTTTTGGCCTTATATGCCACCTCACAAAACCACTCATTTGTCTCTTTCTGAGTAGGTTATGCCACCTATTTGGCATTTTCCAAGTAGGCATAACTCCCACCTAATTTGGTTATTTGGGAGTTATTACCCCTCTTGGAATTATTTGCCCATATTGTGTTATATAATCAGCACTCACCTCTCCCTCCTATCTAGTCAAGATGAGTTCATATTAACTCAATCAATTCAAAGGAGAGTTGAGGCATATTGTATCATTTAGTGTGTGATAATAACATCATTTTGTTATTGCACTATAGTCCTGCATTTTATCTCTTGCTACTCTCGTGTGGAAGGTTTATCTTGGTTTTGCAGGTGATCCTGGGTGCTCGAGTTCATCAACAACTCTTACATTTTTCTCCCAAAAAAATTTGGGTATCATGACACGCCATGAAGACTCCATAATATCTCAGTTAAATTGAGAATAGAGAAGAAATAAATCAAATCCAAATATATTATAAATGATATGAAGAACATCAAGTTGGTGAAGTATATATAGAAGTTAGCATGAACACAATGAGTATGACATCACACTTATCATTTTTAAATTCACCACTATCATTGATGTGACAATTAACATTTATTTCAACACTTGAATCCTTAAAAATAATTGCTTAAAAGGTATTCCCACAACATATGACAAGATGGTTGCATAGTGCACATACAAATAAAGTTATTTTTAAAATGGTGATATCGCTAGGTTGATGAGACTCGACCCTTAGGATTAAAGACTTAAGATTTAAGGCTTTTTCATAAAATATTTTGGTTTGAATTAGGCAATATTAAACGGTAAACAAGAGCACGATGACCGACATACCTAAATAATTAATAAAATCTCAACCATTGATTTCTGAAAATCTAACGATTCTAGTGTTATTCTAGAGGTTTCAATTTGCAAGTCTAGTGCTTCAAGGATTTGCTTCCGGAATGCAACTATAGTCGTCCATTGAAAATTCATCGAAGAATCCCTCTTTTAAAACAAACTTTATGCACGTGCATAATTTAAAATGGGGACATCAATAGGTTGATGAGACTCGACCCTCAGGATTAAAGACTTAAGATTTAAGGCTTTGTCATAAAAAAATTTGGTCTAACTTAGGCAATATTAAACGGAAAACAAGAGCACAATGACCAACATACCTAAATAATTAATAAAATCTCAACCATTGATTTCTAAAAATATAACGGTTCTAGTGTTATTCCAGAGGTTTCAATTCGTAAGTCTAGTGCTTCAAGGATTTACTTTCGGAATGCAATTATAGCCGTTCATCAAAAATTCATCGAACGGTCCTTCTTTTAAAACAAACTTTATGCACGTGCATAATTTAAAATGGGGACATGGCTAGGTTGACAAGACTCGACCCTCAGGATTTAAGACTTAAGATTCAAGGCTTTGTCATAAAATATTTTGGTCCGACTTAGGCAATATTAAACAGTAAACAAGAGCACAATGACTGACATACCTACATAATTAATAAAATCTCAACCATTGATTTCTAAAAATCTAACAGTTCTAGTGTTATTCTGAAGGTTTCAATTCAAAAATCTAGTGCTTCAGAGATTTACTTTTGAAATGTAACTACAACTGTCCATCAAAAATTCATTGAATGGTCATGGTTATATTGATTTGCTAATGTTTTTTCTTATGCATTTGAAAATAGGTTTAATTCACCAGTGGATATATTTTTTTGGTTTGAAAAAAAAATTTAATCGCCAACAAAATTGTTTTTTGTTTGTTGTGAAAATAGGTTTAATTTGCCATGGAAATTTTTTCTAGGTTTGAAAATAGATTTTAATCGCCAATGAAAATATTTTATCAATTTAAAAAAAATTGCAATTCGCTAGGATTTTCCACAAACTTCTACCAATTAAAAAATATTCGCCAATTGAGATTTTTTTTCCCAAAAAACAAAAAATTGCCACTAAAATTAATATTTTTATTGAGAAGTATACAAGATTCACTAGGATTTTACACCTTCGCCAAGGGGGGGGGTTTCTTAAAATTTTCCCTGACACATATCCTTTGTGTTGCGATGTACGTGTGAATTGTATATTTCAAAAAATTATACAATCAATGTGTCTCCATTAGTTAATTAGTTTTTAATTATTTTTTTGTGTGCTTTATGTATGGATAGTGAATAGAAGAGCATTTTTTATTTATTTTAGAAAGTATTTTAATATTTATTTTCTTCAAAGCATTTATTTTCTTTTTCATTTGGTATACTGCACAATTAAGTATACTTATTTCTACTTCAAGTATGTTTAAATATTTAGTATACAATATTCTAATTACTATCATACATAATTAACTTTGTCATATCATGTCATTCAATTCTATTAGCATAGATTTAATTGCATTTTATCTCATTAAACATGTATTATTTTATTAGATCATAATTGAATTTAATTAGATAAATAGTCTAATTTTTTTTGATTAAATCATGATAGCATCTAATCTAACATATATAAACCTTATCATAAACATACACGCATCCATAAAACATCCAATGCATGCACATAGAACATCTAAATTGTATCTCATATATATATTATATAGTATACAATGTTTGTATACATGTATGGTCACCACTGCCACAAAATGTGGTGCATGTATGTGTCAAAATATATATACAAATGTCTGCATTAAGGCACATGGGTGCCTAAGCCCTCTAGAGCTAGTGGGTCCTCTAGCAAAGCAGGTAGTTGCTTCATCAAGGCTACCAAATGTGAGTGTGTCCTCAACACACTCCATGGGGAATCCCACTATTATTTAATCTCACCCCTTAGCTTGCCAATTTTCTCTTTAAGAGTCATCTCTTAATCCTATATTGTTGTTGGATCGTCCATGAGTTGTCACACTCATGGATGCTCAAACTCAATAGGTGTGATGGTGTGTTCTCTTTGAACCTCTATTTATAGGTCATTGACCTAGATCTTTAGAGGATCACATGTCGCCTCGACACTCTCTACTATAATCAAAACCAATTCTCTTGTGCTATTAGACTTTACATCTTAACAACTCATTGATCTCGATGTCTAGTCATCATGGCTAGCTCTGCAAATTGTTGAGCTTTCCACACCCATATCTTCTCATAGGTAGTCTTGAGTTGTGCTATGGGCTTGAAGATATAGATATGGTCATGAATGTCAGCTATGGTTTGTACAAATTTGATATTGGTCCCTCGAGCTAAACAACTGGGATCATCTCAATAATGACTCGACCAATGAAGTTGATCCACTCTCATGTAAACACTACAATAATAAAAAAATGGCATATATTAGTATTACATCATAAAAATCAAAACATATTTGTTCTACATCATATCCTATTCTACAACATATGAAAGCACAAAATAATCAAACTTTTATTTCGCTCCATAGGTTACTAGTGTGGGTCTCAAGGTGTCAAGACATTACTAAATGCCACACTTGGCCCATTAGCAATAGTTGCACTATGGGTGCTACAACTAGGGGTGTTAAAATTTGTTTGCATTGTTGCTGGAGGGACTACTCTTTGTCGCACCCTAGGCCTCTCCTCTCCTCTGCATCACTCACAACCTATTCTCCTCCATCCTCTTCCCTACTTGACTCCTCTCTTGAGCTTTGTGCACCAAGATCCGCTTCGAGGGAATCCTTCAAGAAAATTGGTGTTGGCTCGACACCCTGCCACCATCAAATGAAGCTTTGTGTAATGGTGATGTCATCAACATCTAGGGTGGGGTTGCTTCCTCTCCCTTACTTTTAGATTGCTATATGTGATCTCCACAATAGTGGGATAGGGTCGATCTCCTGCCTAGACTGCATTCTAATGTGATTGAACATAAGTCAACATTGAATTAGTGGCACCTATTGTACAAACTCAAATTATTGCATAAATCATCTATAATAAAATGAAATTATAATATGGTCATATCAACTTGTCAACATATAATCTTGTTGCATGTGTGCAATATGTCTTGTACCCCCGAACCATTCTCTTATGCACATACAATCCGTGTTCTATCTCTAAAATAACAAGTCTCCAAATCTCCAATCTTTGACCAGGGTGTAGACCTATGCCCATGGTCATCCTGGGATATATGTACTAGGTATCCTGCTCACCTCATGCATGTAATGTGTTTGAAAGACCATACTTATAGAAATGTGCACAAAATCATGCTCCTCGCCTTATGGTGTACATACCTCCCAAGATCGTGGTACAAGTGGGCAAGCATGCTCCACTCCCATGTAAAAATGGTCTCCCTTTCCTCTATCACTCTAATAGTGTGCACGAGGCCCCTATGGAGGTGTATGCCTCATTTATCTATCACTACTCTCATCATGATAGTAGCAATCAGAACCCTCTACACTAATGGGATGGCTAGATTGTTGGTAGATGGTTAGTGCTCCCTTAGGGATTCATGATAAGGGAATAACAACCTCTTGTGTGATCCATGTCTTTATTGTTTGTATCAGGCATTAATAGATTTATCTTTTGATGTAATGACAAATGTGGGCCAACAATTGGTATCGGAGCATTGGGTCACAGGTTTGAATCCCCTTGGGTAATGTTGAGGGGGAGATTGTTGGCAGATGGTTAGCGCTCCCCTCAAGATTTGTGATAAGGGACTTACCGCCTCTCGTGTGATCCATGTCTCTATCGTTTACATTGGGTGTTGATAGATCGATCTTTTGATGCAATGGAAAACATGGTCCAACATACATGACCTTTCTAGAGAAATCTCATATAGATATGCCTTGTCGTGTTAGTGGTAATGACCCAATTGAGTGCATAACATTGGCCTTCCTCCATTGAGGCCAACACCTTGTCCTCTTGGATCACTACTCTCTAACCACATATGGGTAGTTTGAGAATCTGATAAACATCTACAAGTGTAATCGTCATCTACCTTATAGGGAAATGGAAAGTAGAGGTGTCTATGTCTCACATCTCAGTCAAGGCCATCAATATGGGGGGGTGGAACCGAATCTTTGGAAAAATGAAAATCCATTGTAGTCCAACCTATCTTAGGAAAGTTTGTTGTGTTGTAATTACTTGGTCAACATAGCTCTACAACAGGGTTAACATGGCTCCTCCACCATTCTCACGCATAATGGGATAACAAACATTCATAATACAAGAAGAAATAAATAAGAAAAACACTTAAATCTAAAGGAACCACAAAAACTACAAAGTATTACAAAATGTTAGGTTCACCAAAATGTAAGAGAAGGGTTTTGATACTTAAATAAAATATAACTTTAAATAAAAAAAGCTTTAGTTACTTCAAATGATATAAATTTAACTACTACTTCTAATGCAGGATGACTAGAAAGTATGCCAAAAATTAATTTGCATCAAATAACCACTTTGTACCTTAACAACTAGAAAAAATAAATAAAAATGATAAATTATAACTATATTACAATTAAATCAAAACTTAAATGTTATAGAAAATGGAATTGTAGATAGAGTGGAACCTGACACCAAACAAGGAAGTTGTTGACCTCAAATGCCAATACGTAGCACAAACTAAATGTAGTGTTGTCATCTTGACACAATCAATCCAAAATTATTATAGAACGCCTATTACTATTTTCCAAAATACTCCAATTTGCACACAGGGAAACACAAAAAAAATGTTAGGGTTGTTTTGGGGCTTACCTTAGTCAAACCCCTGTTTTGGTATTTCTACATCCATGGATAGTGCGGCCTCCAAATGCTAGCCCATATGATAGGAACCTGCATGAGGCCTGGACTCTCACATGTGAGTTGGATACTAGCATGCCAGACTAGATGAAAACACATGTCATGGGGTCCACAACCCTAAAAAGTAGCTAAAATGGATGAATTCACAAAAATGAATGCATTATACCTCATCCTATATGGTTCCCTTAGGTTGGCATCTAAACAAAGCTTGTCAATCCTACGTGGTTGAAAGTCACATTTGAAAGGCATTTTTTTGAGGAATTACTCTACTCCCAACGAAAATATCCCTTGTGAATAGTAAAAATAAATAATAAAAACTCAAATTTTGAGTATTGTCAAAGTTATGCTAAATTTTGAAAGGATCTTGATTATAGGTGAATTAACCATCCTATTTTTTCCCTCATTAAAGGTGAAAAAAACACGAGGGGCATGTATTCGCCCTTTTTTATTATTTTTTCTTTTGAAATTATTTTTTGTAACATTATTTTCTTTGTGGTAAATTTGTCCACTTTCGGGAAAACTAATACGCTTGAATTTTGTAGGATATTTTCATGATTAATCATAAAATATTGTACTTGATCTCACACCAAATATTATGGATTTTCATTGAACTCGAACACTAGGGCATCGTCAACCTGCCTGGTCGACTTTTGCATCCTCTACGATATCATTTTTTAAAGTAAATATTTTTTGTAAGTTTTATCTAATTTAATGCAGCTTATTCCTTTCTGTAATCAACTTGCTAAAGTGGGGGGAAAATCTAGTGTTGAAAATTGCATATTGTTGTAATTTCACACTTGTGCATTGTACTTACATTAATTTTGATAGTTATGATAAATCTTATATCTTGATTTTAAAGATTTTGATTTCACGATCGAAAAAGATGAAGCATTACCAACATACAGTTTGAAAGTCAACATAATTCCTTCAAACTACAGTGCTACACACAAAAATTTATGTGATGTGCTAGTGTTCCAAGAATTTTTGAGATTCAAATGAACATATTTTGCATGGCTTGTTCACAATGCATGTTGTAATGCTTGCATAAAAGATAAATGTCTCTTCCTACCCATTCGATGAAACAAAACTCCTTTCTTTTCCATTCTATCCAACAATTTCTACTCTCTCAAGCAAGTTCTCATAAACTAAGGGAAAATTTACCAAAATACATAGCCATTGAAGCTCTCTCACAACAAGCACTCAATCTCTCATGATCTACTTATGTTGGCAATAGGCCAAGCTTCCTCAACTACTTCTCGCTGCATTATCCATTATGATCTCAAGAGAATATGACCAAGGTTGATGGTGAGGCTTTCTTTTTCTATTTTATCAATTTTTTTTTTTTTTGCACTAATAGAATAGTAATCTTTAAATCTTGATATAGCTTTTATCATTTATCAAAATTAGTAAAATATCATGGTGGTTTTTCTTGTAGACCAGGGTTGACACCATATCTCTATCCTATCTTGAATCTCTACTTTTAAATTCCTAATATCGCTAGGGTTTAAAAGAAATCATTTATCATTATCTTTTTATAATCCAATATGGTTGTCCGTGAAGGTGGAAATACCAAAACAAAGGTTTTATTGAGGAAAACCTTGAAATAACCCCCATTTTTTTTATTTTTCCTTGTGTGTAGGTTGGAGTATTCTAGAAATTAGCAATGAGTGTTCTTTAGAATTTTTATCTGATTGTGTCGGGACAACAATGCTACACTTTTACATGAGGTTGATAGCTTCCTCGTTTGGTGCTAGGTTCCACTCTACATACACATCTATTTTTTGTAACATTTTTTTGATTTATTTGTAATCTAGTTATAATTTAGCATTTTTTGTTTCTTGTTTCTAGTTGATAAGTTACAAAGTGGTTATTTGATGCAAATCAATTTTTGTTATACTTTCTAGTCATCCTACATTAGAAGTAGTATTTAAATTTGTATCATTTGAGATAATTAAATATTTTGTTATTTGACGTTATATTTTCTTTAAGAACCAAAACCCTTCTCTTACAATAGTGTTAAATAAGTTGTTGTAGTTGAACATATGGTTGCTTTTAAAGAATATTGATAAAAATTACCTGAAACAATAGGGCTATCTCTAGTATATATACAACAAATACAACTTATTTAACACTATTAAAATTATCTTTGAAATCAATAAATAATAGTTTAAGCCTGTAACATTTTGTAAAATTAAATTTAATGCTATTCAATAATGCTTTAGACTACATGCCAACCATGAAGTAGTCTATCATAATGGTGTTAAGGCTATAAATTTGACCTTGGTTTCACATGGCTTATACATGAGTCTTTATATCAAATACACACACACAAATAAAAAAGATAAAAACTAACACAACGACTCCTTCATATACTCACATTCCCACAACATTTAAAGCAATACAAATGATCTTAGAGGTATGTGATAGCCAAAACCATAAATTTGCACTCCCAATTATGAGAAAATAAAATATACACATAAGAAAATGTAAAGCATTTAAACAAAACAACAACCTACAATAATAACATAAATTTCTAGTATGAAACCTAAGGATTTAAACATTCAATTGTAAAAAAACATATAATCATAAGGAAATGTAATACATTTAATCATAGAAGTAACCTACAACTATAATATTAATTTCCACTATGAAACCTACTGATTTAAGCTCCCATATGTGAGAAAACAACATATAATCATAAGTAAATGCAATGCATTTAAGCACAAAAGTAACCTACAACCATATTTTTGATTTCCACTATGAAACCTATAGATTTAAAATCCCAATAGTGATAAAATTAATTAAAATAATACACGAACTTAAAGGTTTTCATTTAAAATAAGCTAAACATGAAAACATAAGAAAGGAATGAAGATTGGTTAGTAAAATTTTCAAGACATTACACTTATACCGAATATAAATATATACAAAAAAATAGTCCATACCATAATTCAAACGTTTCCCAATGAAAACTTGAACAAAGTATGGTTGTTTTACAACTAACCATAAATAATGAATGATTCAAGGAAATGGAATAACCTTATCAAAATTATTACAATTTTTTTCCATCGACTGGAAATGAAAACTAACAAGAGCGAGCTTTGCTACAACCTTAGTAGTTTTAGAATATAAAGGAAACTAATCTAGACAACACTAAACTAGAATAAGAAGTCTTATATAGTGTTGCAAGGTGTGTGCCCTTGGTCTCCTTGTGTTGTGCAATGCAGTGCTTGGGTTTGTGACATGGCTTAACCACCTCGTGTGGCTTCATTAACTCTGGTGGTTGTATCAAGCATTAACAGGTCGATTTTCTGGTGCAACGACAACCGTCTTTACAATAATTGGTGTCATAGCCTAGGTCACGGATTTGAACCCCTCGCTTGCACTAGGGGGATTGTTGCAAGGTGTGCGCCCTTGGTCTCCTTGTGTTGTGCAACACAACGCTTGGGTTTGTGACATGGCTTAATTGCCTCCTGTGGATTCATTAACTCTGGTAGTTGTATCAAGCATTAACAAGTCGATCTTTTGGTGCAATGAAAACCGTATTTGCAACACATAGAAACTATGATTTGAAACCATTCAAATGATAATATAATTGATATATTGTTTTTTTAGAGCAAGCATAAATAAACACCAAAATTATAATCTATAATTAAGGGTTGACTCAAGTATCATATAGAGTGAATGCCAATACCTTCATTTTATGAATAGAAGAATATGAAAACTAAATTTACTTGAAAAAGACACTTGCACACACTTGTTTTCTCCTTTATGTTTCTTTCCAACTCTTCTTGTTCTTCTCCTTTCTACTCGTGACCTTCCTCTTTCCAATAAAAAACACGTTTAGCCAAAACTATACAAATATCTCCATGCTAGGTATCCATTATGCTTAAAAAATCTCCTTGCATGAAAAATCATTTCCACTTTCCACCTATTTCTCCTATCCTCTTGCAGAGTGGAAAAATCACCTCCATTGACTACCCCACTAGCTATGGAACCCTAAAAACTAGGATTTTCTTTAAAACTAGTTCCCACTTTTTCTTATTTTATTTTTAAACCCCTTTTAATCTATTAATATTTTAAAATAATTTACTAAATATAAATATAGTTATCTTTTTTAATAAAAGACTATAATAATTATTTTATTTAAACAAAGAAACAAGATACTCGTGGATGTCTAGTTTCACATAGAAATCCAAACAATTCAAATTGAAATGACATTGCAAAAATATTTGTGACTATGAAAAGGAAGAATTTGAACACAATAAATCATAAACCAAACACTTATCCTTGTGACTAGATCACAAGTAAACACAAGTTCATAATGAAATTAGACAAATGGCTAAAATGCATCATAACACACGAGTTGTAAAATATTGTAACATGTGAATTCTTGAATGACATGGTACAATAGCCACTTAACCATAATCTACCACTCTCTCTTGGATGATGATCTCCCCCTTCAAATGAGGGGGAAACTATCCTTGCATCTACCTCATGATAACAAATGGTAGGTAGTCCAAAATTTAATCAAGAAACATAATCATTAATTAATAGTAATCCATAAAATAAAATTTGATCAATAAAATAATCAATTTATCATGTTATTAGTAATCATTCTAACAGTCTCATGAATCAAATATTGCAATCAATTTAACACAATCATATTTGGAAAGTAGTAAAATTATGACAAGCATAAGAACATTTAACTGATATGGAATTGAATTATACACATTGCTTAGAAAATTTATAATCATCATACATTTAATCAATCAATTTAAAAAATACCTTAAAAAATCATCTAATTTGAATAACATTAATATGAGTGTGGTTGTTTGATCCATGTTTCATGAGTATGGTTAGCTCTTGGTCCATCCTCAATGATCAGATCTTATGGAGGTCAATTTTGTGTTGTGATACAACCTACTTATGAAATTTATACCTTGCATACTATCTTTTAACACCTTTAATGCTATTTAGGATACCTCTAGGAACATTCTTTCATGTTTAAGTTGAGCTCAAAATGTAGAAGAGCTTATCCATTCTTGTTAATTAGCCTTTAATCCTCCTAAATATATTGATAAACCCCTATTTTACTCTCATGAACGAAAACTCATAGCCTTTTAGGATAAAATAACATTCTAGAAGTGTCGAGTAACGATTTCAAGATCCAACATAAATCTTATTGAAGATTATAAAAAAATAGAGAAGCATCTTCACTTAAACTAATTTGAACAAAGAGAAGCCTAATGTCTCTTTGGATATTCTAGCACTGCCCACATATATGCCTTGGTTTCATATTTGGTAATAGTTGTTTCCAATGACCCTACATTCAACACAATCAAATTAAAACCTATAGGATATTGATAATATTTTGACATGTTTTCCCTTTTAGTGTAGGTTTTTATTTTCTTGGTATACATTTTCCCTCCATATTTAAGCTTGATTAGGCTATTAAAGTGGGTTTTAAAGTGAGTGGAGTGAGATATCAACATATTCCATGGGAGTTACACTTTTCTTTTTTTGATACATTTGGTGTACTCTTACTATTGGTAATATTCTTGTCACCTCCTCAATCATAGTTTACAAATACTCACTCTCCTATCTTGTATTGCGCATTCGTGTGTAGCTTCATGATTTTGTGTTGTCTTAATGCTATTTTTCTCTTTGAACGTTTGCATCACTCTTGTTGAAACTATATTTTATGATTGACTTCTTGAATAATTTGTATTTATCTATATATAGTTTCTATTCTTTGTACTATTTTCCAAGTTATCGTCTATTTTATAAATTGTAACATTACACATAAACATGTTCATTTTGTGAATCTAGTAATTGATATTAGACCATGCCAAGGTATATGTGAATTAGCAAGGCCTTGTTTACTTTGAGATTACACATTGAGTCAAAATTTAAGTATATAATTTGAACAAGATATAAGGTAAAATAAAACGAGTCTTCATGTTACCAAATTTGTATAATACATTAGGACACACTATTTCACCTATACCTTTTTTATTAATCTTCATTTTGAAATAAACTTTAAAATTATATTTGGTTTATGATTCACAAGATACGTTGGCATTTATGTGTCCATTTGAATCATTAACCACCTTGGCTTGGTGATGAGGAATTTAACCTGGTGGATCTCATTTCAATTACACACTCATTTCATTTGCCCACATTCCCATGCAATTTCCTTTTTTGTCTTTTTTTGGGTGCTCATAAAACTTATTGCTTTTTATTTTATTTTTTAGAAGGTTTTACTCATATTTATTTTCCCCTTAATGTAAATTTTCATTAACTTAATGTTACTAGAATATTTCTCATGCCTATAGATCCCATTACATACCTCAAACCCTTAAGAATAATTATGTTCATATAGATAAATGATTAAAATAGAAGTTAGAACATATAAGAAATAGATATATTGATGATAAAAGAAGTTGCAAATAAACGAGCTCTAATGTAACTCAAATTCAAGCCCTATAAATTATTTTGTTCAAAAATGCAAGGCATTATGTCAAAACACAAAACTCCACAACAACAAGAAAGCCTTAAAAATATCCACTAATATCAATTAATGTAAATCTCTCTTGTCAATTGGAATGAGTGTTAGTACTTTTGCTTCTAGATAGAAGTATATAAAATCACAATTCAATATTTGATGTAGAAAACATCAGGATCAATTATTTTTTTATTTCTTGATTTTTTTTATCTTTTCTCATGTATGATACCCTCTTTAGAATTAAGGTTTTGCACATTATTTTTCCTTTACATCTAATACAATTTTCACATGAAACTTTGTATGTTTAAAATCATATAGTAGAGGTATTGATTTAAAACATTTCTATCCCATAAAAAGTTTTGTGTAATGAGATTGTTGAAACTACCTATTGGCTTACACATGTTATATAGTTGAGGATCAATAGATATTGTACAAAGCTTTCCTTTATGCCAAAAATTTATACATTTATTCAAAGTAGATGATATATAACTCGTGTCATGTAATCATAAACACTTGAAGAGGATATTATAAGATAATTTTATAGAAATCACATGAACTAATATATACGTATAATATGCACAAATAGATTGGGAGAACAATAGTACCAATACGAGATCTACCCACATTATAAAATCCTAAAATGGTAAGCTTAGATGGTTGGTTTTTTTACATTTCCATTTCTAATTAGTTTAAGGAGTCTTCAATGCATATGATTAGGCTTGATCCATTATGAACTAAAGATCTTTTAATATGTAATTTAAAACATTTCACCATAATGTGTAGAGGAAATGCTTCATCTATATAGTCTTCACATATTTGAGTTCTTCATCATCAAAAGATATTGCATGATGTTGCTTATGAATAGTAAAATCAATCAAAGATGTAACCATTTTTGGAGTAGTATAGAAACTAATCGATATCTTCTCTAAATATTTTTATATGAGATATTTATAAAAAGGTGGTATGCATACTAAGTTTGAAAGCAATATCTTATCCTTTCTACTTTATAATTTTTGTATAACATCAAACTCTTTAGAGGTTTTGGGTTTGAGTTTAGGTGTAAGAGGTATATTATATGTGTTAGTTGTAAAGTAGGTTGTGGCAATGTAACATCTTAGCCTCTTCCTAATATTTGGTGTGTATGTTTCATTGTGTATACTCCATGAAATTTACTTATGATAGATACATAAGCCAAATGGATAGAATATGAATTACCATCAAAACATAAATCATATGTAGACATTGCTACATCAGTACTACTTTTGTGTGTGGATTGGGGCTAGAAAAATGAGTAATGAAGGAATAAACTGAACCATAAAGAAGTATAAAGTAAACAAGATGAATCACACTGTTACGGAGATTTATTACTCAAATATAATCTAAACTCGCTAATTAATAAAATATTATCATCTAAGTGTTCACAATTAGCAAGTAAAAATGATTTTACGTGTGAAAAACATTTGGAGAACCATCATAATAATCATGTGATAACTATTTAGTAAGGTGCATAATATCATCACGTAATGTAGAGTAAAGAGGTCTTGTGTATACTCCATGAAATTTACTTATGATAGATACATAAGCCAAATGGATAGAATATGAATTACCATCAAAACATAAATCATATGTAGACATTGCTACATCAGTACTACTTTTGTGTGTGGATTGGGGCTAGAAAAATGAGTAATGAAGGAATAAACTGAACCATAAAGAAGTATAAAGTAAACAAGATGAATCACACTGTTACGGAGATTTATTACTCAAATATAATCTAAACTCGCTAATTAATAAAATATTATCATCTAAGTGTTCACAATTAGCAAGTAAAAATGATTTTACGTGTGAAAAACATTTGGAGAACCATCATAATAATCATGTGATAACTATTTAGTAAGGTGCATAATATCATCACGTAATGTAGAGTAAAGAGGTCTAAAAGTATCACAAGAATTCACATAAAGAGATAAATATGTATCCTCCTAGGGTAAGAAATCATCATGGGAGGTATGAGTATCAATAAAGTAAAATATTATATATAAAAGAGTGATCATCATGCCCACACATTGTCATGTATGGGGGGATATATATTATCTAAAAAATATGACTTTATAGATGTAATAATATCATGACATATAGAAGGAACATTAACTAAGATGCAACTATGTCATGAATAGGTAAAAGGAGTCTAACCATATTATCAATGTCTATTATATAATATGCATTGCTAAGTAAGACCTCACTAGGTGCATAGTAATCATTATCACAATTCACAAGATCAAAATGAAGCTTTGGAAATATGTCATTTAAGTGTAGCTAAAAGAAAAGGATGAGCACAAACCAACTACATGAAGGATGAAAATGATAAGACATGGTAGAGCAAACCTCAATAGAAGATGCATCCTTATCTTGTATTAAACATATGAAAGTCTTAAGGAAATATGGATGGTGTTACAAAAGAGAGAAACATGTATGTGCATATCAATTAGGGAAAGTGACCTAGAAGGCACCATAATGATGGATTATCTAAGGGTTTGAGGGTGAGGGTATGTTACTATGTGTAACCAAGTCCTAAATAAGATATAATAAGCACATGTGGATATAACCGATTCAAAATCCTATGAAACATGAAAGTGAATGATAATATCTAAATTATATTAGACCTATAAACCCTAAGATAAGTTAAGTTATAATTGCAAGGTTAAAATTTATGGGGTGTAAGTATATATGAGTTCACCAAAAATGTTGAGGTAAAAGTAAACTTTTTAATTAAGGTCTAGGTAATCATATAAGTCAGGAATTGATAATTGAAATGTTAATTTCATATTAAAATAAAAAAGGGTAAGACACTTAACTCATGGGATAATGAGGGTAATTATGGATACACCGCACGATCAATTTGTCAATGCCAAGTTAACATCTTGATGTGCTCGCTATCTTGGGCTTGTTATAGACTCAAAATTCCTTATAGGTTGAATTTGTCTCTCACATGGTTAGTCTTGATCTATTTGAATATGACCTAATTCATGGAATTGATCCTATAACTCATGGCATCAATTTGAATGACTAGACATTTCTACAACCTTTTCATCTTAGTATTTGATGTCTAAAGGTATGTAAGGATTGGTAGTATTTAAAAATTCCTTTGAAAGTTGTTGAACTCGTTAGTTAACCCCCTGATAAATAAACTTTATGACCTTGAGTGAATATCAAAAATAACACTCTCAAAAATGTAGGTGCCCTAAATACAGATATTGGTGCAAACAAATTGTTTTAATATTTCAAATTTGAGTGTTCTTGGGATGATTTAGATGATTGATTATATTTTATTTATTTTTCCATGTGAATTAATTGATGTTTGAAGATCTTTAAATACCAAGGTATAATAGTAAATTGACCAAACATGTACCAAGTCAACTCTCGATGGTTAGTGAAAAGGCAAGAGTCAACAATATTTGAATTTGGGTTTTTGAAATTTAATGACCAATCTTCTATGACTAGATAGATTGAATCCACATGCACATGAAATTGACTTGGAACAAAAAAACATAAATCTCAAGGTGAAGAGTCAACACATGAATAATGATACAATAATATGTGTAATAAATAATTAACAATGATAAATATATGGTAGATAAATATTAATATATGAATATAAATGCAAGCAAAAGTAGATAAAAATCTAAAAAGAAACTAAACCTGATATTTTTTCATAAAAATATACTTTACCATTAATGTCGATATGCATTTTACAATGGCAACAAGGGGTGAAGTGCAATGGCATGAGAGTATTAAAAAAACTCTTACCTTTTACCTTAAATTTGATAACTATTTATGTCAAAATATTAATATTTAATACTTGTGCCACGTAGTGGTGAGTACTTGTCTATCTAGTATTGCAGTAATTGTATTTGTTGGTTAGTTGAAAAATTATTTGTGGATTATCAATTTAGGGGCAAGTTAGAAAAATAGTTTGAAATAATAAATTCTTGCAAGTCATATGTATTGTATAGTCACACATTGGGAAGTACCTATTTTTGTATGGTTGTATCATGATTTTACTATGTTTGAGAATATTATAACTTTGTTAGGATTGACTTTGACTCCGAGCTTGATTCACACTAATGGCTGACATAGTTGAAGTTGAGTTTGTTTATCATAATAGATATTTGTAAAATATTGATGGGTAAATGATTTTTTTTCAAAAACTTTTGTAATTTGATTGGTTAATTACAAGAAATTAAAATACAAATATGCAATATTTTGGCTCATAATAATGACAAGATATAAATTTAAAATTTAAAAATTCAAGATTAAATAATAAATATAATAACATGTTTGTTTCAATTCTTAATTTGTAAATGCTTTTGACTGGAGCTATGAACTAGTGAGGCCACATTTGGGGGACCTCATACCAAACTTCTCCTCCTCCTCCTTGCTTCTCTCCTCCACCTCCTCTCCTTCTCTCCTCCTCTGCTCCTTCGCCTTACTCCTTCATTCCTCCTTTCTCTCCTATCTCTCTTCCTCCCCCTACACCTCCTTCACCCTTCGCATCTTGACCTCCTTCCTCCATCCACCATGCTTCACCAGCCTTGTTGTCATCACCTTCTGCTTCCATCCACAACCTCCTCGCAATCTATCTCCCTAAATTTGTTCTTCTTCACTCTTCGCATCTCGACCTCCTTCCTTTGTCCACCATGCTTCACCAACCTTGCCGCTGTCACCTTCTGCTTCCATCTACAACCTCCTTGTGATCTCTCTCCCTAACTCTATTCTTCCTTCGTTGACCCTGCAACAGTGCCAACCAATCTCATCCATCGCTCCACCATTTCTCCTCACAGCCTTGCCACCGTCACCTTCTACTTCCATCCACAGCCTCCCCACGATCTCTCTCCCTAACTCTGTTCTTCCTTAGTTGACCTCGCAACAACAACCAATCTCATCCATCACTCCATTTCTCCTCGTGCATTGATTTTTTTTGCCTTCTTTTTGCACTAGCATGTATTCCCACCATCCATTGTAAGATTCAAACCTTAGACAATTCAACTATTGCCCTTGCAACTTAATTGTTGCACTGTGGGGTCAACCCTAATTCTTAATTTGTATATTAATAATATCATTATAAATATAAATTAGATTGATTTTATAATTGTATACTTTAGATTTATAAAATACTATTATCTAAATATATATAAAACATTTAATAAAACATTTTTTAAAAAGAAAAATATTAATTATCATTAAAATAATTTTAATATAAAAATTATATATTTTCTTAATTAAAATAAATAAATGTAGTTTAAATAAATAAATAACATGTTTGTTTGAATTTTAAATTTTTGTATTCGTAATATTATTAAAAATATAAATAGTTCCTAAGATATATTTTATAAAGTAAAAATAACATTAGTATATTAAAAAATCAAAATACAAATGAAAAATTAAACATATTAAAAGCTTTACATAATCATTAGGCATTATAAGATAGATACATTAATTTTATTTTTTTTGATTGGTTACAAGCTTTTGATTGGAGCTATGAACCAATGGGGCCACAAATAGGAGACCTCATCCTCAATATGAACGCAAGATGGCAATCACTCTCGCAAGCACTGTAAAACCCTGTCCCACAACCTAGAGGACAATGCAACACTGCGGAAGTACAACTAATTTTTTTTCTTAAAAAGAGTAACAATGATGAGTAAAGTAACCTACTCTAATACATACATCCTTTAGGCTATGCAACACGTCTACATGTGAACTCCAAAACTTACAAGTCTAATCTAACCATAGCATAAGAAGATTAACCCATGATAACAACATACAACAAAGCATTCACCATTTCATAATAAATCTAACACAAAGAAAAGTAATGAACAAATTTCCACATATACTACACCATATAAATAATATATACCATTTAATCCAACGATGAATAGATCATACATAATGTTACAATTACAACACAAGGAATCCTCCTTGATTACAAATAAGGAATACGATATATAGTGTCCACTGTTACAATGAATATAAGAGAAGTACATATCCATAGAAACACACGAGCTCCTCGAACTAGAAGATCCCGCCATCATGAACATGAAGAGAAAATCCAACAGTGTAAGGTGCACGCCACCTAGCCATGTGGTACCCGTAGGACCAACCCCCGTGCTAGGAGATAGTAACAGGTAACCAAGACTAACCTACTACCTCTAGACACAGGCAAGGTACAAAATCACACAATACTAGTAAATACAAAACATAGGGTTACATTGCTTCCAGAATCACAAAATCAAGTACAACCACTATACAATACAATCGACTGTTGTCATAGGAAATATAGCAAATCGAAGGGGTGTCACAAGCACAGTACAACCACTCCCACACAATAGTCACTCTCCCGAGCACAGTACAACCACTCCCACGAGCATGGTAGCCTAGTAGGGGCACAAGGCCTATGAGCACAACACCACCACCACTTAACCATCACATTATGGAATCAACCCCATATTAATATTAAATATTAAAATTATTTAAGTGCTAATATATTGAATTTATAATTGTACATTTTAGATTTATAAAATAATATTATATAAATATATTATTAAACATTTCATAAGAACATTTCTTAAAAAATAATTTTATTTTAATATAAAAATTATTAATTTTCAATTAATAATATAAATTTTGGTCATATAATTAGGCTCTAAAGTTTATTTAAATTAATTTAATAAATTAATTATTATAACATGACATTATTTTTACTAAATAAAAACAATAAAAAATACAACACTTATAATTATTAGTTTTTTGCTTCTCTATATTACTACATGCTATATTCTAGCTTAATGGATATATTTTGTAAATATTAATATATCAATAATTTTTTACATAATCATTTAAGATGCATTTTAGTATACTACATTAGGTAGGAAACCATACAAGTACATGCATTAATTAATGCTCATGTTTTAAACCATAAATATAAAAAATTAAAAGATCAAAATGATTGATGTGTCAATGGGCCCTTGGTCTTGGTGAAGTTTAAAGGTTCTAAACGAACCCACTAGGGATCAAGTCTTGTTAGTGATGGATTTTGGCATAATGGATGTGCCTTAAAGAAGTATAAAAGTGAACTATAACTAGCAATTGCACCTTGGTGTGCAATGGGTACACCGAAGAGGTGTGGAAGGTCAATTAGGTAAAAATTTGGTTTATTTTGTGTAAACATTTTGTAGTACATGAGGTAAATTGGAAGGCCATTTAGCAAATGATGTTTGTGCAACAAAGGTCTCAATGGAGAACTGATAGGTTCAAATCAGCTATGCATCCTTTTTTAGGGATCCAAACATGATCAAAACAAGACCTCTAAATGAAGAAGATAAGTAGGCTCCATTACCAGCAAAGTCATGTTATGTTTGGGGGAAGAGAGAGAGAGAGAGAGAGAGAGAGAGAGAGAGAGAGAGAGAGAGAGAGAGAGAGAGAGAGAGAGAGAAAATAGAGTGAGAGAGAGAGAGAGAGAGAGGAAAAAATAGAGTGAGACTTGCAGAACAAAGAGATGACTTCAGAAAGAGAGGGATATATAAAGAGGGAAGAGGGAGAGTATATGAATACATCTTCAATCACATGAGTTACCCTTATTACATTACACCTACAATTGATCACTATGCTTGCATGGTTGACCTTCTTGCCTAGGGTGACTATCTTGAAGAAACTATAATTGTATGGTTGTATTGATATAGAACACAAGCAAAGCTTATATGTCAGGATATGTTTGAGAGTGCTCAAAATATCAAACTAATTGTGCAAAATCAAGGCATTAGGATTACAATTGGTTCAAACGGAAAGCTATAACCCAAACAGAGTTACATTTTGCACTAAGCATATCAAAAAGGCCTCAAAATGAAGTTAAGAAGGGTTCAATTATTTAAAATCTGCACAATCTGAGAAAAATGATATGTTGAAGTTGTTTAAACTGCCCCACCTTTTAGCCCTACAATAAAATGGATGTGCAAATGACAAAGGTGTCATTCGAATATGTTCAGTTTCCTATTTTTTAAGAAATGTTTCTCTTGGTCTTGATCTTTTTATAGTGAAGCTCTGAGGAAACAACCACCTATTATTTCAATGCAAGGCTAGCGTTTGAGAGTTACAAAAAAAACTTCACACAAAACACTAAAAATGATAAAACAAAGAGACTTAATTGGCCGAAAAAAGATGGAATCCCTATCATGATAGAGATACCTTGCTTTAACAATGAAATCAACCTCATTGTGTGAGAAGGTACTAAATGCAAGTTGCCATTAACCTCAGTGAGAAATTAACAGATCCAGGTACATTTGAGAGTTGGCTTGTACCTAATCTTCTTGAAGTTGTGGAAAGATTTGGAAATCAGATTGTGGACTTATTGCAACTATTAAGATTTGAGTTTGAGGCTCAAATAGTATGTGAATTCAACTTATATAGATAACCATAAAAATTTTTGGAAGTAGACAACTCGAGGAACTATTTTCCAGAAGATCTGATTAACTGGGAACATTTTATTATTTATCTGACTGGGGTTTGTATGTAAGGAACAAGTTCTCGGTGCAAAAATTCAACTAATGTGATGTTGCTTTCAGATTATGGTAATAATTCTGCATACATAGGTCAGTCCAACATGTGAAGGGTTTGTATAGGTAACTCCCATTGTCAATAACCTACAAATTCTAACATTGGTCCTTGACATCCGGTCTGAAGAACCATGGAACTAAAACCCGTTCTTTGCATTCTCAATTTTGATACTATTGAACTTATAATGTTACCAAGGATCGGGTTGTTCCTTGTGTGATCACCAAGAACCCTCATGTTAGGGAAATCCGGAATAGTCAGGAGCACCTACTATGGGTGAATAGTGTGTAATTTTGCAATGGAGAATTATTCTGCAGTTGAGCTCAACTTAGCTATTCTAGCTATTTATTGTATTGGAACATTTTAACAAAAATTGCTAATATTTTAGATATACAATTAAGAAATTGCAAAAACAAAATTAAAAATATCTGTTACTTTTCAAGGCAATAACTAAATGATCTTTTCTCTAAAGTCTAAACACAATCGATTCCAAAGACCAAACATTCAACATTCAAATACATTTTCAGTAAGTGATTCAATGCATCTAGCAATGTGTAACACTAAAAAATCAAATGCATTCTCAGTAAGGGATTCATAATGCATCTAACCATGTGTATAACACAAAAATAGAAAATATATCTATATATATATATAGAGAGAGAGAGAGCTATTCTGGTAGACAACTATCTATTCTCTATCTGAAATGTTGATGAAAAAAATGTCCACAGTTTAAGCCAAAAATCTGCAAGCTCTAGATACCAATGCCCTGACCAAATAATAGATATAAATATAATATACCAATGCCCTGGCCAAACAGTACTAAAATAACTCTTAAAAAATATAAATATTGCATGCTTAGTTGATAAGACTATAATTATTTGTTTATATATATCAACCATTTGACCTTTAAATGATATTATTCTTAAACATTTTATATATCTGTTACATGCCCCTTAATGTGCCCTGAGTCTAAACCCTGTCTTTTAGTTGATTGCTAAATTGAGACAAATAACTCAACCATATTACTTTACAGAAACATTGAATCCACAGGAAAAGCAAATGCTGACAGTGTTCCAGTGAGCTATGATCTAAAAAGGATATTTTTTATTCCTCCATTTGGTTAGTATTAAACATATCAGATAGGTTAATAGACGAAATGTAGGGCCACCTCTTCTTACATCAATGTGGCAACTGCAACACTAAAAAATATTGCTTTATGTACGAAGATAAATTGTAGGAAGAAAAAGTGCTGAAGGGCATTATTGAATCAGTTTGGTTTCTTCGTTGCTGTAAAAAAATAGATGCTGGTATTTTCCGCTTTAATAAAATAGGGGAAGATTGCATGCATCCAAACTGAATTGTCAACTGTGAACTCTAGAGATCCTCTAGCTACTGACAACTCTACAAGCTTTCTGTAAGCAGCAAGGGGGCCTCCTATAGGCAAACTGCAATTCTCTACTAATAACTCTTCTGTTTCTAGATGCTCAGAAGGTTCCACACTTGGCTTCACCCCAATACAGAAAGGCCTGGCAAGGTCTACTACCTCTTGATTGGTGACCTAAAAGAATATAGAAAAGTAATGTGAGCTAATTGTTGCTATGACAATGAAATTTATAAGGTCTCAATCAAAATCCCTAGGAAAATGTGTTACTCAAGTGCTAGAAAACACTACCTTATCCCATAGGCCATCTGATGACATAATTAAAAACTCACAATCAAATTATATTTCAATCTTTTTGGTGTCTGGTTTAGCCAAAATATAATCTTTCATGTGTAAATCGCCTATTCCCCTAGATATAGCTAATACTCCTTGGACTCGCCAAACTTCATGACCACAATCAACAAATCCTCCCTGCAATAGGAATTAACGTTAGAGAAGATTGGTCATAGCAATGATTCAAACACACCAAAAAAAAAGATATTTTGCAAAACACAACACAATGCTCATTTGCTTACCAAATTTTCTATCTGTTCTCTCTCATCCTCCCTTGCAGCTCGATGATCACAATGAGAGCTTCAGCATGGCCATCTCTACTAATTACAGCTTGGCAGTTCCCAACATTGGAGACTACCATGTTGCTATCTTTGATAAGAGCAGTAACACACAATGAACCACTGCTAACACCCTGGAAATTGAATTTTTTTAAAGAGTAAGCTTGAGAAGTTGTTTGATTCGAAAAAAATTCATAAACCCTAACCAAATTTTGGAAAAAAAACTTACACTAACACTAACACTAACACTAACATCTCCAGCAAGGACACACTATAAAAAACTTAAGAGAAAGCTACTTGTGCAACCCTGCAATTTTCTGTTTAATAGGCCTATTAGATTTATATCTATATAAGTTAATCATAGTTGAGGTAAAAGCACCCACAATTGAAAATGTGTAAACATAATTTGAAATTTCTACAATGCAAGAATGAAGTTCAGACTTGCAATAATGTTATGCATAATGTTCAATGTATGATACAGGCTCTAGAACTCAAGGAGAAACCTAAGCTACATACCAGAAAAAATTCAATATATAAGTAAATCTTTTTAGCTGATAAGCAAAACACAATAACACCGGCAACTGTTTACATGGGGACCCAGGTCCCACTTAACCAAGATCAACGGTTGTTTACAGCCAGCAGATGACAAATCTACATTGGAGGGAGTTGTGAGGTTTACAATTACTACCCTCTGTTTTTCAAATTGAAAGTTTGGCTGAAGCTGATTAACCATTTTCAGATCTGAATTTATTTGGACCTGAAGTAGTTGAGCATAATTCTTAAATCTTTGCAGAAGATAGAAATACCAAAGGAGCATAACTAAATATTGGCTATGGTGAATATACTTCGTGGCTCTTAAAAATTGCCCAACATTCTACGAGAAAATTGCTGTTTGCAAAAATTAGTTTTTAAATGAATTGTTCAAACAACATGTATAAATAGCCTCTAAAATTATAGTTAACCAAAAAGGTATGAGCCTCTTCAAAAGCAACATAAAGCATTGAAAAGTGTTTTCACATAAATTCTGATTTGAAATAAATTTCCTTTTTCCTCTAGTTACAGAGAAGGAAACATAATATTTCCAGTGACATTAATATTAATTTTTCCAGTGACATTAATATTAATTGCACCTTGTCCTGGGAACGTCCCAATTGGGTAAAAGTTCGCAGAGTAATCCCTCACATACAACCATATTTGGATTTGATATCTATTTTTGTATGATTTAGGTACAACCACGATGCATATTGTTGACTTTGATATCAAGTAAACCTAGTATGGTTATTACCTCTGGCACGAGTGGACATATTGTAGGGTGCAGATTCAGTGACCAATATTTTCAGCAACAAAATCAGTAGCTTTCCAACCACCATGACCATCGAATAAACCAAAAAATGCCTGGAAAAGGATACAAAAGTCATAGGAATTAGCTATTGCAAACCATCTATAGACTGTTGTAAGAAAAAAAAACCTAAAAAGGAGCTTCAAGAATGCTATCCAGTTTATCCATAACGATGTAGTCTTATATACCCAATCATTAAAATGAACACCAAGAACAAAAACATGCAGTGGGTTGGAAGATCATACTGCGTCATTTTTTACTTAACAGAGTAATGGATTAATTTCTTAAATTTCTCAATTTGAAAAATCTAAACAGTTAAATTAGCCCTGAACAAGATAAAATGTTAAGCAACTGACCAATCTATTCTCAGCTGCCAGAAGATTTCGAGGGTTTTGAGCCCCCATTTGCAGCCTCTGCCACTTCTTCACAGCTTCAAACCCTGATGCACAATACTATATGAATTGAGTGGCAAATTGAAAACCAAGTGAATGCTCCCTCTCATTCTTCCATTCTATAATACGCTGGTTATTTTTAATCTTACCGGTTCAGAAGCGGATCTGGGACTACAAGTGCTTTTGCCTATGTTGCTAATGGTGTTGAACTCTCTTATCTGCAAAGGACTCTGCACCTAAGGCTTATGGATATGTGCTTGGAACCTCTTCTTTAACAGGGCCGCTAGATCTGAATCTGCTATTGGACCTGCCACTGGTAAATCTGTGGGATCATTTACCAGTTCCGAATCGCTACTGTAGCCATGGAATACTTGACTGTTCTCTGTGAGTGACGTATTGCTATCTAATCTGCATTTTGCATTCAAGAAGATCTTTGCTCAGCGTGTTGAACAAGACATCTCCACTTTAAACAATCAACGGCTAGCGATGACCACATTGTCAACCAAGCCCTCTCGCTGTATTTCAGTCGTTGAAGGACATACTGAGCTCTGAAAGCTCAAATAGGGACATGCCTTCGGCGTAATTATAATGATAGATATAAATTTTAATTTTAATTTCAAGATTAAATAAATATAGTAACATGTAAAAAATATAATAACATGTTTCTTTCAATTTTCATTTTTTTTTTATTAATTATATTAAAGTTATTTAAATATAAAAAATATTAATTTTCAATTAAAAATATAAAATCTTAAAAAAATGGCAAAATAATAGTTCACCTTTATACTTGTTTAAGAATCCATCTTTAAACGTAAAAAATTTATAAAGTTAAATATTTTCATGTTCACTTAAGAGATAAAATTTTATTTCAAGAAGATAAATATTTTATTAAAAAATTAATCACTAATAATAAACATAATATTTTAAAATAAACACATAAAAACAAAGATATGCCTCCATTAACACTTTCCACTTCTTCAATATATTACTAAAAATATAATAAACAATCTAGAAACAATAAAATTTATATCTAAATTGATATCTCTTATCATTTCTCAATAAATATATCTAACATATTTATAATAATTATATAATTATATTAAACATTCTATGAAAAAACACAAAATTAAATAATCTTTTATAAATATATAAATTTCGCTATTATACATATATAAAATAAAATATTTAAATTTTTATTAAGAAATAATAAAACATATATTAAAAAATAATAATAATTAAGAAAAATATAACTCTGGGACCCACCTTAACAGCTAGAATGATTTCCACGCACGGGCCATGCATTTAAAAAACAACCAAAACAAAACAAAAGCTACAATGATTTTTATTACCCATGCATTTAAAAAACAACCAAATAGGTAGAGTTTAACTATGGCATATCCAAAACTATCCACGGTTTATTCTCTAGAGAATAACTACAAAAGAAAAGACATTTATCAGATAAAAAATGGTGGCCCCGATAAATTAGCAGTCAAATAAATATATTAGAAAGTACCCGTTGGTGATTGCCGACTGTTAAAACTGCGTAGTCCAACTGCCTGTCCACTACGACTCTCCCTTTTCTTTATAAGAAGGAGAGTTAATTTTGTCGAAAACCCTGTCATAAATTCCATTACAATCAATTCAAAAAACCCAAGACATTTTCCTTAGTAGGAGTGTTCCCATTGATCAGGAGTCTGCGCGGGTTTTCGCATGGTTTAAAAAAGTAAAAGAAAAAGAGTAAGTATTCCAAATTCCTCTGTTCTCGTGGCTGGCTTTTCTCGCTGTACACGTAACCGACATAATCAACTTGAGTAACGTCATCTCAGGGTATTATTTCTCTGGGAATTGTTAATGCTGTGCAGATTTCATTGCGCGCAGTAGAATATAATTTAATTTTACTGTACGTTTGTGTGTACTGAATTTAAGTAGATCTAGTATCTAGTAAAGGTTTGTGTAAAATAACTGGTCTGCTTACATAGTAAGCATTGGTTGTCATCCAATTGTCATCGGAATCATTTTTTTGGGTAGGGAGAAATTGAGTTTTGGGTACAGAATTGGGTCAAATGGGCATGTCTGCAACACACTCTGAAGAGCACTTGGATTTAATTGCATTAGAAAACAATGATGGTATTTGGAGGAGGGATACGAGAGAAAATGGAAATAGGTATCCCATCAAGCGCTTTCACTCCAATGGATTGGACCTCCACCAAGAAGCCCAAAAATTCAGTAGTGGTGTTAGGGGGGGCAGGCCTCATGGGTCTGGCAGAAAGAGTGGTAGTTCGTGGCTTTGTATTGTTCTGATTTGCATTGTGATTATCTGCTTCTTGACCCAGTCTCTGCTGCAAGACACTTTGATGACATTTATCGGACCAATCGAATCTCCTCGCTCTGGTTATAGTCATGAGGCTGAGGTTGACCTTCCTCAACCTTTGGAAAATGCCCACAATCTGAAATTGTCTGCTCTGGCAAATCCCGCTTATTTTGGAGATAACATCAAGTTCATGCCTTCCAAGAATTTGGGAGGTGGCAGAAATCTACAGGACCGGCACGGAGAGCTCCATGTCCATCCAATTAGGCATCCTCGTCTTGCAATTGTAAGTATATTGAGCTCATATTTACTTTCCGTTTTAGCTTTTTTATAGTAAGCAAATTGTGTGGCGAACTATCATACAGGAAGTTACACGCGACTGATAGTGTTATTGTTTTAATGAGTAAACAAATCATATTGTAGAAATTGGATAAAACAAGATAATGCTATCGATGCAATAAGTAAGAAAACCTAATATTAGATTAGGGGAAGATCAGCTCGGATCAAACAAATATACTGCTAAATCGAGATTGTTGGCTAATTTTAGGCCAGATTTATATGGACCGCAGTTGTAACTTGTCACCACTTTTGCCAAATTGACGTATTGCCATTGTTAGATTGTTGTGGCATTTATAATTAGAGCAAAAGCAAAAACCACAAACATTTGTTCTTCAAATAGAAAGGATGATCTCCAATTTTCAGGTCCCTAAAATAGACCGAATGAAGCCCCGAAAGCATGAGTTGGCAAAGTTGAGTAGCATTAGCCTAATAGCCCACGCCAACATTCCACAAGGAAGGTACTGCAGTGGGATTGGATTTATTAACTTAATTCACAGTGATTTGCCTACATGGGAACTGACTACATGACCAAAGGGATCTACTTAAGCCACAGAGCTGTCAGGCTATTTTCAAAGGCCCAAAAATTTGATCTATATTCAGGACTTAGGACTGGACATCAGTGAAAGTTAAATGCTGATTGAGGACAATGCTGCAAGCCATGTTTGCTGGAACAGATGTCATTGGTAAGTGATGAAACGCAGCAGGTTTCTGGTGTATTGTTGTCACATGGCAGTTCCATGTAAATGGAACCAATATCCCTATTAAAAGTGGATAATTATTTCTTCACTGTGAAACTAGACCAAACCAGCTTCGTTTACTGAGCAGAGCTATTAGAAGCTTCCCCTGGATTTCTTTTTGCTTCAAGCCTTCTCATAATGAGAAATTGATTGTTCTTGTACTCATTATGTGTTTAAAAGAGACCTTCAATGGCAATCCAATTTTCTTTACCAAGTACACTGGGGACAACTTTTCCTGTCATGTCTACTTCTCTCTGCCTATTATGCGCTTTAGACAGTTATGACCTTTTCAGAAACTTGCTGCCCTATTTCAGCATTGGATGTTTGGAGATCAACCAGTAGGAGCACCTGGCTTCGTCCTAGGATAGGTTGTTCAGTCAGTCTCTCTCAGCCAGATCATTCTCCTATAACTTCATTAGACCATGCACTGGCTCTTCTATGGTTCTTGGCAAGGATGACGACCCTTCTTCTGCTTCTGTCTCTGATGCAGATCAGAGCCTTGTTGTTCAGGCTCCTTCTTCTTGGGTCCATTGGTGGTAATTTTTGCCAAGGGACCTTCTCTTTAGCAGAACTATCTCTTATGATATGACTTCTATAGATAATGGCTTGTGTCAGGTTTACCTGTTTCAGTTAACCCTCGTTTATTTTATTTATTTTTAAATGATTTCCAGTTTCAGTTCTATATACTTTAGTTTTAGTTGTTGGTGTTCCTTTCAGCACTCATGATTAGCTTTGGAGCTTACTGTACTTTGGAGTCAAATTTATCTATATTGGTCATCTTTGAACATTATTATATCTTTCTTTCAATTTTGCATCACCAACATTATTATCTTAGAAAATAGTTTGGTTTTATTACTTATCACATAGCACATTAGTTTCTTGCCTTAACTAACGTATATGTTAGCTTTTCAGGTATGCTCTGATCTTTCAAGAAGCCCTGGCCTTCTTTTTTTGTTTACTGTTGCAACTGGTCTACAAGCTCTTGGGTACGATCTTGAGGTATAGTTGCGCTAAGAGCTATTAATTCACTTCTTTAATTGAAAGAACAATAAGTAACTGTAGAGCAAAGGTAGCACTAATCTTGGTCTAAGCAATAAAAAATAAAGCAACCATTTGCATATACAGATCAGTTTCTCATGTCTAGAAACAACATGACAATTTATAAGAAATGCTTTTGCTGTTTTTGGAAACAATGAGCATAAGAGGGGTCTTATTTGGTGAAATGAAAACTTATCCTGATTTGAAGCTCTCTTCGTCCAAGGGCAATGAGAACAATTACAGTACTAAAAATTTAAATAATTTTCATTTGTAGCTATATTCACTTGAAGATGGGCCAATGCATGCAGTCTGGGAGAATTTGAGAATATCTGTTCATATCCTGCAAGGTGGTTCAGAACAAGAACTCAAAGTAGATTGGTTAAGGTAAGCTGAAAAGGAATCTTTTATATTTTAAAGTTTCTTTTCATCTTCTAATGAAACCCTATTATTGGGATAGGAAACAAAAAACATTTTGATAATTGCTTTTATTGAAAAGGTTATATATAATCTTGTACTCAGCCTAGTCTTGGAATTTGGCCATTCGTTTTACGAACTGGCCAAGCACACAGTTGATTTTTTATATAGAGAAATTCAGTTCAAGGATTCATTTAATATCTATATTCCTGCATATGGACACTATATATCTACTATTTGATATTTGTTCCTTAGTTTTCTTCTACCTTCTCATTTTTAAATAACTAGAGCAATATGTAGATTTTTGTAAACAAATGAACATTATAAGAGAGGTAGAAATTGCAATGCTTCAAGGCTAATAACCTTAGAGATAAACCCCATACAAATTAAATTTCCATCTATGATTCTGATAGTTTGGCAGTTTTTTACACTTGTAATATGTTCTCAAGTCTCTTCAAAGTGCTTTCCATGGCACCATGCCCTTAGTACATAAGAATGATTTCTCTTAATGTCTTTATACTTATTTGTTAATACTGTGCAAAATTGTCTTCCATCATCTTTGCTCTCTTTGAAAGGCCAGGAAATCTTGTTTTCTTGGCATAACAAGCTCTTCCATTGAAAATTTTGAGAATCATGTCAAGTCAAGAAAAGGTGTGATGTTTGTGCACTTATTTTGTCATTGAGTTTGGAACTGCATAGTTGTATCTGAAAAGAATTCTAGCTAGTTTGACACAAAATTGTTTTTCGCCACTTCTAGGGGCTCTATATTACATAGCATTAGACCTACTATACCAGGTCACAAAGTAAGAAAACAAGCAAGCCTATTGTGTTCTTGAGTTATTCTGGTGTTTTAGATTTTCAGACATAGAATAATCACAACTATCTTTGTTTGTTTGTACAACCTTCTGTATTTTCATGTTTATTAATTCCAGGTCATCAGTGGAGGAGTGAAAGTTCCCATGATTTCTGAAATCATTAATTAGCCTGATAAACATTGTTTTAATTTTTCCTGATGCAGTTTTGATGGTGTGTTCGTGAACAGTCTTGAAGCAAAAATATTTGTTTGTAGGTGGGAGTACTTATCTAGCATCTACTCTAAATAACTTATTTCTTTTCTATCTGATGATAATCTGTGCAAAATTTTTGTTCTTTCAGCATACCCTGTAGTGGGAAGTAACTGAAAAATCCATTCTACATATTTTCAAAGGAAAATAACTTTAGTTTCTATTTACAGTCTTAGGCTGGAACCTTTTAATGCAGTGCCTCTGATATGGGCCATTCATGAGAATGAACTGGGTATACGCCTTAAGGAGTATGCATCTAGTCAACAGACGGAAATACTAAATGATTGGAAGGAAACCTTTCATCGTGCTGATGTGGTTGTATTTGATGATTATACCAAGCCGGTAGCTTGACAGCCTCTACTATTGAATTTATTTTGGTGAAAATAATTCAAATTGTAAGTTAAGCAAATTAACTTTGGGATGGATGTTTGAGGTGATGTTTTCTGATTTTTTATTTTCTATCTTTGATGTGCAGATGATTTATTCTGCTCTTGATTCTGGAAACTTTGTCGTTATTCCTGGCTCTCCCAGTGAAATATGGGAGGTGGAACATTTCATGGCTATGCACAAGAGAGAGGATTTGCGTAAACAACTTGGTTTTAATTTGACAGATTTTGTCATTGTGGTTGTGGGAAGTCCATTCATTTATAAAGGGATTTGGTTGGAGCATACACTAATAATGCAGGCAATGCTGCCTCTTTTATCAGAGTTTGATGTGGATAATGATAAAGACATGTCATTAAAACTTGTAATAATGAGTGGCAACTCAAGTACCTATGGCATGGCTTTACAGGTTAGGAGCTTTGGTGACCTCATAACTCTGCAGAGCTAGATTTAATGGATGTCTTTATTTAGTTTTTCTTTTGGTCTTGGAATGATAAATTAATACCAAATTCAAGTCTGTACAATTAACAGGTACATAAAAGTTTAACAGATGTGAGAATTCGTAAGACATATCACCACTAGCAATACTGATATCCTCAATGCCCAATAACTTTCAGATTCCAAATCAGATAGGCAAGGAAGAACAGCAATATTCTGGTTGATAATCATCATCAGTTGGATGTATAGCTGAGACTGCATCATTGCATCCAACACCTGTACTGGATCTGACATAAGAGGAGCCTGATTTTTAATCTCCAAAAGTGTGCTGTTGGAGTCTCATCTAAACTTTTATGGTGCACATTATCTCACTCCAAACTCCTGCTCAAGCAGACCAGTACACACAGAAGATGAAACTTATTCATTAGCCCAATTATCCTGAGGTGGAAATGGGAGACTATTCCACCCAAAACAACCTTCACATCTTTGGCAAAGAATGTTCCTCTATATCTATGCCTTTCTAAAGCACAAGAGATATGAAAATAGAAACCCAACCTTTTGCTTCCTAATGTCATAGACAGTCCTTCAAGCACCTTTTCATGTACATTTCAATACAGAATGCAGTTTTGAAAATAACCATAAACTGAAAACTCATTGACAACTCGCAAGAAAATATCATAGCCTGAGTACCCTGCTCATTTACTTGCCTACGCCAAGTTTTGCTGAGTTTACCGAGTTAATAATTTCAGTAATGTTTTTTTAATTTGCCAAGTTGCCAAGTCCTATTTAAAATCGGGTCTTCTGAGTTGTGAGTTTTAAAACTATGACCTTAAGTTCTTAACTTGCATCTCCCGTAACAAAAAGTTCACATTTCTAAGCATTCAACAAAATTAGAGGATTCCAATTTTCTAACTTCCAACAAACCATCGTTGATATAAAAATTGATTATTAAACAAGAACATGCTTAAACTGGCCTAAAAAACAATATTACCTGTGCCAATGTCAACTCCAGAATTTATGGGGTTCTAATTAGGAGACAATCTATTTTCTTTATCACTCTTATTATTATTTTAAATTTTTATATCTATGGCCTTTGAGTACAATGATATGGCGGAGGTTTAGAATCCATTTTTAGAGGTCCATGTTTTAACAGAAATCCTTTCTAACCAAGAGATTAACTCAGACCCAACATCGCATGCAACATTGGGAGGAGAGGCTTGACTGAACCATTAGGATGCATAACACTCTGTTGAGCAATAGTTCAGACCAGAAATGTTAATCCATTAGTAAATTAGATTCTTCAATATATCTCCATGAGAAAGCGCTTCACCTCTACCTTTAGAGCTGGCCACAGGCACTTGTGATGGTAAGAAAAATTTACCAACATGAAACCCAACAAGATTGTGAAAGTTTTTTCTAGTTTGAGCCCCAAATTTACAATGAAAGCATCCAACCCTTTTAAACACACCAAGAGATCTCTTTGTCAAGAACACTAATTGCAATATACTGAAGTGAATATTTCAATTGAATGAGAAGCAAGAAAAAGCCAAACCGTTGTAGACAGGGAGATTTGATTATTTCTCTTGACTTGAAGAAGCTTTAACATATTGTGTAAAACATTTGGGATATTTTTTCAAAATAACAAAATTTAATCCATATTATTCAATTTGACATAGTTCATTCAATGTTGAAAATATTACCCATGAGCTTCAGGGTGACCAAGGAACGACTTTCAATAAAATCTTATGACACAAGCTACACTTATTGTGAAGCATAAATCTGCACAAATCCCCACAAATCAGAATAAGTAAAGAAAACCAGAAACATTCTTCCAAATGAATCTGACCTATCTGGGGGATGTTACCTCTTAATTTTTAGCTCAATCCCTTAAATATTTGTGCTATGGAATAACTCCCAAACAGATTTAAAACAGATCCAACAAATTTGAACCTCTGTTCCTCGTAAAGTATTTTGTCAACCTCAAATACCGTTGTTTGGAGCCCTCCCTTAATTCTTCTTGTCGTAGGTCTCCTCTTGCATTTTTCCGCCATACTCCTCACTGTCTTATAAGCAACTTGCTTTCTCTTCTCATAGGGCAATACACTGGGGCTTGCATAAACATAAACAGGATGTGTACTAAAATTAAACAACAAAGGGAAATTGCATCATCCGTAATCTTATGACAACTCTTAACTCCATTACCTTCCATAAAAATTACCTGACCAACTCTTATTACATTTAAATCCTGCCCACCTTTCAAACCAATATCACTTGGTTTATCTAGTTTAATCTCCAATTCTCTATTGCGAGTGCTTTGATCTTTTATCTTAGCACAAAATGCTAGGCATGTGATGGTCTTTTTACCTTTTTAAATAAAATCCTCTTTCTCCTAGTTGCTTGCATTTATTTGCTAAGAGTTGCTCTTAAAAAAGATTGATTTTGTAGCTACTTTTATTGTTTGGTGAGATCACGTGCACTCTATTTGATAAATTCAAATTAAAGAATTCACTTGAAATTATACATTTATAACTCCAGCTAAATAGCAAGATATAAAAACTATTTTACTCCTTATACAAGCAAGATCTACTCATTTGTTATATTCATGGGCTTATTAGTAGTTCGTTCCAAGCTTTTCTGATTAGTTTATGTTACAGTTTTTTAGATTGTATCTTGATGAAATCATATGGAAAGCCTTTGATATTGTAGCCGTCTACTGGATCTCATATTGGCTTTTAAAGCCACAAAAGACTAGAGTCAGTATCTATGCTGTAGAAGTAGATGAAAGGGCTGCTTTTATCCCACTTGTTAAATGTGGTCTATGATGCATAAGGAAATAGAGAGAGCACTTCAATAATACAACAAAGGTTTTTCCTTCCTTCTCACCCACATTTATATTGATTGTTTGATGATGTCAACTACCAAGCACATAATAAAGATGTGACACATATTTTTCTTCCATGCCTAGTGGCTAGACAAGGATATGACATCTTTTAATTTCCATTACTATCTCTATTCTTTTTAACTTGGAGATTTCTATTGTTTTCATACCAATTAAAGATTGCCTGCTACTTTTGATGCCCGCTTCTTTACAATATTGGCCAAGTCTCTTTATTTTTATACAATTGAAGAAAAATAAGATTGAGTACCGTAGCTTTAATTTTTTTTTCATCTTGTATAGAAATGCATTTGTGAAATGTCCTTGATAAGGTTCAAGATTATTTTATCTAGTAAGAAATTATAATGTTTCTTGACAGATGAGAAATTGCCAACTTTGGCCCTTGTGGCCCTATTGAGTACAATTTTTTATGTCAATGTCATGACAAGAATCAAGTTTGATGAGTTTCTTCCTTCCTTGCTGTCCCACGGAAATTGCTCAAATTAGTGGGAAAGAATGCAGCTTTGATTTGATCCTTGGAAGCTTCACACAAGGCATGTGGACTAAACCTTCTGCAATAGAGAACTAAGCATAGGTCTATTGCTTATCACAGAGATAATTATCTCTTGTGATTGAGTTGAAGAAAAAGAGACCTTTAATTGATCATTTTAGTAGGTAGGAACTTAATTCTTAACCCTGCCCATGTGTACTTCTGTAGCTATTTAGAGAGGAAATTCCTTGCAATATGCATATTGTCTGCTATACTGGCCATTGTTATTCTTAGCTCAGGGGAGCAATAATTTTAAGGCGGCATTATCTGATGCTGGAATATCCAATAATATTAATTAAAATGCAGAAGGGAGCACAATCATGTGAGAAAATCGGCAACCTGGGTGCTCACTGATATACTAATTTATATGGGTGACTGCTGGTATACTACCAGTTTTGTTGCCCATTCCTTTAATTCTGTTGGTCAGTGACTCAGTTATGAAATTATAATTTGATTTCATTCTTCTTTTATACCTCTAGGGCTCTAATTTTAAATCCAGCCTCTTACAGTGAATTCAACTGGTACTCATTATGGACCCTACACATTGAGTTCTGTGTTTGTATAATTGTCTCTGTAGAGATCATAGTTTATCTGCTTATCTCCATGTATGCGAAAATGTAACTTATTCCATCCTTCCGATGGCTTTATTGACTTGCTTGTTTATAACAAACATGTCTCCCCTGCATCTTGTTGGTTATTATAATCCTTTCTGAAGACTAAATATGGATTAGGTATTTTAATTGAGGCTCCCACAAGTGGTTTATGACTGGAAACCTCAAGCTGTGTTGCTAGTAAACTTATTAGGGTGTGGATTTTAGTGGGTGGAAGTGAGTTCAATGATTAATGCCATTTCAAACTATGTGAATTTGCTTTATTCCATGATTGAGAAGTTTGATACTACAAAATGAAGTCGGCAGTATTGTTTATTATTCGTCAGTTACATGGGATAGTATTTTACACCATATATGGTCAATTTTCTCTTTATTGTTTCTTGCTTTGCTAGTACTGATGTTTACTGCTCTGGAATACATGTTTGTGAAAGTTGCTGAGTTTCACAAATATTATTACATTCTAAATATTTTTGCAATTCTGATGCTGACTTCTGAAGACTTGAATAGTGCTATGCATATTGGATACCTAAATCTTTATTCCTGCCAGTATATTGCCTGCAAATCTGTGGAAGGAAAATTATGGATGTGAAAGTCCTACATGCTAAGCTATTGTGCCTTCTTTATGGCTGCTTAGGGTCTTATTGCATGGGACTTTTTTAGGTTTCAGGGAGTAGTAGCAGCTAGAGCCTAGCTCACGGAGCACCCTTACCTCCTATGCCCAAACTCAGCAGTTGTAATGCTACAGCATGTTATCAAACATGCAATTGAATGAACAAAACAAACTGATGGTTAAAATCTCTACTATCGACATATGCAAGTACTTTCAAGTTTCAACATTTATTCATATATTCCACAATTACATGTCTGATTTCAAATATTGTTTACTGAAATTTGTTTCCATGCTTTCTGGTTGGTAGGCAGTTGCTCGTCAATTGGGATTTCCAATTGGAAGTATCCAACATGTTGGGGTCGATGGACATGAGAATATCGTATTGAGAATTGCTGACTTAGTAATATACAGCTCATTGCATGAAGAACAGGCATTTCCAGCTATCTTGCTACGAGCCATGGCTTTTGAAAAACCAATTATTGCTCCCAACCTGACCATAATTCAAAAATATGTAAATGCCAAACTGTTTTACCAAAAAAACTTCATTGGTTCTGATGAGTTCACACTCTTTGGCTGATTTAAAATATTTGATTATGGCCTCCAAACGTGAAATTTTATAATTAATGAATTTGATCTTATGCAGATTAAAGAAGGGATACATGGGCTTCTTTTCCCTGCTGGTAATGTTAATATGATAACAAAGGCAATATCACTAGCAATATGGAATGGTGGATTATCATTTCTGGCTCGTCAAATTGCTTCATCTGGCAGATTACATGCGAGAGATGTAATGGCATCAGATGTTATTGTTGGCTATGCCACCCTAGTTGAGAATGTTTTGCAATTTCCCTCTGAAGCTTTGCTTCCCCTACATGCTTCACAGCTCCCAGAGAAAGTTAAAAAGGAATGGCAATGGGAGTTATTTGCAGACCCCTTCAAATCAAGGTCTGAGTTTTTACACCAAAGTTCTAAAAAAAACAGTGTGGTATTCCAAGTGGAAGCACTGTCGAGAAACCAGCATCACATGGCAAAGTCTTTATTGAAATCTAGCTACAGAAAGGATGAAACAATAGACCTGCCTTCCTGGGAGGAACAGAGGGCCAATGAATTTGCAGAGAACATCAAGATACGTGAGGAAGAACAGGTATGTTGAAAGATGAACTGAAAAATATTCTCTTATCTCTAGGCTGTGCTTTACACTGTTCCTTTCTAATGTTTATGCTATGCCAGTACACAATTAGGCTGACTTTTGATGAGTGATTTCAGCTGGAAGAAAGAAATATGGAGCCGAAACACACTTGGGAGGATTTTTATCGCATTGTTAAACGGATTGAGAGAACAAAAGATGAGATGCATGAAAGAGATGATGGTGAACTGGAAAGAACTGGGCAAGCATTATGCATCTATGAGCCTTACCATGGACGTGGAACATTGCCTTTTCTACATCAAGGTGCACTCTACCGTGGAATAGGACTTGTAAGCTTGGTACCATCCTTTTCATAAATTTATTTATTTTTGAGATGCTAATGAAGATAAACCAAATAGAAGTATTATTGTGGGAAACTAGATACATGCAGATGCAAAGTTCCAAAGCTACAGATTCAGTATAACATGAATGTTTCCACTTTCTAGAACATTCCACATCATGCATCATTGAAGTTTACTCCTTTGACAGTAAGCCATTAGCTAGTCTTAGAATTCCTTTCTCAATTTCTATTGACAAAAGGCCTAAGAAATGTTCAGTATCATTTCTAGAAGCCTTGCAGATTGTCTTCACTTCAAGAGTAAACTAGTCTGTGTTTGCTATTCATTGAAATTGGCAGCAACCAGGCATTATTCATTGGTGTACTAATAATTAATAATTTAATATATTCAGAACTAGCATCTGTCATGGAAAGATATTACTAACAAATGATCATTTCTAAATAGAACATCAAACTTAATAAATGCCCTTTATCTTGAAATTGAAAACAATAAGGAAACTACAGATGAGTTCATTGCAATATTCCTCAGGAACATGCCCCCTACCCTTTGGAGCCATCCTGGACATTTCAGAGACATACAACCCTCCTTCCCTGCTCTTCTAAATCACAATCCCCTGGGGGGCCCCTTTTTTCCTCATTTCTTGTGATGTTTTCCTGTTTTAAGAGGAGGTTGGCGTTGTACTTGTGGATGTCTACTGTCTGTGGGACATTGAGAGATACACTTAGTCTGCTGGAAACATAGCTCCCCATCTTGGAAGCTTGGAGAAACATAAATTCATTGTGAATTCCTTACATAAGGTGTATAGAATGGCAACCAGAAATATCTATAGTACAACATTTATTGCTATTTAAGGTTGGTCATTCCTTACGGACTGATATTATTTATTGATTTTGTCACAGGCTAAAAAAAGCTTTAGAAATGGGACTGATGATGTGGATGCAACTGCTCGACTTCCACTTCTTAATGATGCATACTATCGGGATGCACTTTGTGAATATGGAGCCTATTTCGCTATTGCAAACAGAGTGGATCAAATACACAAGAATCCTTGGATTGGATTCCAATCTTGGCGAGCAGCTGGGAAAAAGGTAGGATTTAGATTATAAACAATGAGTAGTTAACTTTTTTAACTAGGCTTACATTTGCCTTTGTGTCTTATATATGCTTTATTCATTGTGGCTTTCTAGAAGTTTCTTAATTGCTTTGATTTAAGGCTATTATTTCTATAAATGCAAATCTTTGTCTCCAGTGGATTAATTTACAAGCACTTCAGAAGTTAACTTTGATGCTAACAATTGCTTATCCTCTTTCCATCCATCTTAAACACTTTCTACTCTTTTGCATTGTAATTGGTCATCAACTTGTAAATGTTATTTTTAGAGTACCAGTCTACATGCAACTTTATTTGGTTTTGTGTTCTTGATTTCTGTCTAAGCTTGTGAAATATTCTCTGAATGTACATGATTATGTGTGTAAGAAATGACTGAAATAAGTAGCCAACAGTTGAAAAAGTACATATGCAAACCTTCCACAAAGAGAAGAAACCAATGACTATTAACTTTCACCAAACTTTTGCTCAATAATTCACTCTGGTTATTGAATTGATACAAATATCTTAAGACAAGGCTTGACTACAATAATATCCCTCAATCCTCTAAAGTCGTTTGAGTCCTTATCTTTCAAGAATGACTCTATATGTAAAACATTCCTTGTAAAGTGTACCGATTTCTCTATATACCTTAAAACATATCCAGTCTAAGTCTAAGATTCGACTAATTTTGATATAGGTAAAATGCACAATGTTTCATAGTTATAGGACTACAGATCTTCATGTTTGAATTAATATAATGACATAATGTAGGAGCAGCTTAATATGCTTGTTGCCAAGTGGTCCCAAGGAGAGGGCTATTGGTGTTGATGTGCTAGCATCCATCCCTCTCCAATAAGTACTAACATTGCCAATGGTTTCAGCATCATGCTGTGTGGGACCCCTCTTGCTTGTGGTTGATATCTATGTAATTTCAATTGATTAAGCACTAATTGATACAGTGGCATGATTTTGTTCCATATTAATAATATCTTTCTTTGCGCCTGATTGAAGTATGCTTCCAAAAAAACAGCTGCTTTGTTTCTTATTCAGAAGACTTAATTTTATCATATAGCATTGCTAAAAACTTTCTATGGAACGCTTAAGCAATGAAAATTGGGGCTGGTTTATCCCTTCATGGAATATGATGCTTCCTCATTTCAATATCAAAAAGAATTGTCTGCCAACTAGAAAGGGAATTGATGAGGATACAAAACATGAAATTATAGTTAACACCTTTGTATCATGTGGATTGGTTGTCTAACTCCATGAACTCCAAATTGATTTTTTTATTTTAAGTATTCTGGATTGATTGTCTAACTCCATGAACTCCTATTCATGATTGGAGAGCTAAAAAAGGTAAAAATTTTAATGGAAAATAATGCTAAAAATCCCGAAAAATCTAAAAGGGAGAGGATTGTCGTTGCAAATTCAGCACATCATATCTGCTTTTTACTTTTAGTCTTTTTGAGTTATATTAATTGCTCTCCTCCCGATCCCTATGCTGCCTATAATATCCCACCCCCAATTAACAACTTCTGATCAGCAAATGATTAATCTTCAAAACCCTTGAAAACTTCTGAATTTCTTCTTCAATGAAGCACAAATGTGGCCTCCGTATGAAGCCACCAACAAGCAAACCTCAGATGATCTTTTGCACCCTCGGAAAGCTGATACAATGAAGCAGCTACGCTCTCCAATGCCAAAAATTGTAGAAACCTTTGTTTCTCTTCTCTCACAACAAAAGCTCATAATTTGCACAAGTGTAGAATGAATGAAAATGATTTTTTCAAAGTATATATGTTCTCTCCAAAATGGCTCGGCCCCCAAGGTGCTTTTTAATCATTAAATACACATTATAATATTTGCCTTTGTGTTGATTTCATTAACTTCATTAAAAGGGGCGCCCATACATATGCACTTTATGACTTTGACTTATAATAATTTAACGAACCCTTTAAATAAAGTCAATAAGTCATTATATCATGTACTTTTAATCGACTCACCGAGTTTTCGTTGAGTCTTGAAAAACTTGTGAGTTTTTTTGCCTGGCGAGTCTTTATGACTTTAACTTGCTGAGTCTTTTCCAAAAACTCACAAGTCTTTACAAAAGACTCGCCAGATACATAAAAAATACAAAAAACACACACAAAAAAAAAAGTTGCTGAGTTTTTTGCCTAGTTTTCTCTGAGTTTTTGTTGACTCTCCAATTTTTGGCTTGGTGAGTTTTTTTTTGAGCCGAGTTTTCCAACTATGCTTTTAATAATTAATTATTATTAAAGCTTAACTTTAATAATAATTAAAAATAACATATCTTTCTCATAAATCATCATTTCTCGATTTCGTTTGAACTAGGAGGTCAACCACTGCGTCCACTGTGCATCTAGGTGCTTTACCAAAAATAGCAACACCAGACTCTGACAGTTGGGTGACTTACTATAATTAGTAAGTGTGCACAAACTGAGTCCAAACCAACTCCCAAAGGCGAAACCTAAATAATACCAAACTTCGGAGAAGAAAACACCACAAAGTGCCACCAAAGAATCTAACAACTCCCACAATGGACCCTCTAACCAACATTATTAGCCTACGAGGGTTAGAAGATAGGCTAATCCACGAAACTCTGATGCTCACAAAACATGGGACATTATAGTCCCCACCCTCCCTGAAATTGCTTGTCCCCAAGCATTCTCCACTGCAAAGAAACTCCACTCCACCAGAGGCCCAAAGGAAGAACTGTAAAATGTCCCACACATCTCTAACCAACTCTTGCAGCACCAAAAAATCACAACTGCGTGAGGATAAACATCATATTGACTGTCCGGCTCATGCGCACCAAAATTGTGCATTGTAACCAAAACATGTACAAGTAAATCAAAGATGAAATTGTACACTCTTCGCACACTATACATGCTGTGTAAATCACTAGTAAGCTTTGTCTGGAATCCTAATGCACCAAAAGGGTCCCAAACTCTGCGATCAATGCTCAGCTAAATGTCGGGATCCCAAATTACTCTGTAAAATGCCCAACTACTTGTCCACAACGCCCACTGGATAGAGATTGACCCATGCTCAGAACTGCTGTGAAGAACTACCACAACGTAGAGCAATCTACCAAACAGAAAAATCCTTGGATCCCATAACCAGAATGGAAGTCTGCCATGCATATCATCCGCTAACCTCCATTACGCTACTCTGATATGATCTTCACCATGTTGAGAATGGTGAAGCAACTCTCCGGGATCCAACTGAATTGATGTGCCAATTTGGACACCACCTGGATCCCAAAGCAACTGAAACTCGCATCCATCAAGCATGAAGAGGTAAATGTATCTTGAGGTGTCCGAATCACAACATTTCCCTTCATCCTCTACAAAACTCCTATGGATGTGTTGACTATCCCACATAGGTGCTGGAAGATATGAAACTGCACCTCCCAAGTTAAGGGAATAATAAAACTCTCCTCCACCACCGTTGTAAGGACTACACACACCATCATGCCTACTACCACTGCAACCTCTCAAGAGACACGTCTTTGATGGAGATTTCTGAGACAAAGAAGTTGCAAAATCTGCCTGGTGCACCTCAGCATGAAGGTAATCTAAACTCTGACCCTGCAAGTAAGCCTTTGAAAGCAACTGAGTCAGACACTTGCAATCTTTAGTTCCATCCTCTGAAGATGGCAACTCTTCATCCCACAAAGGACGATTGGAATCCTAAGCCAATCCACACCTACGCCTCATCAAGTCATCAACGTGTGGACTAAAGGACAAGTGATGAGCACTCCTCACTATGCAGTCAAGATAAAATGCTCCTACCTTTGTCAATGGCTGACCGTCATAGTTATAGGGAACACACTCCTCGTCACTCTCATCACTTTCATAATTGGAATAAGAAGGTGGCTCACATCTCTGATCCCAAACAGCTAATTGGGTAGATGAGCTGGCAAGTCTCTTCGCGTATCCAATAACATACTCCCTATCATGAAACAACTGGAGATATTTTGACAAATTGCAAATCACGAATGTGAGTACTAGCCGAGACCCCATACTATCCCTCTTGAAATTTTGCTCTCCAAAGAAGGTATTGAACATAATTATGAGTGCAATCGAAACGAGATAAGGTTGAATCAACCTTCTCTCCTGTAACCTTCAACTGATCCCTCCATCTTTGTGGCTCAATAGGCTATCAATCAAGATTAGCTACATGGGATGAAAACACTAATTTGCTTCTAGGGGAGGGAAACAAATCAACATGAGAACCAATCTCCCAACTAGATGATACCCTACATATCTCTTGTGAAAATGATGGGGTAGTGTGGTGATTTGTCACACAACTCTCTGGAGAATCCACCAACTCATCACACGAGCAATCAATAACCTGCTCTGCATCACCTATCATGGGACTATCCTCGGAGACACTTGATGCAACATCTGGTTCTCTGCTACTCTCAACCAATGCACTCATCCCATCTATGCCACCTGCACCTGTAAATGTCATGGGCATAGCTACATTCTCAAAGTGCTCCTTACCACTACCCGTGAATGTATGCTCATCACCAGTAACTGTCATAGATAACGGAACTGTATCTGCGGGTGATGAAGACTGCGCTAAGCTCAACTCCATGGTAAGCTCATCAATCTGTGACTTTGACTCTTGAAGGGTTGATTGAGCGCACTTCAAAGAGTCTGTGGTGACCTCAAGCTCATAGGTGAGCTCATCAACCTCCTCCTCCTTTCCCTTAAGAGCATCATAATAAATACCGTCAAGCATGAGAAGATGATCTTTGTTAGATAGTAGTTGTAGGTAACTAGTTTTCATCACCCCCAATGCATCTCCAAGTGCCTGAAACTCTACAAGGGAAAGTTCACTATCAAAGTGCTCATGTGTTTCTGGAGTCTTCCAACAATAGTTTGCCAACAACTGTTGAGCAACATCAAAGTGTTCTATGGCTGTAGCAATCATGCCTTCACTCACCTTCAATTGCCCTGCCAAATAGTGAGACCCCTGAAACATATCATCCCTATACAAATTTTCTGATTTGAAATCAGCACAATGATAGGATGTTGAATCACCATCATTAATTGTTTGTAAAGAATCCTCATGTGCGCCATCAACAATGCACACATCCTCATCAAAAGTAGTGCTGTTATAAATCTCATAGGATGGCTTAGATGGAATATTAGAGGCTGCTGTTTTGACATCCACATTACTCGTTTCCTCTTCCGGAATAGATGCACGTTCATCCGAAGAACTATCCTGGTACCCATCAGTCTCATATAATTTTTTTGATTTTAGATCAGCGTCATGCAACACACAAACTGATTCGTTTTCTAGGCTGATATCAACTTCATGAGCGCTGAAAATGTTATCGTGGGGCTCTCTCAAACAACTGCCATGATGTAAAGCATTCATGTCATCAACCATTTCTGATTGGAACCCTTTTTCTTCCACCTGTTTACTTGGGCATAGGTGGTTCAGCTCCCAAGGCCCCTTGCAAGTAGAACAAAGGTTTTGTTCCCTTAACTCATCTTTGCTGACCTTCTGAATGTTTTCTCTGGAATCCTCATTTCCATTTGCCTTGGGTTCTAACATTTTATTTTCAGCCTCCCCCTCAGCCTCCCCCTTGTGTTTGGGTTTTAACAGTGTCCAACAATACCCCTTGATGTCTGGGTCCCTCATAAGTTCGGAGAGTCCTACTAACAACTCAGCTATAGACTTCTCTGTAGTCATCTTTCCACAGCTGCACCTTGCTGTATACTTGTTATTTTACCCCTGTTTGACAGTATTTGCGATTTCCTTCTCAGATGGTTGGAATTTTCGCAATTGTTTTAGTTTGATAGATGAAACATATTATCAAACTTAAGCATAACAGTATTTGTGTATTGTTTGATATTCAATGTTAAATGCAGAAACATGACAGGGAATCAAGATTATGAGACTCCAATCCCTCAATATGTCTGATTTACAATATGTATATAGTTCAGAAATGAAAATCAGACTTGTCACACTCAGAATAGCTAACCAAAATGCATATTCCCTTCACCATGAATCTGTTGTTGTAGAATGACAATTGCTGTTTGATACAAAACAGTCCTTATATTTTCACTCTGAGCAGTAATAATAAACTGATGTTGTTATTTGAATGCTCAGATTCTTCACACAGCGACTACATGACAGTATCTTATACTGATTACCAATAGCAAATACATTTCAACACTTCTAACGTGACTGTTTTCAGCATATAACCGCTCAGAAATTTATGTCCGACTTAATATATTCCCAGAAAGATTCCATCTAACTCAGAAATAGGTAACATCACTTTTACACTGCTTCAAAATAAGACTAAGTCATTACATATCATCCATCCATAGAACCTCAGAGATTACAAACTGCTTTGACAGTTATATAGGATCATTAAAACTTGGACATGAAGTTTGTATACCAAACGGTTTGCCCCTAGTAACATCAACTCCACGTTTGGCCAGACTTTGATATAATGAACTTGAGAGTTAATAATTTCCTTGTCTCAGGCGTCACAGATTGCTACAGATCCTCACAGCTCCCCTTTATTCTTTCAACATGACTCTTTGAACTGTGCATCAACTATATAAGGGGCTGCACTACCATGTAATGCTTGACGTGTGGCCTAGTAGAGGTCATGACTAAACCAAAGGAGGAGTCAATGTTGTTTTTTGGACTCCCACGTCACTCCTAAACTGGCCACTATAGATACTTTTGTGTTATCTGCTGAGTGCTTCGATCTTTTAAACCAAACGATTTTTTCCCTCAATCTGAGAAATCATGATATCTCCTTTAATTGGCGCCTTGCCTTTATCCCTGCGTTGAATATACAATGTGTCTTTTGTCCTCTTTCCACGTTGGCACAAAAGAGTATCAATGTAGTGGGCTTGTTGGTTTGTCTTATATGAGCTTGACTTTATCTTCAGGCTCTATTTTTTTTTAAAGCCTCAGTTTTATCTTTATTCGCCATTACTTTGTTTGCAAAGCTCCCGATTATGATGTCGGCCTCTTCACAAATATTAATTTGTGAGACTTCCGTGAAATGTTATCTGATGTGCATTGATGAAATATTTCACTTCGAATTGTTGGCACGATATTGTCTTTGATGAAATATTTGACTTTGAGTATTGGTTGCAGCTTAAAATCTGAATATTCAATTCCCTGTATATGAGTCGCGGGCTTCTCTTCCCGTGTGCTGCGATTTCTATCACAAGGCAAAATCTCTTATAATCATGTTCACCCAATATGCTACGCCACACATAATATTATAGTATTTACCCGATGCTTCAATCTTCTAAATTGAATCGCCTATTTGGTCTTGACTTCTTCGACTCCACATATGCTCCAACTCAGCATTCAATTATTGCTGTTCTCTCAAAGGCTTGAGGCTCCTTTATAAATTATAGACACCAATAGCGCCGGCTTCAAATAAGTGATTTATTCTGATCATAAATCACTTAATATGCAATAATATTAATCAAACTATAATCGAACTTCAAAACCTCAGTAATAATCTCCACTGTCTAAATATTATTGTCCTTAAAATAAAACAACCCAAGTAGACACACAGCCAGGTCAACACTAATTTAAAAAATAAATAAATTATAATCTCTAAAATTCAACAAACCCTCGGACAATTCTTCAAACCCAATTATTCTGAAATTTTCTCTTTTGAAAAACAACATAGGATGGCAGGAAACCACTCTGATACCACTTTAATATCCCACCCCCGATTAACAACTTCTGATCAACAAATGGTTAATCTTCAAAACCCTTGAAAACTTCTAAATTTCTTCTTCAATGAAGCACAAATGTGACCTCTATATGAAGCCACCAATTAGCAAACCTCAGATGATCTTTCACACCCTCGGAAAGCTGATACAATGAAGCAGCTATGCTCCCAATGCCAAAAATTGCAGAAACCCTGGTTTCTCTTTGCTCACAACAAAAACTCATAATTTGCACAAGTGTAGAATGAATGAAAATGATTTTTTCAAAGTATATATGTGCTCTCCAAAATGGCTCAACCCCCAAGGTGCTTTTTAATCATTAAATATACATTATAATATTTTCCTTTGTGTTGATCTCATTAACTTCATTAAAAGGGGCACCCATACATACGCACTTTATGACTTTGAATTATAATAATTTAATGACCCCTTCAAATAAAGTCAATAAGTCATTATATCATGTACTTATAATAATTAATTATTATTAAAGCTTAACTTTAATAATAATTAAAAATAACATATCTTTCTCATAAATCATCATTTCTTGATTCCGTCTGAACCAAGAGGTCAACCACTGCGTCCACTGTGCATCCAGGTGCTTTACCAAAAATAGCAACACTGGACTCTGACAATCGGGTGACTTACTATAAATAGTAAGTGTTCACAAACTGAGTCCAAACCAACTCCCAAAGGCGAAACTTGAATGATTCTAAACTCCGGAGAAGAAAACACCATAAAGTGCCACCAGAGAATCTGCCAACTGCCACAATGGACCCTCTAACCAACATTATTAGCCTATGAGGATCAGAAGATAGGAAAATCCACGAAACTCTGATGCTCACGAAACAGGGGATATTACACTGCCCCTTAAATTTGGGAATTTTTTTGTGGTCCTAGTCCCAAAAGCTCAGAGAAACAATGGTTTATTGTTTGAAACTGAGTCTAGGAAAAAAAACAGCTTATTTACCTAAGCATTAAATTGACAAAGCAATATATCTATTGGGAATACTATATAAAAAATATTATATAAGTGTTGGACATTGAGAATAATTAGCTTTTGAATGCTCCACCCTTTGTGAGATTAGACATGGGTAATGATTATTTGTTTAGAGAAGTAGAAGTTTCATTCTCAAGTTCGTGTTTCTCTTTGAATTAGGAGCCTATAACTGCACAAGAAATATTTGCTGGATTTGAAGCATAGGTAGAATGCATGTACATAATACTACATTCTTTTTTTCTTCTTTATGTCAATGATCATTACTGGATAGAAGTGTGGCTCATCCTTGGTGACATAGTTCGCAAACTTGTGAGCACTTCCTGAGTACTCACAGGTTTTTTATCGTGCGAATATTTGCAGGTTTAATTCACAAGTCTGTAGAGATGGTTTTTTGGTGACTACTCACCAAAATTGGGGTCCTTGGTGAAAAATTGCAATGCAGGAAAAAACATGCTGATGTGGGAAAACACAGGTTAAAACATGACATTCACACGTTTTTTTGGCTATAAAACCTTGCATTGGCCCCTCCGTAAAACACACAACAGCGAGCATGAATTTTATAACCAATGCTGGATAAACAAAACTGACTTCACATACCAACATAACTTCAAATTGTTATATTTTTTTAATCACTATTTTTTGTTGTTATCAATATTGTAGGTTAATAAATAATCACAATGGCATCTGGTTTGGACAATCATCATAAATAGTAGGAACAATTTTTCCACAATCCATGAAGAATAGAATGTATGTTTTTGGATTAAACTGTGTATGCTTTTTTGAATTGATGTTTCGAATCACACTCAGTGATCCATCATTAGGAAGAGGACATTGAGGAATAGGATTGCAGAATTGGCCTTAAGAAGAGTTAGGAGGGGCGGGGGGAAAGAAGACCAAAAAACAGAGCAAGAGCTAGGGGGTTGGATTAAGAATAT
>VDFB02270651.1:112116295-112136961 GCA_007258455.2 Sequoia sempervirens
CACACAATGAGGTTGATTTCATTGTTAAAGCAAGGTATCTCTATCATGATAGGGATTCCATCTTTTTTCGGCCAATTAAGTCTCTTTGTTTTATCATTTTTAGTTTTTTGTGTGAAGCTGTTTTTGTAACTCTCAAACACTAGCCTTGCATTGAAATAATAGGTGGTTGTTTCCTCCGAGCTTCACTATAAAAAGATCAAGACCAAGAGAAACGTTTCTTAAAAAATAGGAAAATGAACATATTCGAATGACACCTTTGTCATTTGCACATCCATTTTATTGTAGGGCTAAAAGGTGGGGTGGTTTAAATAACTTCAACATATCATTTTTCTCAGATTGTGCAGATTTTAAATAATTGAACCCTTCTTAACTTCATTTTGAGGCCTTTTTTATATGCTTAGTGCAAAATGTAACTTTGTTTGGGTTATAGGTTTTCGTTTGAACCAATTGTAATCCTAATGCCTTGATTTTGCACAATTAGTTTGATATTTTGAGCACTCTCAAACATATCCTGACATATAAGCTTTGCTTGTGTTCTATATCAATACAACCATACAATTATAGTTTCTTCAAGATAGTCACCCTAGGCAAGAAGGTCAACCATGCAAGCATAGTGATCAATTGTAGGTGTAATGCAATAAGGGTAACTCATGTGATTGAAGATGTATTCATGTACTCTCCCTCTTCCCTCTTTATATATCCCTCTCTTTCTGAAGTCATCTATTTGTTCTGCAAGTCTCACTCTATTTTTTCCTCTCTCTCTCTCTCTCTCTCTCTCTCTCTCTCTCTCTCTCTCTTCCGCTCTTCCCCCAAACATAACATGACCTTGCTGGTAATGGAGCCTACTTATCTTCCTCATTTAGAGGTCTTGTTTCGATCATGTTTGGATCCCTAAAAAAGGATATGCATAGCTGATTTGAACCTATCAGTTATCCATTGAGACCTTTGTTGCACAAACATCATTTGCTAAATGGCCTACCATTTTACCTCACGTACTACAAAATAGACCAAATTTTTACCTAATTGACCTTCCACACCTCTTCGGCGTACCCATTGCACACCAAGTTGCAATTGCTAGTTTTATTATTATAAAATATTATTTTAAGAAGATTCTTTTTCTATTTTATTTTAAAAAATATATTTTGTGATGTATTTTTATTATCTTTTATATCAATTATTTTTTATATATTTGGTTTATATAAAATTTATATTATAGTTATATTTATTATTATATATTATAAACTTATATATTTAAATATGATTGTTATTTAAATATATTTATTATATATTTTATATGTTATAATTATATTTAATATTAGATTTAATTAGCCCATAGGCTTTTAATTGTGGACTTGCTAGTCCACATTTCACCACTATACCTGTCTCACGTCGGTAAACTGCATAGTTGTTTCTGGTTTTCAGTCACCAGCTTTTTCAGCGGCTAAGACTCTTCAATGTAGAAATAAATGTTTCAACAACTAGCAGTACTATTATAAATGCATATGTTTTCAGTCACCGGCTTTTTCAACGGTTAAGACTCTTCAATGTAGAAATAAATGTTTCAACAACTACCAATACTATTATAAATGCATATGAATAAACTCTTCCAGATAGGCTTTTAATTGTGGACTTGCTAGTCCACATTTCACCACTATACATGTCTCACGTTGGTAAACTGCATAACTGTTTCTGGTTTTCAGTCACCGGCTTTTTCAACGGTTAAGACTCTTCAATGTAGAAATAAATGTTTCAACAACTAGCAGTACTATTATAAATGCATATGTTTTTAGTCACCGGCTTTTTCAACGGTTAAGACTCTTCAATGTAGAAATAAATGTTTCAACAACTACCAATACTATTATAAATGCATATGAATAAAATCTTCCAGTTGAGTACGTTAACGAGTGCATCTTTCAATCACTTTATCCGATTATATTTAATATTATATTTAATTAGCCGATAGGCTTTTATTGTGGACTTGCCAATCCACAATAAACCGGAATACCTGTCTCACACTCCTAAACTGTTGTCTCACGCTGTGGTAAACCGTTTTCAGAGCAACTGACAATAATTATTGTGGACTTGCCAATCCACAATAAACCGGAATACCTATCTCAAACTCCTAAACTGCTGTCTCACGCTGTGGTAAACCGTTTTCAGAGCAACTGACAATTCTACGAGCTCTGAAACTCTGATATGTGAATACCTACTTCTCATTTATTGTGAGTTGATTCAAGCAACAGTTGTAGGGATATTTATTAATTGGCCAACTTTCAACTTGCATTCACACGCCTCTGCATTCACACGCCTCTGACCTGATTGAAGTATCGGCTATAGAAAATGCCTTCAAATCAAATGTATGATGTCTTCATATTTGATTGCATTGATTTCCTTCTATATTGATGTCTTCATCAAATCAAAAATGCATGATGTCTCTAGATTTGATTGCATTGATTGCCACCGCCCTTAATCACGGCCCAAAGTGTACATAAATACACTGGGCTTGTAACATCAATTTAAGCCTCTACCTCTTCTTCTGGTGCTTTTACTGCTGCTTGCTTTGATGCTTGCTTCACTACCACTATTGGAACTATTGTCGTCTCCTACTCTCACACTAAAGATGAAATTCCTGTTGGATTGTGACAACAAGAAAAAGATTGTGAAAATCAATCACAACAAGAAAAACAAGATTGTTAAAACAATAAAACAATCTTTCTCTTATTTTAGAAAAAGAATAGTTATTTGCTTTCGGAAGGAAGATTTCAATTTTCCTTGAAAGAATAAATCTGGTTTTATTCTATGTTGAGAGATTATTGTTATTTTCAAGAGGTTATAAATATTTGTTCTCTTGAAGGAAAAAATATGTGAATTGTACGAGCAATATTGCTGCAGCCGTGAAGATTGCAGATGTAATTGTTTTTCCTCTGAGCAATAAGATTACCAATACTTGCCCCATGGATGTTTCCCTGGCAAATTGTCAAGGTTTTACCACGTAAATCTGTGTGCTTCAATTTGTTCTGTTATTCTTCTTTATTTTTTTCATTATTTATTTGCATCTAATTTATGCTGTAAATTTAATGACTCTGGGTTAATGCTTCTGCAATTTATAACAATTCCTTCCTCCGCGAATTCATTCACTGGTTTCCTTTCAACGGCTTTTGGATTACTAACTCTTTCTAATAGGTAACAAAAAGCTCTGTTATTTTTGTTTATAATCAGTTTATCCAATTTTAGTTTTATTTCCTCTTATGGAATTCAAACAGCAAGTCGCGGTTCTCTGGCAGTTGCACATTGCATAGAAATAGACTCTACGAGGCGCAGATCTGAGCAGCTTTGTTGCCGTAGAAATTTCGCATTATTTTCCGTGAAAAAAATTGGGTGCAAATCTTGTGTTCCTAAAAAATTCAACATTATCCACGACAGTTAATCTATCACGACGAGTCTAATTATTATTTCTGTGAAGCAAGATAAATTACTGCAATAAACTGAATCGAATGGCTATGTGGGTGGGTTCCAGCGTGGTGTCTGCCTTCTTTGCATCGCTGGAGCAGTGTGCATGCATCACCCTCTCCACCACCGATACCGATGATGATGATGAAGAAGCCAAAGATAGATCCCTCATTCTTACCAAACTTGACCATATTCAGGCAGACAAATACCACCCAAATACCCACGGCATGGTCTAGACCTGATTTTCCTCTACTTAGGTTTCCATATTGTCTTTAGTACAAAATATACTTCCACTCGATTCTAGACCTACTGGGGATTTATCGATGGGTGCACATGTCTATTGGGTTCTTCCATAATTCTCTTTCGTAATACACTTCATGTATGAATCGGTGATTTCATTGTAAGAGCAGCAACTATCTTTTATTTTGCTTGAATGGGGAAACATATTGGTAGTCGCTAGGGCTAGTTTCGCACATCTGTAGAGAGTGGAAAATAGGTTCGATTTCTTTGAATTTTTTTTGTGCTTGTTCTTAAGCGAGTTATTAGCTTAAAAAGAAAAAATTGGCTGGTGGATAGTTAAAACACATCTTCTTGAACCCGTAAAGCGAAAGGTGGTCAAAAAGGATGTTTTTAAACCTCTGTCCCCTACATCTTTACCACTTTGCCACTACCCGTTCATTGGACAACCAATAAAAACTTAAAAAAATTCAAGGTGTTTTCAATGTGTTTTCATTAAAAATAGATGTACCAATAGTTGTTTAATTTTTTTGGTCAACTACACATTCAATAGTGAACATATATTGGTGTAATTTGTAAATTTTTATTGACATAATTAAAACAATGTAATGACTAAAATATAAACGGTTATTGGGGGGTCAGGTAAACATGGAGTAAACAACAATTAGATCATGGACAACAACTGGCACATTTCCCCTAGGGATCTTTGTTCATGTAATTTCAGGCTTGTATTAAAAATCTACAAATTAAGTGGATATCTTTGTTGAGTGTTACGACTCTTTATATTGCAAAGTTTATTGGATTTTCATATATTACCTAGTAAGGTAGCCTTGGTCGTATTAGTCTCTATGATTCAAATCTGTGAATATATAATTGTGTATCTTTAATTGTGTGTACAACCTTTTTATTACATTATCTTTTTTGGGTGCTCAGGGTATTTCTAGAAAAGCACCTTTTGGTATATCTGGTCATGCATGCAATTTAGATCTCTAAATATAAATTACATATCTTTATTGGGTGTCAAAATGGATTTGACTCTGGCGCATTGTGTCTTAGAATTGCAATATATGTATATATTAATTGCTATCTTAGATATGCTACATGTAGTAATCTAGCCTTTAGGGTATTAAGTTTTGTTTTAAATTTTTAAATATGAATTGCATATTTTTAGTTGACGTCTAAGATATTTTTCTCTTCTGCATATTGAATTAGTTTATTTGTAATGTTACTTTGACTCAATTAAGCTATACATGCATCAACATGTCATGTATATAAAGGTTCTTTGCATTTAGAAACTCACATCTAACTTGATTATCATGTAAGCTCTAATTTCTATCATATCTCTGAATATTATTTGCAAATCTTTATTGGGTGTTCATGCTCTTCCTAGTATATTGGCCTTTTCTGCATTATGTCTTTAAATTTAACTTGCATTGGTTGTTTATCTTGATTGTCGCTCAAGGTCATTTCAATAGATAGGTCTTTTATGTATGGTTTCTTTGTAAAATAACAAGGCTTTATCAAAAACATTTAGAGCACATATAACAAGGATTACAGTCCATAAAATTGTGTCTACTGTGTGTTTCCATATTTACAATACATTTATACATTTGAAAAAATTCCTATATTGATTACTATTTGATGGAACTTCGTTTGCAATTCCAAAACTCCAATTTTGACTATAGCATAATGCCCCCTTTTAAACCACAACATTGATAAGTGCTCTGTCTACAGTTGGATAAAAAATGACAGTTAGAATAAAGCGACTAAGTTTGTTGTAGTTAGAATAAAGCCAGTCAAGAAGTTACTCCATAAAATAAGTTGGTTGTTTGAATTTTAGTCTACACATCCCATTTCAACCAAATCAATGTAGTGAGATTTTGTGACACAACTCATAAAGCTATTGGAGTTTATCTTTGAAATTTGTTCAAAGCTTATTTAAAGTTCAATATTTTAAAAAATAAAATGAAAATGCAAATCAAAACATTTTATAGGAAAAATAGGAAAGAGGGATATTTTATTGAAGTGAAACAAATTCACTATAATAGAGAGATTTCATATATCTACATATGTTTTGAGGCATAATTTGTAATACATGCTAACTCATTGGATGTCAAGGTTTGTTTTTGTTAATAGGGGAGAGGACCTAGTAGTTGTGCACCCTAACTTCGTGCTTCTAATTATCCTACGTGGAAATTTCAAATCACTCCCAATTTTTTACAACAGCTTACTTGGCAAGTCCCCTACTTACACATTTCATTTCAGGGCCACGTCATCAAATAGGATGCCACATCAACATGCTTTTTGTCAAGGTGTCCAAAAAGGCCCAAAAAAAGGTGAGACCGATACTTGTGCATTCACTTCATGGGTAGTTGAGTGTTGATGTGGCATCACATGATTGGTTGTTTTTTAGATCAAAGGAATGCATTTTGTTTAATTATGAATAGTCAAGTCACAACTATTGGGCATTATATAAACAACTACTATCACAACTATTGAAACATGCTCAACTATTGGGTCCTCTCCCCTAATGGGATGTCATTTCTTTCAAATTCTCATCCTTAAAAAAGAATAACATTATTATTATGTCTTCAGATCTAAATACACCATTAAAACATTTCTTATCATTTATATAGAGATTAAAAAATTATATCTAACATTTATCATTAACATAAGCGGTAAGATTAAATCATTAGCTTTCAAAGGATGAGCTTTGAGGCTTGTGGAAATAAGACACCACATTTATGAAGGGGTATGTCACAAATTTCTAACCAACTTGGTGCAGTTTGCATGATTATTTTCTCAAAATCTAGATTTAGCTCCCATGACAAAATCTTAAATAATGATTTCTCCATATCCAAAATCCTCTAATTACTATTTTATAGTTAAGAATGTTAAATTTAAATATAAATTTGTAATGTTTTTTTTCAAATAAAAGATATAAACCCATAATATATTAAATTTCACAAATATTTTGCATAATTTAATTTAACATTAAGTTTAAGGCACAAATTGTTTGACGACACCATGTCTTGGTCAAACAATAAAATATTTTCAGTGTTTTATAGAAGTCTACCTTGTTTAAATCTACCAAATTTAGAATTCGTAAAACTTTTACCTCAAATTGATAAAAGAGAAATTGCCCATATAAACATATGATGCTTTAAATCTAATTAGTTCATTTGAAATGGTATCTGAAGATGTATAAGTATAAGTAGGAAGTTGGTCAATAGATTTATTATTAATTTCGGCTAAACGTCAGCTCAATTCAAACCAAACCCAAATCACTACCACACCCCTCGGTTTCTTCCTGTCCTGTTCAACCCGCTTCAAACCACCATGCACCCATCCTTGCTACTAATACCCACGCCCAAGGCCATGCACACAAATCCAATACTCATGTTTTACTTTAAATTAGATGTATGTCTCCCTTTGAACTCTCCTATATGCTGCTATTAGCCAATAGGCTTCAACTGTAATCCTGCCAGTCCCACATTTCACCACCATACCTATCATCTCACTGTAGCAAACCGCACAAGGTTTCATTCCCTCACCGGCCTTTCCAAACAAGCCAAGACCTTCCAACAAACGCCCCAATAACCCCAGCACCATTATAAATGCATACGACCCGCAAACCTGCCGAGCAATGCCAACGAGCATCTTCAAATCACCCCTGCATCCATAGAATAATTTTATTTTATTTGTATTGATATTTTGTTGAATATCATAGGTGAGAATATTGTTCTAGGCCGGTGCTTATGCACATGCAATACAGATTCCATAAGTTTATTGCTTTGATCTGACATGGATAGTAAAATAATAATATTTCTCCTGCACTGTCCTTTCTTTTTCTGAATGGTTCAGAACTGCAACATAACATTAAGTTTTATTGCGCCTCAGATGAATACGTATTGCATGTACTTGACCCGGAGACACATGGGATCTTAGTTTTTTTAAAAATTTACTAATTTATATTGAAAGAATGCGGATCTCATCTTGAATTTGAATGCACATAGCGTAGATTTTTTGTGTGTTCATGTTAACATATGAGATTTCTACCTGTGCATACAATTACGTCTCAAACATTGGTCACGTGGAGAAGCATGTTTAGGGTTTTGTTTGGAGGCAAAATGTTGAAGTCGTTGATTTATTCTTATCTAGGTAAATGTAAAAGATCGAAGCCACAGCATGTAGGTATGCAATGAGTAAAATAATTTGCATTTAATATGAAATCTTTTATCCAATCATAACAAATATGCCCATTAATCTGTGTCCTAAATGCTTTAGTCGGTGATATTTAGCAATGATGATCAAATCTATCATAAGATTTCAGCTTCAAAGCATAGTGTACATTTCTTTCCTACTTATGCTCTGCAAAACCCAATTTTCTATCAATCATCCTCTCATATCCGTCTCGCGAGAGATTGCAGATTTGTTGTTCAAGAGTTGCAAGGAGCAGAAAAATGACGCGGTGAAATGCGAGATACACTGACTTAAGAAGTTGTTTGCATTTTAGGAGAGAAGCAATTCAGGTATGCTTATGGTGCACTATGGTTGGGCTTAAAGTTTTGACCTTTTGTAATCTATCTTGCAGTTCTCACCTTCCAAAAATCTCTCTAGCATAAATTTAAAGGACTCCTTATAGATTGCAGGGTCCCCTCCAATAGCCCACACATTCACTATAACCTGGGTGTCTTTGGGAATAAAAAACCCAACTTCAAAAGAGCTCTCAGCTTTGTGGTTCCAGTAGCAATGGAACCGTTGGGTGCAATCGAAATACTTCTTTCACCACTACATGGAGATAAGGCAGTACGTCAATGTTAGATTCTTCCATTCTTCTGTTTGTACCAACTATCTCATCCAATTCTTCTTGAAAAGCACTGTATGCTCGCCATTTATATCGATGTATGTCTGTACCTTATGAACATGAGAGTGCACTTACGGTCTCGTGGCACTAACATCCTACAGTCTACATGACTGTCATGGAGCTACATCTGTTACCATTTATATCTGTCCCTCTGTCACGTCTTTGAGTGACTGTCATGCTTACTCACAGTCATCATTTGACTTCCTTATCACTGGTCCTTTGCTTGGCCCTCCAGTGATACAAGCACTGCCTCCTAGAAAACGAAGATTAAATTCTTCAAGTTGGCCATAGTAAATGTAAACTTTCTCATTTTTTTACAGAAACTTATACTGCATTCATCTGTTCAAGAGCACATCAGAAATAATTAATTATTCCCCTATAAGAAAAGTCTGTGTTGCTATTATTTTTTTTCTGATGTAGTGCAAATAAAAATCTGTGTAAAATACACAGAAGCTATTAACAAAGGATATTTTCAGCCATGGATAGTTGTATGGCTCCTTTGAAACATTCTGGAGAATATTTTTGCCACTTTGCAGCTACTTATAAGCTATGTTATGTCTTTGGAATATGCAATCCCAATCACTGTTTCTACTATTATGCTCATTCTCCATTTTTTTTTTCGTACAGGTGTATATCTCTATATTATCTTTTTCGATACTCTGTTGTTGTGTATAAAAACAAGGGATCGATCTTATTGTGCAGGGGTGTATAGGTGTATCTACATTTAAAAAAACTTATACCTTATCCTGTATTTTGTTGTTTGAAATAAATACTAGAGGATAATAGAATGTGGGAGAAATGTACATTACTTAGAAAAAAAATTATGGTGCATCTCTAGTGTAAAAAGAGCTCAAGTATGATTGGTTAAATTTTTATAACAGGAATTTTATTAGTATAGAGGAGTAAATATGTGTCTTACCGTTTTGTTTTTATTCCTTTTGTTTGTTTCATATGGTATGACAACTAATAATGACACATTAATTAAGCAAAAGTCTTATTATTCTTTGAATAGGGTTGGCATGCATATTTTCAAAATCCTGCCCTTCTTTTACATTATCTTTTACGTTTGAAAATTGACTGTTCCATTCAGTGTTTACATAATTAAAATATTCAAAAAATTTGGCAGTTATATTTGTTACCATTTTTTCTCCCATCTAAATGATCACTTTCAGTTACAAAATGAGAGTCTCATATTTCTTCTGGAACGATTTTTTCTTTTTTCCCTAACTGATGCGCAGTCGTAGGGCACCATAAAATGGGTGTTGTGTCTGGAGAGGATGTACCATTTTCTTTAAGGAAAGGGAAGTGAACCATTTTCTCTTTATGATCATAAGCAATACTTTTCCCTTTCCAATGACATCCTAAGGCCACTTTTAATCTTATCACACCTGACTCACCTATTGCAGATACTGCACAAGAAAGATCATTCTTTGCATGGAACTCAGGATGATTTGTAGCCTTCTCTTTCCTCAAATATGACCTCATATGATTTGTTTTAGGTGTAGCAACAATGTTTTTCTTTTTAACAGCCATTGTAAACTCACTGAAATTTATCTCCTCTTTCTTATCAGAGGATTTTATCAAGGACGTATATTTTCCTTAATCTCACTTGCACCCATATCTACTCGTTTCTTTTGACCATCTACTTGTCTATGCACTTCAATATTTAGGTCATTTTTCTTCACTGCTGTCTCACGATGTTTTTGAATGCAATCATTGATTTGAACTTTCAACACTTTCTCTAAATCTCGTTGAGTTGGAGGATGCATTTTTTTATTCTTTAAATGGCATCTTCTCTGTAGAATCACTTGAGCTATCAATGTGTGTTCCAGCTTTAATTTTATGAATATCTGGGGTTACACTCCATTTGCCTATTTCTAACTTATATTCCTCGCAAATTTCCTCCATTGCTCGAGTAAAGTCAAATGCAATCTTTCCATAACATCTAGCTGTCAATTTATTATTCAAATCTAAGGTGAATGTTTGGATATCGTTCGGAAAACAAAAGCCACTGCAAAAAAACAAATAACATGTTATGTTGAAAAAAAATAACAGTTCAGACATACAATCATGAATTTGAAAGGGAATTGGCGTGTCAGACTCCCTAGACAGGATTGTTATCACTTGTTATTGTTGTCTATATAGAGAAAATGATATTTACAACCCAAAAAAATGCAAAATGGAAATAGTTTGGATAATAGAAGCCTAGTAACAGTTAAATAAACGATGCAAAAGATGACATTTTTCTCTTATTGTGAGGAACATCCACAAATTTAAATGAACACATTTCAAAGAAAAATTATCATTACCATAAGTTAAGTTACTCTTCCAACTCTTCTTTGGAGCATGCCTTTATGTCTCAAATATCATTAGTCATGACAGAGGGAGATCAAACTTTAAAGGCAGAAATAAATTCATTAGGAGATAGGATTGAACTTTAAAGGCAGGAATAAATTCATTAGGAGGTGGAAGAATGTTTTCAACAAATTCAAGTGGAAACTGGAAATAGTTTGGATAATAGAAAACTAAACTAAACCTATTTTTAGATTTTAAATTTATGAGAAAACCAAACTTTGGTTCATGTATAGGTTTCCTTTAGATGTATAAGATCCCTAATGTTATAAATGTGGGCACTAAGTGTTGAGATTTGATTTGTCCTTTCACAATATCTTTTCATTAATGGATGTGTTGCTATCCACATCAATGATTTCAATTTATCTACCATTGTCGTTAATCACCACCCAAATTGTATATAAACACATGGTAGGATACCTATGGAATTAGGACATTTGCATTGCAATTACAAATCATAACTATTTTATTTTAACAGGTAACTCTATTTTTTAAACTTAAGTTCCAAAGTGGATCTTCAATGAAATTTTGTCTTTAATTTCCTATCGGCATATCCCTTGAACCTTTTATGGGTGCAAGTCTTGGGTATTTAGGATCTACAACTGATAGATATTTTTAATGATGCAAAATGATTGAAGTTATTTTAGTCATTTATGTCTACAAAGTGCATTAAATATTCATTGGACTTTAGATATTTTTAATGATGTAAAACAATTGAAATTATTTGTCATTTGTCTACAAAGTGCATTAAATATTCATTGGGCTCTATGTTGGTGTGATTGTAATAATTGTGTTCCATGAGACACTTTCACCGATCGAGATTTTCAATAAGAGAGGTAGGGATTCAAAATTCCTCTAACCTTTATAGCTGAAGTAAAGGATTGCCTTGGGAGAAAAGTTGTGTCTTATGAATATAATGATAATTGTATTCCATTAGATATTTTCTTGTTCTTTCATGGGGTACAAATGTAGTGGTAAATTAATGAAAATTTAGATTGTTAAATTATCAACATCTAACTTGGAATCCTCTCCACATCTTAAACTCAAATAAAATTTAGAGATGATATCTACATGAAGAGAACATAAGTAGCAAAACTGACCTCATGCATTATCGCATTCAACAAATGCATATTTACAAGAATGTATTTTGAAAATCAATATGACCATGACAACAACTAATGATATTCTTATCACCTATATGTAGAGACATAACTAGCAAAATTGACCTCATGCATTACCACATTCAACAAATGCATATTTACAAGAATGTAATTTGACAATCAATACGACCATGGCAACAACTAATGTTATTCATATGCTAACTTTACAATTCCTATCATCATTCTCGTTTTAGCCATTACATTGAGCATTTTTGTCTCCCATTTTTTATTTGCTCAAGTCAATCCATTATTCTAAGCAACAACTAATTCTTATGTATGCTTTTACAAAAAAAATTACTAATTTTCTTTCACGTTGAGTAAAACGTCATTGACTAAAACTTAATCAAAGTATGTTCTATTTTTAGAAAAAATATTGGCACTCCTTTTAAGTGTATGATTGTGTCATAGTAGATTGCTTTCTATATCCACTAGGAGCTTCTAAATAAATTCTATGTCCCATCATCTATGAATTGTTATCTATTCTAATCCATTTTTTTCATGCATGACCATGACAACAACTAATATTTTTTATTCAAGGGGTAAATGTTTTTGAACTAGAGCTATGAATTTGAATACAACCATTCAACAATACCACCCCAATGGGGTTTGAACCTTGGTGGCAAGAACAACAATGCTACCTTTAAACCAACACACCATGCCAATATTGGCATGACAACAACTAATATTATTCATATACTAACTTTACAATTCCTACCATCATTCCATTTTGGCCATTACATTGAGCATTTTGCATCCCATTTTATTTGCTCAAGTCACTCAATTATTTTAAGCAAGAACTAATTCTTTTATATGCTTTTACTAAAAAAATTATTAATTTTCTTTCACCTTGATTAGAATGTCATTAACGAAATCAACATGTAATCAAAGTATGCAATCATTCTATTTTTAGAAAACATGTTGCCACTCCTTTTAAGAGCATGCTTGTGTCATAGTAGATTTTTGTTCGCCTAAGAGAATCTTGCAAATGTTCCACAAATTCACCTATGCCCATATTTTCCTAGCATTGTTTTATGGCTCTCATTTGTTCATCTTCTTACTAAATCACTGATCTCCTTTCATATCTACAATATTGTGTTTGTTGCGTACATTATTATATTTAAAAAAACAAATGATTGTGAGTGATATATTTATGTCCTATTTTTTCAGTTTTAAAATTTTAAATACTTTTCTTTTTTAATATATATATTTGATGTGTTCATTCTTCATTCAAGATGATTCATTTGCAATATCATATGCACACATATATACAAAAGAATAAATATATATTCAATTATATGTGAAAAAAAGTTGTTACATTTTAACTCAAGATTATTCATTTTCACATATCATAAGCATTTATGTATCATAATTAATATATTACTATCATTTTTTGGTCAACTCACTTCTATTTCATCTTCCTATGGAAAATAAACAATTATTTGTGATTGCTTTCTGTACACAATTCAAGCAAACCTCAATTCACATTCTATTGTTCTTAACTTCACATACTATACTCTACCCATACAAGTTTGAACTTATCAAAAGGTTTCTCGGCATACCCATTGCAAAGCAAGGTGCAATTGCTAGTTTACACTCATTTATACTCAATCCCATACATTCACTCTCTCAACTTAAATCATCAATTTATCCTTTCAAACATTTTCAATAGATGTAAGATGAAATCCCATAAAACACAAAAATAACCTCCAAACCCATCATCAAAGTTAAATTTCAATATTCCCACCTAATTATAGGAGATGACCTAGTAGTTGTGCACCCTAACTTACGCTTCTCAAAATCCTACTTGGAAATTTCAAATCACTTCAATTTTTTTATAGCAACTTACTTGGCAAGTCCCCTACTTATAAATTTCGTTTCAAGGCCACATCATCAAATATGATGCCACATCAGCATGTTTTTTGTTAAGCTGTCCAAAAAGGCCCAAAACAAACTTGTTACCAATACTTGTGCATTCACATCATGGGTAGTTAAGCACTAATGTGACATCACATGATTGGTTGCTTTTTAGATCAAAGGAATACATTTTGTTTAATTATGAGTAGTCAAGTCACAACTATTGGGCATTATATAAACAACTACTATCACAACTATTGAACATTATATAAACAACTACTATCTCAACTATTGAAACATGTTCAACTAATAGGTCCTCTCCCCCATTGTGAGTAAACCATCATAATGCTTAAAGAGATTATATGAAATAATAAAGAGGAGGAAAAGTAACTTTAAACGTTAGGACATACGGGCCTCCCATTGTCTTGGTGTTCTGCCACTTTTAAGTCTAATCCAACCCATCTTTAATGAAACAAAATGAAACAACTGTCTGATATGACATTACTTCAAGGACATGTTTGTTCTATCTATAGATTTTATCTAGTGAGTTGGGGACAACTCATAGGTGATGGGGATTGAAAGAAATTTGTAGACATAAACAAAATGTTGAATTGATTGATTGGCAAAAAAGTAGTGGACCGCAAAGTAGTTAGGTAAACCATCATAATGCTTAAAGAGAAAGGAGGAAAAGTAACTTTAAATGTTACAACATACATGCCTCCCATTGACATGATGTCCTACCACTTTAAGTGGAATCCAACCCATCTTTAATGATGAAACAAATGTGTGATACGACATATGGGCCTCCCGTTGACATGATGTTCTGCCACTCCAATCCAGAAACAACTGTCTGATACGAATCCAACCCAGAAACAACTATCTGATACGACATTACTTCAAGGACATGTTTGTTCTATCTAGGTAGTGAGTTGGGGACAACTCAGAGGCGATGGGGATTGAAACAAAATGCTTGAATTGATTGATTGACTCAAAACTGTTAAACCTCGATAGCAATATCATAATTTTGACACTGTGGAAATACCTCCTACTTACTGGATTGACTGCTTGTTCTATCTATAGTTTAATCTATAGTGAGCTCTGGGGACAACTCATAGGAAGGAAGTGGGGATTGAAAGAACTTCTATATACATAAACAAATGGCTGGAATTGATCGACACAACCATTCACTTCATGCTTCTCATCTCCTACCAATCTCCTCTAGCACTCCTCGCCCGATGCTCCTCTACTTGTGCTTCTTTCCCTCCCCCCACTTCACTCCCACCCCCACTCTTCCTCACAGGATTCCCCTTGCTAGCATCAGCCTTGATGTGGCTGGCCCTCTCACCTCCTCTCACTCCTGGCTTTGTGTTCTTCTTCATCTCCTGAGTCTCCCATTCATGCAATGGTTTGACCTCTCCTCCCTGACCAAGTGTTCCTCGTCTACTGGCCACGACCTCTTGTTCCCTCTCCCAGCACTCCCTCAAGACTGCCCCTCTCGGGATTCTCACACTCCGTCACACCAACCTCTCCACTTTCAATGTGGAGTTTGTCCTTCTCCTGCTCAACCAAATTGAAAGTTCTTCAGTTTCTTTGTCCTGCTAAGTTCTTAATCATGTAATGATTTGGCTCGCTCCTTGTCTTCATCCTCTTCAGCTGCGAATGTTCTGTCTCCAGCTCACTCCGTGCCTTCATCAAATCTTGAGAACACTGCGAATGTTCTGTCTCCAGCCGCCAATGTTCTGTCTCCAGCTCCCTTCGTGCCTTCATCTCAGCGGCTCCCCCTTGCCCAACGCCAAAATGGGACATTTGGAATAGTATGGACATCCATCGAAGCATAGAGGATAGAGGAAGCAACTGCCCTGGTAGACATGCGTGCAAAAAATGGAAGCATTAACAAGGCACGCGAACTGTTTGACAGAATACCTGAAATAGATGTCATCTCATGGACTGCAATGATTGCAGGATATGTGCAAAATGGATTTGTTGAAAAGGCTTTAGAAACTTTCAAGCATATGCAATTGGTAGGTGTAAAGCCAAATTCCACAACATTCGCCAGTTTCCTCCCTACCTATGCCAAAATGGGAGCTTTGGAACAGGGCATGGACATCCATCAAGGAATTTGAATTTTCTAGTGTGGAATTTTGAGGTTATAGGTTTAAAGAGAAATTTTGAATTTTTAGTGTGGTCTGGTAGTTTTGAGGTTCCTTCCTTGTTTTAGTTGGGGTGGCTACTAAAGAGTAACTATTTGTCTATGATGGTTTTAGCTTAGGCCTAGTTGAATTGAAACAAAGCACAAGAAAATAGAACTTTTTACCTTGTTCAAATTGATGGTTTGGTTGGCCCTTATTGATGTTCGATTGTGTGCTCCTTCTTGGACAAAATGGTTCAAATCTTAGCTCCAAATGATGGTGAAGTGATGAGGAATGCAATGAAGGATGTGGGTATGTGAGTAGATGCAAGATTGTGGCTCAATATGCTGCAACAATGGTGGATGCTTGAATGGCTAAGGGATGGCTTGAATGCTTGCAAGAGTGTGATTGCTAAAGTGGATGATCCAAAATGTAGACATTTCCACCATTTTTAAGGGAAGTGCCTCTAAAGCAATGGAGGGCTAGGATTAAGTCATGGTGGAGGAGAGCAAGGGCTAGGGTGAGTTGAGAACTCACAAGCTATCACAAACTGACATGTGGCGAATGATGTGGAAAGGAAGGGGTGAGGTGGAGATGACATGGAGGTACTTTTATGTACCTTGGAAATGGACAAGATCTCCTCATAAAGGAGGTCCTTGTCCACATGTGCCTTGAGAGGACATGTGAGGAATTAAAAATTTCTCACAAATCCTCATGGGGATGGGAGAAGGAATTGAAAATTCCTTAAAATGCACAGGATGAATAAATGTGAATTAAAAATTCACATAGGGTAGGAGATGCCTTCCCCAAATATAGAAAGCATTTAATGTAGGTTGACTAAGGACACATGCCATAAATGACATGAAGATTAAGTTAGCTTAATTAGGTGATTAAGGTTGTGCAAATGTGGGATTAGGTAGGCTAATGAAGGGTTAGAGGCAAGTGGGAGATTATGGAGGATGTGACCCTAATGATTATTAGGGGTGTGTACATACTAATCACAAATTAATTAGATTAATCTGGATTAAGGAAGATTATGGAGGATGTGACATGAGGAGATAGAAGAAAATGAATTAAAATTTGATTTAATTCATTTGGGCATGACTAAATTAAATAAATTGGGGTATTTATTTAATTTAGAGATGAAGGAGGTACGATATTTGATTGATTAATTAAATATCTTAGGGGACATTAGGTTGAAGGGAAATATTAATCAAATAATGAATTATTTAATTAATATGGCTAAGGGATGCCGGGCAGAGGAATGCAAGGGTGAATTTGACCATATGGGAGTGGTCAAATTCAGGTGTCTACAATTTACTTTAAGAGTTATTCACATTTAATTTAGAGTTATTTAAAGATTTTTTTATTTTATTTATTATATTTCATTTTACAATTATTTCATAATTATTTTATTTATATTATTTATTTTATTTTTATTTGAAGAACCATCTGTATTTACATAACAACAATTTAATTTTATTTACTCAATTTTTGGATTAAAAAGAACTATTTTACTTTTGGATGTAAATTTTAATTTTATGTTTAAAAAAATATCACTCATTATTTCAATAATTCTATTTTATTTTCATAATTATTTTAATATAATATATTTGAAAAACTGATTTCAAAGATAAAAAAATTGTTAACATCTTCATCCCTCATATAAATATTTATTTTAATAATAATTTAAATTATTACATACATATAAACATTCATAATAATAAAAAATATTAATAAATTTTATTTAATTAAAAACCAAAAATATAAAAATAAAATACTATCTATTTTATTTAATAAATCATAAATTATACTTAATATTATTATAGAGTTTTCCAACATAAATATACATTTAAAATTGAAGGAAAAAAAAAAAAACATTTATGTTACACAATTTTTTGTACATTTGAAACCACCCCAAACCATTCTGCATACCCTTGAAAATCGTGATGGTCACGGCTCACCAATTCTGCCATCTTTGAGGCAATTTTTTAAATATTTGATGAAACTCCGAGGTTAATTGCTAACTAAGAAAAGGGTAAAAAGGAAATTGGAAAAAAATAAAAAATTAAAGGTTCTTTAGTTTAATTTAATTTAATTTAATTAATAACTATTTTATAGTTAATTTATTTTAAGAGTTTTTTAATTTTATATTAGAATTATTTAAGAATCATCTTATTTTGTATAGATATAAAAGTTAATTTTTATACTTTGTTAACATGTTCATACCATTATACTTCACTTGGCATTGTCGTTATTTTGTTTTATTTTTAAAAACTTTTAAGAAATAAAATATTTCTTCAATTAGAAATAGTAATGTATAAAATCAATTTATTTTTAAGTAAATGTTAAAATAAATAGTGTTTATGTCTTTTCTTATCTCTTTACTTATTTATATGTTTATGTGTCCATGCATCTATTTAAAAGTCTAGATAGATAATAAAAATAATATTTTTATATAAAAAAAATTGAAATAAGAGTTAAAATGAATGATTTGTTTTCATTTAACTTTTTGAAAACTTAGATTCTACTTGATATAACCTCAATATTGATGAAATTAATAATTTTAGTTATACAAGTACTTTTTTATTAATATTGTACTATAGGTTCCCTTAAGACATGTCAAGTCTTCATAAATCTCTTCCTTTTAGGATTAAATGCAAAAACTTTCATTTTGTGAGCAAAAATTTGCCCACTTGCTAGTTGTAACTAATAATGATAAGTTGGTTTTTCATTTATGTGGTTAATTGAGGAATTGCAAGTTGAGAAGGTTTAATAGTGGATTCAAATCATGACCCTATTTTGTCACACCTATTTTTTTAATTTCTTGATGTTTCATTCAAATTTTTGTTAATAAATTTACATCACGTTTTTTTAAGATACCTCACAAATACCTATCAAATTTTACATTATCCATCATTCTCTAAGCATAAAATTAAATATCTTTATCCATTATATTTACTCATAATTTAACATTAATATCAAAATACATTAATCTACAAAATTAAACATAATTTTTAATTATTAATTTATACTAAATTATAAAGATATCATTTTATTAATCTAATCTTATTTTCAAAAAATAATCTTTATGTAAAAATTACTTATATATGTATAAAAATATCAATTTTTAATAATACACAAAAACATATTAATAAATTTATTTATTTATTTAACTAATTAAAAATTATTTTATTTATTAAATAAGAAACCAAATAGTAAATACAACATAACCATTATTTATTTAATTTACAACTGGCGTCGGTGAGTATTATACAGTGAAAGCATTCAAGGAATATTCTCTGTAAAGTTTTTGAAGCTGCATTGAAAATGACAGGCAGGTGGAAGTCATGCTCCCGTTAATTAAAAAAAATTCAAATAAAATATATACATATACATATGAAAAATAGAAATATTAAATACATTAAAAGTTAATTTAATAAAAAAACTAATCTTGTTTCTTGCTTCCGTAACTGCTTTTCCTAACCGTTCTTGTGCATTTATGTTGTGCAAATGTGAACAAAGACTCTTCAGAATATAGCAGACCCGAATGAAAAAGACCATTTCAGAATGAGCCAATGAAAGACTCGAGCTATTTCAATTTGATGTTCTGGACTATGATGTAATGGTTGCTGCAATCAACGGTGAAAAATAATCCATAAAAAATTATCCTGCTGCAGATTTGGTATCCAGTGTCAAAGACTCTTGCGGAGAAAGCAGCATGGGAATACGTCCAGACCCACAAAATAGACATGGTGGCTGTTCATCCTTCCACTCGCTTGTGACCTCTTTTACAACCCAAATTGAACGCCAGCTCTGCTGCTCAGGATTTCCACGGTGGCTCCGGTGGTCCCATCGTGCAGGCAGCGCATGTTTGTTTGCAACCTGGACCTCTTTAGCTGTTAATTTATTTCGAAGTTTTTATACATGAATTTTGTGAGGATGCGTGGGGCAATGCATGTCTTAGGTTTTGTATATTAAGGTCTATAAAATCTGCACCTGTGTGCCCTGTTTACAAAGTACCATGTTCACGTAGAGGTAATTTTCAATCTATACTTTGCATATAATGGTTTTGTAATAGTATTTGGAGGGTCTTTGGTTAAATTGCTTTTTGATTTCTTATCCATGGGCTTAGCTCAATCTTGAAAATTTTATCTATTTTTATATCAAATTTAAATTTTTGTTAAGTATTAACACTTTTTACCAGTTTATAATGATCTCCAAAAGGACTTAAATTAATTTAGCTTTATTTGTAGATTTTAAAGTCCTGGATTTCAAAATGTTGCCTATTGCTGCTCCAAATGGAGTTTCTAGCCGGCCTTGCAATCATTCTCGTGTAAGTTTTTTAAAATTCTTTAAATTCATGGAGGATTTTGTTGATTAATTGAATAATTCATGTAAATACAAAGCCTGTGCAAATTGAAAGTTGAGCATTAAGTTTGAACAATGAAAATAGGAGAGCCTCTAGAAAATGAATATTGAAAATGGAGCCAAAACAAAAATGTTGAAATTGTGACAATTTGGGCCAATGTAAAGAAAAAATCTTGTTTCTTTGTTAAATTTTTTGGTAATATTAATCAGGTGGAATATTGCCCAAATCGAAAGATTTTGCTATAT
>VDFB02270651.1:112137061-112196587 GCA_007258455.2 Sequoia sempervirens
ATCTATTTAAATATAATCAATCTATATATATATATATATATAATCAATCTATTTATATAAATGTGTTGAAATATATTAAAAATTATATATATTTGATAAATTAATATATTAGAACTAAAGCTCTGTTACTAAGGAAAATATAAAAATTAAATAAGTTATTATAAAGATGGAAGATAAGTTAGATATATTATATTCCTATTTAGATAATTCTATTAAAAATGATTAGATAGATGATTGTATTTAAATAGATTGAACTATTTAAATTATTAAGTAGATTGCTATATATAAATAGATTAAAAGATTTGAGTGATTTAAATATAATAATCTATTTAAATAATATGTTAATCTATTTGAATAATTTGAAAAGTTAATCTATTTAGATGATTTAAATACATTAATCTCTTTAAAAGTAAAACGAACTATCAATGTGCAGAAATATATTAAAATATATATGTGAATTTAATAAATTAATGTATTAGAAATGCAGCTATGTTACTACGGAATATACAAGGACAAACAACGAAATATAATGAAAAGAAAGAGAGCTTAAAAAGATAACAAGGAGAGGAGGACTAAGCGAGAGAAGGCGATCACAAACCTACAAGAACGAGTGACGAGGAGGAGGTAAGAGAAGACACGAAGTACAAAAGGGGGGAGGGGGAAAGGATGGAAGAAACTCAAATCTTGTTCGTTGAAGATAACTTCCGCAAGAGAAAACTCAAAGAAGCCATTCAAATCATCAATCACCCCAACAACCTCAATCACGATGAAGGGTGGGGTTTAAGCCTCTCTTGGAAACCTCTTTTGTCGTTGCTTAAAAACCGCCATCCCCCTCGATTTTGACCCTCTCTCCCTCGATCTTAACTCCCACGATCTTGTTCCCCCTCCCATGTTCCCTTTTTTCCCCTTCCTCCCCTCTTGGGGGCTCCGAGGTTGCTTGCCTTGTTCGGTTCCTCCTTTTCTTCCCCTTTGCCCCTTCGTTTTCTTCCATCCTATCCCCCTCCCCCCTTTTGTACTTTGTGTCTTCTCTTACCTCCTCCTCGTCACTCGTTCTTGTGAATTGTGATCACCTTCTCTAAACGTCCTCCTCTCCTTGTTATCTTTTTAAGCTCTCTTTCTTTTCAGTATTTTTCATTTTTTGTCCTTGTATATTCCTTAGTAACATAGCTGCATTTCTAATACATTAATTTATTAAATACACATATATTTAATATTCTGCACATTGATAGTTAGATATACTTTTAATTAATATATTTAAATCATCTAAAATAGATTAAATTTTAAAATTGTCCAAAATAGATTATTATATTTAAATCACTCAAATCTTTTAATCTATTTAAATATAGCAATCTACTTAATAATTTAAATAGTTCAATCTATTTAAATACAATCATCCATCTAATTAATTTTAATAGAATTATCTAAATAGGAATATAATAAATCTAACTTATCTTCCATCTTTATAATAACTTATTTAATTTTTATATTTTCCTTAGTAACATAGCTTCAGTTCTAATATATTAATTTATTAAATATATATATATATATATTTTAATATATTTCAACACATTTATATAAATAGATTGATTATATATATAGATTGATTATATTTAAATAGATTGGTCCATTTATATATAGCAATAGCAATCCATTTAACAATTTAAATAGATCAATCTATTTAAATATAATCATCCATCTAATTAATTTTAATAGAATTATCTAAATAGGAATATAATAAATCGCCCTAGAATTATCTAAATAGAAACGTTAATTTATAATTTAATATTTTCATTTCTAATATATTAACTTATCAATTAGATTAAATAGATTGATCTATTTAAATTATCAAATTATTTAATAAATTAAATAGATCAATCTATCCAAATATAATCATCTACCTTAATAATTTTAATAGAATTATTTAAACATGAATATAATAAATCTAATTTATTTTCCTTCCTTATAACAATTTATTTCTAAATCATGTAAATATATTAATCTATTTAAATAGTTCAATCTTTTTTAATTCAAACATATCAATCTACTTATATATAATCACCTTTCTAAACAATTTTAATAGAATTATTTAAATAGGAATATAATAATTCTAATTTATCTTCCATCCTTGTAATAAAATATTAACTTTTTTCAACATATTGATAGATTTAGAAATACCTAAACATATTGAGAGATGTTGAAATATTCAAATAGCTTAATATATTCACATTATTCATATAGATTAATACTTTCAAAAAAATTCAAATAGACCAACATATTTAAATAATTCTTTAAACATTTATTCTTTTCAAATTATTCAAATAGATTAATACTTTCAAATTATTCGATTAGATTAATCTATTTATTCATTTGAATTACTAATAAAATATGTCAATACACCAGAATAAATATTAAATCTATTTCTAAATCTGTCATATAGATTAAAGATTTAAATTACCAATAAAAATATACCTACATTTTACTTTCCTTCATTTTTTATTCTTACATTGCTTATTTAATTTATGCCACTCATTCTTCCATCTTTATAATAATTTATAATAAATCTAATTCATCTTTATAGATTAATATATTTAAAGTATCTAAATTGATTAATACATTTAATCATCCAAATAGATTAATACATTTAAATTACTCAAATAGATTAATCTACTTAAATTATTCAAATAGATTAACATACTTAACTTATTTAAATAGATTAATATATTTAAACCTTTCAAATATATTAATCTATTTAAATATATCATTCTATTTAATAATTCAAATAAATCAATCTATTTAAATATAATCATCTAACTAAATAATGTTAATTGAATTATTAAAATAGGAATATAATAAATCTAATTGACCTTCCATCTTCATAACAATTTACTTCTAAATCATTTAAACATATTAATCTATTGAAATATATCAATCTTTTTAATAATTCAAACATATCAATATATTTAAATATAATCATCTATCTAAACAATTTCTATAGAATTATTTATATAGGAATATTAGAAATCTAATTTATCTTCCATCTTTATAAAATATTAACATGTTAACTTTTTAAATTATCTAATTTTATAATCTAATTTATCTTTATAGATTAATATATTCAAATTATCTAAATTGATTAATACATTTAATCATCCAAATAGATTAATAGATTGATAGATTAAAACATATCAATAGATTTAAATTACTAAATTGATTGATACATTTAAATAGATTAATACATTAATATATAATTTTTTAATTTATTTTTGGTAATTTCTTTCCTCCCATCTCTTGGGCCCTGGGCCTTCTTTCCCTCTTTCATCTTTCTGCCTCTTTTTATACCTGTTGGGTCTACAACAAACTACTTTCATCTCCTTGAGCTCTCTATCCTGATGATGGATCACGGAGTGTGATTGAAAGCGTTGATCAAAAAGCACAATCTAATCCAGAAACATGCTTTCTACAAAAGACACGAGAGTTAATTTTTATCCAAGCTTTCCTAATTCTCCATATCATCAAGATGCAAGAAGCATACCAATTTTTAAGAAACCTACAAACGGAGTAATTGCCCCCAAATCTCTCAACTATGGAAACTAAAGGTCTATCATCACACCAAAATTTTATGATGCTATGTTAGAATTTGGAAAATAGATGATAACCCAAGATCTAGTGTGAGAAATAGAAAGTTTTAAAATATAATTACAAATGATTAAAGAAATCAAGATAGCATTATAGAGTTAGTCTCCAAGAGAATAATGCAAATTCTCAAGAAACAAAATAACATTATGAAAGCATGATATCATGAAGCTACAAGATGCAAAAGTGATTACAAAACAAGCTAGGAGAGTGAGTATATATAGACCAAGTTGGAAAAAGTAACTAATAAGGAGAATGCACCAAGATGTCCAATAATAGTAAATGTAACTCCCATGAAAGATGTTGAAACCTCACACCACTCACACTAATGTTGGTGTAATTAAATATTTAATTACACTTTATTAAAAGTTTACTTTGGTCCTAATTAGGTTTTACCTTTATGGTTTTGCATATTGCTTTATAAAAGCAAGTCATCTCATGTAATTATTATTCTCAATAATATTATTTGCACATCTTTATGCAAATTTCTCTTGCATGTTTGATTTTTCTTCTTGTATAAGGCTAATCCAGGGTTTTGTAGGTGATCTTGATTTTATGGAGTTTATTGGAAACTCTAACATGGTAGCAGAGTTCTGATTTGCAAGCCCCTTCTCAGGTTCGAGAGAAATTCAATCAAAGAGTTTTTTGGGGGGATCCTCAAGGGATCGAACTTGAGCAATTTTTTGATTTTGTAGATAGCGAGCAAAACTTACAGAAACGACTATCAAAATCACAACTATTTTTCCTATAGATCTGAGGTCAATTTTTTTTCATGGAGGCAGATGTGAACATTAATCCTTGCATGCAATCTTTCCTTTTTGCATGTTTTGTGTTTTCATTTTCTCTTTAATTTTTGCATGTTTTGCATGTTCTCCTTTTACAATCTTGGGGTATTGTAATAAATGAACTTCAATAAAGTTCCATCAAGGGGGATTCTTGCATATTAATTTGATTAGAGTGTAGTCGTATGGAATGCACTTTGATCCCATCTTCATATTGATGACAACTCACATGAGTTGTATCTAGATTTTGTAGTTTCTTTTGGCCACAATCTTGCTCATAACTTGACACATTTTGGTTTGCATTAGTTCATGTCTCAAATTGAGAGCCTATGGTTAATGATCTTGAATCATATCAGATTCTCATCGAGTCACATCTCAGTTTGAGGGCCATTCATTTTATGGTTAATGTTCTAGAATCTTCATGGTACTTGCTCCTATGGATCAATTCTAGTCATAGTTCGGCATTGACATCGAGATACACATAACTTCCAGATTCTTTCATCATATCTTTCCCTTTTATGGGGGGGAATTTCTTATGTATCTATGTGATGGATGGTGTAGTTGGGGGGTCTTATGGAGTCCTCCATCTTTCATCACTTGGTTGCAGATTCTCTATTTCTTTTGCATTGCATACGTACATGGGTACCTAACATGGCCTTGTAGCGGGGACCCATTCATGCTTTCATGGAACCATCCTTGCATTATTTGCATGTTTCTTATTCTCCCTATGTTGCACTTAAGGGGGGGTGTTGGTGTAATTAAATATTTAATTACACTTTATTAAGTTTACTTAGGTCCTAATTAGGTTTTACCTTTAGGGTTTGGCATATTGCTTTATAAAAGAAAGTCATTTCATGTAATTATTATTCTCAATAATATTATTTGCACATCTTTATGCAAATTGCTCTTGCATGTTTGATTTTTCTCCTTGTAGAAGGCTAATCCAGGTTTTGTAGGTGATCTTGGTTTTATGGAGTTTATTGGAAACTCTAACAACTACTACTCACTTTATTAACTTAAGCAAGCTTAATTATGAAGTGTAGGAAAAACCTAGATAATAGAAAAATAAATATCCACTAGGAAAATATAAACCAACACTAATAATAAAATGTTTGGGACACTAATTACAAAAATATTTCCTAGGTTTTTCTAGAAGGCTACCATACAAATTCATTATGCCATCTCATCAATAAAGGGAACATAAAATTCATACCTAGAGCTGGCAATCATGAGTTTATTTGCAATTAGAGACTAATTACTTTGTTCAATATCTAAAAAGATATTATCAAAAGCATATACATACTTAGACAATTTAGTTATTGTTTGGGAAAGTATGGGATGGGCTTGAAACTCAAACCAATATGTCATTTTCATTAAAATTGACTTTGGGAAAGCATATGACATGATTGAATGACCACTTATCTAGCTATTCTTAAGGCTCTTGATTTTGGTCATGATTTCTTTCAGACTATCTAGATGCTTTTTGTTAATGCTTCTTCTTATATTTAAATCAATAATACACAATCTAACCAATTTGGGTTCTTTTGATTCATTTAGTAGGGCTATCCATTGGCCCTTATATGTTTTGTTGTTGAAGGGTTTGGATACTTACCGGGCATTGCCATTTCTTAGTTGGTTTGTGGTATTCCCCAACCTTATGGATTTCTTTAGCAATTAGTCAATGGGAACTTTGTGGATGACTTATTACTCTTTAATTCAGGATTAGGAGAATATCAAACAAGTCTTAAAGCATCTTAACACCTTCTACCCAACCTTAGGATCCAACATTCAATGTTGCAAAACCTAGTGCAATAAGCAATCCTTGTAATTGATTCCTACCTTGTTACAAGTCTATGTATGGAAAAGGATTAATCATGGTGAATTTTTTAGTTTTTAGGGACTCCATTTGTCTTCCAAGCTTATCCTACTTCCTTGTGGACTAATGTCATAGATGGAGTAAATAAAAAGTTAGTCTATTAGCCAATCACAAATCCACTTAACCAAAAAATTCTAGATTTTCTCTAAGGTTTGTATGGCCAACCATGCTTACTAGTCTTCCTATTGGATTCCTTTATAACCCTCTTTATATCGTAAATTGAAAATTTTAATTAGCTGCTTTATTTGGGCTAGTTCTAAGAAACACAACAATTTTCATTGTGTGGTCTAGGAGTTCTATTGTCTTTTCAATGATTCTAGTGGTCTAAGCTTGTTTGATGCACAATGTCAATGCATAACCCTATGTGATAAATGGAGTAGTTTCTCAATTGAAAGGAATGAGGCCTAGAGTGCCCTTATAAGAAATTTTATCTCCTTGTGTCTCTTATATGTTCATATAGCTAGGAAAATTTGGGTTTCAACTCCCTTTTCATTATTAGAACCCTTCTCAAGATTATGGGACTTTGGTTTCCAAAAGCATTTGGAAGGTTTGGGAGGCTACCAAACCCTACCTTTTATGGAATGGCAATGACTTCATGATGGGCTCTTAATCAACCCTCCCTTTGGTAGTCTCTAGTTATCACTTTCCAAAATGTTCTATTTGTAAAGGTTCCTTGGATCCATGCTCTCAATTTTTTAAAACTAGCCATTCAACCCATTCATGATTTTTTTTGCCAAGGTCACCTATTCGTAGCACTTGTGGCATGAATTCAAGGAAATTTTTTATTTGAAAAATTAGGATTAGGTATCTTTCCATGAAATTCTTGATGTTTTATCTTCTCATATGCAACGCATAATCATTGTGTAGTCCATCTATCCTTCTAGAGGAAATATTGGATATGGTATGTTAAAACTCATTTCACAATTATAGTCCTAGAAAAGTATATGAAAGGATCACCCATCACTTATTAATGATACAAAAGTTGAATGGGAGTTGTAATCCATTCTTTTACTCTTGCTTGGGGCAAGATGTTCTAAATTGTTTGAAATCTAATAGTGGAACCTAAGATTGCCCACTTTGCCTAGTGTAATCTCTACCAAGATTACCTATGGTAGAACACCTAGCCCACCTACAAGTGCCAAATCCTATTTTTCCTTGATGTGGAAAAACAAGACCATCAAGCATCTATTTTGGTTCTACAACAAAACTTAGTCTAGTTGGTGATTAACTCATGAATTGTTCAAACCTATTCAACCCAACCCATGTTTACTTGGTATACTATTTTAAGGAGGATTGATAACTACTTGCAAAACTCACAAACTTGGCATACTTTCTAAGTGGGTGTTCTTTCTCCTATTTAGAAAGAAAGAGGTTCTTTATATTTTCCAACACAGTAGATAAAAAATTCTCTACTTACAAAAATTCTATAGTTATCTCTAATGTATTTCTACAAATTCAAGTGCAAGACAACAAGGTGGCTTTTGAAGTGGCTCATCTCTAGACTTTGTTGAATCATTGAGGTAAATCACCTTGTATAGTTCTTTGTGTTATTCTTACATCACTTCGTTATGTTAAGCTTGGTAATTGTCCCTTGCATAGGGGCTAAAGTTGAGGCTGCAAGAACTAATTTTGTTGTTGGTTCTCTCATAGCCATGTATGATGATCTTCTCCACTTGGCACCATCCTCCTTAGTGACATGGTTGTGTTGAATTGGTTGGGTAAGAAAAATATTATCACCTCACTTTGACTATTTTTCCACACTAGAAGGATAACTAGTAACTTAAAGAACAAGCAAAGCAAAAGAAAAATGCCAATAGAAGCTAGAAACTTATTTGAAGTGGCAAGAATTGCTAGATGTTGAGTGGAGCTCCAAGCCAAATGATCATGATCCTTTTAACTCTAGCTATTGCTTAATTTTTTTAAAATGATATAATATTACATCATTGATTTTTAACTAGAAACAATTTTTTGCACACTACTCATTTTTCTAAACTTAGTCTAACTTTGTAAGCATGTAGTGGTTGCATGGAATATCGTAGAGCCTTTGCTTTTTTTTTTTTTGTTGAAATGCGGATTGGCCTCTTAAATCTATCTACAACTAAGGTTTGGAGATGTGACTCATCACACAACTTGCCACATCAACACATCTATTGAGAAGTGTCCAAAATTTGACATTTTAAAGATTCGACTGAAACTTAATCATGACACCCCTAATAGTTGAACAAAAAAATATCATTTGTTGCTTGTAGAATATCATATTTTTATTTAAAATAAAACTTAGATGCAACCTAAATGGACCAAATACCTATTGGCAACCATAAATATTTGTTATCTGTAACTTTTATATTCAACACAAATGGACCAATAGTTGAACACAAAAAAACTATTTGTTATAAAAACACGGTACCAATTATTTTGGGAAGATACAGTATATCAAAAATGAAGCAATAGTTGAACACTAAAACTTTTTGAAAATCCTTCACATTTCATGGGAAATACATGGTATTTAGTGTGCTCACCTTTCATATTTGTGATAGGACAAACTATTAATATGAAATGCTCCAATGTTTGTACATTGCTACCCCAATAGTTGTACACAAGAATAATTTTTTCACTATGATAACCATACTTGTTTAAATGAGTGTCTTATTTTATTAAATGGACATTTTATTTTATAAATGACTCACTTATAATGGATAGTTATGATGTTTTATTTGAGACAAAAAATATTTATTTCACTTCTTCATGAATGTATTTATGTTTTTTTTATATAACATTCATAGGTTCTCATATATTCAAGTATGGGTCCATCTTGACCAACATTTGGTTATTTTTCTATTTACATGTGACTATTTATTTACAATATTTGGTAAAATATGTGGATGACAACAATTGGACCTGCCCCTTGCCCCTACTATGCAAGACTTTGCCACTAGCATTTTAAAAATATTTTGTACAATATTTTACAAATAATTTATAGGGCTATTGTAATAAAAATAATAATAAATTTTTAGTCTCTATTTTTTTCTAATTGTTTATCGTTGCAGAAAGCATAGAAAGTATAAGCGCATGGAAAAGCTTGGTATACTCGAGTACTCATGCAGGTTAACCATTAAAATCTTCTAATTTTTTATTAGAAATATCAAATATGCTTTTGGATGGTTCGAAATATACTTGCATTGGAGGATAGGGCAAAGGTGCCAAAGATTTTTTTAATGTATGCTGTAGCATGCAATAGATTGTCAAATATGGTGGACCTGCGGTTATTCACCATATATAGGATATTTAATTCATTGGAGGTTTATTTATAATTTCATTTTTGTTAATAGGATCAAGTTCTGTGAATTACCAGCCAGAATCGGGATATATGGAGTTCTTTAAAAGTTTTTGAATATTATTTAGATGTTCATCAGGCTTTTGGTTTGGCAGGTTAGAATTATTATATTTATGTATATGATTTGACACATAATTTGATACGCTATGAAAACATCAGTGGTTTTTGTCTGCCCTGAAATTGATACACAGTGAAAAAACCAGAGTTTTTGGCCTGGAAGATTAGAAAATTTTCTATATTTAGATTTACAGATAATCTTTTTGTCCTTTATTTTTTAAATATTTATTCGGAACTTTTTATCTTGGTTATTGACAAATGGGCTAACCAGCTGTCCTGTGCAGAATTGTAGGGGGATTATGGCATTTAATAATTTATTATAATTTAATTTATGTAATAATGTCTATTAATAGCCAAAAATCCCCAATATGACCATTAAATGTACAATATGTAACAGCAATGAGAATACAAAAGAATCTGTGTGGAAAATGAAAGGATCAGTTCCAAATGCTCAGTACGGCAGAGAGAATATGTGCGAAGTTTGTTCCAAGGATTGTGCCTTTTTCGAAAGCAACTTTTGGAATGCTTTAGGAGATACACTATCAGGTTCAATCTCTGAAAACCTGAAAACTAATGCACAGACAATTTTTGGCACACCTCAATTCATGCTCATGAGGAAATTGGAAGAGACAGGAACCCTGAAGATTGGAAATTTAAAGTAGGATTTTCAGTTCTAGCTATTACCTTGGTCACCTAAAGTGTATCTTGAAACTCAAACAGTACAATACGTTCCTAAAGAAATGGGGATTCTAGCCATCCCATTTCTTGTAACCCATTTTCTGCCATTTCTTATTACCTATTTTCTGTCCTTGGGGTGCCACAGAGATTAAATTGTGGATTTGTATATTTCGAACTTTAACATACCATAACAAGGATCGATCATATAAATATTAGGGGTTGATGGTGAAGGCCATCAGCAACTTGCTCAATAGATTATTGGTGACCTAGGTAGTTATAGTAGCTCCTGGTTTTTTGTGGGTTTTCACTAAGTTTTGTATATTGCCTTCGTTTCAACAGCAGTTCCTATTTCCTCTATCAGTCTTAAGTATTTGCTCAGTTTGGAGTCCGCAAGCTGTTCTGAAAATCAATGTTATGTAATAGCAAAATTACAACCTGCACAAGCTTATAAGTTGTTGCCATAGATCAAAAATCTGTTGCACATTGTCTCCACGCTTCAAAATCAATGCACTATAGTAAGAAAAAGCCTCATGGTCACCATTTGGTAAACAAGATTATCTGGTAGATTTAGTTTTGTGTTTATATGATTATATCATACTGAAGTAAAAACATTTTGTTTTTATGTTCATTGTACCCGACAGCTTAGGTGGGCCCAAGTGACACAACTGTAAAAACTGGACTCATAATTCTCAATGTTGTAGATTTTATCAGAAGAATCAGAATTGGGATCAACAATCAAGGTCTCTCTTTATGAAAACAAAACATCAGGCTTATCACTGTAAACCCATCTACGAAAATAGTCTTCATTATAAATATTGTCAGCATGTAAAAGAGGCATTTGATGCTTGCTTTTAATGGTTCACTATTTCAAACCAACAAGTGATTAGAAAATGGTGAGTATGTTGATTGGATGTGCCCAGGTTCTGCTATTTATAAGCTCCCTATGATAAAAAAATCTGTTGAGAAACTTCAAAGAAATGATGAAATATGGTACATAACTAGCAACCTAGATAATAATGCAAAATCAAATACATGAAAGGGAACCTTACATATGCTAGTCTGCAGTTCCACTCTCAACTTTTGTTTATGGGTATAGTTACAGTTACCAGGTCTGCAATTTCCTTTGCCTGTTACATTCAAGTACTAGTCTACATTTTTTTTTTTTAAATGCTTGCTGTGAGATTCTGCTAACTACAAGGTTTACAATATATGCACCTTACTTGGAATACTCAGTTGCATATCTTTCAAGATCTAAATGCAGATTTCTAGGGTAAGACAGAACAGAAACTTTGTATGTTCAGACCTTTGCTAGGTGGCTAATTGTGACTTCCAAACTTATAATTGAAACTATATGAATTTCAGATGCAAGTGAGCAACCAGCTATGCATGGAAAGAGTAAATATGTACAAGGCTGAACTTCTCCGGTCCTCGTGAAGATCCAAAAGTACAAAATCCTCAACTAAGCCTATACAATGCTTTCAGGTGTTCTGGATGTCAATCTTTAATATGATTGGTGACATCTTCTTCTTTCATAGTTAAAGCAGCTAGAAGTTGATGTCATTCTTAAATATTATTCCTGCTTTTTGAGCATATGTAATATCAAAATATTGACAAAGACACAAGCTGTTTGATGTTTATATCTGTGGGGAATATTGAACCATTCCTGCGTTGCTTTGCACCTCGGCTTGTTTCCCAGACTCAAATGCCTTGGGTAAAAATGGTACAAAGCCCGCATTCCCAGGCTGTAAACCTCTTGAAAGCATTGACATGAGACGTCCACCGTGCACTCTTCCCTCCGGAAGTGAAAAATGGCCAACTTCAGTGGAACCTGAATTGTATAGGTATTCCTCAGTTTGCAAGGTTTTTAGGCCCTCCTTCATGGGAAATGGAGCCAATACTTTATGAGGAGTAAGAGGTTGAAGTATTGCTGATCCTAGTAATTGATAAAAGTTCTTATCCTGATCAGAAGACAAGCCCATACGAGTATCCTGCTTTCTAATGGTAGATCCACCAACTTCAGTGCATCCAGATGTAAAATTAGGGTCAAAACTTGTAGCATGATTGGGATTAGCAAAGGCTGACTGGTACCTACATGTTCCCTCATTTTCAACAACATAATCTGTATCAATGTTCATGCTATCAACAGGAGCGGGTGCCTCAACCATGTGCATGTTCCATTTTACAAAATGATTTGTTTTCGGATTAAATTGAGAATTGTCAGGTGGTGTGAGTTCATCCTCCTGGCCATCTTTTTTCTTAGCCCCAGGCTCCAAGTCAATATTGTCATCTTCGTTAATACTCTTCTCCACAACACAATTAGATGCCCCTGATGCCTTATTATGCAAAGATTCCCATCCAATGCCAGTGACAAGTGGTAAAGTCTCACCTAATACTGCACCGACTCCAACTATAGTACTATTTGCATTTGCCACTGATGGTCTGGCTAGTCCATGAAACAGACCTGGGACTATCCCAGGACCAAGAGCCTTGCCACCATGGGATCTATGATCTTGGACTAGGGCACTGTGTGCAGCACATAGGCCTACTTTTCCTCTAGCATACCTGTCACAGGGACCTTGTCCATTCACTCCATGTACTTCGTGAGAGTAAACTGAACCATCTTGGCCCCATAGGCACCTCTTGCCTCCTCCATGGGCTTTGCAAAAATCGGTACTACCTTGAGCACTTTTTCCACACCCTCCAAACTTGCACCGTTTCCCTCCTCCGTGTCTAACACAGAAGTCTGTCCTGCCTCTTGCACTCTTTGTGCACCCCTCAACAGAACATCGCTTGCCACCTCCATGGGCCACACAAAATTGGGTGCCTCCATGCACACTTTTTGAGCAGATGCCACCTCCATCAAACATACAGCGTTTGCCACCACCATGGCCTTTGCACAATGAAGTGCTACCTTCAGCACCTTTATTGCATCCAGTATATGTGCACCGCTTGCCACCTCCATGTGCTTTACAGTAAAGAGTACTTCCTTGTGCCCCCTTTGTGCAATCTGGATATTGGCATCTTCGCCCACCCCCATGAGATATACAGAGGCTAGAATAGCACTCAGCGCTCTTTAGGCAACCTTCTTTTTGACACCTTTTACCCCCACCATGCCGGATACACAAGCCTGATCTGCCCCTAGCAGCCTTACTACAACCTTGGTGGCTGCATCTTCGTCCTCCCCCATGCCCAATACAATAGTCTGTTTTTCCTTCAGCACTCTTTGTACATCCTAGCTCTTGGCACCTGCGACCTCCACCATGAGCTTTACAATATACAGTTCGACTTTCAGCACCTTTAGTGCACCCAGATTTCTGACACCTATTTCCACCTCCATGGGAGATGCATAAGCCTGAGGATCCTCTAGCTCCCTTGTGACAACCTGTAAATTTGCATGTCTTGGAGGTACAGCGCTTTTCTTCATTACCCAGAAAACCATTTGAAGTGATTGTTCTACAAGCTGTTCTTGTAGCCTCTGGACTATTTTGTAGAGGGTGGTTAGTAATGAAGCTAGTAGTCCCTAAACGAGGAAGTGAATCTGCACTTGAATTCTCTATTCTAGGTGCCATAAACAGAGGTGATATGTAACACCTGGACTCAGTGAGTGCGGAAGTGGAACCCTCATTCACAGGAACCTGTGTGCTCCTGTGAGCCTCCATTCCATTGGCACGAGCTTTCTGCCTCTGGCCAAGAATACGGGCACCGTCAGATTGAGAAACCACCACAACTGGATTCATTACTGTTTGTCTTCCAAACTCTGGAGATACTGTGGAAAGCCCCAACTGAAGAATGTCAGGATCAATGTCCAATGATTTTGTAACTGTAGCCCTAGAACAGTTTTTTGATTCTATCTCTGATTTATTTTGTGAAATGCCAGTATGTGTACAGATACTTGATACTTTGCTAGAAGCAACATTCTGATGGCCTTCAACGTTGTCATGAAGAGTGGCTCCATCATGCAACTCCTGGCCATGTCTGGCTTTTCCAGTTAGACTACTGCTGAGCTGCATTGTTCCAAAACTTCCACCAGTAGTAGTACCAAAAGATACCAAGGCAGTTGAAGTTGTCTTGGGAAGTGAGCTGCACCTATTGCAACCCAATCCTAGAGCCAAGCCACAATCATCATCAAAGCATGAAGATATTGATTGAGCATCATGAAAGGTGAAACATTGTCTTTGTATCTCAAGTAGAGATGCATTGGGGGGTACAGAATCAGACCTGTTTATTGAAGAAATCAAGTGATCATGTATTTTCTCACTATGTGATTGTACTTTATGGCCATGCTTCACGGAAGTATCATCTTTATTGCATATATTGTTGGATGCCGTAATGGCAGGAGATGTGAAATTCTCTAAGTTGAGATCCATTTCTATGTTTCCAAATTACACTTCAGCATAAATAAATGCTATAAATATGAGATGTAATAAAAGACTATGAGCAAGATATAAAAAAAATTGTGAAATCCACCACTCAAAAAACCTGATGTATCAGATCTATCCATAGCTGTAAATAGACCTCTTTGTTTCATTAAAATCCAGAAACTTTCCAAAATTTTGTAAGTGGTACAATTTTGAGGAAAACACAATTTAACCAGAATTGACAAAATATACACCTCCCAGTAAGCCCGAAAACATCTTCCATTGTCATATACCAATGTGTACCACTTCATCAATCCTGCCAATATAACAAATCAAAGCATGCGTAAGTCTAGTTCCAGGATGTCATAGTTCATTTGCCCTGCAGCTCAAGAAGGTAAATTCCTCCACAGCCAAACAAATAAAACGTATCCAGCCAAAAACACCTTGGAAACATAGTACTTGTATAGGCTAAAATTTATTGAAGTAAAGAATGAATCACACTTCCTTTTCACTTACCCATATTAGTCACAACAATAAAAATCTTAAATGAAGACAATATAAAATAGCTTAAAGAAGTCTATTTAAGACAACATCCATAGAAGCGACCAGTCACCTGATCAAACAGATACACGTTGATAGGTCCTCCAAATGGATTTGGCCTCACAGAAGTTAAAATTCATCTCGATTCATCACATATTCACACAGCTAACTATTGGCAAGCCCACACATCTACCGAAAAGAACATGGAGATATAAATAATCTCTACCCACATAGTCCCTACACAAATAAATAGACAACGGCCAGCCAAGATACCCTAAGAAAACCAATAAAAGAAGAATTTCCTATAGTCTGGCACTGCTCTTGACATACATATGGAGAGTCAAATCTCGATGAAGCATTTCTAACCTAACAAAACACCAGACCCACTTCAGATAGGTCCAACAATTTTCCCGTTAAGTAGAAAAACTAAAAACGCATTGCCATTTCACTGTATGCCATTTTCCATATTAAAACAAAGTGCTCATATTACTCCGAAAACACAGGCCAAACATCTAAACAACGCTACAAAAAAGATAAAATCCATAGCATGTTTGGATCCAGTAAATTCCCCATTTTGGTCAGAACTTAAAGTGTTTTCACAACTCTCCAGAAAAACCCCTAATTAAGCTTAAGGCAGCGCAATCCTAAACCATACAACCAGATATTTGGGTACACATCCCATCAGAGGCTTTTGAATAAACTGAGCTGAATGACACATAAAAAGTATGAAACGAACAAATGGGTACCTGAACAAACTGTTTAACACGCCTGTAGAGATCTCTAGCTCCAGACCACCCAAAATCTGACCTTCAATGTCCCCCAAAATTACACAACCTTGCAAATTACAAGGCTAATAAAAATCTGGGAATCTTTAATAAGTACACACACAAGCATTGAATAAAGTTGGAAAAGCTTGTCCACAATGTCTACATTTAAAAAGAGAAGATAAGAATTAGGTCTGCAGCCACAAAATTCCATGCACAAGCCATTGCCTGCCCGATTTTGCAAACAGTAGCACTTTCTGTCAACTGATGATAACGTCGAAACGACGGCACTGACAGTTGAATATTCCGTTAAATCTTCGGGGACAACGGGGCTTTTGCCAAGTGCCGTCTATGTTATCCACGTCAGATAAACGCTATTCGTTGAGACACGTCGCCGTTAATGTCTGCATCAGATGTTACGTCATCGGTGGACTCCGCAATCAAACATGGCCCCCACAGCGGCTGGCATTTATCACACATTATTGATTTCTCTTTTTTTAAAGCACGAAAAGGAATAACTTGATTTTGATTCGTTAATGGCGTCGTTGTCACACACACAACTATTTAACATAAGAAACTTCCCCACGTCGCCACGTTATGCAATGTGACAGCAGTCGGTACTTGGTAAAGTTGTAGAATTTTTGTTATGGTTATACTGTGATCATGTAGAAAACTTAAGCTGCAAACAATGATTGAATTGGGTGACTCTGGACTAACTGAGTTTTTTTTTTCCTCCAAAAATATCTGTACTATTCCTTGCCATGGCAGGGATTCGATCGTAATCCATACAATTTTGAAATAAAGCCAATCAACTTCAAAGGAATGATGATGATTTTTTTTTTGGAAGTGCCAATTTTGGTGGGATCTAATTCACATTAATTTTACTTATTTTTTTTTATATTTTTTAACAAAGATCAATGAACTGAAAATCTTTAGGGATTCCATTGTAATCCATACAATTTTGGGCAAAAAAGTCAATCAACTAATCAAAGGAATGATGTTTTCTTGTGTTTTTTGGTTGGACAGATATGAAATATTTGATTTAAATTAAATGAAGTGACAATTTAAGATCTTTTGTGAGATTTAGTTTTTGATAAGTAGGAGGTATTTTCCACGTTGTGTCCAAAAAAAAATAAATTGAGTTTTTATTAATTTTTTTTTTAAAGATTAATGAAGTGTAAAGTTTTTTATCATTGCTCTTGTTTCAATAAAGTTCAAATTTGTACAATAAATATCGTGTCTTCAAATGTTAAATCTTTGAATAATCTTGATGCCATTGAAATGATATTATTTTGGTGAAAGTGGCATTCAATAAACGTGTAAGGTGTATATTCATTGAAAGGTTGATATACAAATAAAACAAATTTATATGATTAAGACCCATTTAGACCTGAATACAAATTCATGTACTACCATTTAGTACAAGACATTTCATATTATTTCACAAAAAAGAAGAAGAAGATTTCCTATAGAACAATATCTACACAAAAGATTATCTATCATTTTCTTTCATCTTACTTTCTTGTCTTTTTAACACACTACACTACAATATTTCTTTAAAGCACACAAAGTGAAAGTGAAAGTTTATTTTATTTAGTTCTAAGCGACAATATGTATATATACAAAACTTTTTGTTAGCTCATCTAACATTTTATCCCAACAACTTTAATTAGTTCCCAAGAAAATAGGTTAAGAAGTATCAAAATGTATAAACTTAGCTTGAAAATGTTAGTGTAGCTAACTAATCTCCATGAAAAATTTCAAAAAAAACTTTCAACTTTGACTTGTTTTGTTTATTTGAAACTATCTAATTAAGGTTGGCTTTTTTAATAGATCATTTATAGGTCCCTTTGTTCCCTCAATTTTTTTTTTACAAACTCTAGATTCTATGATGCTTATATATACAATCTTTATCTAGGTAATAATTATGCATTGTTGATAATAGTCAATTCTATCTATGTGTAATTGAATGTGACATTAAAGTAGCAACCTAAATTGTTCTAAATCACTAAATCACAAGCAATGGAAACACTCAAGATTAGGCTATTTAGAAGATCAAAAAATACAAACTACCAAATGGCAATCCATATCAATCTTCTAGTTGCACAATGAAAGTGGTTTTGCTCAATTGATTAGAAATGTAAGTGCTCAATTTTACAACATAACATTGCATTCAAAGTTGCTTGTTGAAAATGGCTTGGATGGGTTGTATTTTATAGATTTTTTGATGTTTGGATTGAGGGATAAGTGGCAAGAGGGTAACAACTTGGCTATGTCTTTAAATAACACTTTTCATGGTCATGCAAATACCTCACATGGCATGTGTTTCCTCATGTGCACATGATTAATGAATAATTAAGGGATAATGGAAAAATATGAATGAATTATGGAAGTGGCAATTAAATAAATAAGAACATTTATTTAATTTTAGGAAGAGAGGGGGTTAAGGTTATATATGAATAATTATCAAATAATTATTCAACGGTTAAACCTTAGGGATGGATAAGAAAATGATTTTGGATGAAGAGGGAATATCAAGATTAATGAGAAATATTATTTAATTAATATAGGAGCTGGGAACAAAAATATAAATGATTAATTTTAGAAGAAATAATGGGATTTAACAATGTGTCAATTTTATGTGTCTACATTTTGCCCCTCTTTGAAATGACATTAAAATAATCTATTTCAAAGAAAAATAAAATATAGGTCACTTAAGGAATTATGGAGAGAAAAGGATACCCCAGTGTGGAAGAAATAGAAGAAACTTGGTAGAAGGGTGATGCCCCATCAAGAGGGTAGGTGACCAAAAAAAGGGCTTGGGTGGTCTTTCAAAAGGAGAAAATAATAGAATAAATGGATAGAGAAGGGAAAACAGGGATGGTTGAAATAAAATTGGAGAAAAATGAAGGTGGGAGGAACAAATGGGAGCATATACAATGAAGGGGGTAAAAATTATTCATTTTCACCCTAAGTAATGGTGAATTGGAGAGTAGAGTAACTAGTGAAAGATGGAGAATGTGCTAGTCAATGATCATTTTGCAAGGAAATTGACACAATACAAGTGTCTAGAGGGGACAAGGCCAACAATATGTACCCCTAACCTAAGAATTTATTACATTTTTAGATCATTAATGGGGGGTAGTAGTACATTGAAGATGTAACCATTGAAGTGATAAACACACATTTTAGTGAATGAATCCTAATAAAAATCATTGCGGTTATGGAGCCAATTTGTGGTTTTGCAAAAAATGGGGCGATTGCATAATTGTAGTGATTTCACAAATTGATGGTTGGATAAAAACTTTGTGGATGCATATGAAAAAAAAAATGTTTGTGCTAAGTATGGGAAATGGAAAAATGATAACTATATGAGGAACTTAGTGAATATGTTGGGTAACTCAATGATTGCACCTGGGAGGGAAAAATGGGTTAAAGGGGATGCAAATACATGCATAAGAATAGGTTAACATGATTATTTGGATTGATGGGTGTGGTGGAATTTCACATAGGAGTGATTGTGGCCATTGGAGACATAAGAGAGGAGATCAAGGTTCTAAGTCTAATACCCTAGCTGAGTGGTGCAAATAGGGATACACTACAACCCACTAGACTAGATTATATTGCAAGGATTCTAATCATTTAAGAAATTAGAGCTATGTTGATGGTGTTAGCAAAGAGGTAGAAGTTAGATACTAGTACCTTCTATCTCTCGATGGGGGAGATGACAATCATGCTAGAGGATGTTTGGTGGATATTATGTATATCGATTAGGACTCAATTGACAACATGTTAAGGAGAGCAATGGATGTAGTGCTCTCGTAGCTATTTAAGAGGATAAACCTCCTGAGGAGAGGGATGGTGTTAGATATAGACACATGTAGAGGGCTAGTACCAATTTTCCACTTGTTATGGCAACTCTTTCCAATGGTATTTAATGATGCTTGACAAGAGTAGATCTTTCTACATTGGATTGGTGGACTGCACAATAAACATGGTGGAGGGTGGACAAATTTTTTCTTAGGGAGTGTGCATATTGTCATATCAATACAAGGATAGACTCCATATAGTAACATATAAATATGGGTGTAGCCTAGGGCACATCACATTATTGTAGGTGTGAGTGTGGGAGCATATTGTAGTGCTCTAACTGATAGGTGATAGGGTGAGATTAGATTTTTGGGAACCCTACATGTTTAGGTGGTAGAAGATCATCAATATAGAGTGATGGGTGATATGGAGCATTAGTAGTGGGTGTCAAATGAGATGTAGGAGTGGGATGTGACATGAAGGCCTTGAGGAGAGGGAGAGGGATGGTTGAATGATGCTCAATATCTTTAATATGTTATGACTAAGTGTTACCTCATTGGGAGGTATCCTTATATGATCGAGAGATATAAACCAAACAAGGTACTACTCAATAGTTTGTCTTATAGTAGGGTGTACCAGTGGGGTCCCATGTGTTTTTGTGCATTGCTAGGGAGGTGGGCTAGTGGGATGCACAAATTGGTAGGGAACATGCATAACAAAGTTGGCATAAGGCATAACAGGTCACGTGGGAGGAAAAGGATGACATTATTGATGTCGGGGTGAGGTTGACATACAAACTAAAATAATGAAAAAAATAGAGGTGTGTGTAGTTCAACAAAATGGGGTTGATGAACTAATTGGGGCCTATTTTTCACTCTATTTCATTAGGAAATGAGATTCACACAATGAAAGGACTATCAACCTTTAGGTGAATCAAGTCAAAGTGTAAATCTATTGATTTCCTTTTTTTGCAAGGACGAGGGTCTTGATTAAACAACACTTTGGGGAGAAAGATTAAAAATAACAAACTACAAAATTCAATCTACAACTTGGATCTAACAGATTAATCTCAATAGTGATGGAACCAAAAATTGAAATGTAGATTAGAGAGAGGTAATATGATGTGTACTAGTCACCAAAAGTGCTCTGCTAAAGCTGACCTGGGACTCATTCGCCCAAGGGAGAATGGGTCCTAAGTTAGTGTTTGTCTACAACTTTCGGGAGCCTCTGCTACAGATTTGAATCTCTCAAATTTCCTAGGTTTCAAGTTCAGAGAGTTGGAAATAAATTTTGTAATTGATTTTCCGTGAGATGACAACTTTTATGAAAAATTTTGCAACTTTGAAAAGTTCTTCAATTTTGCTCTTCAAGAGATCTTCAATATTTCTTCCACCTAAATTTTCTAACACAAATCAAGAGGGGAAAATGTTTTGTTTTTGGTGAATGGGGGTTTGCCTTGGTAAAACCCTATTTTGGTAATTAAGCCTTGGATTGAAATGAAATAGCATGAAAGGAATGATGAATGAACAACTCTATATCACAACTCACCAAACCCTTGAATGAACCTTGGAATGTAAATCTGCAACTTGCATGAAATGGCTTCAATGGATGTGGATCTTGATCTTGAAACTTGATTTAAAAAAATGCCTTGAATACTTAAATGGACCATGAAACCTATATCATCATATTAGCTCCACTAACATGCATGATGTAAGAAGACTTTGACATGACAATTGGATCTTGATTGCTGCAATAATTCTTCAATAAATCTACTCTTGAATGCCTTGAATTACTCTTGAAATGCTCTTGAATTTCTCTAATAATGCTCTTGAATTGCTCTAATAATGATCAATTGAATCTTCTAGGTGAAACATAGTGGAATGACCTTATATTTATAGGTATGTAACATTAATTTCTCAAAATTCAAATAACTCAAGTCGACATGTGAATATGGATTTGAAATTGTTAAAATACCGCCAAAAACATAATTTAAATTTAGGTCCTAGGTCTAAGTGAGGACCCATTTGCCCATGGGTGAATGGGTCCTAGGTCACTCACGTAGGACACACATTGCTCAATGAGAAGTGTTATATTTAAGCATTAATGAATGTCGGGTTTCCTCTTTGGAAAATGTGATTAATTAGGCTTGGATTTGAATTAAAGGGGCCAATTAAGGTAAATTAACCTCAATTAATTAAGGGATCCCTAAATAAGTGTGAAAGTGTAAAGAGGTACACTCTACAACACTAAAAATAAGGCACAATTTAGTCCATTTTAATTAATAGGGCCCTAAAATTAATGTGAATATGTAAAATACATATTACAACACTCAATTAAGGCATAATTAAGTTCATTTTAATATTAATTCCTAATTAGGTGTGAAAATGTAAAGGGATACATTTTTCTACACTACATTTAGCCCCCACTTTAGTGAGAGGATGACCCCGTGTCAAACTCACACTAAAGTAGACATTCAAGACACATGTATGCAACAATGACAAAGATACTCAATCATACAACATCAAAGACTAGTGAGAACAAAGAAGGTGGATCAAGCCTCGACTGTCCAATGTGATGTGGAACATGTCTTAGCTGTTTGTCCAAAAATGTTCACAAGCAGAACTCGATGTCCACTATGTAAACAATGTGTGCGCTCACAATGGGCTAATGGAAACTTAGGTTGTCCACTAGGTGAGCCCCCAACAGGTGGAAAATGGGAGAATATTATTAGGCTCCCATACCATATCAAAGCTATCCATCTGACAACTTCAATAAGGCACCGCAAAAACTTTAGGCTTCATAAGGCCTAACAAGCTGCGTTATGCTAAGCATTTATGAACAAGGGCAAGGCTCCACTGGTAAGCAAAGTGTGTTATGCTTGGTGGCCTTGAAAGGGGGTTCAAACTTAATAAGGTTAGAAAGCTATGTTATGCTAAACACTTATGAACAAAAATGCAAGTAAAGGTTTGCTTAAAGGGATCTTGCTTAGTTCGTGTAAGGTCTCTTCTTAGGGAACATCATGCCTAATGTCTCCAAGAGAGGACAAGTCAAGGATAAAGAATTACAACTTAGGGAATGCAACGCGTAGCATCACCACTAAGAGGAAGTTGTATGCTAAGAAATATCAAACTCTCGGAGGACATCAAACCAAATGACACCACCAAGAAAAGAACGCATCACAAGAAGAAAGAAAATCGCACAATGAAACATGAGGAATGCCAAAAATAATGCCAATGTATGCACCCACTTTAAAGAAATTGCTAGCACCATTGTTGGGAGAAATTTACTTTAAAGTAGCAAATAGTCAATGTTAATCAATAAAGAGGACATGAGAGCTTATTCAAAAAAGCCTTATGCCAAGTCATATGTTCCCGAATGATGCTATGTTATGAAAAAGAAAGAAGGGGTTTACCCCAAAATGAAATCCCAACACATATAAGGGATCCACAGAATTGGGGTCAATATATCTTTGCTACAATGTTGTTATAGAGCTTGGAAATGTCATCATTCCCCAAATACTCGTAGAATAGGAAGAATGACACATAGAGAGCGAAAAATAAATAAAAAGCTTTTGGGTCAACATGGAAGAGACCTAAATGTCTCGATGCCTTGCGTCATCCCCAAAAGGAAAACACAAGAAAATGAAAAGATAAATGTTTATGAAATACAAAAGAATGTAGGTACAAATAGAGGAATGCACATGAAGAGAGAGATACATCAAACATAACATTATAGGGAGATCACATTATGCACATGCAATCACACAAAGAAACATGCAAAAGAAAACAAAGACAAGACTAGTAAGGCACATGCGAGTCAATCTATACAAGGTCGTCCACATCCCAATCTTGATCAATATATACAAAAGGAAGAAAAATAGTTAAAGGGACAACACCAAGTGCCAAACTATAAGGACAAGCACCAAGTTCATAACTCTTTTTAGGAGGATCATCGTTTAAGCTCATGGAAGAGGAAAACATTAAATTTATCTCATTATGCACTTCCTCATCAATCTTAGCAATTTCATTATAATCATCCAAGTTAATCACAATGAGAGGTCTAATGATAATATCCATAAAATTTTGTTCATGTTGCGGCAAGGGTGGAGAGGTATCAAGCACTAGATTTTGGTTTTCTATGTTGTTCTTTTATTCTTTTGCTTGTAACAAACAAGCAATAGCATGATGTCTATGCCTACACTCTCTAGCATTGGGATTTATTTTCATTCATTTTTCAAGTTGTGTTTGTGTAGGAGTGGGTTTATCAACCATAGATTTCTTTTCTTCCCTTAAGGGAGGAATGAGAGGAACCATGGGAGGTTGTTCAACCACTTTCTCTTTAGCTTTGTAAACTTGTTTTACTTTAGGAGGCATAACGAGATTTGTTTTATTATCTCATGGTCTCTTATAGGAAATAGGTAAAGGATTTGCATAGGCTGGTCGTGGTTACTTGGAAGGGCTTTTGGCTCAATCATGGTTTCATCAAGGATAGGAGGCTCAAGCATGGGTTAAGGAATATTAATAAGGGATAATTCTACTATGTGCTTTGCCTTAAAATTTTTATAGGATTTGAAAAACAAGTCCTTACAGGGTCTAATAGGTTCAATAGGATCATGCCAAAAGAAATGTAATGAAAATTTCCCACAGGAAGACACATGATTGAAGCCACTATGATGCACAGTAAAGATCTCATTTCCAAATGGAAACTTTAGACATTTATGCACAACTGATGGGATGACATTCATGGAGTGAAGCCATGGATAGCCTAACTTCACATGAAATTGGTCTGACGACAGGATGATGGTGAATGAGACATTTAATTCTTTCGATCCAACCTTTAGAGGGAGATTTATCGAGCCAATCATAGGGAAAGAAAAACCATTATGCATTTTGATCCATGATTTCAATTTTTCATATGTATCTTCACAAAGCTCATGCACAAATAGGAATTCTTCAGTGATCACGTTCTCTACACAAATGGGATCAATTAATATCCCATTGGTAGGCTTGTCATTGATTCTTCCAACTATGTAAAGAGGACCATCTGGTGCACGTTAAGTATGTCTTGTTGTGAGAAAGCAATATTAAGTGGCATCTTAGTTAGGCCCTTATGAGGTTTAGCATCAATAAATCCAACCAAACCATCCATGATAAGGTTGTTCTCATTATCTTTCATGTTTTCATCATTTGTGTCAACATTCATCACATCATTCTTTGTTTCACTAGCTTTGACAAAAGAGATATCATGATTAGGCATAGGATTGGTAAAGATTTGTAAGTTTTGATTAGGAGGAGCGAAAAATTTATTACCTTGATCAATAAAAACTCCAATTAGGATATGATTAGAATCAATGAGGTCTTGCACAAGATGTTTAAGATGCTTGCAATGTTCTGTATCATGTCCATTTTTTCGATGGAAATGGTAATAAGAATTTGTTCTATAGTTTGAAGGTAAAGGTTTAGTAGGATTAGGAGCTCTAATATGAGGTAAGGAAATCAAATTATTTTCTAAGAGCTGCAACATGATATTGTGAAGGGTATCAGGTAGGGGTGCAAATTGCCTATTTCTATCCACAAGGGCATATGGTTTTGTTGTCTTTATAGCAACCACTTGGGTGTCAACATTTTCATTGGATCGAGGGGGGTTAAGTTGTAGAAATTCATTATTTTTTTCTTGAAAGGTTGGTAATTGGTTTGAGTTGTGGATTCAGACATTTTAGGACGGTTAGAGGGATTTCTCACTTCATGAATTCTAACCGAATTTTGGTAATCATGAAGGGTTGTACACAATTGTGTGAAGGAAGGAAACCTCATCATTTCAAGATTTGTTTGGATTTTATCTTGCAAATTGGAAATAAATATTCTTTGAAGGTCGACATTAGGAATCTTAATGTTTATTTATGAATAAAGCATTTGATATCACACTATGAAATCAATGACCTTTTCATTATCCTTTTGTTTACATGTCATCAAATCAGCTAGGGTCATCTTAGGACCCATGTGAAATTGGAAGTGGTTGTAAAATGAATCAATAAGTTCATTGAATGAACCAATTGAATTATTCAGTGAGGAGAAAAACTGCTCTAAAGCAACATCTCTTGATGATCGAAGGAAGAGTTTAGCTAAGATTTTATCTTCAAAAATGAAGTCACTACACAAGGCTTTGTAAGCGGAAACATGGATAATGGGATCTCCTTTCCCACCATATTTATCAAATCTAGGAACCTCCATACCTTGTGGTGTTTAATTTAATGGACAAACTTTAGGGATTTAATTCTAGTACTTGCAAAACAACATGAATAAACGAGTTAGACAAGGAATTACAAGCTAAAAGAAGGATTCCCCATGAAATCCATTTACAAATCAAACTAGGAATGAAAATATTGAAGAACACAATGCAAATGATAAAAACAAGATAAAATCCTAATTAGATATGCAAACTCTCAATCCCATGGGGGAATTGGTGCCAATTTGATGTGGAAATTTGGCCCTTTCCCAATCCCTAAGATGCAAGATTCGAATGTTGAAGAGATTGATGATCCACTTCTGATGAAATGGTGAGAGCTCCAAACAAAATCTACAATAACCTAGCTAAGAACTCAAGATGGATGAATGGAAATGGCTAAGTATTTTAGCATGGTAACTTTGCTTGGATTGTGGATGATAAAATGAGGAGAGGATCTCTTCATTTATAGGATTTCAAGATGGATGAATGCCCAAATTTGAGCAATGTGGGACTAACATTCATCCAATGATATGGTGCCACTTGTCAAGCTATGAATGGATGATGGTTGTGCAAGATTTGGGGTTTGTGCCAATAAATGCCAATATTTGAAATTCAAATTTGTTGAAATGACATGTAAGAGGGAAGGGAAAATGCAATAAATGCCACTTGGCTCAAGGCAAAGGACATGTAAGAGGTTTTAAATGCCTTGTTGGATGTACATGTTGACTTGGAATTTTTGAATTCAAATTGAGAGAATATTCCAAAAGATGCCTTGTGAGGAAAATAGAGATTTAATAAATAAATTAAATCTATTTTCATGTGCAACTTGCATTATCTAGAGGATGTGACATGAGATGAGGTTAAATTAATCAAGGGTTTAATTAATTTAACAGGAGATTCTAGATGATGTGACTTATTTGACTTAGATTTATGGATTTATTTAAATCAGATAAGAGAGGAATATGGTAAGAGGCTAATTAAATAAAGATTTTGATTTATTTAATTAAAAAGGATGGTGTTAGATTAAATCAAATAAGGTTTTAATTTATTTAATTTAATGGACAGACTTTAGGGATTTAAATCAAATAAATTGATTATTTAATTGAATAGGGATAATTAGATCAGATAAATTGATTTAATTAACAAGAGATTGACTTGATTAGATAAAATAATTTATTTAATTAAGAGATGAATATTGATGAATTTAATCAGATAAGGGAATTTGATTAAATGGTTAGACCGAGGAATGATTCAGGAAGAAATGGTGTTAGTAAGTCAGGATCAGGTGCACGAGGTCAAATCAGTATATTTTTGATGTCTACAGTAGGTAGGGAAGTCATTGGAAATGAGGTATGAAGACTATGATTCATAGAGGGTTGATTATCAACACTATTAGTGAAAGAGTTGGAGAAGCCAATATCCACGATGAATGGTGTATCAAAAGATGACATAAGTCTCAAACTATGTCTCACAATAGTATTGCTAATAGGAAACCCAATTGTAAAGCTCATACAAGTTTCACAAACTCAATGTATACCCAAAATGGAAAGAAGGTAAAATGCAATGCAACGACCTAGAATGTAAAGTGCAATGTAAATATGGAAATGTAATTTTTAGATTTCAAACAAGATATTTTCTGATTATACTATGCAAAAACCTGAAAAATGATGTCTTGTAAATGTAATTTTGAAATCACACAATGCCCTAACTTTATTAAATGAAGCTAAATATGATCAATTTCAAGTAACGGTAATTCTACAAATTGAAACAAAAATCTAAAAGTAGCAAAGTAGAATGCAGAAACAAATGTTTTAATGCCCAAAAATTCAAGAAATGAGCCTGATCAGGGACTCATTTTCCTAGGGGTGAATGGGTCCTAAGTTAGGCTTTAAAAAATGTTTTTGCAGGTTTTTGAGTTGATTCTAGTGGTTTCCAAATTCTGATTTAAAATAGTGAGTTATAGTTTTAATTTTCTATGAAATTAAGGTTGAATGCAAATGAAAAATGTGACAAACTAGGAGACCTAATTCGATATGCCATTTTGATTTAATTTTCAAATGTAAATGAATGATGATGCAATGCTATGTAAATTATTTGCCTAATGACTAATTTTTTTGTATTTTTTAGATTTCAAGAGATGCAAACATGCAATCCTAAAACCCTAAAGGAAATGCAAGCTAAACAACCCTAAATGAGATTCAATTCAATGTAATGAAATGCAAATGAATGCAAGATCTAGATCTAGGGTGAAAATGGACTCCAAAATTAGAAAAGTGCAATGATCAAAGTCGAGTTCACCAAAATGAAATAATAAAAAATTTAGGTGGTGTGTAGTTCACCAAAATGGGGTTGATGAAATGAGATCCACACAATGAGAGGACTATCAACCTTTAAGCGAGTCAAGTCAGTGTAAATTTATTGATTTCCTCTTTTTGCAAGGAAGGGGGTCCTAATTAAACAACACTTTGGGGAGAAAGATTAAAAATAGAAAACTAACTCCAAAATGCAACCTACAGCTTGGATCTAATAGATTAAGCTCAATTCTGATGGAACTAGAAATTGAAATGTAGATCAGAGAGAGGTAAGATGATGTGTACCAATCACCAAAAGTGCTCTGTTGAAGCTAACCTGGGACTCATTCGCCCAAGGGCGAATGGGTCATGAGTTAGGGTTTGTCTGCAACTTTTGGGAGCCTCTACTACAGATCTAAATCTCTCAATTTGCCTAAGTTTCAGGTTCAGAGAGTTGAAAATAAATTTGTAATTGAGTTTTTGTGAGATGACAACTTTTATGACAACTTTTGCAACTTTGACAAGTTCTTCAATTTTTCTCTTCAAGAGATCTTCAATATTTCTTCCACGTAAATCTGCAAACATAAATCAAGAGGGGAACCTGTTTTGTTTTTGGTGAATAGGGGTTTGCCTTGGTCAAACCCCATTTTGGTAATTAAACCTTGAAATGAAATGAAATAACAAGAAAGGAATGATGAATGAATAACTCTATGTCACAACTCACCAAACCTTTGAATGAACCTTAGAATGTAAATCTACAACTTGCATGAAATAGCTTTGACGGATGTGGATCTTGATCTTGATTTGAAACAATGCCTTGAATGCTTAAATGGATCATGAAACCTACATCATCATATTAGCTCCAATAACATGCATGATACAAGAAGACTTTGACATGACAATTGGATCTTGATTGCTACAATAATTCTTCAATAAATATGCTCTTGAATTCCTTGAATTTCTCTTGAAATGCTCTAATAATGCTCACAGGAATATTCTAGGTGAAACATAGTGAAATGACCTTATATTTATAGGTATGTAATATTAATTTCTTGAAATTCAAATAACACAAGCCGACATGTGAATATGGATTTGAAATTGTCAAAATACTGCCAAAAACATAATTTAAATTTATGCCTTAGGTCTAAGTGAGGACTCATTCGCCCATGGGAGAATGAGTCCTAGGTCACTCACCTAGGACATGCATTGCTCAATGAGAAGTGTTATGTTTAGGCATTAATGAATGTCGAGTTTCCTATTCATAAAATATGATTAATTAGGCTTGGATTTGAATTAAAGGGGTCAATTAAAAATAATTAACCTCAATTAATTAAGGGAGCCCTAAATAAGTGTGAAAGTGTAAAGAGGTACACTCTACAACACTAAAGATAAGGAACAATTAAGTCCGTTTTAATTAATAGGGCCCTAAACTTAATGTGAATATGTAAAATACTTATTATAATACTAAATTAAGGCAAAATTAAGTTCATTTTAATATTAATTCCTAATTAGGTGTGAAAATGTAAAAGGATACATTTTTCTACACTACACAAACAATGGTGGAGATGATAATGCCCTCTTAGGTTGACACTACCATGGCGTAGTACACTTAGGATTGTGTTAGGGTAGTTGCTAGGTGTAGCATCATAAATTGTCACCCTTGACAATTTCACACTATGATTTGCTCCCCATTAAGTAATTGGACCTAATTGAACACCTAATTTCCTACATCATGTATTCCATGGCCCATTTTATCACTTTTTGATAATTTTCAAGTACAAAACAAATGCATTCATTTAATATTTTTCCCTCGACTCATTAATTCCTAAAAAATAGGTTTGGGACATTTAAGCCTAGGGCACCTATGTCCCCTATTTTGGATCCAAATTCAAATATGTTGGAGGTGGCCTTTTATTATTTGAATTTAAAGTGTCTATTGTCAGCTATGAGGATTTAATCTTTGGGAAATTAGAATAATTTCATATAAATACCTAGTTATTGTGTCATTTAAAAACTAACAAGGAATATCTAGAAATTATTGGTAAATTTGGTGATCAAGAAATTATCAAGAAAGTCAAGAGAAACATTTTAGAGATTTATTATAGTAATTCAAGATCTAAGCATCATGTCGAAGTGTATGTGAGTTCATTTTTGTGTTTTCATATTGTTTGTGAAGACTAACCCTTGCAAGTCTCTAAGCAATTTAAGCAAGCAACATTCAATCCTTAAGTAGATTTGTATGACTTCGGTCCTTCAAGGAATCCATTAGAGGGTGGTGAGTTACAACACTTTGTTGATTCATCATTCCTTTTTATCATTTATCCATTTATTATTGGCATTGCCATTGTGGAAGTGTAAACACTAACACAGGGTTTGACTAAGGCAAGCCCCTAAATGGCACAACCCTTCCTCTCTCTTTGAATGTGTAGGTTTCAGATCTGAAGAAGATTGGAAGAATTTTGAAGGTCAATTATCCATTATTGCATTCAAATCCTATACCTTGACAAATTACAAAACTCAATTATTTTAGAATATGATAGTGATCTGATAGTGCTACAAGCAGAGAACAAAATCCCTAGTTTAGCACCAAAGGACTATGAAATCATATCTAAATTACCCCTACAAAGACAAAGGCACCCTGGGCGACTTAGTTCAACATTTTTAGCTCCAAATTCATACCATAGGTGCATAGCATCTTGCTCAATCCATTTTTATAGTTTGTTTCTGTCTTTGATTTTCCAGATCTGTTATTTTTGCATCAGAACAATCATTTACATCATTAGGCTAGTTGAATCATTAAATTTCATCCTTAGGTTCATTTTAGATTTGGTCAAGGGTAGGTTGACTCACTTTTTAGGTTATAATTCAATCATATATCTTGTCCAAATCCAATTAACCCCTTTTTCTTTATTTAATGAAATAGGGAAAAGGTGTCAAACCCCCACAAAGGGAGATCTCCCCTAAAGGGTCACACATTTTCCACCATTTCATTTTGGTGAACTTGACATGTTTTTGATAAGGAAAAGCAAGTTTTGAAGGGACCCCAAAATCCTTTACAATGGCAAAAAGCTGCAAGAAAGACTAAACAAATAGAGCCCATAGCCCAAAAAACTCAAAATGCTGACAACAAAAATTAACCAAAAGACCTATCAACAACCTTAAAACAAAACATTAACAACAAGGCTGATCAAGCAAAATAAATAGCAAAGCTACAATTTTTTTTCTAGATCATTAAGCAAGGCCAAAATTTCCTCAATGACCCCCTTGTGCATCTCCATAACATCCTTGAGCTCCTCAAACAAAATAGTAGCCCGCTTCTTGGTCTTGGTCCTCGTTCTCAAACACGGGCCAACATCCACATCCTTTTCCACAACTAGAGCAATATCCTCATTCTTCTCCACTAGATTTGAGCGATTCACATCCTCCATGGTATTCTCAATATCACCTAGCTCCAAGGGTTTACTAGTCCATTTCAAGGCTTTCTCATTTAAAACAGAGAGGCATTGCAGTTGATTTCAGTGAATTATTGCTAATATTAACCATAGTCTTCAAATCATCAAACAACTTACTAATTTTGTCTTCAATGTTAACAAATCTCTCCTCAAAAGTCTTATGGACCACCAATTCCAAGGAAGTAATCCTCTCCTCATGAGTACTACCTAGATGTTCAACATCCACAAGTTTATCAAGCATAACATTCATGGTTTTGACATAACCTTTAATCGCCCATTCCTTTTGGTTGCTATGCACCAGTGCCACACAAACATCTTGCCAATTTTTCAGCTGGACATTGAGCTCCTTAACTTTCGAGAAAATCCATTTAACTAGAGAAGGAAAGTTGTGAGTTCCATCCTCAACCATCCTAAAAAACATTCCCATGTTAACCTCGTCCCAATTAACAGGAGGCACAACTTGAGAATCAACATTTTGAATAGGGTCCTCTAGAGCCTCCTCTTTATCCTCCATTTAGTCCTCAACAGGGGAATCCTCTACTTCAACCACCTCAACTTTAACCTGATGCTTATTCAGCATATTCACCAAGTCTGCCAGGATTTCCAACCACTTCGCCTTCACAAACTCCCTTTAACCTGCTTAGTGCCAATAGGAGAGTCTAGAGTAACCTGATTAGGGTCAACCCCCTTTGAACACTCCAAACCCTCAATCCCCTGAACATTAACGTCCATATGCTCCATGGACCCTGGGATGTCTTTACCAATGCCATGACTATCCTCCATAGTAGGGGAGTTCTCCACAACACCCACCTTACTAGGGCTCGGCGAATGTTAATCAACATAAACAAGGGACTCCTCCACAACTTTAGACACCTCCACCTTCTACTTGATAGAAGACTTATCTTTCTTGGGGAAATTTTTCTTCCCATTTGAACTCTTCTTCCCAGACAACACCAAAACTTCCTTCAACTCATTATCTGTTTCATATCCCTTGGACTAGGATTTAGACACTTCAGAACCCTCCTTAGACTCACCATCCTCCTCTGAAATCTCCTCAAAATTAGATTCCTCATCCTTAGAATTCCCTTCCCATTCTGCCGTTGAATCACCAATCTCATAGCCATAATTTTTTGCACCCTTTTTATGAGCCGGAGTCTTAGGAGAAACATGGATCAACTTCATCTTTATGTGATCAAACATGAGATACATAAGGCCTTCATGTAGAATAGCCTTCTTGGGGTTCTTCTGTTGATCCTCAATACTATTCTCCATCGACAACAAAAGATAAAAAGGAAATGAAACCAAAGCATTGTGGAAGAAATGATTCAGAAGCATGAAATGGTAGCTATAAATTACAGAAAACCTACCCTCCAAGGTGAAGTAATGCATAATGGTCAGAACTAAATCCCTCCAAAGTGGCTCGAGAGATTTGTGGGCATACCCAACACTTCCAACTTCCCGAAGCTTCTTCTTCTCATCATATTTAAAGAAATTTGCAAGGAATTTCTTAGTCACATATCCATCTCTATAGAATTTCCTTCCAATGGAAGGAAGACCAGTCACCTTAGCTACGAAAACCTCATTAATATTAAACTCCACACCTTTGTATCACAGAATCCTACTGCTCCACCCTTTAACAAAAACCTCTGTCACTTCAGGGTTCGAACCTTGGAGCTTTAGCAAATATAGGCTTACCCCACCCTTTTCCAGTTGCTCCCACACAATTTCATTACTTTGGAGCTCCTCACAAGAGCTTGGCTCCACTCTGCAGTGAGCTCCTCCGATGGTGGCATGCAACAAACAAGACATCACCAGCACCTTAATTTTCTACAAAGACAAGATTAGGAAAACTAACCACAAAATAATGGAAATAAGACCCACAAAGCGTGTGAGCCTACCATACCAAGTACTACTTAACCTACACAACCAGACCATAATATCACAAAATTCTAAAAGGAAATTATGAGAAGAGTAGGTCCAATACCCTACGCGCAAAAACCAACTCATAACAAGAAAAATAGCCTTTCCCCTAGCTTTACCACCTTAATGACATGGCAACTGGTCATTATTAGAAATGATCTTAAGGTTAAGTGACATAGATTCAAAATCATCCCAATTATTTCAAGCCACCACTCCCAAATTAACTAACCCATCACCCAACAAGCTAGCTTCCCTAAACACATGCAAAATTCTAATCTCAGTAAATGAATTGATGATGGAAAGCGAATCATTAATAAGATGGGAAATTGACCAATATGGTAGGAAATTCAGCATAAGACACTTAATAATATTAAGAGAATCCCCTTCAAGCCAAAGTTTGGAGACCTTGAATTTTTTTGCCAAAATGAGGCCATGATAGGTTGTTGCTGCCTCTACAAAGTGGTTTTTATGGGTTCCCAAAGGGAACACCATCGCATAGAAAAACCTACCATTCTCATCACGTAACACTCCCCCACAACCAGTAGGTCCCGGATTCCCCTTAGAAGCCTCATCAAAGTTAACTTTAAACCAACCACAAGAGGGAGCCTTCCATCGAACCCCCTCCCTAGAAGCTTTTATCTTCTTCATCAAATTAGAGAGGTCACAAGAGAGATTCCATCTTTTTACCACTAACAGATCATAAGGAGAAACAACCACCTTGAGATTGAAAGAGGGGATCACCGAGAATTCAGAAAGGAAATTTTCCTTAATAGCTTCACAAATTTTAAAGGCCAGCCTAGAAGGCAACAGTTCTAGTTGATAGAAAACATGATTGTTATGTTCCTTCCAAACTCCCCACACAAAATGCGGAAGGATAAGAGACCACAACATCAAGAGAGCCAGATTAAGAGTAGGAGCCACTCACTGAGACCAAAAGTCAGAGAAAGAAGCATGAAACACCCAAGCTAAATCCCACAACTGAAAAATATGAGCCCACACATCCCAAGTATAACTGCAGTCAGCCACCAAATGATAACAATCCTCAACAACTTCTTTACATAAGAAACACCTATTCGGCAGAGACATTCCCCTTTTCACAAGATTATTGAGAGTTAAGATATTGTCTTGACACAAAAGCAAAAAGAAAATATTAATCTTAGGTAGAAGCTTCACATTTCATAAATGACCCCAGAAAGGAGGGGGACCAACTAGTCGAGTCTGAATTTTTGAAAAGAGAAGGCTGAAGAAACATAAAACTTGCCATTGGGGGTCAATCACTGTACCATAGAATCATCAGGAGAATCAACATGGATATGAATCAAAGAGAGAAACAAAAAGAGGGGCTCCAGATCCCTATTAACCAAATCAAGTCTGATCCAACTACCATGAAGGATATAATCAGCCACAAAAACACCCCATTCCTTGATACAAAATCTTTGAAAGGGGTCGCCCAAGGTTCATCCTTCATGGGACCATGACCAATCCACCAATTGTCCCAAAACAAGATCCTCCTACCATTTCCAAAGACCCACCGTAGGCCAGTAACCACAGTCGAATGAGTACGAAGCATAAAGTTCTAGAGGACAGACCCCTGAGGAGGAGAAAAATTCTCCCTAAACAAATCTCTAAATTTATCCATCCCCCTCAAATATTTCGAAGAGTAAATCACAATCCATTCTTTTTCACTCACAAGAAAGTTCCACAACTATTTCACCATAAGGGATGAATTAAAATCTTTCAGCTTATGTAGATCAAAGCCACCTTGGATCTTCGACTTGCAAAACTCCTCCTAGGACATCAAGTGTAATCTTTTCTGAATTCTCTCAATCTTTTCCCAAAACCTTCTGGGAATTTGGAACAAGCTTAAGGTGTAAACCAACAAATTCTATAAATTCGACCTTATTAACTAAATTTTACCTGCTTGGCTAAGCAGGCCACCCTTCCAACCAATAAGCTTCAAACGAAACTTATCAATGATACCATTCCAAAAGGAATCAAGGACACCATTAGAACAAAGAGGAAGCCCCAAATAGGTTAAGGGGATGTCCCCAATACCACAATCTAGAATACTAGCAATCTTCAATTGATGATGCTCCAAAGTATTAAGAAAAAAAGCAGCACTCTTAGGAAAACTCACCTTCTGACTGAAAGCCGTCTCATATTGCTGAAGAATAAGACGAATAGATTTAGTCACAAAAACAAAATCCTTCGCAAGAATGATAGTGTCATGAACAAATTATTGATGAGAGCAACAAAGTTGACTCGAGGATGGATAAAGACCTTTGAAGGCCCCATTAGACACCACTTGAAGAAGAAACCTGCCCAGAGACTCCACCATAATGATAAAAAGAAAGGGAGAAATAGGATCCCCTTACCGAAGACCATAAGAACTTCTGAAAAAGGCATAGGGTGAACCATTGATAAGCACTACAAAAGAAGGAGGAGATTAATTACCACACCAATTACAGAACCTGGTACGAAAAACCAAACGCCTTGAGAATGTTGTTGAGGAAATGCCAGTTCACCCATGCCAGTTCACCCGATTGTAAGCTTTACCAAATCCAACTTCAAAATGAGCCCAAGCTTCTTGTTAACTTTAAGAGAATGGATGTTTTCATGCACCATGAGAATAGAATCCAAAATCTACCTTCCCGACACAAAACCATTCTACTAAGGTGAGATAATCTTAGAAAGCACCCTTTGCAGCCTTGAAGGAAGCACCTTTGAGAAAATCTCATAAATGGAATTACAAAGACTGATAGGCCTGAAATCACCAAAGAGTTCAGCCCTAGGCTTCTTAGGAATTGACACTACAAACGTGGAATTCAATTCCTTAAGAAGTTTCCTACTCCCAAAGAATTCTTTAGTAGCATTCATAACATCCTTTGAAATCATATCCCAATAAGGCTGAAAGAATAACATTGGGAACCCATTAGGTCTTGGAGATTTATTTCCTTCAAAAGAGAACACAACCTTTCTAATCTCCTCATCCGATGGAATACCGGCCAAGACCCTATTTTCCTCCTTTGACAGCAAGTTAGGAATAATGTTAAGGAATCCTTGTTGGCAAACAGGATCTATGCTTAAATAATCGACTATGTATGTATTTAAATATGGATAAATTTAAGTCGATTATTTATTATTGAAGTCGAAATAAAGATTGATTTATTTTAATCAATGATTTTATCTAGCAAGTGGATTCGATTATTTTGTATGAATGAGAAAACGAAATTAAATGATTAGTGTTAATTTCTTAATGTTGCCAATACGATTTTATTTACTTTTGAGTATTTGCAAACGAGGTGTTATTGGGTGAATTGGATTTAGAAAATCCTAACAATAGTTTAGTTATATTTGTGTTTGAGTTGGAAGGTGTAAGTTTTTGATTTTAAAATTAGTGCTATTGTATTTTGGAATTTAAGGTTAGTGCAATGATTAAATATTTGTTAAGGGTTAGGGTTGTAATTGAAATGAATATGGGTAATGTGTTTACAATGACCTGTTTGATTTGATGGAATCTTAAGTTCTCGTAAGGATTTGTTAAATGTCAGGTTTATATACTTGGTTAAGTTATATGGACTATAATTAGAGAAAAATTGATGATATTAAATATGTGTAAAGAAAAGGGTTATTTTATTATGATGTTGTTATAATGGGTAGAATGTTATTTAAAAGTTCTTGTATTCCATTGCCTTAAATGATAAATGGGGAATGTTGTTTGTAAACCAGATTGCAAGAAATAGATAAGGTTCATAAAAATTATATTGTTTAGAACTTATATGAATAGTTAATAGATTAAGTATATGAAGTAAATATGGACTTTGATTCCTGTTTATGAGAAAAGATCGTTATGTCGAAAGACATCTTTAGTTTTTAAAGAACATGTGTTTATATGATTGTTGATTTAAGCGAATTCTTGTTGGTATTGTATGGGCAATATTGTTATGATTGTAAATTTATGAGTGTACTTTGGTAGTACTGAGTTTTTCTTCCAAAGGAAAGGGAACTCTTTGATTGAATTGTTTGTTCTATTTGGAGTTGTTTGATTAGGTAAGTCTTCCAGATGGGGTTTCATTTAATTGTATGGGTTGTCGTTATGTAGTCAACCATTGTATTGCCTTCGGTAGGGCGTATAGTTGTATCTCGTTGTTTTACCCAGTTTTCACAAACATGAATGGTTTGTGCCTCCTTAGTACTAGGAGTGGTTTATGTGGTTTGTACCTCCTTTGGAAGGAGTGGATTATGTGTTTTGTTGCCTCCAACATTTGGAGAGGGTTTGATTTTTGTTGCCTCTTATGTTTGGAGTGGATTTTCATTATATGTTCCTCCTAGAGTTGGAGTGGTTTTATCTTGTTGGTTTGCACTTGGGATTCCCTTGGTGATTGGTTTTGTTTGGTATGTTTTCAAGTAGAAGAGTGGCTTCTGTTAGGGGCCATAGCCCAAAGAGGTAAACTAGGAAACCTTCAGAAGTGGTTTAATCAAGTGATAACTAAATTAATGTATTTAGAAGTTAGGTAGTATTTCACATTAATTAAGATAATTGAGCCTCGCTCATGGACGCAAGGGCTTGTATAGACTTGGGATGAGACGAGAAGGCCTGGAATGGCAAGGTCATCTATCTTGTCCTTATGAGAGGTATTTGATTCCGCATGAGTGAGTATGGGTGCCGGGATTCGGTAGAGGCCACCAGGATAACCCATAGTGGGGGCCGAAGCCTAGGAAGATTCCCAGAGGAGATCCCATGACGAGCTCTACAATGACACTCTTTCTACGACAACAATTGGTATTTGGCTTTATGTGTATGGTCTTCTTATCATACTCGATCTGCTTTATTTCTGGAAGCAATGTGACCTATGTCAGTGATGTTGGAGTTGTACTTGTGATATCCTTATAGATGTTTGGTTCATGTGTCTGGTTGTGTCAATGTGAGTTAGCCTGTGTCTAGGGGTGGATGGTCTTGTATAGGATTCCTTGTTACTATCTCCTAGCACGGGGGGTGAGCCTTTGGGTATCACATGGTTGGGTGGAACGTGCACCTTAATTCATTTGGTTTTCTTCTTGTTTGTGTGGACGAGATTTATAGTTGGAGAGCTCGTGGGATCCAGTTTCTTTTCATGCTTTATTCTTTTAAGTGATTATTGTAATTTATTACCCCTCTTGTATCGAGGTGGATGATGTAATTTGTAATCTTGTTATTGGATTTACCTCATTCGGGGAATGAGTGTTGTAATCGTATTGTAAAGATTATTATTGGGAACATGTGGTATTTCTTATGCCTTTGTTGTAATTTTATCATGTAGGGAATTTATGAGTATTTAATTTGTTAAGTAATTAAATGTTATGTTTTTCGTTCATGTTTCTTGTTTGGGTTTTAAGTAATCTTAGTCTTGTAACCTTAGAGGTTGTTGGCAATGGATAGTGATCTTGCATATTATTTGTACTTAAAAAAAAATAGTACGTTTGAGTAGTAAATTGCAACTTCCTCTAGGGTTGCGTGGCGGGGCATTACAACTCTCACACATAACCTCCATATCAAGCACCTAATAAATATGAGATACAATACATGAAATTTCCAAACGGTATTTACAAAACCATGAGCTAAACCACCCAAAAATTAATATTATATTCAATAAAAGATTCCCTATGATGTGTTCGAAAACACACCAACATGTGTAACTCCCCCTTATAGCTCTTTTATGCATCCAACATATTTTCACATTTTCCAATTTGAGAGTCCCAACTTCCAATGGTCATAAATTTTGGTTTGAGAGTTTGGTTGATGAACCATTTGAATTTTTGGAAATCTAATGAAGTTCTCTATCATGTTATAACCAACTTCATTGGTTATGACCACTTTCAGGCCTAAAAATGGCCACTAAGTGCCTCAAAATTGACTTTGAAATTTTCAAAAACAAAAATTTGGTATCTTAAAATCCATACATGATCTTGTGACAAATTTTTACCAACATGTTTATTTAGTCATTTTATAGTTTTGGGGAAAATTTTAGACCAATCCATGCTCAAACATAAAATTACTATAAATAGTAACCTTTAGTAGTTGCAAGGTTGAAACATATTTTCCTAGCATTCATCCTCATAATAGTCTTGGTCATTTGATCTAGCATAGAACCTAGGGTTTGAATTATATGATACATATGATGAGGGATCCTATTGACGTCCCGGATGGCACAATAACATTGCAAACAGAATATTGCTACTCTATTTCTCCTGAAAGAGAAAGATGATCACATGTATATCTTAGCTCCCAAGGTCTTGGTAGTTGGGTCTCAACTATGCTGATGTCCCTCAGTGGTCAATGTAATAGTAATATTCAAGGGGCCTGCTGGTGTGAGCTTTTGGACTGTTGTGAGAGAAAACATAAAATTAAAACCTATTCTAACTGGGGTTTTAAAGAAATGTAAAGAGAGGGATCAGGGATTTGGAACATAAAAGAATGACACTTCATCTAAACTAACCAGACCTATCACCTTCCAAGGGATTCCTAACTAAAACTGCAGAACAAAGTCAACTTATGATTAACACACAACTTCGTCCATTCACAGTGCTGATTTCAATAGTAGATTGCAAGTTACCATTCAAATAAGACATAAAACCAAACTTCATTCCTTGAAAGCTTCACAAATCAAATGATTAATTCAAGACAAACACCATTCTGAAACACAACATGAAATAGATTTTAATCTGGTTGCTTCTACTATTATTGAAACAAATAAGCAACATTTACAAAGCTGGCACAATCACTAGTGTATAGAAAATATGTGATTTCAAATTGTTCCCATTTACACTAAGAAAACTGAAAGATACATTAGAGTCTATTGTGAATCTAACTCCTACTCCAAGAAGACAAAAGAAGCTCCCATTACAAAGAATCAGGATCAGCTTCTATCCCCTCTATTCCTATTCTACTAAATACTAACCAGAAGTTCTTTGTCTACTACTTTCTCCTTTTTTTTTTTACAAAGAAGCAAGAATGCCTTATATACAAAATATATCAAAAAGAATGTGCTGTCCCCTGCTTTAGGGTTTACAAAATATCTGCATCTGGGAGAGTCAGTTGCAAGAGGGTCAGTGTCTAGATCTTTTGTAGAAAGTCAGTTGTGCATTCAATGTGAATCCTCGCTATCCGAGTCGGTGATGGCTTGTCCTCAGGAGAAACCTTTAGATCCTTTTGCAGCTGCAACATTAACTTTCCTATCTGTGTGTCCATACTCGAACTCCTTCTGAAATCAGTCTTGAATGCTTAGAATATCATCATTAATGTTGATCTGCCTCTGCCAGTGGACCTTACAGCTATCGATTTGACTCATGGCTTCATCTTTTTCCTTCAGCATTCTTTCCGCCCTCTGATCCGCTCTCTGCAAGTTCGTCGATGTAGCACGAGCCAGTCGGTGAGAGGTTTCGACGAGCCACAGAGGTCATACCAACCTCGCAAAGACCTTTGGCAAGATGTCATGGTGAAATTGTGTCCTCTCGGTGAGCTCTCATTTCTTTCGGTGGCCCCCTCTTTCGGTCGACAGGACATCCGCCTTCGGCAAGACGTCATGGCAGGTGCCAAGAGCTACAACGATATGTTCCTTCATTGGCGCATTCACCACTATCGGCAAGACACAAGACGGTCGCTGAGACCACATGGAAAAACCCTTGTTTTCTTTGGAGTCTCCCCGACATCCTTTGTTGACCCTTTCGCGCCAGTTCCTGTTTTTGTTTCGGCGTGACTTTCTTCCTTCACCAAGACCTTGTGGCGAAGGCATGATCCTTGGCTGAGCACATCTTGTTATCGACAAGACCCTTTGGTATCGGCGAGACATCTCGTTGATCTTCATTCCTTATACCAAAGCCACGCCCCTTCAGTGAGACTTCAGTTAGTCGCTAGGACCTTTTGGTGAACGCTTTGCCTTTCGGCGAGTTCCTTTTCTTGTCGGGGAGACAACCTTACTTCGGCAAGACCTTTTTGTTATCAGCGAGACTCCCACTAAAGGCAAACATATCAAGGCCCTTTGCTCAGTCAGCGAGACATTAGGGATTTTCTGAGACATCCTGGCGAAGAGAGAACATTGTACTGACAGTGAATACCTTTTGTCGCTCGTCGGTGAGACCTAAATATCTCGCCGAGACTTCTTGGCGGGGAGAGAACCTTATGGCGATATAAGAACCCATCTGAAGGTGGTCGGCAAGAAATTTCGTTGAGATCCTTAAGAAATATCCTCATGCACACGACTTGATCCTACAAAACAAGGTCTTCATTAGAACAATACATTAATATCATGCTTTTTACCAAAAAGAAACTTAACTCTGGCGGAGGCGGAGCCAACATAGGAACGGGAAGCAAAATTAAACAAGTCCCAGCGGAACCGGGACTGGAACAAAACATGACCCAGAAACGACATCTCGCCATCTTCAAAACTAGCGGGGGCGGGGCCAAATGAAAACCAGAACCGGGACCGGAGTCGAGGTGGGAACGAGCCAGGGAAACAACCAACATTTCCAAGTTCACACCCCGAACCGACCCCGCTTCCATGAAGAAACTTAAAATGCAAAAGGACGGCAACCAAAACACCGGCGGAGCCAGAGTGAAACGATGGACGAAACTGGGGTCAGAATCAAATCTGAACAAGAAAATTTGAGGAAGTTCCTGGGTTCAGCCCCAGTTCTAGCTTCGGGTCCACCAAAACGAAAAAGAAAATGCCCAAGGCTGAAAATAAAGTTAAGGCAAAGGACACTTACTGACAAAGATCAACGAAGAGGGAAGAAAAGGCAGGGCGAGGTCGGACCCGAGATGGAATCCGGACTAGAAATTTTTTCAAGTTTCTGCTCCCAATTCGAACCCAAACTTGACTCCTACAAGGAACCAAAGATGAAGGCAAAGAACCGTCGGAACCGGGACCGGGGTCAGAACAAGACTCGAACTTAGAAGGAATTTCCAAGTCCGGTATTGGTCCCGATTCTGCCTTCAACAGAACTTTGAAAGGAAAATGCCTAAGGCAGAAAACCAAAGGCCAAAGGGAAAAGATAAAGGGGGACCCATTTTGATCCAGATTAAAATGGGGTGGTTATGCAAGGCATAACAAATGGCGACTAGGCTAGGAAAATGGTTTAACCATTTTCAAGAATCTAAAGGATTCAGCTACCCATAACTCCTGGTTCATGAACATCACAACTCCAGTTGGGTCAATTATAGCAAGGTTGAGCTAGGATCTCAAATGTAAGTCAATCAATGGCTACCCCTAAATCAACGTGTGTGCTTGATAGTGCACCACTCCCTCCTGACATTTTCTTCACCCTTTGGACAACAATGTGTAAGATTTGAGCTACATGAGTTGATCTCCTTTGGCTATTGTGCAATGATATCCTGGGCATTGCTCCACTGCCAGTCAGGAGTCCATAGCCCCGACATAGATACCTCTAGTTTTCTCAGAACATTTCTCTACTGCCAGTTAGGCGTCCATAGCCTCGGTAGAGATACTGGAATCACCCATTCATATTGAATTCTCTTTTCTTTTTTCTTTTGAGGTTTCAGACATTTCACTTAGTTCTCTTTTCCTTTCAATATGTCAAATGTTTAACATCTAATCTAGGTTGAAAACTACCATGGACCTTATGACAGCACTTGGAAAATCAGATTTTTCACTTAAGTCTTACAACATTGCCATCCTAGGACAAATATACCATTACAAGAGGAGATGATCTTATTGATTTGTGATAGATTTAGAGGGAGCTAATGAAGGTCTTCTACTTTGCACCTTGTTTTCCAAACCTTCCACAACTCTTGTTTGCCATGAGCATAAAACAAAAGTTTAGGACAAAATCACCCAACCAGAAAGCCTAAAAATATCTAAACCATTTCTCTCCAAATGATCAAAGTATGCTTTAGATAACAACCACCATTCCAAAGATGGAAGGAAACAGATAAACCCCCAAAGAACAAAACAAAACCAAAAACAAAAAGAACAAAAGAAACAAAAGATAAAAAGAAAAGGACAAACAAACAAACAAAAAACCTATTTACAAGCAAACAAAATAGTTACAAACAGAGAAACAAACTGTCTACAAACATAAACAAAAAGAACAAGAAAAGAAAAAAAAAACCAAACAAAGGAAAACTAACTAAACCAAAAACTAACCCATCCTAATCCTAAACTAACTCAAAAGCTAAGCTTTAAAAACACAAAACTGTAAAAATTTATACATTGACTTGACTGATTTTTCATTATGTGCAACAATCTTAACTTACTAGGCACAGTTCTAAACCTAGCAAATTTATCTTTATACTCAGAAATATAAAGCTTGTGTGCAGTAAGTTCATTCTGAGGGCATAAAGCTTGAAATATTATTAGTTGTGGGTTCTCAGTTTTTCCATGATTTACCCACAAACATGTTTTACTATCCTCTACGCCATAATCAAACTGAAAATTATTAAAACACAGAGGATAATGAAAGGACACCACCCGATTCTGTAGATTCCTAGTTGCTAATGCAGTTTTGTGGTGTATTATCTCCTCTTCACACGGTCTTAGCTCATGGAACACCACTGGAACAAGGTTCGTCTTGCAGTCAGGATATTCACTTACTAGCATCTTTGTATTCATCTCGAGCACGGAGTCAAAACTTTTCTGAATTTCTTGAGATGAATCTTCATTTTGAACATTCTCTTGCAATAGGTCATCCCCTAGGGTTTGAGAATCCACCTCTAGCTTATCACCATTGGTGTCAGGGGTATTGGCACATGGCGAACAAGGTTTTCCTTCAAACTCATTTGAATGCACAGAGTCAGAGTTAGGAAAACACTCTCTCAATTCATATTTCTGCACCTCATCAGCAAGGACATGCCACTTAGCATCAACTTCACCAGTGTTAGGAAAAAATTGATTTGTGGATACTAAGAAAGGACCTTCTTCCAACAATACATTTGAGCAATTAGAATCAAAATCAAGAAAATCAACCTCGGTCTCATTCTCTTCGTTATGTTGAAGAGATTCCATTTCTGAGATAGCCTCCTGGTTGCTTTCTTGGAATTCCTCTGCTTCTCCCAAATGTACCTTACCATGAACTTCTTCAGGGAACAATTGACTGATCTGCAAATCTTCTTGAATTTCTTCCCTTAAAATTTCATGCTGACATTCAAGTCCTTGACCTTGACCATAAGATTCATTGGCAATCTCACCTTGAAGTGTGTTATCTGTTTCCATTTGTTCACTGCTTAAATCAGTAGAGTCATCCTCTTGCACTAACCCATCAAGGTGTGTCTCTTCCTGATTGACCATCATGAAAGAATCTATGAATGCATCGATGAATCCATTCTCGACTTCTATCAAGTTTGCACTAGATAGAGGAGCTTCATCAGTTGTTGAATCCATCTCGTTGCAAGGATCAAGGTTATCAATAGATGGGGAAGAATTAAACCTTTCCACAGAGTCACTCTCATCATTCTGGATGGACTGATCACCATTTTCATGTATGCTAACTGTTTCATCTTCCAGATCGACGGGATAAGTACTCCAAGGATCCTCCATAAGTATCCCTTCAATAGAGATCAGTTGCTTGAAGTACAATTCCATCCTTCCCAGGAAGACATGGCAATCCATCTGAGAGTGTTGCTTTGTTTGATGTATCCTACATCCACTTGGCCCAACGAGTTCTAACAGTTTCAGACCTCTCATCTCTTCTAGTTTCTCCCTTATTCGATTTTGTGCACATGGGATATCTAGCCAACATGAGCCATGTTCCTTTGTCGATTCCTCCTCGCCCTGACTCTCATCTTGGTTAGAAGAGTTTACCTCATCTCCTTCACAACCCTCATTAGTACTAGCATTTTCAACAAAGCTAGGTTCCATCTTGAGATTTAGGTTGTGCTCTGACTTTACATCCATTTCATTCTTTTCACCAAACAAGTCATCAAAGTTATATTTTGGCGAATCAAATGTTTCATCTAGAGCTTCATTGTGATGTAATGGAGTATGCTTTGGAAGATGACTAAAAAGAGATGATATGGTTATAACTTCATTATCAAGTGGAGTATTTGACTCTGTGATTGGATTTTGCAGGGATGAATTCTCCAAGTAGTCTTGTGTGCGAGGACCAAACTGACCTAAGAATAAGCTTTCTAACTCTTCCCATGAATAAATAGATTGTGGTGGTAGATAAACATACCATTGTCTTGTTGAACCTTGAAATGTTCTGATGAACAATTGACAGACAACATCCTCATATGGAACCTGGAGAAAAGCGAGAATGTGCCTGCAAGTTTCAACATGTTCAAAAGCATTTTTCCCATTGTCAGGGAAAAATAAAGTAAGCATATCATATAGATGACTAGGGATTTCATGGACAAATCCCAGTATATACAAAGGGCTACCCATCAGAGCTGGGTCCTCCAAAATCTAACCCACTCCAACTCACAATGATCCAAAATTACTCATAGGGGCCCTCCTTCTAGCGCTAGTTCTTGTTGACGTCCCAGATGGCACATCAACATTGCATAACCACCCCATTTTAATCTGGATCAAAATGGGTCCCCCTTTGTCTTTTCCTTTTGGCCTTTGGTTTTCTGCCTTAGGCGTTTTCCTTTCAAAGTTCTGTTGGAGGTGAAACTGGGACCAATACCAGACTTGGAAATTCCTTTTAAGTTCAGGTCTTGTTCCGGCCCCAGTCCCGATTCCTACGGTTCTTTGCCTTCGTCTTTGGTTCCTTGTCGGAGTCAGGTTCGGGTTCGAATCGGGAGCAGAGACTTGAAAAAGTTTCTGGTCTGGATTCCATCCTGGGTCCAACCTCGCCCCGCCTTTTCTTCCCTCTTCGTTGGTCTTTGTCGGTAAGTGTCCTTTACCTTAACTTTCTTTTCGGCCTTGGGCATTTTCTTTTTCATTTTGGTGGACCCGGAGCCAGAACTAGGGCTGAACCTGGGAACTTCCTCAAAGTTTCTGGTTCAAATTTGGTTCCGACCCCGGTTTCATCTGTCATTTCGCTCCAGCTCCGCCGATGTTTTGGTTGCCGTCCTTTTGCGTTTTAAGTTTCTTCACGGAAGCGGGGTCGGTTTGGGGTGTGAACTTGGAAATGTTGGTTGTTTCCCTGGCTCATTCCCACCCTGACTCTAGTCCTGGTTCTGGTTTTCGTTTGGCCCCGCCAGTTTTGAAGACGGGGGGATGTCATTTTTGGGTCATGTTTTGTTCTGGTCCCGATTTCGCTGGGACTTGTTTAATTTTGCTTCCCGGTCATGTGTTGGCTCCGCCTCCGCCGAAGTTAAGTTTCTTTTTGGTAAAAAGCATGATATTAATGTATTGTTCTAACAAAGACCTTGTTTTGCAGGATCAAGTCATGTGCATGAGGATATTTCTTAAGGATCTCGACGAAAGGTCTTGCCGACCGCCTTCAGATGGGTTCTTATATCGCCATAAGGTTCTCTCCCCACCAAGAAGTCTCGGCGAGATCTTCAGGTCTCACCGACGGGCGGCAAAAGGTATTCATTGTCGACACAATGTTCTCTCTTCGCTGGGATGTCTCGGCGAATCCCTAATGTCTCGCCGACTGAGAAAGGGCCTCAATATGTTTGCCTTCGGCAGGAGTCTTGCCGACAACAAAAAGGTCTTGCCGAAGTAAGGTTGTCTACCTGACAAGAAAAGGAACTCGCCGAAAGGCAATGTGTTTGCAAAAGGTCTTGGCGACTAACTAAAGTCTCACTGAAGGGGTGTGGCTTCGGTATAAGGAATGAAGATCAATGAGATGTCTCGCCAATACCAAAGGGTTTTGTCAATAACAAGATGGGCTCGGCCAAGGATCATGCCTTCGCCACAAGGTCTTGGCGAAGGAAGAAAGTCATGCCGAAACAAAAATAGGAACTGGCGCGAGAGGGTCAACAAAGGATGTCGGGGAGACTCCAAAGAAAACAAGGGTTTCGCCATGTGGTCTCAGTGACCGTCTTGTGTCTTGCCGATAGTGACAAATGCACCAATGAAGGAACATATCCTTGTAGCTCTTGGCACCTGCCATGACATCTTGCCGAAGGCAGATGTCCTGCCGATCAAAAGAGGGGGCCACCGAAAGAAATGAGAGCTCACCAAGAGGACGCGATTTCACCATGATGTCTTGCCGAAGGTCTTTGCGAGGTCGGTATGACCTCTGTGGCTTGCCGGAACCTCACCGACTGGCCTGTGCTACATCGATGAACTTGCAGAGAGTGGATCAGGGGGCAGAAAGAACACCGAAGGAAGAAGATGAAGCCGTGAGTCAAATCGACAGCTGTAAGGTCCACTGGCAGAGGCAGATCAACATTAATGATGATATTCTGAGCATTCAAGACTGATTTCAGAAGGAGTTCGAGTATGGGCACGCAGACAGGAAAGTTAATGCTGCAGCTGCAAAAGGATCTAAAGGTTTCTCCTGGGGACAAGCCATCACCGACTTGGACAGCGAGGAATCACATTGAATGCACAACCAACTTTCTGCAAAAGATCTGGACGTCGACCCTCTTGCAACTGACTCTCCTAGGTGTAGATATTTTGTAAACCTTAAAGCAAGGGACAACACATTCTTTTTTATATATTCTGTATATAAGGCATTCTTGCCTCTTTGTAAAAAAAAAAAAGGAGAAAGTAGTAGATAAAGAACTTCTGGTTAGTAGTTAGTAGAATAGGAATAGAGGGGATAGAAGCTGATCCTGATTCTTTGTAATAGGAGCTTCTTTTGTCTTCTTGGAGTAGGAGTTAGATTTAGAATAGACTCTAATGTATCTTTCAATTTTCTTAGTGTAAATGGGAACAATTTGAAATCACAGATTTTCTGTACACTGGTGATTATGCCAGCTTTGTAAATGTTGCTTATTTGTTTCAATAACAGTAGAAGCAACCAGATTAAAATCTATTTCATGTTGTGTTTCAAAATGGTGTTTGTCTTGAGTTAATCATTTGATTTGTGAAGCTTTCAAGGAATGAAGTTTGGTTTTATGTTTTATTTGAATGGTAACTTGCAATCTGCTGTTGAAATCAGCACTGTGAATGGACGAAGCTATGTGTTAGTCACAAGTTGACTTTGTTATGTAGTTTTAGTTAGGAATCCCTTGGAAGGTGATAGGTCTGGTTAGTTTGGATTGAGTGTCATTCTTTTCTGTTCCAAAGCCCTGATCCCTCTTTTTACATTTCTTTAAAACCTCGGTTAGAATAGGTTTTAAGTTTATGTTTGCTCTCACAACAATCCAAAAGCTCACACTAGCAGGCCCCTTGAATATTACTGTTACATTGACCACTGAGGGACATCGGCATAGTTGAGACCAAATTACCAAGACCTTGGGAGCTAAGATATCCATGTGATCATCTTTCTCTTTCAGGAGAAACAGAGTAGCAATATTCTGTTTGCAATGTTGCTGTGCCATCTGGGACGTCAACAGATCTCTAGGATAAATAAGTCCATTCCAATAAACCATAAGTGATTATAAATCACTTGAGAGAGGTGGAAAAGAGAGGAGAATAAATAAATTGATTCTTTACTAAGAATGAAACCATGCTTCAAATTTTGGAAGGAGAATAACTTGTACCTTATCACTAGATACAATAAAAATATTATTTTTGTAATGCCCTAAGCTAACAAAACCTGATAGAACAACTTTTTCAAAAAAACAACACTAGAGATGAGATAACAACATGTCGCATTGGCACAACAATGTGCACACAATTTTCATGTGAAACATAATGAAAAAAATATAATGATAACAAGATAAACTCACCATTGCACAAGCAAGGTGGAAATAGTGAAAGACTTAACAATCATGGGATAAACCCACCATGATGAACAAATGAGAGAGAGGAAGACACCTGCATGACATGAATTACTAAACTTGATTGTGTTCTCTCGAAAAACCACACCAATATAGGATGAGGGGATAATCAACCTCCAATCCACACCTAGACACACTACACACTAAAAAATTGACACAAATGAGGAATTACTAGGAACTATCACCACTTGACTAGACAAAAAGACTGTATATTTTTAAAACAAGGAGTAGGACGAGGGTACATTCACCTCAAATCCACTTAGCCACAACCAAAGAAAACATTAGCCACAAGGAAAAACCTCCATAAGAGGCTATCTAAATAGGAGGTACAACCCTCCACCATCTAGAACAATGAAAAGTCACTTCCAGATAAGCACACACTTCTCAATGTAAGGAGATGTCATAATTATTGATGTATGGAACTCATTGATGAAACAACACAATAAGAATCATAATACTTAGAAGGAAAAATTTTGTATACAAGGTTTCCTTGAGAAATAAATGGAAGACCCTTCAATCTCTAAACAAAGGTAAAACTGAGCAACAAAGGACACTACTGCCTAAATAGGACACTAACACCTAGAGGGAACACTAGCGCCCAGGTGTTGGTACCATTATCAAGAATGATATAACCCTTATAGATGGATTGGAATCATGGACAATGAGTAAATAAAAGCTAGGTTTTGGTCCCCAAGACATGCCAAACACCTTGGAACAACGTAACATTGTGTGTCTGACAACTGATAGACTTAGAAAGAAGCAAAAAAACATAGGGCCCAATAGAGAATTATATCTCCCAACACACAACACACAAGACATGCATAAGAGAAATGTTGAAGGGGTAATTTGACCTCTCTAAGACTCCAACATGCTACCCTAAGTAAGGAGGGCAAGGGAAAGGTGGATACCACACCTTTCACTGCCTATAAGACTACACAAGAGACCTAACACAATCTCCAAGATGAGAAAAAATTAATGAGACTTAATCCCAATCTTTGGAGATGAATGGATCAAGGATAATCCAAAGATTTATTGTTATCTAATTAAGGATTCATTTTAAAACACAAATGAAGATACCTGAATTCATTTTTCTTGAACCAAAATATGAAAGCATTGCAAGCATATATTAGGAATGTCTATTCAAATCCAACATCAATGTATGTAAACATGATACAATAAGGATACCACATAGGTGGCATATTAAAATCCATCCCTACAAGTGAGGTACAATGAAATAAAATTACATTATACAAATTGAAGAATCAAATGTCATTTCAATCATTCAGATTACATCATAAAAAGTGAATAAAACATGGAAATTTTACCAACTTGAGGTTGTCTTTGACTCCAATCGTAATCCTCCAATCCTCAATGGTGGTTTTTATGCCATCCAATCTCCTAGAATAAAATACCCACTCCCATCATTCTAGATGGTCACAAAGACCACAAGAACACTCACACCAAACATATTGGGAGAAATTTTACATACATTGCATAAATGAAGAATACCCACATCACACATGTAAAGAAAGGTCAATCAACATCACATGATTGATCAAACAAATAACACATTGGGTGTAAACACCAATGGCATAACCAAACACTCCCATTGGGTACAATCAATGATGTAGTAAGCAAAGGAGTCATCATTGGGCATGATCACCAATGGTATAACAAAGAACTCACTGGACACTTCCACCAATGGAGGAAAACATCAAGCAACAAAAGGGTAAATGGACTATATCCTAGGTTCTTTACATTCACCAAAAATTAAAATGTGACATGAAAGAGAATTCATGAAAGAGAGTTCAAATCCCCCATTCCAAATATTCAAAATCAATTTAAAAGTTCAAAATTTATAATTCTTCTTCAATACCAAAAACCAAAAATTTACTCATAAACTCCATCAAAGACAACTTAAATCTTCCATTTTCTAAAACTCAAAATTTTTAAAAATAAAAATACTCTTTTGATTCAAATATTAACAACAATTGATTCATGCAATAAAATACAATTTCTAATAATTTCAAATTTTTTTGACATTATGAGGGTGCATTTAAGAAAATTTCAAAAAAAAAAAAGAAAAAAAATCCTAATTTAATTTTAAATTTAAACTCAATTTTAAACATGGATTGAGAGTATTTGATGCTCCTCTAACAATGCACAAACCATTCAAATCCAAAAACAATGAACACATAAGAAGAATTGAAAGACTTAACTTACTTTTTTCCAAATGAACAAACACAGTAAACTTTGTACACACCAAAGGGAAGAAGAAATCCAATTCCATGAAAAATCACATACCCATTTCTAACCCAATTATTCAAATCCCATACAATTCCACTCACAAATGTACTCCCAATTCACAAAACAAGATTTGCTTGAAAGAGTGTTTTGGAGAAAAAATCCATTTCTTTCCAAAATCAATGAATCAATACAAAATGTCTTTCTAATTTCTTTTATCCTATTTTCTCTTTTCTTTTTCACATTTTTCTTTATTTTTTATTTTCTAATTTCATTTTCCTTTCCTAATTGTTCCCATTTCAAAGCTAAAAAATAATCAAACATTCAAATTTATTTAATTTTTGCAACAAAATACGATAAAAACACATATATGCAACCCTATTTCATTTTCTATTATGTTATCCTTTTAAAATTTTCTTTGACCAACAATAAAATCCAATTAACGCTAAGCACCGTAATGCAATTTAAAATTCAAATAAACATTTTAACTCATTCCAATTTCACAATTTAAAAAACAAATTAATCACATATACTTGCATCTCATAAAATATTTTTACAAAAAATGTAAAACTTAATAAATAGTTTAAATTATACATACACTAGAATTTCACGACATAGAGGGATTCCAGAATCACTCCTAATTTAGATTCTAGGTTGACACTGGTCAAACACAACATAAGGGTAAGTGCAAAAAGATGGGGGGCCAAAAAGGGATCTTAAGTGGCCACTTTTTTTTTGAAATAAGGAAATACTGACCTTGGATGTGAAATTGAAGATAGTTACACTCACAAATTTTAGATGCAACAAAAATAAGGATCATAGTGCTCTAAGTCTACTTTCTAAACTACTATTTTTTTTTGAAAATGGTAGATATTAAGGGGTTCAAAAGAGGGAGCCACAAAAATTGGTGTTGTTTTTGTTAAAAAAACATAGCATAGCGACTTTTGTGGCTCCCTCAAAAGGTTAGCTTTTGTTTGGTATTTCTAAAATTGCTTCAGTGAGAAATTAGCTAACATGATGTAGTTTATGCTTGTTTTTTCTGATAATTTTTTAATGAATATTTTATTTTTTACTAATTTTCAAAGTAGACACTTCCTAAAAAACAAAATATTGGTCGTGTTACCCCTATAAATTTTGAAAACTAATTGAAAACCATTTTGTTAAATATGTGTAGAATGGAGTCTAGTTTCTAAAAATGTAATTTATTTGAAATTTTGATGAACAGTTAATTTATAATGCAAGCACGTTATAATGCACTCACATTATTTCATAGTTTTGACATGTTTTTTTTGTGTTTGTGCCCAAGAGTTGCCTAAGAAAGACATAACATGAGCGCATTATAACGCACTCATGTTATGTATTGATTTGTGTTAAATGCTAGTCTATTAAATGTATGAATATATAATTGTATGTTTGTATGTATGTATGTATGCTTGTATGACATGTATGTATGTATGTATGTAAGATTGTATGTACATATGTATATATGCTTGTATGTATGTATGCCTATATGTATGTATATTTGCTTATATGCATGTATGTATGTCTTTAGAGGGAGGGAGAATTTTGAGAGAGAGAGGGGGGGTAAGAGGGAGAGACCTAAGAGAGAGGGAGTGGGAGAGAAGGGGATGGAGTGAGAGGTAATTAGCTAGGTAGGGTGGGAGGGATAGAGGGAGAGGGGGAGAGAGAGATTTACCTAGGTAGGGTGCTAGAGGGAGAGACTTGAGAGAGAGAAAGAGGGGGTGGGAGGGAGATGTTGGTATGTGGCAATTGATCATGCAAATACTGTACACTCGTGATGAATTGTCGTCGAGGTTTTCCCATTAACACGTCAAATGAAAAATGACTTTGTAAAACCCTATTTCTAGAAGCTTCCAAAAAGCTTGTTATAAGCGGTTGGGATGTAAGTTGTAGTGTGTGTGATTTGTGAGATTGTAATATGTTTTGCATTGGATAATAAAATCATTAGGTGGCTGAGTTTCTATGCTTGTGGCCCATATTGGGTGAACCATGTTAAAATTTTGTTTTTCTTCAGGTAGAGTTTGCCTACAATGATTTCATGAACAAGAGTATTGTGAAGAGTCCTTTTCAAGTAGTGTATGGTTTGCAACCTAGAGGGGGTATTTGAGTTGAGGGTTATAAGTGGAATGGAAAGGACAAGTTCTAAAGGAGAATAATTTTTTGTTGCAATGCAGGAGATCCATCAACAAGTTAGGGAACAACTTCAAAATAGTGTTGACAAGTATAAACAAAGGGTAGATATGAAGAGGAGAGGAGTTGATTTCAAAGTTAGAGATTTGGTTTTAGCCCATCTCAAGAAAAAGATATTTCCAAAGGGTCAGTACTCCAAGTTGTAGATGAAAAAGATAGGGCCTTGCAAGATTGTGCACAAATTTGTAAATAATGTATATGAAATTGAGTTAACCCTAGGTGTTGGCATTTCTCCCATATTCAATGTTTGTAATTTTCACCCTTTCAAAGGGGATATTGTTGTAGTGATGGAGCAGGTTCATCTTCATTCTCAGATGTTGAATGGGTTCAAGATCTTCCACCTATCGAGCCTATGGAGTTGGAGTGCATCATTGATACCAAAGAACTGAAGAAGACAAGGAACAAGGCATATCTGCAATATTTGGTCAAGTGGAGGGGTCTTCCCATTGAATATGCAACATGGATGACTGAAGGAGACATTCTCAAGCATGGCTACACTATTGTAAACCTTAATTCAAATAGAGCTTGAATTTTTTCTCTCTAGGGAGTATGGTGCAGGGGCACCTTGATGCACTTTTTGAGGAAAATTATTGAAAATGTTGATAAACTTTGGTTTTTGGGTTGGTTGGAGTCAATAAGTTCATTTGCGACCGTTTTGAGTCATTTGGAGTCATTTTAGGATTTTCTAGGATGTCTTGGAGTCATATTGTAAAAAGTTACAAAGGTTGCTAAATGTTGTAAAAAATGTTGTCAAACGCTGCAAATGATGTCATTAGAGTTAAAAAAAGGTTGTTGGTCAGTTTTTTAAGTTGGAAATGCAATATTGGGAAATAATAAATATGACTTGCATCATCGATCCCAAGGGTTGAAGAAAGCGTGAATGAGAAGAACATCATTTTTGCCACGTTAAATGTTACATTTTTTTTGTAAAATTTGATTGCATTCTTCTTTGTATGACCTGGTACAATCTACTAAGCACTTTCTAGTGAAGGAGGAAGTTGGAGTATATTAGATTCTCAATTCTTTTTGTTTGATCTAATTTCATTGCATTTTGTGAAAGATATCACCATTTTTGTGAGGACAGGTATAAACCCTACCTAGGGTTTCTACGGACTAAACATAAATAAATGGACATAGTTTCCACCACTCAAAACCCATGAAAATTGGTGGAAATATATATCCTAGTTCTTCCCACACATTGGAAAAATGATGATTCTTGATATACTCTGTTTTGAAGAAGTTCTCATTGATAATAAGCTTGCATTTGTGTGCAAACTATTCCAAAACCCTAGATTCAATGTTGTCTTGGTAAATCTATGTACCATTTGTGGTTGATGAAAAGGAGAAACATTGTGGGATGTGGTAATAGGTCTTCAGAAGCCTGGGTTCAATATGAAAAATTTTCTTACCTTTCCTTGGAGTCATTACCCTTAATACACCTAGTGATAGCAACCCTAGTTCGCTTGGTTCATTGTCTTAGTTGTTTGGTCGAGGCTATGTATGTGTGGTAACCCATAGGATATGTTGTAATAGGTCTAAATAAACTAAGTTTCCCTTGTTCCATGTTGTTTTCAAAGGTTTAGTGTCATTAGGATGTTGCCCCCATGTTTAGGCTAAGTATCTCATTGCCTAGAGTGAACCTATGTGCACATTGGAATCCTTTGTGTTGAAATATTGTTTGGAAGTGTTTAGGGTGTTTGTTTTGACTCCTTCCCCTCTGCATCAAGAGTGAGGTAGAGAGACATGAGATAGATAGAGAGGGATATAGGTTGAGGAATTAGGGTTGAGGTCCAATGTATAAGGTAGATGGTAGAGGGTTTAAGTGTTTAAATGTTGAAGGGTTAAGAGTTGAGGGTTTAAGGGTTTAAGAGTTGAGGTATGAGAATGAAGATTTAAGGGTTTAGGGTATAAGGTTGAGGATCCAATGTATAGGGTTGAGAATTAGAGGTTGAGGGTTTAATGTATAGGGTAGAGGGTAGACGGTTTAAGGGTTGAGGGTTGAGGGATTAGCGTTGGGGGATTAAGGGTTGAGGGTTGAGGGTTTAGGGATTGAGGGTTGAGGGTTTAGGGTTGAGAGTTTAATGGTTTAATCATTGAGGGTATAGGGTTGAGGGATTAGGGTAGATATGGAGGGATGGAGAGATGGAGGGAGAAGTGAGATAGAGAGAGGGAGAGAAGATGAGGGAATGAGAAATTTATATGAGGGTTGAGGATCCAATGTTTAGGGTATTGGATTGGGGGTTTAGGGTATTGGGTTGAGAGTATAGGGTTGAGGGATTAGGGTTGAGGGCTGAGGGATTAGGGTTGAGAGATAAAGGGTTGAGGGTTGAGGCCAGTTTAGGGTAGAGGGTTTAAGGGTTGAGGGATTAGGTTTTGAGGGATTAGGATTGATGGTTTAGGGTATTGGATTGAGGGTAGAGGGTAGAGGGTTGAGGGTTGAGGGTTTAGGGTTTATGGTTTAAGGGTTTAAGATTTGAGGGTATAGGGTTGAGGGATTAGGGTAGAGAGAGAGAGAAATATGGAGGGAGAAGTGAGATAGAGAGAAGGAGAGAGATAAAGATGATGGTTGAGGACCTATAGGGTTCAGGGTATTGGGTTGAGAGTAGAAGGTTGAGGGATTAGGGTTGAGGGTCCAATGTATAGGGTAGAGGTTTGAGGGATTAAGGGTTTAAGGGTTGAGGGGGGAGGGGTGAGAGTTGAGGGTATAAGGGTTGAGGGTTTATGGTTTAAGGGTTGAGGGTTGAGAGATTAGGGTTGATGGTTTAAGGTTTTAAGGGGAGAGAGAGAGATAGAGATAAACAATTAGAGAGTGTAGGAGAGAGGGATGGAGAGAGGGATGGAGAGAAAGGTGAGATAGATAGATAGAGAGAGGGAGTGTTTGAGCGAGAGGTACGTAGAAAGAGGGAGAGGGTAGTTAGAGTTAATTAGAGAGCGTAGGAGAGAGGGAGGGAGAGAAAGCTGAGATAGATAAAGAGAGAGGGATAAAGGTTGAGGGATTAGGGTTGAGGGTTTAAGGGTTTAGGGTTTAGGGTTGATGGTATAGGGTTGAGTATATAGGTTTTAGGGTAGAGGGTTGAGGGATTATGGTTGAGGATCCAATGTATAGGGTAGAGGGTTGAAAATCGAGGGTTTAATGTATAGGGTGTTGGCAAGAGACACTACAAATGTTTTCAGGTGTTGTCATTGATGGCAACCTTTGTCAGCTAGCAGATACAAATGCCATCATTTACTCATACTGGTAGACAAATTGAAGATTAGTAGTTATTTGTTTGGGTGGAATAGAGCATCCGGTAGTTTTGTCTTCTTCAATTCATATGCAGATTTTTTTCTTATCATTTTATGTTGTAGATCTCAGGGAGTATCGTTCGATGGATAATATGAGCTATTTATAAATCTTGGTGCCTCATATCAATTTTGGTGGAAGTTAGAAGGTTTGGTGAACTAATTTTCTGCTCACCAATATTTGGAGGCTGACTTGGTGAATATGGTGCATCGCAGATATTTGAGGAGTTATTGTTTAAGTGTTTTTGTGTTCAAACATTTTGTTTTGGGTCCCCACTATATCGTAACCGACTGTTGTGGATACACATTGTATATTATGGATGATTTGAGCTATCTGTTTGTGAATATTTTCTTATTTTTTTGAAGCCGACTTGTAGCGATTGAATTCTTGGAGGCAGATATATATAAGTGATCGATTGTGTCATTTTGGTGTGTGTTGGATGTGAGTTGATGTATGTTGCAAATGTCAGAAGGTCAGTAGAGCGATTATGCACATTTTCACTTGTGCATTAAGGATTTTTGTGAAGCGAATTAAGGCAGAGCAGAGCGAAGTGTAGAATCAGTCATAAGCTCTTGAATTCGATTGCTGAGCCTAACTGGAACTATAATCAGGCATTTGTAGATGCTACTCTATCATTTCAAATCCTTGGAAGTATTCCAAAATTTTGTAAGGCAGTATGCCTTTCTATTTTTGAGCAGTGAGCTCTAGGCAGTGTGCTTGAATGCAAGTGCATTCCCATTTGTAATCTTTTCTTTTGAGTATACTCAGAACAATATTATGGATTAACCTCCATCGTTCTTTTTCCCCTAACATGGTTTCCACGTAAAAATCCTTGTGTTATGGTGTTGTGGTTGTTTGTCTTATGTGCATGCATCTTTATTTTGGTTGAATGCTATTAGCACTTTAAGAATAAAATTAATAAAGTTAAAATTTGCACAACACTGATTCACCCCCTCTCAGTGTTGCTTGATTCCAACAATTGGTATCAGAGCTCAGTTCCTTGCAAGAAGTTTAAAATCTTGGGGAATATCTTGTAAAGTGTTTCAATGGATTCAAAAAGTCTTCAACAATAACTTATGGTGGCCCTAGATGATCTTGATCAAGGAAAAGATGAAGTTCGGGAATTATAATCAAATCTCATGAATGTTGAGAGATTCATTGAGTCATTGAAAGATAAAATCAACAAGTCCAGGGAGAAGAGAAGAGAAATCTATGATCAGATCAAGCAGGAAGATAGTAAACGCATTGTGGATGACCAACGAAGTCATAACCTGAAATAAAATACAAAAGAATGTGAAAAGCTTGCCAGGGATAATGCAGTTCAGAAGCATGAGATGAAATCTATCATGATGAGGATGACTAAGGAAATTGAAGACAAGAAGAAGAATGAAGAAAATATTTCCCAATCCCTGAAAGAGAAATTTAAAGAATGCGGTCGAATTACTCATTTGGAACTAGAGTCAGAACAAACCAAACACAATGAGGAAGAACTTGAAAAACACATTGTTGATCTCAGAGATGAACTTGCTACAACAAATGAATTCAAGGAGAAGTTCAAGATTAGCTCAACCAAGCTTGATGAACTAATTAAAAGGCAGAGGACTAGTGGTGACAAGTGAGGTCTTGGATATGAAGAAGGAGAAAGTTTCAAATTTGGACACAGACAAAGGAAATTTGGACAAAGGAGATTTAGACAAGAACATCAGATGAAAATTGTTGGAAAGTATCTAGTAAGACAATCTAATGCTAAAAAATTCAATGGTGTCTGTTATATTTGCAATAAATTTGGTCATATGGTAGCTCAATGCAGAAGTAGAATGAATTTAGATGGTCCATCATTCTCCGGTCAATGCTTTAACTATAACAATTATGGTCATTAGTCAAATGAATGTAGAAATGTGATGAAATTTTATAGGAATGTTAGATGTTATACATACAATAGATTTGGCCATATTGCTAACCAGTGTGGATCAAGAGGAAGTCAGTGGAACAATTGGTTTGGGCAAAGAGATGTGGTGTGCTACAATTGCAATAAAACTGGTCATATTGCTAGACTCTGCAGAAGAGGTCCAGTGAATCAGAGAAGAAACATGCAAAATGATGAAAAAGGAAAAGGGAAAGTCACTACAAGTTAGATTAGAAAGAAGATGAAGAAAAAATGGGTGAAAAAGAGTCCCTCTGTTACAATAAATGAGCCAGCACCAGAATCAGCTTCCGGTAATTCTTCTGGGAATTAGGTTAAGGCCTTTGGCCTATGGGGAACTATCAAGAAAATCCTTCAAACCCC
>VDFB02270651.1:112196687-112251730 GCA_007258455.2 Sequoia sempervirens
AGAAACCTTGGAGTCGCTATATGATCTTCTCGCAATCTTAGCATATGCGGTGACTTTGTTCAAGAGAGGATAGAGTGTCTTTGGACATTTTATTTTGTGTGTTCGGTGGATGATAAAACGTACACCAACACGTCCAAGATAGAGACATTACAATTTTTTTTAATTTGATTGAAGTGCCTTATGGTTGGACTGTGTGCAAGAAAATTGTCATTTGAAAGTTTGATCTCTATTTTTTGAATTATGGTTATTCCTTGTTGCAAGTTGTAGTTTGAATTTGGTCCATAATTTCTGGGTGATTGTCATTTCCATTCTGCCTTTTGTAGTAGTGGTGTTGTATAGAGCCACTAGGATTGATTGCTTTTCACTGGGTACTTGATCCTTGCCTACATCAAGTGGTATCAGAGCTAGTTAGCTCACTAGGTTACTGAAATTTCTGAAGTAGTTAGTCTTGGACAGGTCTAAAAATCTTATTGTAGGTGTGAGAATCTGATGGCTGCAGAAAGCTAAAGGGGAAGACATGGTTCATACTTCATAGAGGCCTACTAAGAGGTTAGAGAAATGTTGATATAACAAAAATGCTAAGAGAAATGTTAACTAGATTGGAAGCAGTAGAGGAAGCACATAGAAGAAGTGTGCATGTTGAAGATATAAGTGAAGATGAAAAATAAGCAGCAATAGTAGGCCAGTAAGGGAAAAAACGGACTATTCTTGAGAGCTATGCCTCACATAGGAAACAAACTATGGACAAATACTTCATGTTACAATGGTAACTTGAATCTTGAGGAACTCTTAGATCAGATTTTAGAAATGGAAAAGCATTTTGATTTTGAGTTAATATAAGACTCAAAGAAGGTAAAATTTGGCATTACTAAGTTGAAGGCTCGTGCATCCTTGTGGCAGGATCATGGGATTGAATGGTTGCAAAATTGAAGGTGAAGTTATTACCAACAGATTATCAACTAAATCTACTAAGGCAATTACAATATTTGAAGCAGTGAGAGATGAAAGCCAAGACCTACATAGAGGAGTTCTATAAGTTCAATATTCAAGTTGGTCATGTAGAAGATGATGAGAAAAAGATTGCAATATGTATCAATGGACTTTGAATGTTATTCCAATACAAGTTTAGCATGATCTGAGTAAAATTAGTGGAGAAGGCTTACAATATGCTTTAGTGTAGAAGAGAAATTGGCCAAAAAGCGGCAAAGCAACTCAAGAGGAAGACGAAGATCCTCCAAAGGAAGAGGACATTTCAGTGATGATAAAAGACAATATACAAACAAGAGGGAATCTATCATCTCCTGAAGTGAGAATTTCAATCAAGTTATAAGAGGAAGAGGATACTTTGAAAGAGGAAGAGGTAGATTCACCTAATATATATGTGAGGAGGTTGGTCATAGAGCCTTCAAATGTCCACAATCATAGCAAAATTATGGCAAAAAACCACATTGCCCAAGTTGATTAGGAGAGTGTAGCATCACCTAGGCATACAAAATAAGTAGAACAAGGAGAGTATCTCACGATGTAGGGAGTGTTAATAAAATCAAAGAAGGAAGAATATGAGCTTGCACAAATGGAGAATCTATTTAGGACTATATGGAAGTCCAAAGGAAAATGTTGAAAATTGTTGTTGATAGTGGAAGCATGGACAACTTGGTGTCCACAAAGATGGAGGAGAAACTCAAGCTGTGATGAACCACACTCTGCTACCACTCTGCTACCACTGTAGTGAAATGCTCTGATACCACTGTGATGAACCACACTCTGGTGATCCACTCTGCTACCACTATAGTGAAATGCTCTGATACCACTGTGATGAACCGACACTCTAGTGCAATGATTTCATGGTGCTTGTAGGTCTGATTTGTGGTTTTGTACTTTGCTTTTTCTTGTTTTTCGTGTTTTGATGTTCGATGCCAATGATATACATGAATTTAACAAGCATATGCATATAATATGAACTCAAAATAAACTAAACTTCAATGATACTCAAGCAATGACTCAATTTCATAGTTAAGAGACTTTCTTCATTGCATAAGAGGGAGTACATAAGTGGACGGCTTACATTCATTTCAAAGAGATACTTGAGCAAGATTTAAAATGATAGTCAAGATGCATTCTTCATGATATAAGAGCTTACATGTAGTAGAAGACTTGCACCAAATTCGAAAGACAATACATCTTATGAGTTAATAACTTACAGCCAAACATCACTATGAATAGTGACGTGCTACAATACCCGCCCCTAGTAGATTGCTCATACAACCCAAAATACAAACTTCTCCCACTGTAATCTAGATGGAATGTCTTCTAATGATAAGGGCGCCCCTTTTTGGTGTGAAAGCAGCCAATAAAGAAAGGCGTTTTATTTCCTTTGAGCTGATCAAACCCTCAAGAAGGTGCGGCTGGCTGTAGATGAAGAAATCAGCTTCCAAACCTTCGTAAAATGCAAACCACGTCTTCTAAATGGCGAATGGCGACTCTAGCAGCAAATATCCTTCCAGAAGATGCCTCCAACAACTTGTAATAAGCAAATTATAGCTCCAATTGAGTCAACAAGAAACTGACCAGCAACTTTAGGGTGGTATTTCACACCATCAAGAAGCCAAAATCGAAGAACAAAGCCCCGTCCAGGCTCACCCACTGCAGAAATCAGGAAACCCTAGTTTCCCTCTCTCCCAAACTCCACACTTCCAAACTTCAATCAGCTAAACATATCCAAGCATGAATGGGTCGAACTTTCTCTTGCATTCTTATAATTTCTCATTGAAAACACTATTCATTAAAAAAAACACTATTCACTTAAGTTATGTCTTTTTTCACTTTAGCCATGAATAGTAACTGAAAAATAGAAAGTGACCCCTTTAAAAAATAGACACATGGTCGCTAAGCCTGAGTAAGTGAAATAAATGGTGAAGATCATCATTTTAAGCCCCAATAACACGCCAAACGCACAAATTCACCACGTCACCATACTTCAGATACCAACACTGCATTTTACCGACCAAGTGCCTGTTCAAGTGACCCTCTATCCAAAACCATTAGCCTACGAGGATCGACATAATAGGCTAATCCACCAACTCTGATGCTCGCGAAAGAATGGGGACATTACAGTCCGCCCTCCCTAAAATTGCTTGTACCCAAGCAATCATTACTGCGAAGAAACTTCACTCCCCGGAAGGCCCGAAAGAAGAACTGTGAAACGTCCCATGCATCGCTAACTAATTCCTGAAGCGCCAGCATAAACACCACTACGCAAAATATCCCTGGGTCCCAAACCCAGAATGGAAGTCTGCCATGTCTGATAACCTCTGACTTCCGTTGCGCAACTCTAATCACAACTTCACCACGCTGAAAATGGTGAAGCAACCTGTCGGAACCCAACCAAACTACAGTGCCAGAACTGTCACCTCCCAGATTCCAATACAACCTGAAGTCACATCCATCTGTCATGAAGAGATAAAAATATCTAGAAACTTCCGCAAAACAATATCTCTCTACAACCTCTCCAAAACACCCATGGAAGTGATAGCTAATAAACCCATCATGTTCGCTGACACTGTAATCACCTTGTAACCATGTATCCATGTGAAATCCCTATGACATTAGAGTAACAAACCCTTTCGGATATCTATCAGCATGATGGATAATAGACTGTTGTCCCTGCCAGTAATCCCCCGCAAGCAACTGAATCGGGTACTGGCAGCCTTTAGTCCCATCTTCTGAAGATGGCAACTCTGGACACAAATAAGAGGTACTCCCCTTGATTGCTCCATGAGAATCACCCTGTGCCCAAGAATTGTGCATCGAGTATGAATCATGTACGGGTGATTCAAAGGCAAAACTATAAGCACTCCTCACCGAGTACACACTATTAAACTCCTCCGTGAGCCCTGTTTGGAATCCCGATGCACTAGGACGATCCAAAACTCTATGACTGTCACTCAACCTGGAACTAGTATCAGGAGTATGATCGGCTTCTAGCTCGAAGAGTAGATTTTCATAGATCAAACCACCATCAAACTCAAATAAGGGATTATTCACAAACTGCGCGCTCACTCCCTGCTGGTCTAAACCATCCAACTCTGAGTCCCTGGAACAATACATTGACTTGCACTACTGAATGGGCTCATCAAGCTGCCCACCATAACCAACTGTATGGAATGGAAAGACGGATTTGCTTCTAGGAGAGGGAAACAAATCGTCACAAGAACCGATCTCCCAACTAGATGCTGCTCTGCGTATCTCCTGTGAAGTGGAAGTAGTAGTGTCGTGAGTTGACACATAACTCCCTGGTGAGTCAACTACCATGTCACAAGAGCTATCGATAATCTGTTCCGCATCACCTGTCATGGGACTAAACTCGGGAGGACCAGCTGCAACACATGGCTCTCCACAACTCTCCACCAAGGCTCTCATCCCATTTGTATCAACAACCTCTGAAATCGTGAAGAATGTAGAAACCACATCATCAACCTACTCTTCCTTCCCCTTCAATGCCTTATGACAGATGCAACCCCACTCGAGAAGGAAATCTTTGTCCGCAAGAAGCTGTAGGTAATGTTGTTCCATAATTCCAACTGCCTCTTGAAGTGCGTGAAACTCTGCAGAGGAGAGACTACTATCATTTTGCCCATCTATCATAGGAGTGCTCCCACCCAAAGTAGCCAACATCTGACGAGCAACATCAAAATGTTCTATGGTTGTGGCAATCATGCTGTCATTAGCCTTAAGTTGTCCTATCACATGACGAGGACCCTGGAACTCATCACTCCCATACAAATTCTCTAATTTAGAAGCTGCACTATGATATTCATCGCCCCCTAACTGATAAGCAGCGTCGTGTGTGCTATCAACTTCACACACAATATCAACAGGGGTACTGCTGCTATGTACCTCGTAGGATGGCTCAACAAATATGGTTGAAGCTGTCGTTTTGTCAGTATCTTCGCACACTTCTTCTTTCAAGGTATCTGCACCTCCACCCAACTCACGATCTTGGGATTCATTGCCCTCAAATAAATTTTCTGATTGGTTTCCTACGGTCTGATGTGAAAATTCAGACTCACTGTGGCATGAATCGTCACCATAAGTTGCATAATTAGTACCCAAATCTCGAGTACCCACCTGTGACAACTTTGTAGAAACATCAATCCCCGGTGTAATCACCTTCCTCTCATGCTCATGCCAAGTTTCATCACTGCAAAAGTGGTGAAGCAATACACTGGGACCCATCCAAACGGTTGTGCTAACTCTGTCTCCACCTGGATCCCAATATAAACCAAACTCATGTCCATCCATCATGAGGAGGTAAGGATAACTGGAAGCATCAGCTACGTAACATCTCTCCATAACCTCCGCTAAACTCTCATGGATGTGATATCCACCTGTGCCATCAAGCCTACTAACATTATAATCCCTCTGTAACCCTGTGTCCACCAGTAGTCTCTGAAACAAAGAAGCAACAAGCCGGGTTGGTTACACATCAGCCTGACGGTAGACTAAATACTGATCCTGCAAGCACTCACCCGCCAACAACTGAGTCAGGTATTTGCAACCACTAGTTCCATCTACTGAAGATGGTAACTCTCCATCCAAAAAGGGATGGTATACGTCCTGAACCAATCCACACTGACGCGTCAACAAATCCTCTGTATGTGGACTAGAAGAGAATGTGTTGAGCACTCCTCGCAATGCTCGCCTTAGTAAACTCCACTGAGGACTCTGTCTGAAATCTCGATCCATAATCAATTCCCATCTCAGGACTCGGGTCAAGGGGGTGATCAACATCTATCTCAAAGAGCGGATTATCATATGACCAAGAAGCATCTATCTCGAACAATGGATTGCCCATCATCTCGCACTCCATCTCCTGATCCGCCTCCTGCTCTCCACCCAAATCTGCACTATAGTACGAGGTTGAGTCAACCTCATTCTCATTATGATCAGCATCATCATGTATGCTATCATCAGCACACACATCATCATCGAAGGCACTACTGCTATATGTCTCATAGGATGTCTCAAAAGACGATGTAGAGTCCACTCGTGTCAATGCTTGATCAATCTTATCATCCTTCTCCGCCAAAGGATCCTGTAAATCTTCCAACCCCAAAAGCCTTTGTTCTGATTTTTCTTCATGTGTATGTCCCTCAACATGTCCATCTTGTAACCTTTCGGCATCTTGTTTAGGCCCATCACCCTTGTGTTCTAACTCTTCTTCATCTTTCAAAGGACTCAAGTACCTTTCCTCTCCAGCTGCCTTAGAAATTCCAATTCTATCATCAACAAGTAGATCTTCTAAGGTCTGATTTTTGCTCACCAAGGGATCCGCTGAATGCTGGTCAGCTTTTTTAGGCTTTGAATCCTCATAGGGAGCCCACATTATTCTATGCGCCTTGCCCTTAGGTCTCAAAGGACAATCATGGTTTAAATCGTACGGCTCTCTGCAATAGGAACACATCTTTTTGTTTTGTGATGTTAGACCTTTGCTAGAACTTGAAGTCATATACCGAGATAAATTGCTTCTAGTTGCGGGGTCTCGAAGCAATTTACTTATTTCTTTTAACTTCTTTAAGCTTTGTTCAAAAAATTTCATGTTCTTGTCCCACTGTTTCTGGGAAGTTGGCATGTTCAACTGAAACCTCTGAACTGCACTTGAAACCTACCCAACAGGTTGGCAAGAAACCACTCTGATACCACTGTGATGAACCACACTTTGGTGATCCACTCTGCTACCACTGTAGTGAAATGCTCTGATACCACTGTGATGAACCACACTCTGGTGATCCACTCTGCTACCACTGTAGTGAAATGCTCTGATACCACTGTGATGAACCACACTCTGGTGAGCCACTCTGCTACCACTGTAGTGAAATGCTCTGATACCACTGTGATGAACCGACACTCTAGTGCAATGATTTCACGGTGCTTGTAGGTCTGATTTGTGGTTTTGTACTTTGCTTTTTCTTGTTTTTCGTGTTTTGATGTTCGATGCCAATGATATACATGAATTTTTCAAGCATATGCATATAATATGAACTCAAAATAAACTAAACTTCAATGATACTCAAGCAGTGACTCAATTTCATAGTTAAGAGACTTTCTTCATTGCATAAGAGGGAGTACATAAGTGGACGGCTTACATTCATTTCAAAGAGATACTCGAGCAAGATTTAAAATGATAGTCAAGATGCATTCTTCATGATATAAGAGCTTACATGCAGTAGAAGACTTGCACCAAATTCGAAAGACAATACATCTTATGAGTTAATTTAACTTACAGCCAAACATCATTGTGAATAGTGACTTGCTACAGTACCCGCCCCTAGTAGATTGCTCATACAACCCAAAATATGAACTTCTCCCACTGTAATCTAGATGGAATGTCTTCTAATGATAAGGGCGCCCCTTTTTGGTGTGAAAGCAGCCAATAAAGAAAGGCGTTTTATTTCCTTTGAGCTGATCAAACCCTCAAGAAGGTGCGGCTAGCTGTAGATGAAGAAATCAGCTTCCAAACCTTCGTAAAATGCAAACCACGTCTTCTAAATGGTGAATGGCGACTCTAGCAGCAAATATCCTTCCAGAAGATGCCTCCAACAACTTGTAATCAGCAAATTATAGCTCCAATTGAGTCAACAAGAAACTGACGAGCAACTTTAGGGTGGTATTTCACACCATCAAGAAGCCAAAATCGAAGAACAAAGCCCCGTCCAGGCTCACCCACTGCAGAAATCAGGAAACCCTAGTTTCCCTCTCTCCCAAACTCCACACTTCCAAACTTCAATCAGCTAAACATATCCAAGCATGAATGGGTCGAACTTTCTCTTGCATTCTTATAATTTCTCATTGAAAAAACTATTCATTAAAAAAAACATTATTCACTTAAGTTATGTCTTTTTTCACTTTAGCCATGAATAGTAACTGAAAAGTAGAAAGTGACCCCTTTAAAAAATAGACACATGGTCCCTAAGCTTGAGGAAGTGAAATAAATGGTGAAGATCATCATTTTAAGCTCCAATAACACGCCAAACGCGCTAATTCACCATGTCACCATACTTCAGATACCAACACTGCATTTTACCGACCAAGTGCCTGTTCAAGTGACCCTCTATCCAGAACCATTAGCCTACGAGGATCGACATAATAGGCTAATCCACCAACTTTGATGCTTGTGAAAGAATGGGGACATTACACAAGCTAAATAGGGGCCAAACATCCTAGGCCATACAAGTTCTCATGGTTGTAAAGGGAGCATCAACTCCTGGTAAGTGATCAATGTTTAGTAGATTTTTAGATTAGTGTATATAAGGATGAAATATTGTGTGATATTATGCCCATGGATGATTGTCATGTCTTGCAAAGGGAGCATCAATTCTTGGTGACTAATGTTTAGTAGATTTTTAAATTAGTGTATATAAGGATGAAATATTGTGTCATATTATGCTCATGGATGCTTGTCATGTCTTGTTGGGGAGACAATGGTAGGATGACAAGAGGGCTGTACATGATGGGAAGATGAACACCTACACCACTATAAAAGATGGTGAAAAATTTACATTGAGTCCATTGAGTGACATGGAAAAGGTAATGGACAATAGTCCAAAGGTATGTTTGGTTTCAAGAAAACAATTTTAAAAGATTTTGAACCTAAAGAAGTTAGGACAACAAAACAAGAAGAGGAAATTCCACTAGAAGTAAATAAATTATTGGAAGAATATGCTGAAATTCTTTCATAGGAGTTGCTGGATGGATTACCACCCATGAGGAGTATTAGTGATCATATGGATTTGATTCCCAAAACAAGCCTACCAAACAAGGCAGCATACAAAATGACACCATTAGAGGAGGAAGTGAAGAGGCAGGTCCAAGAGTTATAAGATAAAAGTTTGATGATGGAAAGTTTGAGCCCATGTGCAGTATGTTGGCGTAACAACTAACACCTCTGGAGTAAGAGTTGCTACGAACAGCCTATGTACACTACGCAATGAGTGCTCTTCAAATTAGGAGGGGAAGCTCCCTCGTTGTGCTTTACAAAAATACCTGCAAAGGGAAATAAACTGAACTAATTCCTGTCTTTTTGTTTCAGCTGTAGAGGTACAAGGCTTTCTTGAAAACTAATACGTTGCAGCTGAGTTTTCTCTGGTTTCGCAGATTCACTAACTACAACTAAACTTAATAACTTAAATTCTATCCAGTTCCCTCAAGAAAACAGAGCATGAGAAAACGGAGCAAGGTTATGACTATCAGACGATAAACGTGTTTAGATTCTCTACTTGAAGGCAAGGTGGCGCAACTATCATCTCAATCTGAACAAGTTTATTGGCACAAAACAGATTTAAGAATTTACCATGATAATCTTGTGAAACCCTATGTGGCATAACACTTGATCATAATAGCAAAGACTCGCAAAACAGATTTATCATCAAAATCTTATGAAACCCTGTGTGGCATAACACTTGATCGTAATGATAAAAGATTCACAAAACAGATTTATCTAAACTATGGGAAGATTTACCATGACAACTCTATGAAACCCTGTGTGGCATAACACTCGGTCAGCATAGTAAAGACTTCACAAAACGGTTTTATCATCACAATCTTACAAAACCCTATGTGGCATAACGTTTGATTATAACAATAAAAGATGCACAAGACAGATTTATCTAAACTATGGAAAGAATCCACTATCACAATTGCATGAAACCCTATGTGGCATAACATTCAACTGTAATAGCAAAGACGCATGAACAAATACCAAAAGAGCAATATTGAGGGCAAGGTAGGCGTAGCATATATTTCTCTCTCAAGCAAAAGTTAATTACAAATGAGCAAAAGCTCTTATTTATATACATCAAGGTGGAACCTCAAAATCACCTTTTGTGTCATCTACGCTTCGCGAATGCATGCTTGCGCGCCAAAACCCTAATGAAGTAAACTATACAGCTTAACTCGGGCAACTACCTCGCTTTAATCGGGGTAATAAATAACCTAATGGACCATGTGCAGCATGCATCGCCCTTATTTAAACCAAAGTTAATCGGACACTCACCTTCGCTAACTGAAACCCTAACCCTAACTCCTGTGTTGATAATTCCAAGGATGAGATAAGCATGTGTTAAGTCAGCAAGTGAACTGAAGACTGGAAGTCAAGTTAACTGCTGCTCAGGACTCAACCCTTGAAAATAACTGCACGTTCAAACTGGCAGATCACTCCATGTCAACTCGGTCTAACACTTCGACCAAGAACTCATCGATCTCTCTGTCATCTGGCACTTTGACGCTGTTCAAAACAACAGTCTGTTTCTTTAGTTCTCTGCCACTTTCTGTGATTGTGTGCATGCCATCTTTACACTCCTCAGTCGCCTTTCTGAAACTGGCTGCAATTACTGAAATATTCTCTAACCTAGGCGCCATAGGTTCACCTTCAAGGCTGTCACGAATCAGCTTCTCGAACTCTGCTTGAACTTTATCCAACTCAACATACGTGCCATCTTCCAGAAGATAATGACACGGAATCTGAACAACGAAGCCACTGACCAGTGCAAGTACTCCAATCACATCATCCTTGAGTGAAAACAATTTGGAAGAAATCTTCTGACAAATTTCTGTCCTGAGAAGATGCTGCTCTCTCCAAGTGAAAACTTTATCTTGATCTTCAACCTCCTCCAAAGCGTCGCATGCAACTGACAACTGAGATATGAGAACACGATCCTTTGCCAAACTCTCTGCAACTGCAATCTCAAGAGACTGAATGCCCTGACGAAGCTTATGTGCCTCGCTCCTCAACTGATATAGATCTGCAAGAAGAGTTTTACCAGCAGCAACTAAATTATCAATCCAGTTGTCTAAAAGTCTGCCATGACTAACCAACTGATCCAATTTTTGTTGTTCTGCAGGTGTATGCTGAGGAAGAACAGGTGCTCTACTCGAATTCCCATGAACAAGATCAGAAATGTATCGACGAAGTTGACCAATTTCAGCTTTAAGTAATGCCTTATCTTCTCCATCTTTGGTGATACGCTCTTCAAGATTATTGGTAACAATCTTAAGAAGAGATACATCTGTCTCTCGTGTAGTCCTGCCAAGATTAGCCTTAGTGAATGTAAAGTCACCAACTTCGACTTCATCTAAGCTTTTACCCTCTGGAGGAACTGCAACTTCAATAACAATCTCGGATTTAGGAGTCTTCTCAATGTGCACCTGTTTCTTTATCTTCTTGTTTGACCTTCTCTGATAAGGTTCACCGAACTTAGATAAATCAAGGTTGTATGATGGTTCACGCCTCTGTCTCCCTAAAGACTTCTCGAGCCAACAAGATTGAACAATATTCTCAATTCGCGGAGAGACTGTCCCTGATGTATCAACCTGTGGTGGTTTAGTTGTCTCCGATCCAGCTTGAATTGGTGTCTCAGGCTCAAAATCTATGTCAATGGGCTGCACGTGAGGCGAACTAGGAGGTGAAACGTGAGGCTCAGCTTGAATAACTATCTCTACCGGAACCTCAGGAACATTATCAATTTGTTTCTGCTTCCTCTTACCAGTAGCCCTTTTCCCCGTGTTTCCACTAAGTCTAACCCCTTCAGGAGGTATAATAATAGCCTTGACTCTTGGTCTTGCTCTAGAAGTAGAAGGCAACGAAGAGACATCCTTTGGCGGCTCTGCTACAGGAACTGACTTCCGTGTCCGTTTGCTCTCCAAGAACAACTTGCTAGTCTTAATCACTGATCTGGAAACCTCTTCAATGGAAGTATTCTCCTTGGCGTACCAATCAGGCGAGCGAAGTGGCTGCCGAGCAACTTGATCCTTAACATAAGAATTGAGAAGAACTTCTCCATCATCATCGGATAGACCATCAACATCTTCTGATAGGTAATCAGAGAGCTGACCAAGAGTGAGTCTACAGTAGTGACGACGACGGACCTCGAATTCATCTTCACAATTTGCCCAGAAATCTTCAAGTGCTGGCGCATGTGCAATCCCTCGCTCTAACCGATTTGCATAATGTCCAAGAGGATCATAGGAACGCCTCTCAGTATAAGGCTTGAATTTGAACCTTTCTATCTCAGTAGACATACGCCTGGCATCTGTTGCTGCATCACATGTGAAAATTCCCAATGAGAATGGAAAATTTGCCGCAGCCTTATGACGACTACGAAGAAAGAAGTGAACATGCTGCATTTGCCTGAGGAATTCCATAAAGACAATCTTGTCTGACGGATATCTTGGCAACATCAGAGGCTCTCCAACATAACCATAAACTCGGATGTATGTAAAAGTAGGAAACTGTATGAACCAATTTGCCCAAGTCTCCATTGCTGATTTGGCCTCGGCTGAAATACGAATGTGCATCTCATCATCAAGATCTCTCACGGTTCTCATGGAAAAGTGATCATTCACTGCTCGGAAGTCCTGCTCAGACTGAGAAAACTCTAGCTGTGGATAATACTCATGAATACGCTGAACACCGAGAGTACCATTGGTTTTAAGAAGTCTGTAGCTACCTTGAAATGCAACCAAGTAGACCAAAAAGGATATCATATGAAACTCGTGATACTTGAGAAAGTTAGTAATTTGCTGATGTAAGCAATCACTAATCAACATAGCCCAATCAAAACGCTCTGTGCCATCAAGGATTCTGGTAATCAGGTAGAACATCCATGGACGGAAAGTATTAGCATCTGATTGATCGGTAACTCGATTGAGTAAGGTTATCAAAACAGCAACTTCCTCTTTGAATTCTCCACGACCAACCTTTATAGGCAAATTAGTCTTCTGCACTGTTAACCATTTCTGAGCAACTTTTCTCTGTGAACGTTGTTGATCAGCATTCCATATCTTCTCACAAGCTTCAAGAACAACAGTGAAGTTATCTGAACGAGGAGGAATAGCAAAACATTTCTCTATGTCCTTCGGTTTAAGACTGCAGACAACCCTTCCATCTACTGATTTGATCTGTCGTGAAGACGAGTCATAATGCTTAATGCAAGCAAGTACAAACTCAAGATTGAAGATAGAAACAGGAATGGATGCCGCTGCCAGCAACCCAGAACGCTCAAGATTCTTCATCGAATTGCTGCTAACATTCTCCAAATTGCTCAAATTGACCACTGGATAAACATGATTCAGGTCCGTATCTGAAGTTTTGATGAAATTATGTGTAAGGACTGATTTCACCTTGTAATCAATGAGATTGAACTGCATTTTGAAAATGATGACTTTTGACTGTAAAGTCGAATATGCTTGAAGAACTTTCTGAAAAACTCTGGACAAGGCTAAAAATAGCTTCTGACAGAAGAAATTTTCGAAGAAATTCTGGAACATGGGTTTTGTGCACAACTGAATTCTGAACAAACCTAGATAGCTGGATTCTCGAAAAAATGTGATTCAAGCCCACATGCAAAGAGATTCTCGGAAAAAGGCTCAGAGCTTCAGAATGAAGACTACGGGGCGATTTTCTCGAAAAAATCTAAGAAGTGGGTCTTGTTGCAAACGCTGAAATATGAGAACCCAGATGAACAGATTCTGAATATGTGTTGAATTACTCTGGCATGCGAAGAAAGTACCTAAGGTGAGAAATAGAAGAAATAAGACAGAAGATAGAAAGTTTTGCTTGTCTGCTTCTGAAAAATCTGCAAATCTCTTCTTCGAATCTATATAAAACCTGCATGCAAAGTGGAAATAAAGTCTAGAATCGACTTCCTCTGAACAATCTAAACTCGTAGCTTCGAAGAACGCTGAAAACGGACACCTGAATCACCTTAAGCTTGCTGGTCGCTCAAAAGAATACAAGCTTCAGAGCAAAAGATGATGCAATAATGGACGCCATTCTTGAAATATATAGAATTTCATCATAGAAAATTCGTACTAAATAAAGCATGCATAAAAATGGCGCTTGGCTTCTCATTGGACCTCATAATAGTTAACTGGAACTCGAACAAGCTCAATAAGTGGACGCATTAGGGTTTGCCTTTCAAGTCTTCAGTTAAACTCATCCATGCGATTTTAACTTCAGTTAGCATCTTTATCAAATTCGCCATCTTCAACCTTGCTTTGGATTCATCAAATTTAACCTAAGGCGTGCCCTTTTGAAAACTTTAGTTAACAATAAGAATGAGATAAGGAATTCGCTTTATTCATGCAATAAATATGCTAAAAATAGCTAGCCTTTTGGAACTTCAGTTAGGCCTTCAAGAATGCGCCAACTTCATGCTTTAATCAAAATAATCTAAAAATAGCAACCCTTTTCAAACTAAAGTTGCCATAGCCTTGAAAAGTGCGCCATCTTCACCAATATCTTGCTTCACTTTTCAAACACTAAATATAGCGACCCTTTTGATGAGTGAAGTCCTTCAACTTCAAATTCGCCATACTTCACTAAAAATGCTTCATGCTTCACAAAATAATACTTCATGCTTCAATTCGTCCCTTTTGAACTTCAGTTGACATTTGATGAAGCGCCATCTTCACTAAAATCTTCACAATTGCAACCAAAATCGCCATGCATGCAAACTTCAGTTGACATTCAGTAATAATCTTCAGTTAAGTCAACATGCAATCAAGTTAACTCAACATGCAAGGTAGTTAACTCGACATGCAAACTGAAAGATCACTCCACATGCCAATATACGAACTGAAGATGACAACCCAGAAATCGTTCAGTCTAACTGCAGTCAGAACTCCAGTTAAGGCGTCCATTCAACTCACTTTCGAAAATTCAACTTTGAACTCTCAAGCGAATTCCAAACTTAGCCAAATTTCATGAAAATTTAAGCTAAAACCTCTGTCGGGACCTCTGTTCATCCTCTGACACTGATTGACTGACTTCTTCGATTGGCTGGCTGACAGGTGCATTGCAAAGCTTGGTAAAAACTGATCAAAAGATATCTTGAGACTACACATCATAAAACTGACATTTGAAGGCTCAAAAATCCAAGCGCCTTTTCCAAAAGCTGCGCTTTTTCTCAGACTTAGTCAAATTTCAACTCGCGATTTCATACCGAAGGGAAAAAACAAATCCCCATAACTTCGATTTATCAACTTTCGTGACTGGATCTCGTGTTCATCGCGATTGACTTCGCTCCGTATCGACATACCGCAAGGCACATTTCCCCGTAAAACGCCATCCGAGGGTGAAAACAAGACTCTTCAAAGTTGCTCTTTCATTCCGTGACTTGGCCATTTCGAAAACCATAAAATAATATAAAAACCTCGACTGCAGGCTGATAAGACATCTTCTGATCTGACGAAGACAGGCAACGGAAAGCTGAACGTAACACGGACACATTAGGCATCTGAAATCATCAGAAAGAAGGCATTAAAGGCCTGAAAAGCTTGGGCGCCTTTCTCAAAATGTGCTCTTTTGCTTTTTCTTCTGATATTTTGGCTAAGATTTGACCCTATGTTTGACCTCCAGTTCAGACGCTTCAGCAACTCAGATTCACCCACTGACGGATGCGCTAAGCTCTCGAACACCGTATGAGATAAACATCTTGGGTGGCATTTAGCCAAAACTCCACATCCGCACCTCAAAAAGATATCAAAGCTGCGCTTTCTCCGTTGTTAGCCAATTCTTGCTTTCTCCCTCGATTTGTAATCTGTATTCGGTAACTCGAACAAAACAGGTCCGTTTGACAGGCTTGATAGCTCACTGCGAAGCTGACGTGATGCCGAACAGAAGTCTGCTGGAGGTGACAAACCCTAAAAACAGGATCTGGGCCCCTAAAAGATAGGGCGCCTATTTCAGAATGTGCTCCCTTCTCTAGAGATAGAAAATTTTGATGTTTTTCGTTCAGATTTTCACTTTTCTTAAATCTCTTCAGTAACAGACTGACATAGTACTGACACCAACTCCATATTTGAAAACCCCAAAAACGGCCATTTGACAACACTTTAACAAGATAAGACTCAATTAAGCAAAATGCCTTAGTGAAGCAAAAATTTTGGTTTTGGGTACAACACAGTACTAGTAGTAGTAGAATCCAAGAATGATGGTTAATGGCGCATGTGTATGCATTTATGAGCCGTCAACAATAGAACAATGTAGTGCAGTCAAATATTTCACAAAAAATGACTTGAAGAGTGGGTATCATCAGATTTGGATTAGGGAGGTGGATGAGTGGAAGACCACTTTCAAGACAAAAGATGGGTTGTACAAGTTGTTGGGAAATGCCATTTGGACTGGTGAATGCTTTGAGCACTTTCATGAGGTTGACGAACAAGGTATTGAACCCCTTTCTTGGTAATTTTGTGATTGTTTATTTAGATGATATTTTGATTTTCAATAAAATAAAGGAAAACTTGAAGCATTTGAGGTTAGTCTTGCAAAGATTAAAATAAAAAAAATTGTTGATCATTTTGAAGAAGTGGAATTCAATAAAGAATGAATTAGTGTTTTTGGGATTTGTCATTCCCTAGGAGGGCTTGAGGACAGATCCAGAGAAGCTAAAAGCTGTAGTCGGCCAAATAAGTAAATAAATAAATATTAATGTATGCAACAAATGTTAAATATTATGTGTTCTGATTGGGAGTTAAGTCCTCGACCATGGATTAGTTGTATCGAGTAGTTTCCAATGGTTGGTGTTCTCCACCAACGTCAACAACTATATATGTCTTGATTCACTTGTAGTTGGGGACAACACAGACCTTTATACATTGTACTTATTGCTATTGAATGAATGAGAATACTACTTGTTTTGTGCATATGCATTCGTGTAATGCCCCCTTTTCCTATGTAGTTGAAAAATGCAATGGTTAGCCTACCACTAGTTCCCATAGGCTAACATGGTGTTTTGGGGGACCCCTTTGAGGGTGATCTATGGCTCTTCAGCAAGCCTTCTAGAGCTTATTTCTGTATTCTTCAGCTTAGTGTCCCAGTTTATTTGTGGTGTGCCTTCTGGAGGACATTCTAGACACTTTTACCCACAGTTATTATTTTTAGTAAGTCACTTGGAAGTGTTGCTCATACTTACTATTTAGAGTAAGTCATGGTATGGTCAACTGTTATCATACCTATATCTGGAAAGTTGATAGTATACTCCAATGAGTCAATACTGGCATTTATTGGGATGTTAATGATTTAAATTATATTATTAAAGTTAATTTAGTTTAACTTCAATGATATTAATTATATTGGATGACTTTATTAAATGGCGTTATAAGGGGTTCAAAAAGCATTATAAGACATTTGCATAAAGTGTTATTATTTTAATGAGTTGACCCTCAACTTAATGAATTATAATCAAAAGCAAATATATTTTAAATGCCATCAAAAGCAAATATGATTTAAAAAACATTTATTACCAAGTGGGATGTGGGTTATTTGGAGAAGTATAAAAAGCAAACTTAATGCTTTTTCATTCATTCAATGTTGAAGAAGAATTTTGCTAAGGGTTTTGCAGGAGGATTGGAGAGTTTGGAATTACTCAGCTTCACCGAGGACGAAGACCCTCGTGAGGAACAGCTCGGTACAGGAGTGAAAGATCTCCCAAGCCAGCTTGTAGACAACTCTACTTCAAGGGTTGTGCATTGTGCTTTTTAGAGATTGTTCAGAAATTACAAGAGGATTCATTATTAAGGGTTTTTACGTTTTATCAGGAGATTGCAAGTGTTTTGATCATCAATTGACAAAGCAAGGTATTACAAAGGATTTCCAGAGAATTATCAAAGTGTTGCAGGCATGGAGATGCCAGGCAAGGGTGTAAAGATTTAATTGCTGCATACACTGGGACGCCATACTCAAGGCCTTCAAGGTTGGACGTGGTAATTCTTCCATTCTATTTTGTGCCTTCATATTCCAAATCAGGCGTGGTGTTTGGAGGTTTGTTGCTGCTGGACGTTGAGCTTGAATTTGTAATTGATTCATCGTGGAGGCGTGAGGTTTTGAAGAGTCTTTCTTGCACTCTTAGAGCTGGGCAATCATTGCTGTCCATTCCAAGCTGGACATGGCATAATGTTGAGGATTTGAGGGAGACCGTGGCCTTTCCCTTATTGCTGTTGCTGCATACTAACACTCAGCTGCTGGTCTATATTCCTATTTCAGTCTGCAATTTGAAGTGCTCAGAAATTTATATCAGGTTATTTCAGACTTATGATAAATTGCTATACTGCTGTTGTATTTACTGATTGCTGCAAATAACTTGTATGTAAGAAGTTTATGCATTATTCTTGTTATGCCAATAATATGATTTCGTAATATTGGATGGAGTTATCTATTTGCTGGTATAATTATATGTGATTTGTTCAAACTCAAATTCATTGGGAAACACTCAGTATAATCAGCATACCATATGTTTGACAAAATGTCCCATCTGTCAAACTGAAATAATCGAGCTAAATCGTAAAGAGGTTGTTCTAATTGGGGTGGGACACTACAATTCGTGAGTATTTGATATATGTATTCCTGTAAGTTTCTATTTCCGTTTACTCTGTCAATCGGTAAAGTTACTTCCGTGAGTAAACACTTGGCATTGTTGCCGATACAAACTCTCTTACACATCACATAGACGGGAATAATGGCATCATAATGGGTCAACCAACCAAAGAGCCAATACAAGCCAATGAAGAAAGAGAAGATGCGTTGATCAAAGATCTTGTGAATCTATGGGATATCTCAATGAAGGATCACTTACGAAGGGAAACTCTTAGGCAAGAGGTCCCTTAGGCTATTATCTGGGACAATTTGAGTGTCAAACCAGAGGTCGACCGCCTTCTCAATGAGCTACAGAGACTACTCGCACGACACTTCATCATACTCTAGGATCTTCGGGCTGACAAGGACCGAGAGCAAAGATGACAACAAATACTACAACGGTATGAGGAGCGAAACAAACGGGAAGAGGAAGAACGCGACACCAATCGTAAGTGTACTCTAAAAAATTAATGCTCGTACGACCAAATAAAGACAAGAGCGGAATCCCAAGCGGTCTAGAGTCATTAGAAGAATGGGTATGAAGATCCTTGAGAGTAAAGGAACAAGAAGAAAGACAAAAAAGGGTGAGAAGAATCGTCGAAGAAATAACCAAAACCTTACCGACTGACCAAGACAACCGTCCATAGAATAAATACCAGACAATGAAGAACAAACTCTGAAAATGAATTAACAAAAGAAATCAAAAACATCATATGCCATATTCAAGAGATGTCCATATCGGAAGAAGAATCGAGAATTGGAGGATCCGAACCAAAGAGCCCCGGATGGAGGGAGTGCAACAATGACCCCCAAGATACCTGGAGTGTAGAGGACGTTGAGAGTGGAGGAGTGGACTCGTACATGGCCGTGAGTGCAAGAGAGGCACCAAAACGTATCTAGCGAAACAATCCAAACAAGTCCAATGCATGGGGAGAACATGGGGAAGGAAAATGGTGACTTCGCCAGCCAATCTGAGTGTGTGGAAAGGAAAAAATTGCCGAAATTCACGAGTAATAGGTAAGAAGATCCAGTGAGACACTGTAAAACATGTGAAACCATATGGATAGCAAATGGACAGGAAGACAAAGATTATTGGCTGAGAGCGTTTCCATCGACTCTTAGAGGCATAGCGATCGACTGGTTTATAGAACTAGAAGTAGCATATAAAGCCAACACGGGGGGCACTAAAAAGAGCATTCCAGGAAGAATTCAAGCTTCTGAGAGATGATAATGAGATTGTAGCCAAAATATACAACACAAAATAGGGAAAACATGAAATTGTACGAGCTTACAATTGTAGGCTCAAGGAGTTATTGGTAAAGTTGGAGAACCAGCTGGCGGACAGATTGAAGAAAGGATGGTTCATTGAAGGACTAATTCCCTCGTTGTGTAAGAAAATGAAGGTAGTACCTCCATCTTCGTATGTGGATGCTTACAATCGGGTAATGGACATTGAGAGCGAAAATAAAACATCCGCCCGAGGAAAGAAAAAGACAAGTGATGACGAAAGTATGAAGGAAAGTAGCGATGAAGAATAAAAAATAGTCCAAGCCTTAAGGTGAGACATGATGAGAATGATGAAAGAACCAAAGGCCAAAAAGGAGAATTCAAAAGAATCCAAAGAGTTATGGTGTACCGAATGCAAGACAAAAGGTTATACCAAGGCAAATTGCCCAAAGAAACTCTTTTGTGACATTTGCCAAGTCATGGGACACTCCATTAAGGAGTGCCAATACAATTTGAAGAGAAGAAGCACATAAGTGCTCTTTGCACAAAGGGAATAATCAACCTCTTCGACCACACCGCTGAAACTCCAAAACAATACCAATACATCCCCTAGAGGATACCATAACAAAAGAGGCAACAAAAATCAGTTCAACAACAGTGGACCAAGAAGCAGAATACAATACGATGCTAAAGGTAGACCTATGATATAATGCCGAAAGTGCAATGAATGGGGTCACTTTGCCAGCGAATGCCAGAATAATCAAGGCATGGGAGGAAGATTATGCAAATGGTGTGGACTGGGCGATCACAAACATACAGACTGCCCAAAGCAGAAAGGTATAAACATGTTGGAGGTGGACGATGACAAGGTTCTAGCAATTACCAAAGCAGAAACGAAGAATGTCATTTATCCAGACCCTCATACGGAGAAAGAGACTCCGAGAAGCTAGGGCAGAAGTAGAACAGGCAATGGCCAAAGAACGAATAACCTCCAACAGAGCAACCAATACGTCACTACAGTCGGAGTTAGAGAAGAACATAGTATGACAAGTGTTGCATACAACCGTACCTATCAAGGTAATAGACCTCCTACAGATGATGCCACAACTGGGAGTAGCAATTACCAATGTCGTCAAAGACAATCAAACTCATCAGGGAGGTCTGAGTGAGAGCATGCCACAACCATTAGGAGAACAAGCCATGAATCCAATGCTACTCACAGTGAACATCGGGAGAAAGCCTGCCATTGTACAAATGGAAATCATGGGGAGGAAACTTTCAAACACCATCGTCGTCGGAGGCTCGGGAGTAAACATACTACCAAAGGAAACTTGGAAGTGTCTGGGGAAACCGACTCTTTGGCCACCAACATTCCACTTGGTAGGAGTTGACCAGAACAGCATCAAACCTCTTGGTACATTGATGGCACAAAAAGTGATGATTGGCACACAACAATTCCTTTAGAACTTTGTCGTCATCCCACTACAAAAGAGGGCGTACAATGCATTACTCGGGAGAGGGTTGCCGATTGCCACCAAGGCAAATCACAATTGGAAACGGAACACGCTCTCCATTGAGAGCAATGGGAGGAAGTACATCAGTGACTTGAAAATCCAGGTCGTGAGCGAAGAGTTGGCATCCTCCGGATCAAAATCCGACAAAGGAGAATTAGATGTAGATGAAGGAAGAAAATTTATGGAACCCAATGATGAAGGGGTACTAGACCTCGAGAATTGCTTGCAGGATGAGACGAATTCTCTCAATTGTTTGTTTCATTGGTAGATGGAAGACTACGAGGTGTTCCACCCGGAGTGCAACATGCTACAGATTGGGGAGATTGAGGAAGAAGAAGATAAGGGCATGACTAGCCAGACATTCCCGACTGAGTATGGAGAATATAAAGAGGGAGTAGCAGTGGATGATATGCTAGCCCATAATTTCAAACAAGACAAAATAATCAAGTACGATGAACCAAGGATGAAAAAGGTGAACCTAGGAATAAGAAAACAAAAGGAAATCTTGGTTAGAGATGATTGGGACCCCATACTAAAGGTGATAGTGTTCAAGATATTCATGGAGTACAAAAAGATGCATTCGCTTGGACGTACAAAGACCTCAAGGGAATACTACCAAAATTGTGCATACATAGGATCCCTCTCGTATCGAGAGCACAACCCATACGAAAGAGACCTTACAAAATGAATAAGAAATATGCCGCCAAGGTACAAGACGAGATTGAGAAAACGCTGGAAGCATCATTTTCAAAGTGGAGGTTAGCAATTGGGTGTCACCAATCGTCATATCATTAAAGAAGGAATTTGAGCAAATTCGAATATGTGTCGACTTTCGGAGTTTGAATGCAATGAAAGTGAAGGACCCCTTCCCAATACCCTTCATTGACACAATCTTCAAAGAAGTGGTTGGACATGAAGTGTACTCGTTCATGGACAAATTCTCTGGCTACAATCAGATAAGTATCATGGAGGAAGACAAGCTGAAGACAACATTTGTAGTTGAGGATGGGGTATACGCGTACAACTGAATGCTGTTTGGGCTATGTAACACTTCGACGACCTTTCAAAGAATCATTCTGCATATCTTTGACAAAATGTCCGTCGGCAATTTCAAAGCATTCCTAGATGACTGGTCAATCTACACCGACAAGGAGAAGCACCTGAAGGCACTGGGAGAGTGTATGGAGAGGTGAAAGGCAGCTTGATTGGAGCTAAATCCAAAGAAATTCCGTTTCGTGGTACCACAAGGAAAACTTTTGGGTCACATCATCTATAAAGCCAGACTTAAGACAAACCCCTGACAAGATAAGGGTAATCATATAGATGGAAGCTCCATAGAACATCACAAGCGTGAAATCATTTCTCAGACATGTCAAGTACTACAAAAAGTTTATTAAGAATTTCGCCCATATCTCCTATCCACTAGACGTACTCACCAGGAAGGGACAACCATTTGTGTGGATGGAAGACTAAGCAAAAGCCTTTAATGAGTTGAAAGTACGACTAATCAATTTGTTGATACTAGCATATCCAGATTGGAGCAAAGAGTTCCATGTGCATGTCGACGCCTCCAATTACGTGATCAGAGCAACACTGGCGCAAGGAGTGCAAGGGTTGGACCACCCAGTGTTTTTTGCAAGTCGGTTGTTGTCGAAGACAAAAAAGAATTATAGTATGAAAGGGAGGGAAGCTCTTGGGATGGTGTACGTGGTGTAGAAATTTAGACATTATTTGTTGTCGACACCCTTCATGCTCTACGTTGACCATCAAGCTCTCATGTACTTGGTCAACAAACCCATCATTCAAGGAAGAGTAAGCCAATGGCTTCTGTTGTTGCAAGAATTTACATTCACCATAATCGTACGTCCAGGGAAGAGTCATGTTATCACCGAACAATTATCAATAATCCGATCTAGTGAGTCCCTTGAGGGTGTGAACAAAGACTTTTCGGATGCACACTTGTTTCAGATTGCAACACTAGCCCCATGGTACGAGAAAATTGGAGTGTACTTGTCGACATCAACATTTCTCGAAGACATGCCACCAGAGGAACAAAGGAAACTATTACTAAAAAGCAAAACCTTCCAACTCATTAATGGGCAATTAGATAAGATGGGGTCCGACCAAGCACTTAGGTGATGTGTTATGGAAGAGGAAATTCCTCGTGTACTGAAAGAAGCACATGAAGGTCTGGCCGGAGGGCATATGGGATCAGATGCCACTGCTCGGAAAGTTCTCCTAGCAAGGTTATGGTGGGCGACAATACACACAGACGCCCAAGAGTGGGTGATGGGATGTGACACATGCCAAAGAGTTGGCAAGCCTCTCAAGAGGGACTACATGCCATTGTTCCCATCTCAACCTCAAAAATTGTTCAAATGATGGGGATTGGACTTAATTGGGTTGTTGAAAGTTAGCCAGTTGCATAGGTGTAGGTAAATAGTCGTCGCCATCGAGTTCTTAACAAAATGGGCAAAGACTCGGGCATTGCCAGATAACACTACACTTAGTACGAAAAGATTCATCTATGAGCGGATAGTCACAAGATACATCCCGATACAAATCACCAACAATAGAGGTGGACATTTCGTCAACCATATCATTCGCTTGGTGACGACGGAGTTCTGGATCTTCTACAATCTATCAAGTTTGTACTACCCGAGAGCGAACGGTCAAGCAAAATCCACGAACAAGGTACTTTTCTTCGTCATCCACAAGTTGTGCGGCATTGCGGAAGCTGATTGGGAGGAAAGGTTACTCGTCGCACTATGGGCCTATCGTACGACACATAAGGTGATGACCGGGCACACACCGTTCTAGCTGATGTACGGTCAAGAGCCGATAATGCCAACTGAATACATGGTGCTGAGCTTGAGAATAGCTATCAAGAATACACTGAGTGATATAGAGAGTTTGAAGGAGCGGTTACTCCAGCTTAACAAACTCGATGAACAAAGAATTTTGGCACAATGGGTGACAAAGGCAACGCAAAAGAGAAGGAAGTATTGGCACGAGAAACACCTTCGACAAATGAGATTTCAACTAGGACAATTAGTTTTAAAGTACAATGGTCATAACGAGATTAAGCCAAGAAAATTTAAAGTCAGGTGGCTTGGACCCTCTAAAATCAGGGAAGTGGGCAAGAATAGAGCAATCAAATTGGAGAATTTAGATGAGACTCTGTTAACGGACTCCATGAATGGTTCAAAATTAAAACCGTACAAGGAGAGAAAGGAAACACTAATCAACATCAATATGATGGGATACACAACTACAAAAGATTGGAGAATAAGTGAAAGCGGATCCAGGGAGGAAGAAGATTGGGGAGTAGGCGAAAGCCAATTAGTACCAGAGGAAGACTGGATCGCACCAGGAGGCGAAAGATTAGTCGAAGAGAGACTCGTTAGAAAAAGAGTGGAAGGAATTGCAGTGCCTTGGGTTCACAAGCATCTAATCAACGCCATGTTCAGAACCCCTGCCCTCTAGTAAAGAGTATGGGGTCACTAGAAGCTTCATGCACCCTATGAAGGAGAACAAAGATAGTGCTTGTCATAAGAATTGGATGAAGAAGTCGAGAAGGAGAGAAGAAAGCAAAAAAGGAAAGAAAGGAAAGGGCAGTCCAGAAGGAATGCAATGTAGATGATCGGGACAAAGACAACGAATGAATATCCGGAAAAGGAAGGTTTGTGCCTGAAAACTTTAATGATGGCGGAAGACATGTTCATCGCAGCCCAATCAAACGAATACAATGATGAGGTAGCCAAGTACGCTAAAGAAAACAATCAGGAGCCCCCTACATTAGTGACATCGTGCAAATTGTGGCACATCATACCAAATCCAACAGGCCCGCCAGTGGTAGATGGAGAAAACATCACTTGGTACCATCAGTATGGAAGAAGGTACGTTGATGGAAGTTATAGAGGTATGGGTCTCACCCTGTTAGAAGACAAGATTTTTGACTTAAAATATTTAGGAACATGTTGTAAAGAAGAATGTTACAAGAGACCGCCCTTTTCCTGCAAGTGGCAGTACATGTCAAAAGTCAAGATAAGAGGTGGTAAAAGAAAAAAATGACGATGAAGAGAATAAAAAATATAGAAAGCAAAAAATTAAATTGATGGAGTCGAAAAATGAAAAAAAAGCAAAAAAATTAAAAAGCAAGGAAGAAAAAATCAAAAAGTGAGAAAAAATAAAAGGAAAGAAGAAAAATGTCTGCATGGGTAGCAGAGCTGGCTTGGGCCGTGGGTTTGCTCCCCATTGGTTTTAGGTTCGACTCCGAGGCCTGGACTTACCCAATGCACGTGGTATGCGGCAATTGCATGCATCCTTAGAGGACTAGTCTCGCCCTGTAAAGGGAACGTGGGTTCGACTCCGAGGCCCAGACTTCCCGATGCACATGGTATGTGGCTATTGCATGCATCCTTAGAGGACTAGTCTTGCCTCAACTCGCCTTGGAAAGGGAATGTGCTGGGCTGTCACGGGGACACCTTTGGGTTAACAAAAAAAAAAAAGGAAAGGAGAAAAATTAAAATAAAAAACATTAAATTAAAAAATGCTAAAGTGACGAAGGGAGAAATTAAAATATTAAAAGTATAGACGACATGGAAAACCATAGGGGACAAAAGAGAGTATAAATGGCAATGACAGGAAGTAATTAACATTTACAGAGCATACCAAAGAAGACAAAGGCCAAGACAAGGAGTTGTATGGAAGGACGTACGGAAGAAGGAAGAGCGTGTGTGAACAAAGGAAAGGGTCGTACAAAGTACGACAAGAAATCTCACACAAGAAGGATATCTAGTAGGGTGGCATAGAGTACAAGGCATACAAAATATTACACATAAAAGACTTTAGAGGAGCCTCATACAAACATGAAGAAGATTGACTGTTCGGAGGCCGATCGTACGCCCGAAGCAAACAAGGGACAATTGTGTACAACCAAGGAGCAATCGCGTACGACAGAGACTTTTGATAGTGAAGGTGTTGGTATGGCTGTACGGTTGTGTACAGTGTAGGAGACAATTGGGAATCGCAAGGTGTACGACAGGTGAAGGGAGTATTGTATGGTGGAACAAAGACACGACTAGTGAAGAGTATCGTATGACGGAGCAGAGATAGAGTGATTGCATAGAGAACCTGGCAGGCCGAGTTCAGAAGTTTAGTTGCATAGGAGGAAGGTGAAGGAATTGTATGGTGTATACAAAATCATCCATCTGTACGATTGCAAAATTTAGGGAATACTATACAGCGTACATAGAAGATAGGGTTTTTAGAATTTAGTTGTAACGGCCTCGAGGTGATGCATCGGTCAGTCAAACCGTGCCAAAGTGTGCCAGATAGACATGGCTACTGCTAATAGTAGCAAAGGGAAGGGACCACAAGCATTCCGACCTCAGATTGCAACAAGCAAAATGGTGAAGGGGAGAGATGACGATACAGTAATGGCTAATAATATTACCTGGGAGAGTCTCAACGACACAAAATGTCGTCCATGGTGGCCAGTGACTCAAGACGATCACGTCCTGAAAATAGCGTTGCAGCATGTGTAGGTGGACAAGGCGGCACAATTGCCATTCTTCAACTCTCGAGACTTTGAGACATATCTACGATAGATGATCATGCATTATGACAAACACTTCCACAAGTCTATAATTGACTATAGAGTGATTGTTAGGTAACTATCTCCTATGCATCTCTCAAATTCACTAGGGTATTTGGGTTACCCTCTCGAGGAGCTTCAGTAACCAAACTTTCCGGAAAAATGTTGAGATAAATGAAGAACCTTCTAGCGAGAGTGTGTCGATTGGACCTTACACAACAAGACAGTATATGGAGTCCCAAAAACAGAGGGTTACGAAAAAACTTTCTTGCCATCATCGAATGGAAGTATCTCTTGGATTTGATCAAGTGCCGGTTAACAGGCACTAGCAAAGTGTTAGATATTGTCGTATGGATGATCATCCTCACGTCGAGGCTAAGTACAGGTAAAGTATACAATTGGGCCAGCTTGTTCTCAAAGAGGATGCGAAAGTTTTTGTGCTTGAAGCACAAAGCTTTCTATATGATGTAGTGTGCTATCAGGTTGCTATTAGATGCCATATATACACAGGCGCCTTTAGATAATTGGGGGAGATTTCAGCCAATCGGCCAACTAGATGCGGGATGGCTGACTGTATTCTACTCGGCCATTTTGGGGATATAGACGGTAGGAGAAGAGACACCCTACCCAACACCACCAACAGTGAAGAGAAGGAAACAGGCAAACACTTCACCTTCTTCACCCATTGGAGATGATTGTGAGGTCATCGAGTTGTCCTCTTCATTGGAAATGAGTACAGAGGAGGTTTCTTTGGCAAGAGAAGCAGGCTCACAGGAGGACATCGAGGAGGCAATTTTGGTGCAGCCAACACTGCAGCCACAACTTGCCATACCCATACAATCGACAACATTACCAACGGCAGTACTAGTTCCGCCACCACCACCAGGGAAACCACTTACAGTGGATGATGATGCTGAGAAGGATGAGGAGGTTGACGCATGGTTGGGAGAGATGGGTGCACCAATAGACACCCCTCCACCATTGTCGCCAAAGACACCTCGAGAGTTGACTGACGTGGAGGTCACTCACTTGCAGAGCCACCAACCTCACAGCCAGAGCCGCCAGCCTCACAGCTAGAGCCGCCAACTTCAAAGCAAGAGTTGCCAGCCTCACAGTTGGCATGCGTAGTACCATCAACCTCATCTCTAGCACAACTAGAACCACATCCAATGGAGTCAGGTGAAGAGGAGTCTTGTATGCATGAGTTCGAGGGGCTATTTGTTGAAATTAGTTAGCCAGAGGTACTTGAGTGAATTGCAGGTGATGGCAAGGGTGGTGTACGAAGTCGGGGAAATTGGGCAGAAGCTAGACATTGGGCACGACCCCTTAGTGGCATAGGAGGCCAAGAGGATCTTGGCATTCATGCAACAGGGGTACGAAGGTGGGTTCTTTTGGTCCTTCATTTCGCATGGGTGGCCAGGAGTGGAGACGACCAAGATGTTGGTCGCCTAGCAACCAACCAGACCCACTGTAGTCGGGAGGCATGGCTGAGTGCTCACAATACTTCACGACATGAAGAGGTGCTACAAGGACTTGTTCCTCAGGCGGTGACGACAAATGGCTTCCATTGAGGAGGCTACACAGACGAGGGACAAAGCACTCATACAGGCCGAGAGCATTAGAGGAGAACTAGCGGACCATGTCCATAAGTCACAGGAGCAATTGGATCAAGTGATAGCAGTAGAGTGTATGCGAGTCACAATTCTTGAGCAAGCAATGGCAGAGGGATAGATTATTGGCCAAGTGGGATGCTCAGTTGGCTGAGAGAGACAAACTACTGATCTAGAGGGATGCCCAATTGACTGAGAAGGACAAAGAGTTGCAAGGAAAGAGCCAAGAGTTGGAGAAGACGAAGACAAAGCTCATGGAGGGAGTACATATGTTCAAAATTGTGAGAGAAAGGCAGTGGGCGACAAACCAAAAACTCTAGCGTTTGCAACAGTTAGCAACCACCACACCCACTTTCGTGCATCCAGGGGTGGTCCTCTCACCCTCCTTCCCATTGATACTTATCTATTTTGTAGTTCCCCATTTTGGTGTTATGTCGTCTGGAAGATGACTTTCTTTTTTGGGAGGGATGATGTAGTCAGTCGAAAGTAATTAATCTTGTTTAGTCGGCCAAATAAGTAAATAAATAAATATTAATGTATGTAGCAACTGTTAAATATTATGTGTTGTTATTGAGAGTTAAGTCCCCGACCATGGATTAGTTGTATTGGGTAGTTTTCAACGGTTAGTGTTCTCAACCGTCGGCAACTATATGTGTTTTGATTCACTTGTAGTCGGGGACAACACAAACCTTTATACACTATACTTATTGCTATTGAGTGAATGAGAATACTACTTGTTTTCTATATATGCATTCATGAGTATTTGATATGTGTATTCCTATAAGTTTCTATTTCCGCTTACTTTGTCAATCGGTCAAGTTACTTCTGTGAGTTAAAAAAAGCCATTATAGAATGGCCATCTCCAAAAAAATACATTTGAGGCAAGTTTCTATGATTTAGCAAGCTTCTACATGAAGTTTATATAGAATTTTAGTGGCATTTGTGCACTTATAATAGAGACCATGAAAAGTGGTAGGAATGAGTTTCATTAGTGAATAGCAGTAGAAAAGAGTTTTCAACTCTTAAAAGAAAAGGTAACAAAACAACCCATCTTAGCATTGCCATATTTTTAACAAATTGGGGATGAAGAGGAGACATTAAATCCCTAGTTCCTGATCCCCAAACAGAGAAATGTTGGTAAAATATTGGGGATGCATCCTCAAGGTATACCACTCGAAACCCTAGCTAACTTGAACAAATTTTCACACCTACAAAGAGCTTCAGAATTTGTAGTGCAAGTAAGAATGTATGAATGGAGATGGGTTAATAAGGAGGGGTTAGGTTAAAATTATGGGCAAGGGATTAAAAGTAGCTTCAAGAGGATAAGCATGCAAGGAGCATTTTTGTGCTCTTGTGCTTTTCGGAAAGGAGAGTGTTTGGACATGCCAAGTGTGCTAGGCATGCCCTTTTATTTATGTTTTTCTGATGTTTGGTGTCAAAAGTCCATGTAGCATACACTTTTGATATCTTGGTTGAAAGATGGTAAGGATGAGTGAGTGCCTGAGGTGTCCCGAAAACCCATGTAGCATGTGTTGTAGGTATTTGGTCAACAAATGGCAAAGGGTGGATGAACATGTAAGATGTAGCAAATGTGCCTTGCACACTTTTTTTTTGGCTTTGCTTTTGAGTGAGTGGTGAGGTGGGAAAATGCATGAGGGGTGCATGCTTTGGGTGCTTTGGGGAAGAGGGCAAGGTGTGGGATCAAGCATACCCCATAGAAAAATTTTCAAAGCAGCATGTGGCAATCAGGTCATGCACCTAAGTTGCTGGTGTGGGTGTGGGTAGAAAGTATAAAAAATATCCTTCCATACTTTATACTTTTTTATAGATCACACTTTTTACAATAAGTCCATCTCCTAAACTCACATTGGGAAAGATAAGAAACCTTTATAATGACAATTCATGAGACATTTTGATGATAACGATGCAAAATCCTTTAGGAGAGTTAGCATTTTTGAACAGAGTAAATTTTGAAGATAAAACAGTGTGTTGGGTAGGGGTGTGATAGAATGTGGACTTCATCAGGGGTAGGGATTCCAAATTCTTGGATCCCAGTGCAACTTCTTTCTTCCCTTGTGCAAAAGCTATTGGAATTGAATATGAGCTTCTTGTGATCATCAAGGATGAATACGAGTTTAACAAATAAAATGAGTGCCAAGGAAATGAATGGAGAAGAATAAATCTTGCATGTTGAACGTTAAAGCCACTACTAAGACCATCTTATAAATTAAAAGAACAAAATCGTCAGTCCATGTTTTTCCAAATTAAGAAGTGGCTTAAAATTTGTAATGTGGGCTTGTTAGGAACAACAATTTGTGTTTCTGGAGTTCACATCCAAAATCTAGGAATATTGTCACATATGTAGGCCTTACAATCGTAGCAGTTTGAGTTACTGAGCAAATATAAGGAGCCACTAAAATAGTTGCCTCTATTAACTACCCTTTGCTTGTACAGTGTACACTCATCTTTGTGTTGGATCCAATCCGTATTTGAAAACTGTCTTTGCATGATCCCAAATTATAAGCCTCTTATGCATTCCCTTCTCCAGGATGGAATGCAATGTAACATGAACAAAATTTATATGCTGAGTATTGCTACTTGTGAGTGAATGCTCAAGAAGGCTCATTCTTCCTCTTACCAGAATACTTTGATGTTCTGATGACACTGCATTCAGCAATCCCAAAGTTTATGAGACATCACTTCTAGAAGTTGGATGCCTGATTTCTCATCCATAGACTACATCTTGGGTTTCTAACTTCCACTTTTAGAAGAAAAATTATTGATGCCATGAGTTGGACCATCAGATAAAGATAGACCACTCTGCATTTGGATGGAAAGAAATGAGTCAAGTTTTCTTTTACTGTCTTATGGTTTTTATGTTTCTATAACTGAAATTGGGGATTGTTTCCTCCTATAGGAGAGGAGGAAATGATGAGCGCCATTTAGGTCAAGCACTTAGTATTTTATTTGTGTGTACTGTCTCCAGTAAAAAGTGTTTGTTCTTTAGTTATTTGAAACTTAATATATAATTAGAAGCCACTTATCTAGCCAACTGGAAACATAACTTTAATTTAGGAATTAGAAGATTCCTAGTAAAGGCCTTTCCATTATTGAAAGAAATTCAACCTTATAACAAAAAAGCTGGCATTTACTATGACTGGAGTTGCAGATATTTGACATAATGCCTCCTCTGTTATCTTGCAGTTGGAATTTGTACCTTCTCATCTTGCTATGTTCATAACAATACTCGACACAGATCTGGTCAACTAGAAATCTTTCATTTACGAATTGTAACATGCCTTGTAGTGCCTTTCCATTATTAAAAGGTCACCACCAATGTAAAGAAAAAACCAAGTTACTATGAATAGTGGCAGATTTCTTACAGAAGTCCTTTGTTCTCTTACAGTTATGAGTTTCACTTTCTCATCTTGCTTGGCTTCTATCGATACCTTAAGGGAGTGTATAATGAGATCTATATCAATATAAATGCAAATAAATAAACAATAAACTATAAAGTATAGCTGAATACTGTGCCATACAATTGCATAAAGGAGATCCTATGGTGAATTTAGTGAAGATTATTTAGAGATATGGTGATGAAAATATCTTATATGATTATAAGAGTATGTCTCTTGCGACACTCATGTTCATCCATCCAGCTAAAATATTCATCTCATTCTGCATGATGCTCAATTCCCTTTCTTCTAAAAGGCAGGCTTAAACAGCAAAAATATTGGCCAAGACCCAATGTGGAAAAGGCAGAGTAACCATTAACAATTAACATAGTATCACATACTTTGCAAGAATTTATTAAGCAAGGTGATTAGATTTTTTTTAATGGCATGCTACTAGCAATAACTAACCGAATCATCAGAAAACCTGGTTATAGACTAATAGTTGAGCATGCTTAGTTTCTATTATAGACATGGAATCATAACTAATGATAAAATGCAAATATTGTTATTCTAGGACAAATTTCTTTATCATGCAAGCTTTGATTCTCACAAATTCATGCTTATACTTTTTTGAAGGACTATCTTCACTGATGCATTCAAAAGAATGTACAACCTGCCTGAAACATGGACTGGGCTTCCACCTATGCCCTTAGATGGGGACTCCTGGTCAGTTTTGCACAGTTGGGCAATGCCAACTTCATCATTTTTGGAGTTGGTTATGTTTGCAAGGTATGTATGCTACACCCATGATATCTAGTCATGTGTTTCAGAGACATGGTAGTTGTAGTTTACGCACTTGGCCCTTAGTTTCTAGTTGTTCTGGATCACAATACAGAATATTTGTGGATTCCATTGATGCACAACACTATGAAGAGCATCAGAAGAATGGTACATGCTGCTTGAGCGTGTCAAAGATGGAGGTAATTTTGCCTTTAATTGCCAGTTTATATTAATTTTCATTCTCAATATCTGGCAATTTTAAGGTACACAGTCTTTTTGTCCGTTAATAAAGAATAAACTTCTGTGAAATGCTAAGATTTAAAAAGATTACTTTTTATCTATTTCAAGAGGAGTATTTTGTGACAGTTTTCTCTCCTTCCCAGAATCAGCATTGCTATTGCAGGCTTCTGGAGTTGCTTGTAAATGTGTGGGCATATCATAGTGCAAAAAAGATGGTTTATGTTAATCCAGAAACAGGTCTGATGCAAGAGCAACACAGGCTAGAGAACCGGAAAGGTCAGATGTGGGTAAAATGGTTCAATATTAGTAGGCTGAAGGCCATGGACGAGGATCTGGCTGAAGTAGCAGATTATGAACGACCTGCAAAAAGATGGCTATGGCCCCATACTGGAGAAATATTTTGGCAAGGAATATATGAAAGAGAACGTCAGCAACAGCACCATTTAAAGATTTCAAAAAGGAGGAGGAGCAAGCAAAAAATAGATCGGATGCGCAGTAAATACAGGCAGAAGGCCCTTGGAAAATACAGGAAACCACCCCCTCCAGAAGTTGGGAATAGAGAAATGGAGGATCACACTGCTTAGAAATGCAAAACATTGATATCTTTCTGGCAAGAAAATTTGCGGATTAGATCCTCTTCTTGGCAGTTTACAGGATACTACACGTCTTCCAAACCAAGTGGCAAAGGCATGGCATCTTCCTAGAACAGTTGCATGCTATATTTTGTATCAATGTATTAATTTCAGCCTTGATCTCTTCTTTTCTCTATACAAGGCATCCATATTTTTACCTCTGAGGTTTGTACTTTGTTGTCACAGATTTTGAAGTCTTTGAAACAAATCTTTTGCCCCGGGAACCTGCTGTCTGTTGCCTTTCAGAGAGATTAATTCTAAATATAACGCAGAGCAACTTGCATCATCAATTACAGAAATCTCATTTTATTGCCCATATGAAAGGCTTGCATTCAATCCCTGAAATGAGGGCAGTTCAAAAGAAGATTATCGATAACCAGAAAATTTTGCATATGCTGAAATTTGTGTATTGTAAAATTAATTGTCAGAATGTAGTCTTTGCTGTCAATCTCTGATACTAAAGTTATCAGGTGCTCCCTGAGAGAAAATATTGTTTTCAAGTGAAGAATGATTAGAGCCACATACAGATTTCTGCAATTTTCCTCTGTTACTTCTCATGTACCAGTATCTACTTCTATTTCAATACTTGGATCTCACAGATGCATTCTCTGCAATTCAATTAACTGGCCTTAGTTTCCGGTTAAGATCTTATTACGTCACTCATAAGCACCGTGGTGCATGTACCAGGCTAATCAATATCCAATTAACCAAGAATCATGGCTTCAAGTGTAACATGTTAACTTTTTTGTTTTTAAATTACTGCTATTGAATCTCAAACTCTATGTCATGCAACTGGTAGCCTCTTTGCAGTTGGACCATATTCACGTATTCAGTGGAAATTAATTTCAGTATCAACATTTTTAAGGACACCTTAAGAAATTAATTTCCATTGTTTTTCACTGTTAAGGTCTGCGGTCTCTGCTATGAATATTGTAATTTTCATTGCTAGGTCACATATTCATGGGAAGTACAACTCAAAGGATCAAGAATAGAATGCTAGGCAAATAGCAGTAATCAACGGCTAATAAGGGTATATACTATATTTGCTTCAAGCATGTTGAAGGCTATGTGGGTGCCATCTTTAAATATGTCTCTAAGTTGATGTTTATCTAATTCCTTGTGTATTTCTATTTTAAAGCTGGTGAGGTTTGAAGCCATTGGCATCCATAATCACATATGGTCTAAAAATCTCCTCAGTATCATTTGTTGGTCTAATTGTTTGAGTGGACACTAAAGTCTTTAGTGGTGATAGATCTCATACTGTGATCGACAGGGTATAGCACTGGAGATTTTTTATATCTGAAAAGTGTGATTTATTTATAGTGATGTACTTTGAATATGTTTGCATGATAACTAATTGGACACCCCCTCGTAGAGAAAGTGAATAAAATACAATAAATAGAAAAAACTTGAATGGCATGCCATCAATTATGTTCTAGGATTAATTGCTCCTTGATCTCACAAGTCCAAGAAAACTGCATTTTGCATTTGAAAGTGCTTGCAAGTCATGGAGCTTTGCAAACAAAGTGGATGGGGATAGCAAAAAATCTGCTTATGAGATAGGAATTTATGACAGAGAAATCATGACACAGGGAGAAGACCTTGAAGAAAGGGAGAAATGACTCAAGTGCCATCTATAGACTTGGAAAGTCGTCATGAAGATTTGTGATTTGTAACATGCCATTTGACCTAAACCAGCGTAAGATTTACATTTTGGAGCTTAGTTTATTTGCTGAATGGAAGTATCGGTGAGGTTGTTTCTAGTATTATGATGTCAATTGGAAAAGGTAATGATGGCAATAAATGATGTGCATGGAAGCTGCAGTTGGTTTACTTATGTATAACCCATGTAAATGAGATGGTTGCTTAAGCTGGTTTTTCCTTGACTACATGAAATATTAATAAAAACTATGAAAAACTCATTGCAATCACGTCTTCAACTCATTTTGTTAATTAGTTATTAATAAGTTGGTTTTGAACCAATTAAAAACTAGAATTTTATGCTCTTCAAATATAATTTTAACATTTTTTTTGTGTTATGGGGGAATTTGTAGGGAAAGCAAGGTAAATTATTTTTTTAAATGATTTTTCATTTTTACTTTATAAATTTTTATTTTTTAAATAAATGTTACTTTTTTACATTTTTTTTTTAAGAATGATTTTTTTAATGTATGTAATTGTTATATTTTTATTAAAAAAAATGTTAGCTATTTTTTTTTTTTGGTACGCAAGTTTTTGATTTATATATTAAAGAAGAAGATTACAATTATTTGCGAACGCAGGTAATGATTCCGCCAACAAGCACCAACTAAACCCGACCCAACCACCTGCACCAAAAAACCACCCCAAAGACAAGCCAAAACAGGAAGCCCAGCCAACCAGAACCAACCAAAATAGGAAGCCTAGCCTACCAAAACCCACCACCTAGCCACCAAAGTCGTCAACCAACCCAAAAATCCATAAAGGCTCGGCCCCAGCCGTGAACAGACAAACCCCGAGCACCCAAAAAACACAAAATGGCCATTAAGAGGCTGAATTCACTAACCCCACAAAATGAGAATGCCAATGAACCAGAGAAAGGAACCCGATTAACTACCAGAACCACCAACAACAAGAAAAAAACTCATAGAAAATTGTTTAAAGCAGCAAATTCTTCAAAGCCCTTAACCCACTCAATACCACCCGCCGCCAACAGACCGAAGAAATTCTTCAAGTATTTGATAGCCACCACCGCCACCAATCTGTGTTTGCTCAACGCCAGGCTGCTCAAATCAAGAAGGAATGAAAATAGCTTCACAGCCTCGTTCGAGCTCCGAATAATTGCGAAGTCACTCAGCCTTGGAACACCTCTACCCTCCACGACAAAGCCCAACACCTCATCTAAACCACCCACTAGGTCTTTTCGAAACATCTTTACCAGCAACAATTTGGCCTTGGCCTTGGACACTCCATTATCCATAAGAGAAGCCAAGAACCGACAAGAGATGTGAGGGTTATCTCTTCTGAATTCCTTGTTGGCCAGATGACCAGCTCCCAAGATCATTTTTGTCGCCACCAAGACCAACGGATCCTTGTTTGTGAGAATCCGCTTCAACTGCTAGTCTTTGATTTCTCTGAAGGAGGCTTGTCTAGTCGTTGATTTCAAAGAGATTGGTGTGTCTGCCCCAAACTTCGCCACTCCATCCACAAAGACCTCAATGACAAAGCGAGAACGCCTTGCCATGAGCGCCACCACCAATATAAACAGAGTCCGCAACAAAAACTACCTCAAACTAGAACAAGCATCACAGATGAATGAAAGAAAAACATTAAAATGCCAACTTAATCACTGCAACTCAATTACTGCCAAGTACCAATCCGCCGCCACCCTTTCTAATGATGACCATCCAAACGTGTCGTGTTTGAGCCGTAATAAACGACCTCCAAGTAATGATGCCTACAACATCCTCGAGCTCAGGGATGGGAAATGTCACCTAAGCCACGTGACCAACATCGTAGTCACACCCTTCAACGTCCCCCTTGGCCCTTTCCACTCCACCACCGTAACGCCCAACTAGCCCTCCTAACATGCCAATGCAGAGAAGTAAAGAAAAGGGGGGGGAGCCCACCCAACTTCCCACAAAATGTTAGCTAATTTTGATTCACACTATTAAAATAATAAAATAAAATTTAAATTAAAGCACATATAAAGATAATCTTCCTAGATTTTACACAATTAAAATAAAAATTTAAATTAAATTTTAAACTATTTGATATTGCCATTTTTTTATTTTTCAAATTTTATTAACTTCAAAACATACATAAATACAAAAAAAAAAAACTAAAATTATTATAATTATTAACTAAATTATGGTTCTAAGAAAAATAAGGGATCAAGCAATATGGCTCTGAGCAGGAGAGGTGGGTGGAAATTTGAACTCTAGGGGTTTGGGTCTGAGGATGAAGCAGAAGTGGATGATGGGGATGATTTGGATGCTTTAAGTTGTCCGCAAGTGCTTATTTATGCGGACCCTTCTTGCGATTCTTGCATCTAGGTGGGTGTGGCGAGCTTTCCCCTGGAGTCTTGTCCTTTGTTTTTTGCCCTGCAGGCTGGTTCGTGGTCTTTTTTCCCTATGGCGGAGGTGGAGTTTGGGTGTTGCACCCTTTGTGCGTTTGAGATCTTCTCTTGCGCTGAGCTCGGGTCTCTCTCCCTGTTGTTGCGTTTCATTTGGTCTGGTGCTCCTCTACTTTGTAGGGGCTCTGTCCTTTTTGGTGGCTTGTGGGTTGCATCCCTTACAGCCTCTTGTCGTAGTTTTCCTCTGGTTGGTGCTGGTAGCAGTTTTGTTCTGGGTTTCTCGTGCTTTCTTTGGACTGTTGTTGGTGTGTCAGCGCTTGGTGTTGTGGCCCTCTTTGTCCATTGGTGGCTGCTTTGTGTTGCGAATGGATCTCCAGTGTGGGCGTGTGAGCTTTCCCTGTTTCTAGTTTGTGTTCCTGGTCTCTCTATGCTAGGTGGTTTGTCTGTGGATAGGTGGAGTGTGGAGTGTTTTAGGCTTTTCTTTGACCTAGGCTAGCATGCTAGGTCGGTTGGTGTGCTTTATCGTTCTTCCTTCTCTCCTCTCCCCTATTGCATGGGCTCTCCATGCTTGTTGTTGTGCTTGGCCTTGGACTCAGTTTTGGAGCTTTGGGAGGTTCTCATCCCTTTGGTTGTGGGGTTGCTTGTTGGTGTGTTGCTCTGGTGTGGTTTTGCCCAGTGGTGCCTTCTTTGGCTTCCTATGTGCGGTTTGTCTTGCTTGTGCATGGGAGGTTTGTGGAGAGTCTTTGGTTGTCTTGTGACTCTGGCTGGCATGTCAAGTCTGATGGTGAGCTTAACTGTTTTTCCGGCTCTCTACTTCCTTTATTTGCGTGCTTTTCTTCGTTGTGCGTGGGAGATTCTTCTTTGGTGCTAGGCTTTTTTGGCTTGCTCGGATCCGTCATTCCTTCTTTGGACTGTTGATGGGCGGTTCTACAGGTTCATTTGTTTTTGTGCCTTGAGGGGTTTGGCTCTTGGCTTTCTTTCTTCGGAGGTTGCTATTGTTGGGATTTCTGCCCTCTTTGTTGTTGTTTGGAAGGCTTCCTCGATGTGGCTTGGTGAGGTCCTCTGGTTTGGGTTATCTCCTCTTTTCACTTAGGTGTTGAGATTTCCCAAATTTTATTTGTCTCCCTTCTGGTTCTTCATGCTTCTTAGGCTTGAGGGGGAAGTTATTTTTTATGGGTTGCTTGATCTCCGCAAGAAGCTATTATTGCTAGTTCTGGCAGTCATGTTGCTTCTTGCTTCGTTTCTTGTCATACCAAAGGATGTTGTCGTAACTCTTCCTTATGGAGCTTTTGCTTCCTTCTTGGACTTTCAATTGATGTCTTCTTTAGAGGTGGAGACTGCTCGTATTGAGGAGGAGCTGGTTGCTGATGTTCTGGTTGGAAGTTCTCTTTTCTACTTCATGCTCTTATTGAGGTGGAACCTGAGTAGGCAGGAGGGTGAGTTTTTTGGTGGTAAGGGTTTTTACTACATCATCTCCAATAGAGGGGAGTTCTCTCATATTGAGGTTGAGATTGAGTTGGTGTTTCAAGTTGTTTGGTGTTATAAGTTGGATGAGGGATGTTGTAGGAATGTTGATTTCTTACAGTATTTAGTTGTTGAGCTGATTGTTGCCTAGATGAATCAGGCAGTTGGCAAGTTGGCTAAGGGTTGTTGTTGGAAGGCTGATGCTTTGCATTATTCTGTTGATTTATTTAGGTTGATTGTTGATTCGGTTGGGTTGTTCGTTTTGCCTTATGAGTCGGCGAAGGGGTGTTGTAGGAATGTTGTTGTTTTACAGTATTTTGTTGTCGGGTTGATTGTTGCTTGGATGAAGCACGTTGTCAGCTTGGTGGTTGAGGGTTGTTGGAATGCTGATGTTTTGCAGCTCTCTGATGATTCTCCTAAGGTTTTCGGTCCTTGTCAAAACTTGGCTATGTAGGGTTTAAGGTCCCTTCAAAACCTTTTTTGCTGCAGCATGGTTTGATTTGTTTATCTGTATTTGGTTGTTGCTGTGGGGCTGCGGGTTGGCTTGCTGATTTTTCTTGCAGCATCTTTGCCTTGTAAAGGGTTTCGGGTCTCTTCAAAACCTGTTTTTCCTTATCAAAAACTAAATTATAATTTTAATCCTATTATTATTAATTATAATCCTAAAAGTGTTATAATTAGGATTAGGATTAGAATTAAGATTACGGCAAAATTATGGTTAGAACTATTCAAAAATTAAAATAAATTAAAAATAAAGTATTGTTAATAAAAATCACTAAAATATGATTAATAGATATAATGTTCCAAAATTTTATTCATCTAATATTTTTATTTCAAATCTTATTCTCAATATTAATTCATAGATTTTTTTTGTAATGTCACTCTATAATTCTTTATTGTTAGGGTTAAGGTTATGACCATAATTATGGATAGTGTTACGACCATAATTACTATTAGAGATAGGTCTATGATTAGGATAATGGTTTAGAATTTATTGTTAGAGTTAGGATTAGGGTTAGGATTAGGGTTAGAGTTAGGTTAGGGTTAGGTCATGCAAAGAATTAATTAAAAATACCAAAACACTATAATCAACAAAACTTATCACCATGTTCATCATTGAGATTACGTCCAATATCTTCTTTTTTTGGTGAAGGTTACCTTCTATTTTATAGAGAACTTAATATTGCAACCATCATAAAGATTATAAAAGAGAATATTTTTAATGTTAATTATTATTTCATATATAGACACTTTTGAAGAGCTAATGCACATGGTTGATGTAATCACAATAATGACATCTATAATAATGTTCTCAAGTTAAAAAATGCATACCTAACACTTTTCAACTTTAGTTTTATTCTACATTGGGATATTTGGATGTATGATTCCAATGTATGATTTGATAATTTTGGTATATTCATTAACTCAAGATTTGATACATCACTTGTGGGAATTTGTCATGTTCAAAGATCCCTTGATCAATTTTCTTGTAGTTCACTCACCTCAAATGCAATTGATGGGATTGGTGGTATGATTTCATCTACAACTTTCAAAATTCAAATTCCCACATTATGAGGCCAACATATTAGAGATTTAATTATTTTCATTGTTGTGGTTGTCAAATTTTTGAAGTCATATATCTAAAGTTGTTTGCGCACACGATGGACTGAAAAGAAAAAAAATGTTTTGACAAAAGTATTGAAGGTCTCTCCTTTTGCAAATGCATTAGTCATTTTTCTCATTCATTGATAAACAATAAGCTCCTCTACAAGTGACAACCATTTTCAAGGCACACATTCAAGGTACACTCTTAATCTAATCACTAAGTTTCACATCGGTAACAATAAATTATAGAAAATCAACTTAGCAATATTTAATGGCATTCACATCTCAACATCTATTGCCACATAATTATCTCTTTACTCGTGTTGTCAATTCAGTTATGATGTGTGACTAAGTTGTAATGAAATCTTGAACTTCAATCCTTGCATAGCAAGTTCCTCAATGCTTGTTAGCACTACCTATTGTTTCCTTCCTTAACATGCATATTCTTTGTAGGTACTAAAGATCTTGTTTTATAGAAGACATGATTATAGCCTATGGGAGATGATTAAAAATTTGTAGGACAAGACTATTGGTGTGATTTCATCCCAATAACTACTTAGGATTTATAAAACTTAATTTATTTTCCCTTCTAAATACTTATGTAGAGGGTTTGTTATTTTCCTTTATAAATTTATGATACAAATATTAGATAAAATAAAATGTTTATTAGAATGATGTAATTTGACAACTCTTAAGAGATTAAGGTTAATTTTTTTATCGTTAGATAAGCTATGGTGAAACATGCATACCTTGATCCCCTTTTAATTTTGGACCCCTTTTGATTGAAACTCTTTACACAATGACAAGTGGCACACTCTTGTGCTAGGTTTGGCTCCTTACCAAATCCTTATTTATCACCATTTACTCTCCCATTCATGCATTTACATATTTACTTTATCAATAGTTCACACATCTATTCCCTAGATTGAGATTTATGCCTCCCTATCCAAAGTCAATTATGTGTTGCTTAGGTTTGACCATTGCCACATAAAATTCTCCTAAAAAACTTAAAATTTAAAATTCAAATGTTTTTCAAGTCCTTCCTTTCTCACAAGCCATTGGGAGCTAACTAGGTGTTGTTGTTGTAGGTTTTTATTTTCCTAGTGGGTTAATTTATTTTACCTTAGTTATAGGTTTTTCTTACACTTTTATTAAGCTTGCTTAGGATAATAAAGTAAGTTTATTATTAATAACTAGGAGTATTTACTTTTTCATCACTTTATTTAGTATTGTTGGTCAATTCCTATTAGTTGATTTGCTAGTTCCATTCTCTCCTCGGTTCTATATTAAACTCACTACTTGTATTTTTTTTAATCTTGGAAACTCTTAATAAAATTTTATCGTCTTGACATTGCATATCTCTCAAAGTTGTTGGTTTGCACTATTTATGTTTTTCTAGTCTATGTAGCTTTGAATTTCTCTTATAAAGTTTATTGGGCTATTCATTCTATTTCAGATTTCTAACTGTTACTCCTAATTCAAATTTAAGTTATGCAAATTTTAGGCTTCCCTTTTTGAGTCTATTGAGTCTTCATTTCATTTGTCTTTGAATTTGTTTTGTCCTTGTTACCTTTAAAAGTTGCTTAGAAATCGCGGGTTTCAAAGGTTTCACAACCTAGTCGTCGATTCTTCAAGTTTCCTAACCATGTTGTGGAGTTCTAAAATTTCTTAACCTCTCGATTCCTTGACTTGGCTTTCCTTTCGTCGAGTTTTCAAGTCCCGCCCAGTTGTCTTGTGGTCGGTAAGTCACAGGTTTCCAAAACTTCATAACCCCTAACTTGTGGTTCTAAAGTTCTGGTTCTTCGCAATCTCACAATATCATAGCAGATTTCTCAGTCTTCAAGGCACTACCTTCTCATTTAATGATGTGTATGACATGTCTTAAAGTTGTCTTTTCAAGATTTTTGAAAGGCAAGCTAAATATTGAGGTTCTTTTTTTCGAGGAATAAAATCGAATGCCACATCAAGGCAACATTTAAAGCACATCTTGTCAAAATAACTGCATGACTTGGGTGGCGGGGTTTTCTCTAAGTTATTCAATTGCATTCATTTCTATTCTCTGTAATTGTTCTTGAAGGCATAGGTGCTCTTTCTCCATGCATTCGTGCTCATGCAGACTGGGATTGAGAACAACTTGTTTGATGTAAAGGATACTAAACTTGGACACATTGACTTGGGGGAATTCTAGACACACTTGAAATGAATAGATAAAACATTGTTCGAAGAGAAGATTCTACAGAGTGGTTTAGCCCGAGCAGGGGGTTTCCCAAATTGTGTGCAGAATACAGACTTGGTGGTTGCATGTGCAAGAAAATATACTTTGGGAGCCCATGAAATTAAAGTAGCAGACGGGTCAGTAGTGGAAAAAATTACCCCTGAGGCTGTTTCCCATGCCTTGAAGATTCCAAAGAGAGAATTTTGAAGAAATGTTTGTTGCAATGGGTATGGAATTCTTCAAGGCGAACAAAGACTTGTGCAAGAATTCCATCGCAAGGAGTTGGCTGAAGTTTGAGAAAAAGGGTAAGTCTCAACTGCCTGCAAAATTGAAAAGGACTCATTTTAAAGATGAAATTTCTGATATCATCACCTTATTGCACCATGTGGTTGGGAATGCAAGCATCGATTTGGATGTGTCGGTTCATTCTATTGATTTGTAGTGAAAATAAATTCATCAACTGGTCTAAGATTATAAGTCATCATTTGAATGAGCAACTAGTTAATTTTCAACAAACTACTTCCTTGCATATGTGCTCATATCTAGTGTATATCTTAGGTAGTTAGGAGGTTGTTTGGGTTAGGTTAGAACCTAAAGGGTCTTTAACACTAGACACACCTGTGTATTGTTATTTCCCTCAACTTACTAAATAGACTGGAATGAAAGATTGCTATCGTGTCAATGATACTTTCTTAATGATGATTGTGAGGAGACTTGATGGAAACCCTGAGCTCCAGATTTTTCTGGAAGCTGCCTCCTTGGTTATGAGATTTGGAAGTTTCTATATTCTGTTTGACAGGTTCACTTATCTATAGATAGGGGGTTATGAAAAGGCCCCAGCCAAATTGCCTTGTTATGCCAGTGATTTTCTTGTTTTCTTGGAGATTTGTAGACAAATGGCTATCGTAAATGTGAAATACTTGAACATGAGGAAGAAAGGACATGCGTTCCCATTAATGTTATCCTCATATACTTGCAAAAGCAATGATGTTGCTAAAGGGGCAGAGAAGGCCCTTGGTGAATTTAATTTCCATTCTTTGTTGATTAGAGATAATTTTGACAGTAAAGGTTATGTGAAACAAAATATGTATGGCTCCAGTTCTTATGAGCATCATCCAAACTTAGAAGATTTTTGGGGGGATTGCATAGACGAAAGGGAAGTGCAAAAAAGAGATTGTGTGAGACTCACCCTGGGGAAAATCAAGGCTTTTGATCTCCCTTTCCATATCCCAAAATATGTTGAAGATGATTTGGAGGTTGTTAACCTCGAATATCAAGCCCTAATTTCAAAACCTCTTCCCCAAATCAATTGGTTGGAGAAGGAGGTTTTAGATTTGAAAGTTCACTCTGTCGTAGTGTTAAAAAGAACTGAGAATTGGTTGGCTAGGAAATGGCGTGGGAATGTAGGCTCCCCTCATGAGCAGAAGACATCAAGAGCCAATGAACATGGATCTACACAAGGTTCCAGTGTGTGTACTTCATCAGAAAGACATGAAATAAAGTTGTTTGGTGCAAGTTCACAATCAGGAGGAGATGGTGAAAATCCATAGGAAACAACTAAATTGAAATCAATCTACGAACAAGATAGCTTGCCTCCATCTGCTCCGAAGAAGAAGACCAGCCAGGTGAAATCAACACTTGCAGATTCTGAAACTATTTTTCAACACATCGTCGATGGCAACTTGTTTCCCCCATTTTTAGAAGTTACCTCTTCCCCATTTGATGATTTACATGTTTCTATTTCTTCCGGTGAACAAAATGAGACTATTGTTGAACACAGAGATACTGGCCTAGTGACATCTTCTCCCAAGTGGTTGAAAAAGGAAGTGGAAAAGAAAAGAAGAAGCACCCCAACAATGGCAGTGGAAGCTGACATAGTTGCTAAACTGTTACAGAGTACCTCAAAGCCTAAGAAGGCTAAGAGAATGTCAAGGATGGTGATTGACGCTACCTTTGGCCACCAAATGTTGGAGATTTCTAACCTGATGAAATATTTAAATGAAAATGAAATAACAGAGGCTAACTATAAGATTACTCAAGTAGATATGGGACCCTCTACTCTTGAAGGTGATTTTTATCAAGCTAATTATTCTGTTGGCACATTAATTAAAAGAGTGAAAGAATAGAGGAAAGAGAATTTAAAGTTGCAGTCTCAAGTCCTTTCATTAAGCAACTTTATTTCATCCATCGTAACCCCTACTCCTGAAGAAGCCTCAATCTCTTAAGTTGAGGGCATTGATTCCAATACAATGCAACAAATCAAGAAGAATCTAGGTTTTGCAAAGGCTATAAATGAATGGATAGAGAAACTTTATTAGGAAGCTATTTTATTTCTTAATAGATCTGTATAGTCTTACACCTGGATATCCAATAAAAGGAGAGAACTAGTAGCTAAGCTTCAACAAGCCAGAAAAGAACAAGGTAGAACATATGTGTTCTCTAAGGAAGTCTCAGAGCTTATTGCCATGGAGCCTGTCAGTTGGTTAAAAATAAATTGGTGAGAGACCCTAAGGAGATTGATTCCTCTTGGTTCGATTTTGTGGATTGGAAGTTATCATTGTGTGATAATTTTATTGGAGAGATCAATAAAGTACTAGAACAATATTTCAAAATGCTAGTAGAGATAAAAAAGAATGTTGGAAATAGGATGCCGTTTAATTACAATCTTAAACATTATTTCATGTGTCTCCTAAGGCCTTGGAAAGTGTTCCCCAACACTAGGATTAGAAAGAGATTAAATTTGAATGAAATAAACATGTTAATTGACATTTGTAATTAATTCTAAATGATAGAATATGTGAGGGCGTCCAAGATTAGTCCCTAAATAATAGGAGCACATGGGGCGCCCACATAAAACTTGGTGGAACCCACCTTGAGTTAAGTTAATTGTTTGGTGAAAAAGATAACACTTATGTAATGCATGTAAAGATCCTAGAAGTTAGGGATTGATGTTTACATGCATAGAGTTCAGTTCAGTTCAGTTCAGTTATGGTTCAATTATCTTCAATTGCATGTAGTTAGTTTTAGTTGAATGCTAGTTGACTTCAGTTGACTTGGAATGTATGACTAATGACTTGAGTTGCATGATAGATAACAGGTGATACATTCAATTAAGTGGGGCTGATCAGTCATGCATCATGTTTGCATGAATTGATGGAGAGATATGTTTCAGTTAACAGAGATTGAATTGGACCCACCTTGGGCACCCAAGTTGGCATCTTGGAATTAACACTTTTGCATGATAAGATATTTTATAAGGCTAAGTTAAGTGGGCCCATTCTTGGGTGCCAACTTTGAGGATAAACTTACAAGATATCTTTGAAATCAACGTTGAGTTATGACTTCAGTTTGGGATGCCCAAATTGATGAGGGACTTGATTTGACATTGTTCTTCACTAAAGAACTCTACTTGCAAAGAATAGGAGTGGGTTTTGTGCGATAAGCTTTGTGCTTTGTAATTGTAAACTCTTTGGAGTTTACAAGGCTCATTATTGTCTATTTATTGCAGCAAGTTGAAGAGAGTTTTACCAGATTTTATTGCAGGTTGTGAAGAAGATTTGTTGAAGGAAAAAGAAGCATCTCAAGCAAGAATTGGAATTATTGTAATCTTATTATGAGATTAAATAATACATTGATTCTTGGTGGAGTTTTTTCTCGAAAGGGTTTCTCCACGGTATATGCTATGTAACTTCTATCTTCTGGTCTTCTTCTTCTACAACCTTCTGTCTACTTCTACAAATGGTAAAATGAATCTAAACAAATAATCATCCACAAAAAATTTGTAACAAAGAATACTTAAATTAGATCAGCAATCTCATAGTTTTACAAAGAATTAAGCTACATAATTACCTTAATTTTCAACAAAGAATTGCAGCCTCTTAGAAGTGGACATCACAGATGAATTCGAGGAGAAGTTGTTGGACATCAAAGAAATACCTTTGAGGTTTAAAGAGGTGTTTAACAAGGAAATAGCTAATCCTGAAACAGTCACAAAGCAATCCTTGGGAAAACTTGGCCATTTGCAAATGTATTTAAGTTCATTCAGGTCTAGGATTGATGACGTGCACCAAGCATTAGTGGAGGTGGACAAAGCACTAAGTGGAGAACCAGGTTACAAATTACCACTACACCTAGAAGCAAAAGCATCACTACTATTGTCACCAGATACCAGGAATACAAGTCCATAATGAAGATACGGGAGGCAATGTTGGAGGAGCAGGATGTTGAGATTGTCGAAGACCAAGGGGCGAAAGATGGGGTTGTTGCATAATTATTTTTCTTGTTTATGTTATTTTCTATATTTGGCTCATAACTAGTTTCAAAGACTTTTATTTCTATTATTTTAAAAATGGTTGTCTTCAAGAAACCGTTCTAAAGACAGTTTACATATGTAATCTATTTATATGGGTTTGGAGATAGGATGTGGGGTCTTTTTGGGCGAACTTTGTTTTTCTCATTAAGACCAAAACTCTGTTATGCTTTGATTTTCAGTTATTTCAATATAGAAGATACATATGGTGAAGTTCAGGTAGGCATAAACTTTGTGTTATGGTGTTTGAATGTTATTCTGCTTAGGTTGAATATATTTCCAGTGTTTATCTTTATCTATATTGAAGTGATGGATGTTTGATTTGCTTCCTCACTGTGAACTATTTATCTTTGAATAGAATTTTATAGTGGTGGATATGTGATGATCGTGAAAATATTTTATTCAGTGCAAAACTGCTATGAAGTCTTTGAACTTTTATGTTTTGATGTGGGAACACCTTTCTAATCTTTCCGATTAAAAGCATTACCTTTTTTTGCTTTCTGGTTAAAAGAAATACAAAAAGAAAATATATTCATTGCATGTCTTTAGAAGGTAGCTGCCACCTTGTAAAATAAGCAAAGAATCGGTGTAAAATACCATTATAACCAATTCAACTGTTGGTACATTTGTCACTTTCATGGGCGTAAGAATATAGAGTTAGGTGACAAAATCTATTAACCAACACTAACATGATATCAGAGCCAAATTTTGAGAATTTTAAGTTCATACATTGCTAATTGAGAGTTTGAGTTTTTTATGTGAGATCTTGAAAAGTTGAGTATTCTTTTCTCTTGCATCATATGATGATTTGGAGAATAAAAAAATTTGATAGAAATACCATATTTGGGGTTTTCTCTGTGGCCTTGTATTATAGGTTGATTTTGGAGCATGTTGGTGCAAATATAAGCTCACTATTGAATTTAGAATGTCCAAGAAAGTTAGATATGGCTTTTGTTTCACTCAATTTGGTCATTATTTGATAAAGTTACAAACTGGGGTTTGAATCTCAAATCTAGTGAACAACTTTTTATTGGAGCATTTTCAACCCAAACGGATCTTGCCACTATGTTTGTTTTTGACAAACGAGATATCGTCAAAAAATTGGAAGACAAGCACTTTCTATCCACGAAGGTATTGAAACTAAATTTTGCCATTTTTTCCAATTATTGTAGGTTGAAGTTGTTGCAAATTTCTTCAACAGACCATAACTTTTGCCTCAATGCTCCATTTTTCAGAAGCGAATAGGCGTTGGAAAGGTATTGAAGGGAATTACACACTATAAGGTTAATTTTTCTAAATTTTTTCTCAAATTTATTTTGTATCATAAAAATTTTCTTAGATTTATGTTGGTCACTGTGGGCCTATTGAGCATTGTATTTGGGGGAATTTTTGATACTAGTAAAAAGGGTGGGAGTGCATTGGTGTTCTTTGTGGTGTATTTTATAATCATTTGAGAATTGTAGCATGGTTTTTTCTTTTCACCTTTCTGTGATAATATTGGATAAGGCCAATTATGAGTCTTGGAAAGAAGAAATTCTAACTCATCTCAGATAGCTTAAAATTTTGCCTTACCTTAATGGGATCATACCTGAACCAAAAATACTTGGAAGAAAATCAGTATGGGGTAATAAAATTGATCATATATTAGGATTGATTGGTTCTCATGTTGATAATGAAACTATGTGGGCTATAAGGGACATTGAATATCCTTGCAAACTTTGGACTAAGATTTGGGATATGTTTGTAGACCCTCATGTTTCTTTTTTCCCAAATGATCGTGCTTTAGATTGCCTCATTCTAGTTGATGTGCAGATAATATACCCTTTAATGGTGCTACTTTAGAAAAGATTGAGTATTATGCACGTCTTGAATATTCAAATGTCATTGAGACTTCTCTTCTTTCTTCTCATCCTCACTTGATACCCCATCTCAATCACCTATTGCAACTTTAGATTCTAGAGATGCTTCTTCGAGAGCCTCCAATGATTCATTGCAACAAGATCATTTATGTCTTCTAGATTTAGTCCATTGGGCCCAATTTCTATTAGATATTTCTTGTTTGTTTGTTTGTTGAGTCCCTCATTTTGCATTTAGAAGACACTTTTGAGGACATACATCTTCTCTTTGAGGATAAATATTTGGTCCTTGCATCTACTGTTGCTACTACAGAGTCTAGTGTTGCTTCTTTGAAAGCTTCTAGTGATTCCTTGTAGTAGGATATCCATAGTATTCCTGATTTAGCTTTGTGGGATCTCTTGACGGATATTCCATACTTGTTTATGGAGACACATATTGCATATTTGGGAGACACCATTGATTGTATTAATTTTCTCTTTGATGAAGTCAATTCTTCTTTAGTTTTTGTGAGGGAACACTCTGATCGTCTCATTCACAATCATTCATCACAGTTTGACATGTGTGGATAATTTGGATCAACATTTAGAGGAGACATATTCAAAGGAGATACTTGAGTCTTTGGATTATGTTCTACATTAGTCTCTACGAGATTTTGATTTGTTATCTTCAATAGTGTGGTGTAGAACACCTCATTTGATCTTGACAAATTTTAGCATTAACATGGCGACACTTGAGCCAAGTTTAGAGACTTCATGCATCTTGAACTTTCTTCTTACATATTCCTTTCAAGAGTGGAGAGATAGCTTGCATACACCTTTGGTTTTGTTTCTCCCTGAGGGGAGGAATGTTGTTTGATGATCGTAGACCATCTTCTCCATCCAGTTTTGAGCATCTACCATTGGACCTCTTTGGGGAGGGCTACTTAGTCCTCTTCTTCTCTCTATATTATGGGGGATGTTCTCTCTCTATTTGTGGGGGGAGAATTTGATATGTACATGGGTACCTAACATGGCCTCATTTTTCAAGACCCATCATCTTTTACATCCTCCTAAGTTGTGCTTAAGGAGGGTGTTGGTGTAGGTTTTTATTTTCCTAGTGGGTTAATTTATTTTCCCTTAGTTATAGGTTTTTCCTACACTTTTGTTAAGCTTTCTTAGGATAATAAAGTGATTTTATTATTTAAAGACTAGGAGATAAAGTGATGAGGTGTCTCCACTCTTTAAGCATGGAGTATTTATTTTTTCATCACTTTATTTAATATTGGTGGTTATTAGTGGTCAATTCCTATTGGTTGATTTGTCACCTCCATCCTCTCCTCAGTTCTATATAAACTCACTACCTAGCTTATATTTTTCTTATTTTGGAAGCTTTTAATGCAATTATGTCATCTTGACATTACATATCTCTCAAAGTTGTTGGTTTGCATTGTTTATGTTTTTCCAATTTATGTAGATATGAATTTCTCTTATAAAGTTCCTTGGGTTATTCAATCTATTTCAACTTTCTAACAGGTGCATGCTCGTATGACTATTCAATATTTTGGTATTTAAAGAATAAATTAATTGGTGCATTTAAACACATCTAATAATGATCTTATATCATTTGCATTTCAATGAACATTCATAGGAAAGCTTTAATTGCAACACTAAAAATAATCAAATTTTGCATCAAAATCATATAGGACAATGCATGTTTGTTCTTTTTGTCTTCCAACACTTGCTTAAGGTCACAAATTCGATGAATTAAGGGGGTCAACTAAGGAAAAAGTGACCCTCATATTCTAACTTTCTTTAGGTATTTATAAATATCGGTAGTCCTTACACAGTAACAAACAAAAAAGGGTGGGGTGAGTTAGGTCACAAACAAATGCAATTTGTCAAATAAATCTCATTAGTTACAAGAAAAGTATGTGTTAGGATAGGTGACATTAAAATTCCTATCCTAACTCATTTCATGTGTCTCTACGTTCCTTGGAAAATATTCTCAAGAACATGAGAGACTAAATATTTATTATTTATTTATCTATGACATTGCATTCATAAAGGTGGACACTTTCCAGTGATGATTATGAGACATAATGGAGGAATATTTCATCTTGGCATCTATTTTGAGAGTGGGGTTAACTTGACTTGCATGTGGTTTCATGTTGGAATTTATCATTTGCATGGCATCCAAAGTTCGGCACCCAAATTTGCATGTGTTGTTTGTGGAGATGTTGGAGAGTAAGGGAGCACTTGAGATTAACCATTTTTCATTGGATATGGGTTAGGAACCCATGTGGAGGTTGTGTGGACATTAAATTATTTTTATTATGTTTATGAGTTGTCCACTAAGGGAAGCATGGGTTTTTCCAAGTGGTTGTAGCTTCTTGTTTTGAGATACCATAGTGGTTTTCCCTCTCATAAATCTCTATCTATTGGAGCCTTGAGATAGTAGTTTTAATTGTTGAGTTATCAATGTCTAGGTGTTGCCAAATTGCTCAAAGAATAATAGTGAAGATTATTGTTGCAAAAGTCTCTATGAAGATTAATAATATTCTTGTCCTCTTTCTCGTGTAGAGTTTTTCTTGAAAAGGTTTATCCACATAAATCTGGTGTCATATATGGTATTGTTGATTTTATACTTTTATGTTGAATGTGCCATCACATAATCACACAAGTGGGTTATCTTTGATTTATAATTTCATATTGTATCACTTTGTTTAAGTTAACATTGTTTTATTTTTACCTTGATTTCCAATAGTATGTATATCATAAGATTTCTTTGGAATGCAAGGTTGATCTTGAGGAGCTCAAATATTACTTGCACATAAGTATGCAATTGTTACAACTCTAAGACACATAACACATTGAGGACATCATCTTCTTCACATCAAATAATCATTTTTTTGTGACATCAACTTTCATTCTACATTGTAGTTTCGAAAACTACGTATCCCATCTCTCATTTAATTTCCAAGTACTTTATCACACTTATTATCCTAGATTTTTTTTACATAGGTTGTTTGTACTATATTTTTGCATGCATTTAATTATCCTAAGCTAAATAATAAAGAATGAATATTTACATTTACACTTTTGGTGAACTTGTGTGATATTACATCCCTAAGGTTTGAAATTAGGGCTATACCTCCATTTCTTTTATGGTTTTAGATTCATATCTTCTTATTTCTTTATCACTTTTTAGTTATTATTAGGGTTTGTGTTTCTATTTACTACTTCATTATTATATATTCTATTTTGAGAATTGTACTTTGTAATATTTATCTATGGAGATAGCCACCTAAGATCAAGAAGGCCTATGGAAAACACCAAGAACTTAAATGACCAATAAGAAATTGTATTATAGTTAAATAATACAATATAATGTGATATAATAGTACATGAGGTGGGTATATATAGGATATACCACCAAGAGATGCAAATGGACAACCAATATGGGATAAAGGAGATATAATTATAGGTGTTCACACCTCCACCAAATTAGGAAAGTACAAGCCACATGATGCAATTACATTCTACCCAAGCAAATATTTAATAAGTAGGATTATCATATCATAGGTGCATATAATGCAATAAAGAAATAGATTAAATGTAAGAAAACAAAATAATGCACTAGCACCCCGATAAGAATAATTTAGGTGGGTATGTAGATATGGATCTATGAGTTCCAAACAAATGTGTAGCCAAGTTAGGTACCTATTTATAAAAATTATCCTCCCAATAAAGAAGAGAAAGAGAAAACTTAGAAAATACTCCCTTGTTAGAGGTTGAAGAGAGAAGGTCTAGGTTAACCCACCCCTCTAAAGGAATAGTGTCATACACCTCCAAGAAATTTCACAAATGAGGGAAGTTGCTCTTAGTGAATGGTTTGGTGAAGATATATGCAACCTACTCCAATGTAGGAAAATACTATAGATCAATGATTTTCTCTTATATCAGCTTCATGATGTAGTAAATATGGAACTTAATGTGTTTGGTTAAGAGATGGTTAACTAGATTCTTCAAGATCAAAATGGTTTTATAATTGTTATAGAAGATAATTGATGGCCTCTAAAAAAGAATGCCAAACTCAATAAGGATATTTTGAAGCCTAAGAGCCTTAATGGTGGCATTAACAACCCCTAATACTACCTCAATTGAGAGAATAATAAGATGTTGATTATTTCTCTATCAATATATAGGTACAAAACCAAAGTGAAACTTGTAGCTAGATGTGGACTTACAATTAGTAGGATCACTAGCCCAATTAGAACCCATATACTCAACCAAGTTTGATCCTACACTTATTATATAGTGAATCCCATATTTTTGGGTGTCCTATTTGTAGTGCAAGGTGTACTTATTGGATTTCTAGCGATGCTCATGTAGTTCTTGTGTAAAGTGTGAAACCGTGATAAATGCAAATGAGATGTTTGGGATAATGTGAATTAGATAGATGAGACTACTAAAAACTAAAAATATAATATGACATCAACAATTGGAGTGGAACACTTAGCCTCAAGCTTGACTCTAAATAGAAAGGGATTCAATACAAGATTACAATCAACCATGTGAGACCAAGCTAAAAGACCAACATTATAATTGTGTTGAGCAAGAGTAATCTTGAAAGAAGATTTAGTGGTCTCAATCTTGAGAAAGTAGTGTAACAAACTTTCCTTTTATTAAAAACTTGTAGTGCAAAGAGGATTTGAATTTTAAATGAAAGATGATGGGCACTCAGTAATAATCGCCAACATAGAGAACTAGAAATACGTAGGAGTCATCTTATCTCAATATGTAAACATTTGGATCTAAGTGGCATATTAATAATTTGACTAAGAGGAGAAAGGAAACCATCTTGGTGTATCAATTAGATTAAGGGGCCTTATGAGGCCATAGATAGACTTCCTTAATTTGAAAATTAGTGAAGAATATTGTAGGAACCCTTGTGGCTACTCCATGGAAATATGTTCCTAAAAATCCTCATAAAGAAATATAGTCTTCACATTCATATAATGTATAGCCCAACTATGAGCTCTAGCAAGAGTGATAATCAAGTAAATGGAGTTCATTTGGACAATAGGGGTAAAGGTCTTAGTGTATTCAACATTAGGAACTTGTGAGAAATGTTTGGTCATAATTTGTGCATTGAACTTATCAACAACTTTATTTACTACATATTTGCTTCACTAAATCCACTTACAATAGACCAATTTTCTTCCCTTATGAAGAGGGACTAGGTCAAAGGTGTTATTCCTCATCAAGGAACTATAATTTTCCCCCATTGTTGAATACCATTCATAAATACATGATGCTTCATGAAAATGTGGATATGGAGCAAAGGTAATGTAGGAATGTGGAAGATCCTTGTGTTGTGATCTTTGTCCCATGAGTATCTAAATCCCTCAAAAATACATAACCACTTGTAGTGTTTTCTAATATTAATAAGATAGTGAAGAAGATGGGGATGAAGGAGAGACCCTCAAATTCTAAAATGGTAAATCTATGAAGGTGTAGACTAAACCCTCACGCATCAAAATTGGGAGTTTGAGCTAGTGGAGAACACTAATCAACATCATCAATAAAGGAATCTAGTGTGGAAGAATATTAAGAAGTGTGAGGAGAAGCTAGGAGAGCTTTCATCAAAGTAGAAATTTCTCTTGATGAAAATCTCACGTGTTTTAAGATCCATGAGTTGACATCCCTTGACACTATCAAGCTAGCCAACAAAGATGCAAAGAAAACTTTGAGATTCTAAAATATTATATTTTTTTGAAGGGATATTTGCTCATGCAAGAGAGAAAAAATATTATAAATTTTGTACAACCAATTTCCTGCCACATCAGGATTAAAAAGGAGTGAGCACACAATTAATGGCTACAACCCAAATCTATGGAGCCAGAGATTGAGAATGAAACATGTACCTTTCCATCTCCTTCAAGGGCCTATTCCTTTGTTCTACAACACCATTATTCTATGGTGTGCATGTTGTGGAAAATGTTAACATACTTCCCATATTTCTTCTTATTAAGAGCCTTGAAGTCTTAAAATTTGTCAAATACCTCACCCTTTTGATGAAGGGAGTACACATAAGTGTATTTGGAAAATACATCAAGGAATGTGATTACATAACAAGCCTTTCTAAAAATGAT
>VDFB02270651.1:112926446-112938875 GCA_007258455.2 Sequoia sempervirens
ATTGCTACAAGAGGTAAAGGAGGTCATGTTTGAAGAACAACATTTTCTAGATCAAAGAACAAGTGACAATTCTCAAGTCCTGCCTGATTTGGTCAATGAATTACCATTCTTTGTGGATAACAAAGTAAGCACCTCTCAGATTACACCCATACCAGCTCTAGAGAAATAGGAAGAAGTTTAAAGTTTTGATGTTTTGATACCTCAGAAGAGCTGTAGTGATGAAGAAAATAGTCCTCTTCCACAAAAAATTGAAAATGAGAGGGAAGAAGACATGTTTTGGGATGACCTTGAAGCTTTTGTTTCAAACTTAGATGCCAAACACTCACCTTTTGAGGGAGAAAGTTTGGAGCAACAGCTTGAGAAGACAAAAGGGGGTGTTCAAACTCAAGGTTTGGCCAATTTATTTGAAGAAATTCCTCTATTTTTTAGTAATGATGAAGATAATGCATGTGAAGTAACAAAGCCATCAAGTTTTGATCAGCAAATCCATGAAGATGTCAATGATAAGGTGTTGATTGGTTCACAAAGAAGTGAAGATAACATGGTTATCAAATGTCAGAACCCTGATGAACCTGGTGCAATAGCTCAAATAGAACAAAGTCAAGCTAAGCAAAGGACTGACACTGTCGTCCAAGGTAAGGGTCTTGATATTCTTTCAATTTTTCAAGGAAGTAGTCAAGAGGACACCTCAAAGCCTCTTATGAATATAGAACATAATGATGGGCCTTACGAGGACTTGTATGCTAATATAATTGATGAGTTTTGCACAAAGTTGGGTGATATGTTTTCAAATGATCCTCATCAGAAAAATGAGATGGAGATAGTAGGTAACAGTAACTAGCAAAGAACCAATGGTACAAGTTCAGGCTTCATCCTTTCAAAAGGCTGTCCCATTAGAGATCTAGCCAGAGATGTTGGCAAGATCCAATTTTTTTTTTAGCACACCTAAGAGTGTGGTTGTACCTGAAGAGAAAAAAATTTCACATTTTCATTCCGGGAAAATTAGAGGTATGCTTGATCAGACTCACATGATCTGTGCTTTCGATTGTAGTCTACAAGTTGTATTATAACAATGTGTGGGGAGTGTCTTCATTTTTCATCTCTTACTACAAATTTGTGAGCATTCAAAGTATCCTCAACTGATTAGGAGAGGTAGTTATTTTTCAAATCCTATAAATGGTTTTTTCTGAGTACCTTTTTACTGGTTCGTATAGGGTAGAATAGTATCGTCAATAAGTGCATTTCACACATTTACTTTTAGTAGTTTTTCTTTCCCTAAGCACTGCTACGCATGTTCTATTGGCCATCAAGGCATGTTAGTTTTCTTTAAGTTCTGTTTCATTTTTTTTTGCTTCTATTTGGAGTGTTGTTGTTTGAGTTTTTGAGTTTCATGAAGGGGAAGATTTGACTTCATGCCCAATGGAGTGTTTTAAGGAACCTGATCTATGCTCAGTAGGCAAGCATTTAGCTGAAATTGACAAAATATTACTAATTTTTTGCTACAGCTCAATTGGTGGAGCTGACTGAATATTGTTATATCTTAAAGTGAAGTTACAGTTATTTCTACATTATGCTTAAGTGTTGTTTGCAATTTTTTCATTATTCTTTAAGTGACAGTCATTCTTTGAAAAGAAGAATTAAAAGTTCAGAGGTTGGTATTCAGTACTTTACAATTAAATGAAGCACAAGATTGAGCATACAATAACAAAGCATTTCAAAATGCTTTCATTTATTTCATAAAGTGATTCATATTTACATAGCTTCATTTGATTGCAAGAATCCAAATGATAATACAACATTGCATTGAGATGCATTTTTCTTTTCAAAATGAAAAACATAAGATGAAATCAAATATCCACACAAGTTGTCGATGGGACTGTCACAGTGCATCATTAATAGCACACTACACTATGGAAGATGCAAAAGAAGAAATCACATAAGTAACAACATAATCATCATTGCTTGATTGGCCGATGGTCGACGCTGAAGTGGTACACCTTTTTCTTCTCGAGCTCCAATTGACCTGTAAGAGAAAAGAAGGAGATGTCAGAGGCTCTGATTATGAAGACACCTATATGAATCACCAACAATAATGCAGCTTGCTATCAATCATGCACTGAAACAATCAAGTGAAGGTGCAAAGAAATAAGCTGAAGGAGAAACATCAGTATAATCATCATATCTTTTTTTTATTCTAACATTGTTTCCTTGTGCAGGTATAGGTAAAATCACGATGTTGTTTATTATTCGAAGACCAAGCATGTGCAGAAAAACGGGCTCCCACAAGGGTAGAGCTCGGCATGCTGCCCTTACTCAATTCAAGTGGGCTGATAAAGAGATAGTAATTACATCATCATATTCATCAAGAAAAGAAATGATATACAACTAAAGGAGTAAAATAGAGTTATCTGTCAAGCTATTAAACCAATTGTGCATTCATAACAATCAGGTTAATGCTTTCTGAAAGCTACAGGTGAACAGTGAGTTTAATCCGCTCGATTAATTCAACTGAGTGCATTTATTTTGAACATTGTTGTATGGTTCATGTTCGTTTGCTACAGTGTTATCTGTTCATCATGATCAGATGTCATGCAAGGTTCAGTTCATCAGTGTTCTTTCTCACAACCAAGGATAGTGAATAGGCATGCATAATGCCTTAACAAGGAATATAATTGTTTTAGATCCATGGAACAAATTTGTTAGAAATGGAGCATAAAAATGCATGAAGAGTGCCAGATATAAGCAATTCAGTTGTTCATATAGTGGAACAATCAAGACTCAATCTTTTGGTTGACAGTGAAATGTAATAATCGAGGTACACTGTTTCTTAAGTTTTGTTTCATCAATTATCATGTGTTCAAGTGGAGATATGGAAGGAGTATGAAGGAACAAATGATGCATTTAGATGATAAATCAAACATTTAGTTCCAGTTTGGTTGAGGGTGTAAATACAACATTAGGTGTCTATGCATCACTATTTTGAAAAGAAGTAAATTGGTACACTGTTATGGAATGTTGTTGTCATTAAGTTGTTCTCAATCATGTTTATTTTCAAGGATTTAAATACACAAATCATTTCTAGAACAAACAGAACTCATACTGGATATGGCATGAGTGAAAGTACATGATTGTGAATGCATAAGTAGCAAATTGGACCAGAAATTTTCAGACAAAAATCAAAGAAGAATTTTGTATGCAAGAAGGAAACAACATGAGGATAACTTTTGAAAAATGTAAACAAAAGATACAGTTCCAGCATTTCGTGAACCTATGGAGGGTGTTCAACAGTAGTATATTCAAAGATACTGCTCTTCACAAACAGATAATACAGAAGTATGGAAATAGCTTTATGATATGTTTTACAAAATGCAAAAATAAAGGGTCAGTTTGAGCCCAGGTTTTCAAATGATTAAATGAACAATTTTTCTTCATTTTAAGAACACCCATATGTTGAAAAGTGAATAATATGAATGTCATGTCTAAGTTTTGCAACTATAAGTGCAAAAGAAGAAAAATATCATGAATCAAAATTGGCATACAAAAAGGAGTGCATTTTCTTCACAGACAACAAATACCCACATTGGGGTTTCAAGTAAGTGTACAGATTTTTACCATTTCCAGATTACCCGTATGGGTATTTTATCAGAACAGTAAGGTAAAAGTTGTCATATTTACAAGATAAGCAACAGGAATACAGATGGAAATCGTAAAAGTCAAGTTTCAAAATAAGAAAATACAGTTTTTATTCAATTCTCAAGATACCCATTAACGGGTTTGTCCTCAAATATACAAAAGGGTGAGATTCTTGTTTTGGGTCGAGCCCAAAAGCTCTAAAGAATGCTTTTCTAAGATACATATGGTGCAGCCTGTGTATGACTGTGATCTCATAAATAAGGGAAAATTTCTTTAAGCTTTCTGAAGAATGAGATAAATGCTTTAGGAAAAACTTATCATTTCAAGCCTGTAGGAGAATGCTTATAGCCGCGGCCAGAGCCACATTAGAGTCTCAAAACTCCAAGCAAAGTATCTAGCGTGAGCTCGTATGGGATGGCCAATGGAGACAAAGAACACAGAAGTAACGAAGTAATAAGCACAGGAAGTAAGGAGCCATTACAAATGTATAAAAGACTGTGTTAAAATCGTGGCTACAAGATCATAAATGCCTCAAGAGTGAAGCCATAAAAACTATGATAGTAGCTTACCTTGTGCGCAGTAAAAACAATAACCCTCGAGCAAGCTTTCTCATGGAGCTCGAGTTCATGCCCATATAGGATGACCAAGAAGAATAGAACAATGAGAACATAAAATAAAGTCAAGAACAAAGCATGAGTAGGTCACAGCCTTATTGACCCGTATTGCTTTTGGAATGAAGTAAAAAGCCACGATAATTTAGAAACCAAGCTTACCCATTGAAGAGCTCGATTATCTGAAAGCAAGAGTGAAGTTTCTCAAAGCACACAAGCTCAGACTAAGCTCAATCATGGTGGCGTACTCTCTCAGGCAAAGCTCCATGCTTTCGAAATGATGAATGCAAAATGAAGTCATTTTAGGGTTTGGTTTCTTTTGTTCATGCCCTAATTTGAGCCGACATTATGATTATCCATAATATAATTAATTTTTAATAGCACATGGGAAATTTGAATTAGGGTTGTTTTGCATTGTGATTTATTCAAAGTTTGAAGCTAATGTTTGAAAGGCCGAAAATTTATATGTTTAGGTCACTATGTTAAGTCTTTAGGGGCTTGTATTTTTATTGACACCCTTATGTCTTAGGAAAATTTGGAGACTTGAATATCTTAATGTTATTGTTTTTGAGAGAAAACAATGAGAGTATGAATGTTGAATATCTTATGACCTAGGGGTGAATCTTTGATCACTTAGGCTTTTTCTTTTCTCAAGAGAAATCAATTATCTACTTTGTTTTTGAATTGATTTTGAAGAAATCAATTAGGGGTATGGATGAGTAGAGTTGTGCATTGATATTTTTATGATTTTTTAAGAAAAATCAAAGCATTGTAACGGAGAGATAAGGTTGTATTTCTTTTTGCAAAATATTTTTCAATCTCTAATTGCAAAAAATAGACAAATTGTAAAATCTGCAATGATGTAAAGCAGAAGCACAAAGCAATCTTTTATAAATTGTTTTATGATTTCTTGCTATTTTTAGCAAATTGTATTGACTTTTCCTCTTGGTCAAGTTTGAGCTTTATCTTGGAGAGATAAGGTGTTTTTCTGGCTTTTAAAGCAGATTCAGCCTATTTTTAGAGGATTTATAGTTTGATCATGAAAGCAGTGTGCTTTTTTCTGCTTTTAGTCAATTTTTTGAGACAATTTGAAGCTTTTTTCCTTGAGCTTCTTTGTGAGCTCGGATTAGGGTTTCTTGGAGATATACTTTGAAAAGACTTAGTATTTTGGGGTTTTTTTTTCTTAGTTCAAATACAGTTTCTTGCTCATACACATCTTTGAGCTTGTAAACTCAATATACATAGTTCAGACATATACTCTTTCAATTTTAATAAAGCAGAAGATTTCTTCTTATTTTCTATCTCAATTTTTGTAATGGAAATTTGATGTATTTGTGTTTTCAAACTTGAATCCTTATATGTCTTGCTATTGTAACCTTTTTTCAGAACTACATGTTTCAAGTTGCGTGTTGTTTTTAGTTTTTTCTAGATCTTCATGCAAATCATTGATGAAGTATGTGCTAATGAGATTGTGAGAATTAATGTAATAGAGATGCTGTTATGAGTGGTTAGGTCTGAATTTTCATAAGTTTGGTGAATCATCTATTAGTCATAGGTTTTATTTTTTGAAGTTATCCTTCCAACTCTTTCCTTCAGAAAACACCTAGAATAATATTCATCATTCAGAGAACCAACTCACTCTAGAGATTCCTTCTTCGTTCAGATCACCCACATCTGAAGAAGGTTTCCATGTTTCAGTAGATTGCTAAATTATGGATTCAACAGGGTGCAAATCTAATTGACAATAGTGATCTAGCATCGACTTCTTGTATATTTTAAGATCCTGATTTCTCGATTGTGGTCAACAGTTACATCTCCATTATCAATAATATCTTGAATGATGTTTTTCAATTTCATGCAGCTCATTTTCTTGTGTCCCTTTATTTGAAGGAAATCACAAACATCCTTCTCAGTGTACCATGGTAGTTTGACTTGAGGTTCTTGGTAATTTTGATAATTAGGGAGTGTGATGAGATTGGATTGCACTAACTTTTGTATGACCACTTCAATAGGATCTCCCAAAGGTGTGTATTTACGTCATTGAGGGCAGTTATTTCTAGAGGGTGGTCCTCTTTGAGTGGTGGCTCTGTTAACTTGGTTGTTTTGTAGCTACATGTTTTTTTGTTGCGTGTTCTATTGTGTATTCATTGGTTGGGTGTTTTCTTGTCTTGGAGCACTTAGGACCACTTTTGAATCAAAGACACCATCATTAGTAACGTTCTTCTTCTTTTCCCAAACACGGGGCTTGTCATTGGAACTAGTATATGGGCGGTTGTCCTTTTATGCTTGTGTGTTTCCTTGTACGATAGGGCTCTTTCAATGTTAATACCCCTAGGTATAAGCTCTTCGTATGATGTGACACATTGCATTTTTAGTTTGAAGGATAGATCTATTTCCACATTGGCAATAATGATACCTATTTGTTTCTCTTCGATAATTGTCCATTTGCATTTACTGGCTCTATGCCTCCACCATTGCAAGAAATTCACAAAGGATTCACCCTTGTTTTGTTTTAGGGTGTATATTTCTTCCAAGATCACGTCCATATCTAGGTTGTAGGAGAAGTTATCCACAAACTGATCTATTATTTCTTGGAAGGTTTGAATCCTAAGAGGTAAATGTGAGAACCATTCTATTGTTGGGCCTCCCAAACTACGTGGGAAAAGGAACATCAAATAGGAGGTCATTGTATGCAACTTCCATAGATGCCACAAAAAACTCTTTCATATGATCTTTTGGATTTCCACATCCTTTATATTTGTCAAACTTGGGTACTTCAAATCTGGGTGGGAATGGTATCAATGCAATGTTTCTACCAAAGGGGTATGGACACAAGTCTCATTGTGCATATGATTTCTTTGTTTTTCACACTTGGATGTCTTGGATTTGTTGTGTGAGGGTTCCAATTTGGGAGGAAAAATCATCTTGGGGATTGTTTTGTGGTGGAGCATACATGTTATATTGTGGAATTGTAGATGAATTAAATGTGGTATTTTGATAAGGGGGTGTGTTATATGGTGCGTATGGTGAATTTTTTCATTGTGTACGTAATGGTGATAGTGGTGGAGATGTGTTGTATGCTCCTTGTGAATTTTGGTTCAAGACATTTTGATGTGTGCTTGTGTATGGTTGCAGTACAAGCCTTGTTGTTGCTATTTTTGTTGTTGTGCAAGCACTTGTTGAGCATATTTTTGTGCTTGGAATTGGGATTATTGTTGTGCTTGCAATTGTTGGGCTTGTAGTTGTGCTTTTTTTTGCACTTGCAATTGAGTTTGTATTTGATCTTGTTGTTGTTGGGCTTGTAATTGAGCCTGTTGTTGTTGCGCTAGCAAGTGAGATTGTTGTTGTTGTGCTAGCAAGTGAGCTTCTTCTTGTTGTGCTAGAAATTGAACTTGTTGTTGTTGATTCACAATTGGTTGTTGATAAGCCAATGAATTTTTTCCTTGTGATAATGGGATGCCATTTTGGTTTGGGAAAAATTGATAGGCTTGAAATATTTTGACTTTGTGGAATGAGTGGTGGATTTTGGGGAACCATGTGGTGAGTGATTTTTGGATTTAGTTGATGTTAGGGTGGTTGGTTGTGTGATCAAATTGTGAGGGTTGGAAATTTGATTTGGATTTGGTATATTTTGTCCTTGGTTGTTTGCTATCATCCTTGTAAAATTTGAGATTGGGGTGAAGGAATGTAAGCTTGAGGCCCCATCTAAATTTGTATTATTTGGGGGACCAAAGGTTGAGATGGTGCCACTTGGTGTTGTGATGTTAGTGGCATACTTTGGATCAATTTATTGGAAGAATTCCTTGATTGATTTGATCTTGAGGGACCAATTTATTTGATGCATTTCCTTGATGTGTTTGCTCTAGAACCAATGAGTTTCCTTCATTGATTGGATTTGTGACCAATCGGTTTGATGTGTTTCCCTGGTTGATTTGAGGGAATAGTGGAACCATTTGATATTGAGGATCAATTGGTTGGTTTGATGAAGATGGACCGTGTTGTGTTGATAATTGACCTTGCACTATGGTGTTTACTTGTCCTTGTTGATCCACTTGGGTTGTTTGACTCACTTGACTTTTTTGAACAATAGGAATACTTTGGGTACTTGTTGTAGTGGAATCATATGGTTGGGCATGAAATGGGTTTCTAATTTATGTTTTGGGGAATGGTTATGTCTTTTGTACCCAAAGTTGTGTTGTTTCCTATATTGGGAGTGAGACCAATTTGGGTTCCTAATCGAGTTGCAAGACTAGAATTTAAGGGTTGACTTGGCACATGTGATGAATATGGTTGAGTGATAGATTGAACTACATCTTGGACCAAGGGTCATGTGATAGATGCAACATTTCCTAAATTTTTCTCCCTAATTGTGTCCAAATCGAATGAGGAAGGGAGTTTTTCTCCTTCATTTGTCAAGGCTAGTATATATTGTGTTGGGTTCAATTTTATCAAAGTGGTGATGAGATGGTGAGTTTTGGGATCTTGTTGCACTTCAACTAGTTCCTCTACGGTGAGTTTTTTTGGATTATTGGTGACATCGACTTCATACCCCATTTCTAGTGAAGTTTGAGGTAGATTTTGTGATGGGGTTGAGTAACTTCTAGGATCAAATTCTTTTTGGTTGGGATCACTCATGGTAGATGAATTTTTTTTTGTTCCATGTCTTTCTTGTATTGTGATCTTGTTGTTACCATAAATTTTGGGTCAACTTTGGGAGTAGTGTGTTGGGATTTTTATTGTTGGAACTCTTGAATTGATTCAAATTTTGGTAGAAATAAACCTCTAAGGTGTTTAGGACCAATAATGTGAATGGATAATGAAAGGATGAGTGATGTGGATGATGAACTTATAAATTTTGGACAACACTAGACCTTAGGCTTGATGTTTGTTGTTTTGATAAGGATGTTAATGAACTTGTGAATCCTAAAGGTAAAATTGTGACCTTAGGATAAACTTGTTCAAAAGGAGATGTTTTCTAATCTAACTAAATGTATGAAAAAAGGATTCATTTCCAACATATAACTAAACTAGGTGATTTGTTGATGAAAACTTAAGTCTAGGAGGTTGGTGTGTCCAAAATTTAAAGTTGTTTGTGAGATGTGATGTCAAATGTTTTGATGTGAATGTGAGGATTGATACTAATGTTTTGAACCTAAGAGGGACTTGTTTACAAGATGAAGGTGTTAAAATACTTATTTTTTCCTTGGAGTGATTAAAACTAAGAAACTAATGTTTGTTTGATGGTAGAACCTTGGTTTAAATGTTTGGTATGCATTTCCTTGTTTATTCTTTGTTGGTGTTTGGAAGTCAAGATATTGTTGAACATAGGACCAAGATGTACTTGCTTTATGGGTTCAATTGATTTAAAATTTGATTGATGATATTTCTTTTTTACCACATCAAATGTCTTGATTAAGTTTGAACTAAGAATGTCTATGACAAGGAAAAATGTTTTCCAAAAAATTTTGGCATTGTGAAAATCAAAGAGCTAAGCCATTGTTTCATAGATTAACTTTTCTATAAGTGAGTAGAGATATGGTCAGATATATTGGGAAACCACTAATATATTGTTTTGAAAAAAACAAGATATATTTAGAGGTATGCAACAATATATTATCCTTCAAGTACATTCACATATAAAAAAAGGGTTTGAAATTTTTGACCATGTTGATGTTTGTTTGAGTTGTTTGAATTTCAAGTGATGTGTTTAACTGAATCAATGGGTATGGGAGATATTTCGCAAGTATTCTTCCATAAGAATTACTAGTTGAGCTCAACAAAATCAGTCAATAGCAATCTAGAAGAATAAGGTATGCCACTTCTTAGTAGGCTTACCTCAACCCCGAAGGAATGATTTTAAATCCAAAATTATAGAGGGCTCAAATAGTCCATATCAAGGAAATGTACCATATTGATACACCTAGATTTGTACAAGAGAATGAACTCTTAAGTTTTATGCCTCAACTATAAATCAGATGTGGTAAGTAACTTCTAGGAGTGGCGTGCCTCCCATGCACTATTTCAAAGGACATTTTGGGAAACTTGGTTGGCCTCTAGATACAAGGTTTTTAGTGACAACCATGAACATTGCAATGTATGAATCAAATATGTGAGCCACATAAGACTCTAGCCTATCCTGTGCAACCCATTATGTTCAAATGAGGACTATTGGAAGGTAATGGCATTCATGCCTAGATTCATGTTACTTTCTTTCCATTTCACATGCTTTATATAGACTATCGATAAACATGCTTGGTGGTCACCAATGAGTTCTACATTGTGGGATGTATCTCAAAGGTAGGCCTCCTCTAATAAAATAAAAGGAAAGATATTTATCTTCACCCAAGGTTGTATGAAGCGCAAGGGGAGAGGATATGTAGCAAGCCTTTGAGTGACTCAAAATTTTTATAAACTTAGAGTGTTTCACTTCACCCAAGATTGTACAAAGGCACAAGGAGAGAGGATAAACACAAAAATTCTACACAATAATGAAAAGAAAAGAAGACACTTATTTATTTTAGTGCACCAAAGTAGATGTTATGTTCATTTTAATAGCACCAAAACTAAATGTGAGTTTGTGTTGTTCAATTTTAAGCCAAATCGAAGTGTGAGGATGTTTGGGTTCATTTTTAAGACAAATTTGAAACAACTCATAGCACTTTAAGTTTTAAATACCAAATTGAAATATTCATAGCATTGTGAGTTTTAAAGCCTAAATTGAAAGTTATGCGTTTAGTTTTAAGTTCACTTTGAAAAACTCATAGCATTGTAAGTTTAAATCCCAAATTGAAAGATTAAGCGATGTCATGACAAGTGTCAATGAATACTTTGCTCCACTTCAAATCTACAAAATAGTTATCCTTACACAAACAAACCAGAAGTCAGTAAGTGATCAGAGAGTAGATAAAATTTGAGCTATGACGCCTATTTTGAGGCTTTTTTTGGTTTTTGAGCCTGTTTTTGTGTTCTAGAACTTATTTTCTATAGTTGAACCTATGTTAAATCTTTGCCACAATCTTGACCTAAAAATTCAAATTTTCATTCGATCTCTCAAGGGAGCAGTGTACCAGCATAATTTATTCCACTGCCATAAGAAATTAACCAAGATATAACTAGTTAAGTCAAGCTCCCAATGAAATTATTGAAAACATCAAACAAAGAAACCATTAAATATGAAACAAACTAGAAATCTATAATGGAAACTAATCTAATGCCTCAAACCTCATCCCATTGGGGGATTGGTGCTATATTGATGTGGAATGTCAACCCTTTCCCAATCCCTTGGTTGAAACAAGCTTTCAAATGGATTCCATTGATGAAGATTGATGAAAATGGATGCAAATCTTAACTAAAATGGATGCCAAATGATAAAATGCTTGTGAGGAATGCTCTAAAATTCACTATAGTGCAGTTACTCTAAATTAATGAGGATACTTTTCTCATAGAAATGAGGACTATTTATAGGAAAAGTAGTTAAATCAATGGTCAAGATTGATTTGATCAATCACTGGATGAAAATCAATAAGAGGAGATGGCATGGATCAAGGATTCCCATCAATGGATGATAATGCAAGTTGACAAGGATCAATGATTTTAATCAATGCCTTACATTGATTTGAAGAAGCGCACTTCCTAAAAATTAGGAAGTTGTTACAAGATATTTCCCATTTTGGAGGATTGGAAATGGAGGAATATTCCATGGGAATATTTCTTTTCAAGTGGGAGGGTGAGAGAAATTAGCTAATTAAATAATTAAAGCATTATTTAATTGTGCATGATGGGAGAAATTAGGAATTATATTAAACAATTAACTTATTTAATAAAAGAGGAATAATGACATTCAATTAAATAATTAGGACTATTTAATCGAATGAGAGGACTTAAGAAATTTAATTAAATAATTCCCATTATCTAACTAAATAAGATTAAAATTAGCATGAAAGGGGATGAATTAATCTTATAAAATTGATTATCGGATTAATAGATGAAAGTGATGAACTTAATTAAACAACTAAGATTATTTAATTAAATGGTCAAAAAGAGGTGAATTAGGATGAAAGTGGTGTTAATAATCAAATTCATATATGCAATATCGATCGAGACGATTTTAAATGTCTAAGATTATCATAAAGAAAAAATACAAATGTATATAATTGTAATGGTAAAATTTGTATTCCTATTAGTG
>VDFB02270651.1:112945455-112965598 GCA_007258455.2 Sequoia sempervirens
GTTAACCCTTTGTGTGGTCTACATTCACGTCTTTCCAACATAGTAGTGTTTGGTGCTGACCTATTTTTTGGTTGCACATTTAAGGTGCATACACTTCATTGAGGCCTACCTTAATGAGATTTTTTGAGGTCATGGAGGATATAAGAAAGGTTAATTGTTAGAGATGCATGTAATGATGTGAATGTGATCAAGTGTGGTGATTTGAGTGGGAATTTAAATTCCTAAGGCTACCAAATGTAGTGAGTAGATGTCTACATTTTTAGTGTACCTGAAGTTGCTAGAGGTAGTGAGCCGAAGGTTGCAAATGGTATAGAGTTGTTGTGGAGGATCTTCCTGTTGCTCTGAGGTAGTGAACCTCCTTATAATAGTCTTATTTTGTTCTTCTTTCTTCCAAAAAATTATTCCTTTGGGTAGTGAGCCTTTCCTCTCTTTTAGGTAGTGAACCCTTCTAGCAATGAGCCTATTGTATTCAGTGTTGTTATTCATATATATGTGAGTTAATCCTCACTATCATTTTTCCCTATTTAGGGTTTTCCACATAAATTTGGTGTTCTCTTGTGTATGGTTGTTGTTGTCGGGTTGATGATTCATATGTTTACTTTCTGCTAATGCTTAATAAGGATTTGAAGGATAATAAGGGTTTAAGGACTAATGAGTTTCTGATGATTTTAATGTACAATTGATTCACCCCCTCCCAATTGTCTTGTGCATCTAACAATTGGTATCAGAGTTGTGGCTCCTTGGAAAAATTTTAATCGATTGAGGTAGATTCAAATGGCACACATGAATGGTGTCAAGGTCCCTATGTTTGATAGAACAAATTGTGCTTTCTGAAAAGCCAAGATGGAAGCCTTTCTTGTCTCATTAGGGTTTGGTGTGTGGAAGTTAGTTGAAAACAAATATACTAACCTACTAGTGATTTGACAAGTAATGATGAGATCAAGTATTATGAGAATAATGGCAAAGCAAGGAATGCTATCTTGAGTGGACTAGGTGATAAGTCTCAAAACTGCTAAAGAGATTTGGAAAAAATTGTAGAGCATTTATGACGGAGATGATAAAGTCAAGCAAGTGAAGATATAGAATTTCAAAGCCAAATTTGAAACCTTAAGGATGTCTAAAGATTAAGATATTGTAGGCTACATGCTCCAAGTGGATGAAATTTTCAATGCCATCAATGGTCTTGGTGGGAAACTCGAGGAAAGTGAAGTTGTAAAAAAGTATTGAGAACTCTTCCTAAATCATATAGTGGTAAATTTTTTTGCTATTGAGGAAGCTCATAATTTGGATCAATATTATAGAGATCAAATGTTTGATGCTTTAACTACTTTTGAATTAAGATAATTTGACAAAGATGCTCCACAAAAATAAATTGCATCTAAAGTCAGCAAAAAAGAGAAGAATGAGGAATCTAATTCAGATGATCTTCATGAGTTTGAAGCAAACTTTGTAGGAAGACTAAAAAATGCCACTGGAAAATACAAAGATAATTTTCCTTTCAAATGTTTCAATTGTGGAAATATGTGACATTATTCTTTTAAATGTCTAATTAAAGTTTCAAATGACAAACATAAAGATCATAAAGGTAAATCTATCAAGAAGAGTTATTATGTTAAAGAAGATAGTGGTGTGTCTGATGATGAGGAATCAGAATATCCAAATGATGAAAGTGATGAATGCTTGTTCATGGCTTTAAATGTTGGAACTAATTCTAATAATCATGAAAGATGTATGAAGGAAATTGCTCCAAAAATAGGTCATAGTATTGAAGGAACTATGTTGATTGTTTTTCATGCAAGAGAGGAGAGAAACTACTGAATAATTGATAGTGGATTCTCAAATCATATGGCAGGTGACAAAAGTAAATTTTTTAATCTTGAAAAGTATGATGGTGGTCTTGTTAAGTCTGGTGATGATGCATCTTCTATGATCTATGGAAAAGGTTCGATTATCTTTGATAGCAAGCATAAAATAGATTAAGTTCTTTATGTCAAGGGTCTTCAGCATAATCTTCTCAGTGTAGGATAAATATGCAACAGAGGATACAACTTGGTGTTTCAAGATGATGGTTATTCAAGATCAAAAAATAAATTTCTAGAACTTTATTTGTAGCAGGAACAAGGACCGAAGGATTTTTTTATCAGCACAAAGGTGGTGGTATTAAGTGCTTTATATCTCAAATCAATGAAAGATTTTTATGGAATAGAAGAATAGGTCACATCAATTTTGATAGCCTAGTGAAGCTTTGTTCTACTGATGTTGTGAGAGATCTACCAAGAATTACAAAGTCTATCAATGTAATTTGTAAGGAGTGTCAGTTTAGAAAGTAGACAAAGAAGAGGTTCAAAACTAAAGAATATTCAATCTTGGGACCTCTAGAGTTGGTGCACATAGACCTATGTGGACCCATTAGAATAAGAAGCTATCAAGATGATAGGTATTTTATGTTGATTGATGATTACTCTAGAATGACTTGTGTGACATTTCTCAAAGAAAAATCAAAAGCTTTAGATAATTTTAAAACATTTAAATCTATGCACACTAACTCATTTGACTACAAAATCTGACGAAAATGTCTGATGAAATATGTATAATTTGATGTATCGTCAGGTGCTTGTAAAATTTGATGTGTAATTTTCAATTTTTTGAAAGTTTATCCCCGGCGTTCGTCGAAATTTAGATGAACCTGGGGTTTTTCAAAATGTCGACTATCAGTTTCGTTGAAATTTTGACAAACATGAAAAATAGAAAAAAATCAAATTGTGGCTGACATAAAGAAAAGTGAGTTCGTTGATTTATTGCGACAGTGTTTTTCTCTACTTGAGACAATTTGTGGAGAACTAAGGATGATTTTCTTGGGAAAAATTAGAAAAATTTCAAGAAGATATCACCAGGTTGAGGGTAGTCATTGTCTTTTTGCAGAATTCAGTTGTGAAGTCAGATTTGTAGTTCCAGGTTTGAAAATCATATTTTAAAGCAATATCTCATCAGATTTCATTTTGAGTTTTAGGGTTTTGAGAATTTCATGTCCAGATATTGTTGTGTGGAATTACCATAAGATCACAACCAAGGAATAGATTCTTGTGACTGTAATTATGTGATTCATAACTCTATTGGTCATGTATCACAATTGTGCTATAACAAATATAGGATGCATTCATGTGTGACCCAAGCTTCTAATGTGGCTATGTTGTGATAGAAATGGAGGCACTCATATAATGTAGTTAATTCAGGTTGTATAATGTAGGTGTCAATCATCATTGGGTGCATTCAGGTTGTCTCAAGTTTAACAGGTTAGGATGTAATTATAGCATGATCAAAGAGTGATTACCTCTTGCTGCAATAAAGAGCCTATAACTATGGTTGATATGCAGAGTGGTTGTGTTATATCAATTATGTAGTGCATTCAAGCACAACCCATGTTTAATGGGCTATTCTAGAGAGTGATCAAGATTTTATAAACCTTATGAATGTTACTTAAAAGTGTATAGCTTAAACTACAAACCAAGTTTGTTACATACTTGAATGCAATCTTGGGTTACCGCAAACTATAATAATGTGATCTGCTAATAACCATTATGGAAAGTATTAAAGCAAGACCCATGATATATAGGATACATTTTCCTGATCAGGTTTTACATACCTTAATGATCAAACACAAGCTTCCACACACTCTAGGATAATATCCAATATCATACCACAACTTTGTCAAGACAACTAATTTTCTGACCTAAGATTTAAGGTTGTTTTTTAATACCAACATAAGCATTGGTAAGAGCATGATTAGGGTACAAACCATAGGCCTTCGTAGAAACATAAACAATAACTATAGTGGATTAGTGAGGTTGCAATACCAGAAAGATTGAGACATTGTAGGTAATAACAAAATCTTGCAATCTAAAGATTGTAGCCAATAACAAGCACACTATGTAGCTTATTGACATTTGTACATGCAATCTACGGTAAGAAAAATGATAGTCACTTGAGATGTGACAGTCAAAAAGAGGCTGGGTAGTGACAAGATAATAAAGCTCAAACCTTGCATAGTAAAGTGGAGATTTTAACAGTGAGTTTTCTTACCCCCTTTCTGACCTTAAGGGTTTTTCAAATGCTTTTGGTAGTGTTAGACAAGGCAAATGCAATCAGGGAATTCCTGTCCAAATGAAGTAATAGTGGTAATCATAGGTTCAATGTTTTTTCTTAGCCATTAATGTATAATGGAGGTAGTGGATTGCATGTTTGACAGTGTTTTGAGACTCATCAAAAATGGGAGAATAGTGAATATTACCTTGTGGACTGTGAAGTAGTGTCAATAAGGTTGAAGGATCTTAAGAACTACAATACCATGACACAATGAGTCCCCTATAGTAAGTAGGCAGTCTATAGGGCATAGTTTTATTTTATAGAAGGATGCTCATGAAAGGAATCTTCAAGTGATAGTGAGTGAGTTGTTTGAGATTGCAGTTAAGGGTGCAATACATAGTCTTAAAGGAAGTTAGCAAAGCAGTAAATGTGCAAGAAAAATAAATCGTACACAACAAACAATTCACAATGTTATCTTGCATAATGTCTTGAGTTTGAAGACAAAAATTTCATTGTATCTTCATGATGAAAGTGGTGACCTTAATGGTCAATCACTGGAAACCATAATTTTAAAACATGATATTGTGCTTATGGAGGCAACATTTTAAGCAAGGTAGTAAGTGGTGGTTTGGAACAATGGCAGGTATGAAGAACTTGCTTTATATGCATACTATGCAGTCTAGCTTAAGACACCGTTCTTAGAAGAGATTGAAGGTGGATTATGGAACTCAAGGGTTACCATGAAAATGATTAAAGCAAAGACTGAGATCTATTTAAAAGCCACGGGCCATGAAGATATTAAAGATGTCACATGCAAAACCCTAGTAGCTAGAGTAATGAATATGTGCCAAAGAGGATAGTGTGCTGGGGAAGATTTAGGAGATCTCCACATTATCTAATTATAGGGAAATACATCATTTATTTATTTTTTTAATTAAAAATAATAATTCCAAACCCTATATAGGATACATCGATACTTCAAAAGCCTCTGAAGGAATTTGAGATTATGCAAATATATGTCAAGTAAATACCTAGATTACAAATAGTAGCGGGAACAATGTAAGATTTGTTGAGTAGAGCATGAATGAGATAAGCAGCAATGAATCCTATGCCTCTTTTCTCCATTTTGGCAGTCTATGCTTGAAAATAATGTTTTGACGAAGGTTTTAGAGTGTGTTTATTAAAATAAAAACTCCATTCTAGTGGGCTACGCCTGAAAATAAGATTTTGACAAAAAATTTAGGGTATGTTTATTAAAGTTTTAGAGTATTTTGGAGGGCTATATTCTTGATTCCTTAAATGATTTATTCAAATGGATTGTGACTAAATAAATGACTAACTATTTAGTCATTTTTATTTGTGTGACTAAATAATTTTTAATCAATAATCAAACTAGTAATTTATTTACTCATTTATGGCTGAGTTGCAAAAAATGAGCAGAATTTAGTCATTTTTAGTTGTTGTGACTAAAAAATTTAGTCACCTAGTCATTTATTTGTCAAATTTTGCTAGTGTGTGCTTCCTTATGCGATTAGGGCTCTCTCAATTTTGAGGGCCCTAGGGATAAACTCATCATAAGAAGTGACACATTACATCTTTAACTAAAAGGATAAATTTGTATTGACATTAGCAATGATGATTCTGACTTGTTGCTCCTTAGGAATGGATCACTTTCTCTTACTAGCTCGCTACCTCCATCATTGTAGGAAGTTTGCAATCAAGTTCAATATTATGATTTTAGGAGTCTTAATGATTCAAAATCATAGTAAATTTAGAATTTAATAAGTTTTGGAATTAGTATTTTAAAGTATTTTTTGGGGTCATTAACTTCAATCTTCTCTTTTGCAGGGGTGGTTGCATGCCAAATTTTTTTGGTGTAAAATATCAGAATTATAAGATTTTGTTACCTGTCTATCAATAAAAATTATCGGAGTGTGAGTTTGATATTTTTTGAATATCTAAATAGTCAAGCTTGGTAAAAAAAAATCATGTCAGATAATATTAGTCCAGAACAAAATGAAGAGACACTTGATAGATTGTGGGTTAGATTGAAAAGAAAGGGTGATGGGAAAATTTATTGTCCCTGCAATAATTGCAAGGGCTTAAAGATGAGACAAATTTTAATCACAACAGCTGAGAAATATTGTAGGCAGTATGGTCACGTTGAAGGGGGTATGATTATCGTCCATTGGTAAGTTGTTCATTATATGTGTTTATATTGATTGCATTTGTAAATGTTTATATTGTTTTAACATTTTATATATATATATAATCACTTGATCATGATCATGGTTTATTTGTGTCTATCATTATTATAAAGGTGGGGCACCCTAAGGCAGATAATATGGATTATCACGGCCCGAAAAATGTGGTTTTGCAAGCAGACGAACATGGAGTTATGAATGTCGAAGATGAAGTTAATGATCCTCTGGAAGAATATGATCATGTGCCAGAAAACACAGTTGAAGATGATGGTACGAATACATTGATCCATGACACATTTAGTGGTAGAGCTGATCATGATGATCAAGATGACTTTGATGATGTTCATGATTTACCTGTACTTGAGAAGGCATACTAGCCCCTTTATGAAGGCTCCCAAACAACTCCTCTCTATTGTATTGTTTCTATTGAACTTGAAGGTTATGACTGGTTTATCAAACATAGTAATCTCATGGATGTTAAGGTATGTCATATATGTCATCTTTTTCTATCTATTTTAATTGTTGTTAGTTCATCACTAGTAAATAAATGATGAAATATGTACCATTAATATTCTTTATATTAACAAATTATTTTTTGTTGTAGATTGATTGGTGAATACTTGTTACCACCATCAAATATTTTACCTCACTCATACCGAGATTTATCTACCAATATGAAAGATATTGGAATGGAGTATCAATCAATAGATGCATGTCCCAATGATCATATTATATATCATAAACAACAAGAATTTGCAACAGAATGCCAAGAATGTCATATTAGTAGATATCGAACATATCAACTAACAAAAAAGGTGTCTCGCAAGGTTCTTCGTTATATTCCCATTATTCCATGTATGCAACGATTATTTAGGTGTGAAAGCTTAGTGCAATTTATGGATTACCATGCATGGAATAGAAGTGGAGATGACATTCTTCAAATGCCTGCAGATGGTTCTGCATTTAGGGACATGGAGGAAAAATGGTCACACTTTAAAGAAGAACCTCGTAATCTCAGGCTTTCATTAGGAGCGAACGGTGTCAATCCGTTTGGAGAGCTGAGATCTATTTACTCGGTGTGGCCTGTTTTTGTTATCAACAATAACATTCCTACATGGATGTCAATAAAGAGGGAGCACATAATTTTGTCAATGATTGTTCCAGGTATTTGTTTACATCAATTTTCTTTAATGTAGTAGCATCCCATTTGTCTTATCTATTGCATAATGACTTATATTTTTTTCATTCAATAGTCATGTACATTAATTTATATAAATGGTTATAATAATTATGTAATATTTATGTTCATTCAACTAGGTAAGTACCAAGTTAAAGATATGAATGTATATATCGAGCCTCTTATCGACGAGTTACTAAAGTTATGGAATGGCGTCACTATGTATGACGTCTCTAGACCAATAGGACAAAGATAATTTCAATTCCATGCTATGCTTGTATAGACAATTCATGATGCCCCTAGGGCTAATACATTTTTGTGGTATGTTATAATGTTAACTGCACTTTAACAATATTTAATTTGATGAAGTAGATATCATGCATGTTTTTAAAATAATCTATTCATTATATATAATTATAAAAATTTACATATTTAATCCAATTATATATGATCTTACAGGTCTTCAAACAAAGGGAAAATTTGCATGTCCAATTTGTGGTCCCAAGATGAAATCTCGTCGTTCAACAAGTTTAGGAAAGAAGGTGTTTGATGAGTATAGGCACTTCCTCCATAGAAATCATAAGTATCAAACTATTGAAAAATATCTTTTCAATGGGAAAGAGGAGACTACATCAAAACCATGAAGAATGACACCTTGCCTATGGAAGTTGGAATATAATAGAATTAATCATCAATGTTATACATCAGATCAAATTGTTTATCTATCATATATGATATGTTTACTCATGTTGTAATTGAAAATGATTTTTGTTATTAATTTTTTTAACTTATATGCTTCATGAAGGTCGTCAAGGCATTAATGGTCAGCTTCCACAGGGACTAAAAAGTTATCCCAGACAATTTAGTAGGTTGCCCTACTATGAGGAGCTACAAATTGTGCATTTATTTGATACAATGCATATCAAAAAGAATATAACAGAAAAGTTATGGAAAATATTAGATGGAAGGCATGACAAAGAAAAAATTGTCAAAATTTGTAGTGACATTCAGGAAGCCAATCATGCAATGAAAAATGCTATTCAATTAAATAGCGATGGAGACCAAATTAATATAAGTTCCCTTCCTTGGTTATTAATAGAGCAGCAAAGCAATGCTATAAAAGAAGTCATACGAAAAAATTGATTTCCCACAGAATTTGCTGCGAACATAAACAATATAATAACAAAGAAAAGTGAATTTGGGTTAGGGATGAAAATGCATGATTGGCATACCTTCATTAAGGTAATCATTATGGTATATTATATACACTTATATAATGCATGTACTTTTCAATGTATTGTGTTTACTACTTTTGGAAAAATAATGAGGAGATCATTTTATAATTGTTGCAGTACGTTCTACCTCTATCTCTCCCAGACAACTTTGACAACAATGTCAAGCAAGTTATATATGATCTTGGAAAATACATGAGGTAAGTAGCAATATTTGTTCAATTCGTTGTATACATCTTATAATTGCCATTTGTTTTACTTGTGTAATATACTATATATTTTTGTTAAATAGCATTAATATATTTGTGCCTTGAATCACTTGTAGATGGTTGTCATCTAAAGAAATCCATAAGGAAGATACAAATTATTGGAAGAGAAAAATTCCTCATCTAATGTGTGATGCAAAAGTGTCTACTTTCGACATTTTTCAATGCACAACAACACTACCTCATACACCAAGTTGAGGAGATTGAATTGTGTGGACCTATACACACAAGGTCAATATGGATGGTTGAGAGACACTTGAAATTTTTGAAGGCTTCGGTTAGACAAAGAGCACATCCTGAGGGTTCTATGGTGGAGGGATATATGGTATACCAGACCATGGTATACATTAGTGAATATCTTCCTAAGTTTGCAGCAAAGATCCATGTAGATCACATTTGGGATCCCAACTACATTAACAAATTCAAAGGGGAGTACCTGTTGGGGAAAGGTAGATTGAGGAAAGTGAGAGGTAATTATAAGATAGTCATGGAGATTAATTGGAATACATTTTACATATGGTTTTTATGTATATTGTACTTATTTAATTTTTAATCTTCAATATACATCAATTATAAATTAAGGTTGTATACTGTGGTATTTAACTAATTATACGTCATTTGTGAATTTCAATTTTTTTTATATAGTTGGTCAAGAGTGGGATGCACTACATTTGTATGTTGCCAACAATCTTGATTGGATGATGGTATGGATTGAACGATGTCAACAATCTGGTCGCGCATTAACATGGGAAGGTGTGGCTTCATTGGTTAAAGAAGCTCATCGTAATGGAGATTTCAATGTTACACAAAGGGAAATTGATTTAGCATATGGTTTAAGAGATAAACTACGTATAAATATATTAATCACCTATATTATTTAATTATTTTCAATTATATTGATGTATATATGTTGAGATTGTTTTCTTTGCATACATTCGGCCAAGAATAAATATGTTTATCAACTAACGATATTGCAATAATTTTTATATGTTTGAAATATTGCAGGTGAAACACCACAAGGCTATGTGGTGCAATGGCGTACATTTCAAATCAAAATGTTGGATGACATGAAGAAAACTTGTGATTCTGGTATAACTGCAGTCTTTCAGGTGACTAATGTTTCATCTAGAAGCGACATACATCCAAAAGTCTCAGAAAATTGATACTATGGGATTTTGGATGATATACTTGAGTGTGACTTTAATTCCTTCAGATTAATTATGTGGGTATGTGTAGGATCATTATGGAAAAATAGGCCCTTAAGTGGCAAAAAATTCAAAAATTAGAGTTAGGCAACTTGATGTAAAAATTTGAATAAGTTATCTATATTGTTTCAAAATGTGTAAGAATAGAATCAGAGAAAATTAAATGTAGTTTTTAAACTACTAGGTATGTTTAAAAAAAAAAAAATTATTTGGTGAAAATTTGAAATTTCAATGCAGTGGTACTTAAATTTCAAGGAAAAAATAAGTAGGTGTTTGTCTAACCACCCTAACCATAATAAAATGATAATATTTTTTTATAATATTTTAGATATAAGTAGAGGACTCATGCACCGATGTGATGCATATTTTTATTTTTTTCCAAGTAAATAATTAATTATGAATTTTTTATTACAACTTTTTTTAAAATATAAAAACTTGTATGTCTGACCACCTTAACTTGGTCAAAACTTCATGAAATTCATTTTTTCTTTTTTTAATCCTATAGTATGCGAAGCATAGAATGTGACGCATGTTTTGGATTTAAAAAATGTGATATCGTTTGAAAGCAATAGATGTTTTTCAATTAGTTTATCAATCAGGACTTTAGTCACAATTTGAACAGAAAATGAATAATAATTACTTATTAAATTCAAAGTAAAACATAATTTATATTGGTGGAAATCTGAGAATCTCCTTTAAAAACCTTTTTTGTTTCATCAATTTTGGGTAAAAAAATAGTTGTCAGCCACATACCCATCATATTGCCACTTTTTAGCCCATCTTAATCCTACACATACCCATGTTTGTCATCCTATGGTATAGGCTACAATTGAATGAAAATAATCTTGAGAGAACTGTTATTGAACATGATAATGGATTTACCATGGTTAATACAAGGTTGATCGAGCGAGTTGGAAGTGAACCCTATGTTCTTCCAAGCCAATGTGAGCAGGTATTTTAGTCAGAGGTTCCAGGTAAACCGGGTTGGTCATTTTTTGTTAGACATGATCAAAGAGGAAGGCCGATAAAGTATAATGTGGTGGAAGAAGAAGATACCGAAGAACTAGAAGATGATGTAGATGATGATCAGGATCAACAGTTAGTTGATGATGTCCCTGACAAAGATGTTGAAGAGGAGGAACTAAATCATCATGATGTAGGAGTTAATGTTCATGAAGGTGATATCCGTGTGGATGATGATATTATTGAAACTAATATCGATGATGATGATGATGATATGACCAATCCTTAAAATGTTGAATCGGGATTAGATGATACATACAAAGAGTTTGATGAAGAAGAAGATCAATGACATTGAAATGTATGAGTTATGCGATTATATTATCTATTTGATATTAATTTCTTGATAGAATTATATTTTACTTATGTGGTTACATAATTATTTCATGATGTTTTTAATTTAATGATGTACTTTTTAATGTTTGAAAGGTCAAAAAATTAAAACATTTCAATAGTGATGTTAATAACTTTGAAATTAGTGTATTTTATGTTTCATGTGATCATAAAAGATTAAAAAGTCAGATGTAGAGGTGGTTGTTCAGTGGTTGACATGTAAAGGCCTTTACAAGGCATAAAGCAATCATTGTAATGGTTGTTGATGGTTGGGGATTTAAAATACAAGCTCTTGACATTCGAAAATCTATGTATTTCTTCAAAATTTCTATATTTTTTTGGTTATGCAGCATTGTACAGTCACATGCAGCCATATTTTGATGTGAAATCAATTCCAGGTCATGACGATATGTGTTATCTTTGATTTGAATATGATTTGAGGGCTTAAGACATTGATTTGAGTTAGAAAGCTTCATTTCTTTGCATATAGCCTGGTTACCCTATTTTTGAGGGTTTTGTAGTATAAACATGATATAAAGGGGCTCTTACACTTTTTGTGATTACTGTAGCTTGTGTAAGAGGCCCCATGGATACTATTGTAATTGTAGGATGCATGAATAGGTCGTAGGATGAGAAATAAAGAAGGTATAGTTGTTTTCCTCAAGAGTTTTGTAAAGAAAAGCATATGAAATGAGAGGTTCAAGCCTAGGTTTCAACAAAACATGTATGGGAGATCTGATTTTATGAATTTTTATCCATGTGCAAACCTAATGGGTTGTTGTTGAACACTGAATATAAATGATATACATACACACACGCGCACACACACACACACACATGTGTGTGTGTGTATGTATGTATGTATATGTATTTTTAAATGTAAATGTAAATGCAATTACTGGATGCTCTCCTAGAACAATAAATGCAACATATCATTAAAGGAATCTACATCTATGTATATAAATGTGTATTTCTAAATGCAAGTGTAAATGCAAAGAGCATATGGTTTTGTAGTGTTATAAATACAACATATCCATAAATTAATGTAATTGAAATTCTAAAGTCTTCAACACATATAATATGAAATTGATCAAACTATTAAACTACATGAGAAATAAATGAAAACAGTAAATTCATATGTATGAGTATTTGTAAATGTAAGTGTAAAATAAATAAGAATAATAAAAATTATAAAAGAATATAAGGAAAGGTTTAGTGTTTAGAGTGGGAGAGAGATAGAGGGTAGAAGGTTTAAGGGTTTAGAGTTTAAGGGTTAATGGTTTAGGGTTTAGGGTTAAAGGTAGAGGGTGTTGGTTTTTTTTTTACATTGTAACAAGGTTGGTCTTCTAATCTACTTATGGGATTGCCAATTCCAATCAAAGGCAGCTCGAAGGACCTGGACCAACTGACAAGGACTTTAAAAAGCCTCCTACACTTTGGGCTCTGCAAGACCTAGGAGGGTGATCCCTTAATGTGTTTACAACCTTTACACCAATATCATAAACAACATTAACACATAACAAACAATCCCATTGAATAGCTCAACACAATAGGATAATATCAAATAAAATTGGTTGTTCACCGATAATATCAACTATGTGGAGCATGAGATAACTACAACACAATCCATAGTAAAATATAGTCATTAATTTGCAATTTGTAGCAAGCTTTAGGCAAAGACAAACAATTATTGAACTACACAAATAAGTACAACTTAGATCAGTGCCATATATCCATTGTAGGAGTCAAATTCATAAGCATCTAAAGGTTTATGACATATTTAATACATAACATATAACTTATAAGATCCCTGACAATATTGCACTACAATTTCATTAGTATGCATTCTCACCCAATACTACTTATCAAATCATTATACATAACATATCCACCTAAAATCCCATTAAAGCATTTTAATTAATTCCTTGAATTAAAGTTAAAATAAGGATTATACACACCACAACAATGAGATGAATGAAACAACCCTTAGTCATCCTATTCAAAATTTGGATATGCATATACAGTGGAGAAACATGAGTTTGAATTTATCATTTCAACTCAAATGCTAGTAATGTTATACAACATTAAATCCCCATGAATTCAAAACCGATTACAGAATAACTCTAAACCTAAATTGTATTTCTCTCTAAAACCATCGAAATTTACAATTTGCTCTGCAACTTCACCTAGAATCGACCAAAAATTATCTAACTTGCTAACCCGTACTTCTGGCCTTGAAATCCTTCTTATAGAAACTGAAGGAGCAAACAAGCATCAGGCCAGAAAGTACACATGTCACTAGCCAAATGAAGCATCTGGTGATATTCCAAAAATCATTACAATAGCCATCAGCCTAGAGAATATTCATGTTCATCATGTCAGCCTAGAAAAATTGAGGCAACAACAAAAAACACAAGAAACCCACGCTGAGACCGCCATCAAAGCAAAACCGGAGGCCATTGTAACCACAACATCTGATTTACCATCTCTTAGTAATTCATTCTTTTATTCCTCCTCAGTCAAATATTTATTTACCCACCTCTGATATTCTTCATCAGTCGGCCAGTCAAAATTAATTACCTCATTCACCTTGGCATTATAAGGTGTGTATTTTACTACTACCTAATTTGCATCTCTTTCAAAAGATTCCAAAAATGAGCTGGTACTAATAATTTTATCCATATAGCTCACCAACAAGTCATAATTTGAGTCATCACAAATTAATTTAATTTGATCATTGATGACCTCACTTGCCTAACCCTACCACTATTGGAATGACTCGATTTTCCCCTGCTCATCAATTATATCAGGTAACAATGTGTTACCCTAATCATTGAAATTCTTCACCAACTCCCTAATCTTCGTACTCAAGTCATCTGGTAAAGCCTGAAAACCTTGCATTGATTTTACTAACACATGAGTAGGCTTTAATGATTGGGGCCTATTGTTTGTATCAAACCTTGAGGCCTTATACATGACATCCAGATCACTGGCCATAGGAATCCAATTTTCAATCAATGGTATCACTATCTCCTGATCCCTATCAATATTCTTTATTGCATCTAATAGAAAATAATATAAATAATGTATAGATAGCAATTTATTATCAACATTTTCATTCAAATGCCTTAAAACAGTAGTAACAATCTCTTTTTTCTTTGAAAGAGATCCCTCCTCACTTACCCTCAAAGATGCCTATAACTCATCAATTCTTTGCAAGAGCTACTTCTTTGTAGGATCAACAGAGGACTCTGTTTCTTCATCAATTTCTTCTAAAGAATGGGTGAAGGCAGGATTCTAACTGGGAGACCCTGGTGTGGAAACAATTGGAGAAGCCAGAGGCACTGACCCTGCTGTGGAAGGTAATGTACTGGTCCCTGGAGCACTTGATGTCTCCCCAATCTATCTATACTTGAACCTTTCCACCTTAGTTTGAAACTCAACATTCCTCTGTTGCATCTGGTTGTATTCTTCAATCAAAAGGTTATACTTCTCCATTAGGCTTTTCTTTTCAGCCTCCCTTTCAGTAGTCTTTTGGACCAATTTGGCCACATTCACAATTAAACTAGTAGCCTTGATGGTTGAGGTCTCTGGAGCTCTCTTTATTATTAATCCCCCTCTAAAATTTGGATTAATGTCTGTAATATTTGGCTTTCTCCCTTGTGGGGCCAATGCCAAATTTCCAAGGTTTCATACTCTTCACTAAAAAAAGAATCTTGAAGTGTTGCCTTGACTTCTTCTTCAGATTATTTTAAGGAATGCATGGACTTCATAATAGCATTAAAGGCCACTGCATCTGCAATATCCCATTCAAGCAGAATCAATACACTAGCCTAACTCGCCAATTTTTTTCCTTCCTCAGGAGTGATGTTCTTAAATTCTTCCATTAATTCAACTTTCACTTCCTCATCATTCTCCTGGTCTAACCTGTCAGGTCTTAGTTCTCTTCTCTCCTTACATTTATTTTGATATTCTTCAAACTTCATCCTCCATACCAATTGCAAGAATACAAGAGTCTTTACAAATGCAATGTCATCTAGAAACTCCTTACATGCTTTCATTCTTGCATCTTGTACACTTTTTCCTTTCATATCTAAATCCAATAAAACCAATTCAGCTAGCCTAGGAGGGGAAGGCATACCAACCTACATGTCCTAATCAGTAACAATAATTTCATCCATCAAACTCTCATGTGGTTAATCAGTTATTTTCCTTTTAGGGCTTGGATTAGATGGTGGTGATGGGGGACTATCTTCTGGTGATGACTCTAAATCAATTATCTTAATTGCCCCATGCACTTTGAATTTTGGACCTGGTTGTGAAGGAAACTTCATAATTTCTTCCCCTTTCTGTCCACTTCTTCCTCATCACTGCTACTATCATTTTTTCTCCTGTAAATGGGCCATTTTTTTGTAGGCTGGTATTCTGGCCTTGTTTCAAATGGTCTGGCACCTTTTTCTTATACACCCAAACTTAGCTCTAAGTTTACTTTTTTGGTTCTAAAATTTCCCATAATCTCTTTGAAGTGCTCCATCAGAAAATAAATTTTCTTATGGTGGGGACTGAACTCCAATAGTAGATCATATTTCAGATCCATTTTGTGCACAATATCTAATAGCTTATCACAAGCTATCCATTTCTCCTTGTTCAACTCCTACTTATTTAGGTCGAACTCATTTCTGATCAGGTCCTCACGAAAGTTAAACTCATGCAAAAACTTTCCAGCCTTTATTCTTTGTCTAAAAAGGGTAAAGAAACCCTTAGGATTATGCTGCCGCTTTAGACCACATCTCAAATGATAATCCTCAAAGAATTTCTCAAAGTGCACCCAGCCTCCTTTTGAAAAGGAAAAATTAGATACCACTGTATAATTAGGGAAAAATGCTCCCTTACCCCTCCCTGTCAGGTTGTCCTCATGTATGCAACCTATCTACCACATAACTTCTGCAAACCCCACTCTTGGTGGCACATTGTATGGTAGTATATGAGGGGCTCCTTGAAAACCATATACCCTCAAAATAGTGTTGAATGGGTATGGGATAATGTCACCCTAGTTATGGCTGACTTTTAATTTTGGCTTCCTCCCCTTTGGCCTGAGGAAATCATGTAATTCCTCAGGAATCCTAGGTACATTCACCATCAATCTAGCCCTCAATCTGGAAGCAAAACAATTATCAAATTGCACATAACTAGTGCTTTCCTTATTATAAGATAAATCTGTAGCCCATATCTGTATTGGAAATCTTTCTCTATCAACCGATTGCCTTAATTTCATCTTCTCAGAGAAGAAGTCAGCATTCTTGAATAAAAACATATGCATCAGCATAGAATACCAAAAGAATTAAGTGTCGGTATCATTTTTCTACAGCTTTGATAGACCCTCATGTATCCTCTCAACCAAGTAAGAAGCAAAGTCATATGTGACAGAGAAGTTAGGGTGTTTTATTTGCACCCCCATGAACATGTATGCAATGGGCATCACCGCACCAGGACTGAAACCCAAAATTTGACACAATGAATAAAAAGTGGCCAGGAAATGATTTGCAAAACAATATAATCTGAAAGGTTCCTAGTCACTGGGGCTGATATGAAATCTTGAACCTCCTGCCCTAGCTAGATGAGGTGGAAGCAATTTAGCTCTAAAAAGAGACTTCAACTTTGCATATTCCTGATTCATTTCCTCAAGGTTGATAGGCACCAAGTCCTCACTTGGTTCACTCAAGTCAAAAATATGTTGAATATCATCTCTGTTAATACTTAACAAAACCTTTCCATCATTATCCCTAATTACCCGTATGACAAGGTCATATCTTGAAGCTACTACCCTAAGTAGGTCTACATCAGGGAAAACATTCAGTACCACCAACTTCCCCATATCATACATCCATCCATTTGAAAAAGGGTGAGGAAATTCCTCTGTCCATATCACAATTTTAACATTTCCAAACCCATGAGAGGAACCCTAGCATCGGCTATGTTGGAATAATTGTATACTAACCCCTCCCCTAGGATTTTCCCTCACATCAGAACCAATCCCTTCTTTCTATTATTCATTGACAAGGGAAATTGATCCAGGAAATCATCATACATGTTTCTTTTTAAATAGTCAATTTGGCCAGAATGTTGCTTGGGTGGTGCCATCTTGGACAAACTAGGGCTTCTTATAACTTCACACTTCAAATAGCTAGGACTAACCAGAGATATGAAATTAAAGAACAAAATATTGTAATTTCTCACAATTTAAATAAACTATAGCCCTAAAACGTTTATCAACAAGCCCTATGATAAGTACATCAATTTTTTTCCTTAATTCAAGCACAGAGTGACCAGGAAACACAGAAATTAACTCATGGCTCTTTTCACAGAAATCCCAAATTTCAGCTATCAGGGTTCACAACCTTGCTTTCGGCTTTGAAACTACTTCACAAAATACCTGAATGCTTTGTGACACACATAAAGCAAGAGAATTGATTTTATTTCAATAAAATTGTGCCAGTAAATGTCTCATCTACCATTAAAGCTCACTCACGCGCTGCACAAACAGCTCCAACCATATTTGATGCAGATTTAAATTAGAGACGTCAATCCTTCATTTTGATCAAATCATCAATGGCTACCTTCAAAATAGGTTGATACAATCACCAACATTGCCATAAGGGGTCCACCATACCATATGCTGTGAAGGGCGTCCACGTGGTGGTTGCCCGCGATATCGCAATCGGTAAAAATCTTGCAACTTCGGATCACGCGATGGCGGGCAACCGTAGATCTTGAGCATCAATGATCTCATTCTTTCAACATAGTCATCGGCCCTACCATTAACCCTCGAGTAGCTTTTCCATCAAGATTATAACACATCTGTTGATTTGAATCGTGTGCATCTTAAGAGCACTTTAGTAAGCCGCCTTTTAATGTATTTAAGGTTCGATTAATGTTCCATGGTATTTCCTTTATTCTTTCGGCTTCATCAGATGAGACACGTGGCAACCGCCTGTGATATCGCGATCAACCAAAGCACTGTGGTGGGGCCATCATGGGATGGTGAGGAATGGCTGAGATCAAATGGTAGTTGATCAGTGGTCATGCAATTTCATCCCCCAGAAGGACATGTGGCACCCGCCCATGATATCGCAATCGGTAAAATCTTGCAGCTTTCCATCACGCGATGGCGGGCAAACGTTGATATCCGAAGGCAATTTGATCAACGGTAGCATGAATTCGATCCCTTCTGCAAAATAAAACATTCATTAAAACGGACGAGGGGACATCACTAGGCCAATGGTAAATAATGACATAAGTTATTTTTTAAAAGATGAAACATGGGGCCAACTGAGAATTAGGAAATAAAACCCTGTGGAGGAAATAAAGTATTAAAATCAAAGGGACTCGGCCTAGACGAACCAATATGACATAAGTTGTTTTAAAACCCCATCAAAAGTAACAGCGAAATAGAACCCAGCCAAAGCGTGAAATAAACATTAGGGTTTTACATGAAGACAAAGCTAAAACCCCAACCCTTAGAAAACTTGAACTCCATGAAAGACTAGAGACATAAGGCAAGGCATGAGTGAAAAACAAAGAGAAAAATATTGAAGTTCCATTAGTGGCTCCAGTTGGGGATGTTCATTCCACTGGAATGAAGCGAGAATCCAAAATCTTAGCTAGAGCAGACCAAGATGCAGAGACGACCAAAAAGGGATTGTTCGAAAAAAACAACCCTAACTATGTACAAAATATATACAAAATATACTAACCTAAACTATTGTTCATAGAAAATAATACTTCAAGTGAAGTATAACTTCAAGAACTATCCATGAACTGGCAGTTCCAGAAGATCTCCTGTCATATCTTGGAGGAAGTACGAATCTTCACCCCACTTACCATTAATCAAAAATGGACTAGGATTTAGATGGGCTTAGGATTAGGCTTAGAAATAGTGTTTAATTAGTCTTAGAGTTAAAAATAGGGTTCAATTAGGCTTAGGGTTAAAATTATGATTCAATTAGGGTTAGGGTTCAATTAAAGGTAGGATTATATTTCAATTACGGTTATGATTCAATTATGGTTAGGGTTTTGGTAAATTATAATTATCTCACATATATGAGTTTGGGGTTAGAGCTAGGATCTTGATTTAATTAAGCTTAGGCTTAAGGTTAAGGTTAGGGTTAAGGTTAAGGTTAGGGTTAAGGTTAAGGTCGGGGTTTGATTAGGGTTATAATTAGAGTTAAGGTTGTCATGAGAACTATGGCTAGTGTTAAACTAAGGATTATGAATAGCATTAGAATTATGGTTAGGGTTAGAATTATAATTAAGATTATAATTAGGGTTAGAATGAGAAGGGTTAGGATTATAATTATAGATAGACTTAGGGTTGGGATTAGCATTAGGGTTAAGGTTAGGTTAGGTTTACCATTTAATTAGAGTTGGGGTTCTAGGATAAAGCTTGGGTTCAATGATAGGGTTAAGGTTGGGGTTAGAGTTAAAGTTCAATTAAAAATAGGGTTAGGGTTCAATTAGGTTTAAGGTTAAGGTTAGATTAGGGTTATGATTCAATCTCAACAATAATTCACACTCTAACTCTAACCCTAAACTTAATCATAAAACTAACACTGACACTATTTTT
>VDFB02270651.1:112965698-113031145 GCA_007258455.2 Sequoia sempervirens
TTTCTTCTTTCTCTCCATCTCACTAAAGGAGGAACCAACTTCAAGTGCCTTTACCGGAAGGGGAATACCAATTGATCCAAACTTTCCTAGCAAACTTTTAAAGAAACTTTCATATTCTTGATCACAATTTTCCAAATTGTTAGAATGTATGTAAATTTGTTTGCAAACTGGTTCACTCTCTTCCCATATTACATTGTTGATCAGTGGCAAGAAATTTTGAAACTACATCACAAGACATATAACCAAATTTCCAAACTTGAAAGGGTGACCTGTCATCTTTGTCAATTGTACATTCTCCATCAGTTAATTTTTCAGCAATCCGCAAAGGTCAAAATCCTCATCTTCCATTATCATCTTGTGTGAAATGTAAACAACACTTGTCGAAGTTGCACCTTCTCTGTTTCTAAAAAATATTTTGTAGGATATTCCATATGCAATGTACCTTGTCACTAAATCTCTGATTGTTGAGATTATTAGTTCCCTTTGATCTCTAGTTACTCCAGTTAGGGTTTCGACTTCTTTGTTTCAAATTGAATTCTTTCTTGGCACATCCCCAACTTTGTATAACCTAGTTATAGTTCCAATCACTTCTTTCAAGATATGATAGGTGTTGCCTATATTTCATCTACAATTTAAATCAGGCAAGATAATCATATGTTAGATCTTCAGAGGGCAATGGAACATTCACACGAGGGAAAAGACTCTACATCTATTGCTATGTCATGGGGAACTCAGTGGGATAAATTGCCCTAGGGAGATTCGGCATGAAAATCATCTAAGGAGAAAATCAGTAGGACATTCCTGAGGTCTCACCGACTAGCAAGGGTTCCATTAGGTCCGAATGCTTCAAACCAGGGATCCTATCGGCATGAGTTGTCTTTCGACATAAGGTCTCGGCGACCATTGAAGTCTCCTTGACAACAATAAGGTTGAGGCACTGTCAGCATAAGGAGCAACCATAGGAGAAGGGTCTCCCCGACTCGTAATGTCTCACCGAGATCAAAGCTCGGCAAGAGGCGAGCGGCTCGACAAATGGTCTCGGCGACATCAAGGGGTCATGCCGACAATAGTTGAAAAGAAAAAGATCGGCAAAGGATGTTGGTTTCAGTGAAGGTTGGTGGGATTGCCATGAAGTCTCAGCAATGCAAAAGGTCTTGCCGATGCAGAATGAGCCCGAGGAGGAAAAATGACATTGATAGAGCTCCCAGACATTGCAAAAAGGTCTTGTCGACATAGTCTAGTCTCGCCGAAGGAAATCTGGAGCCTGGTAGAGTGAAATACATTCAGGGTGATATCAACAAGCTCTTGCTGAAACGATAAGGGGGATTCAGTAGGTGGATGCAAGGACCAGAAGTAAATACACCCGATAGCTTCAAAAAATCTAAGGGTTTCTCCAGGCAATAGTTTTTCACCGACACACACAGCAAGGACACGTATGGGTGCAACATTTAATTCAATCAAAAGATCTTAGGATATATTTTTCTGAGACTGATATTTTGTAAGCCCTAAGGGGGCCGACACAGTCTGATATATAAGGCATTTTTTGCCTTTTGTAGATAGTTCGGATAATACACTCTAAAGAGTTAGTGATTTTTATGAATCCTTTCTCAACAAATCTATATTTTGTAACTCAAATGAAATCTGGAATGAAAAACAAAGTTCACCAGGAAAGTAATATTAATTCTTATACTACTCTCATTTTTGTATGTTAGCTTGTGCAAGTTTTCTTTAACAGTGTTTCTTTTAATCTATATTCATACCCCAAAGCTGTGAAGTTTGTTCCTTCCTCCTTAAGATATGTATGAAGATCAAACCTGTCAAGAATGATGCATAAGACTGAAAGGGTTATGTGAGTAAGTAAATCAATCGCAGTTAAGTTTTCTTAGTGTGTTTGTATCTTGCCTTCATTTCATGATTTCTCATCAAACTCAGTGTATCACCATAGGAATAATTCAGTTTAGTTTCATTTTTTGTACGAATCCTTCTCACTTTACCTTTGCAAGATCGTTAGCTTAGGTGATACCCAAAGGAAGTCAGCCTTCTCTGGAGGTTCATTTCAACTATAGGTGACCCACAGCCTTAAAATGATCCCATGTTGCTCTAGAAAGCTCAGTTTCAATCTTTGTGCATAGGGTGCAATTTCTAGGTGACAACAGTTTCTGGCACGCCCGGTGGGACTGAAATTAGATTGAACTGTTGGTTTGGTATGCAACCAGTGAATTCCAGACTTTAGAGAAGTCCTTTGGCATACTTGGCGACTCCATAAAGAGGAAAGAACTCCAAAAATCAACGCCTTCTATAGTTTATGAGAAAAGTTCAGACAAGAGGCAGCTCAGGTCCCTTCAAATATTTGCAGTTGTCACCACCGAGAAGAAAAGGTAGAGCAATAGAAAAAAGAGGAACAATAGTTATCTATTCTAGAAGAACTTAATCTACTCCTCCATCAGTGGGATCTCATTTTGCTATACAAGTAAATCCAATTCAGCTACCTCCAATGGCCACTCCAAGGAATCAACCCTTTGTCGCTTTCAATAGAGGCAGCCCCTTAAATTTGGCACAGCACAACGACATCCTAATGGTAGCCTTGAAAAGTCTGCCAACTTTCACAGGGGAGGATCAAACTACTCCCATTGAACATATGAGAGATGTGGCTTCATTATGTGGAGTCCATCACATAACCCAAGAGGATGTTGCAGTAAGATTACTAGCTACTTCACTGAAAGGAAGAGTTGTGCAATGGTATAGGAGCCTACCAGTCAGTTCAATTGCAACATGGGATGAATTTGGAGACAAGTTGCATAAGCAATTTCAAGATAGATCCGACAACTTATCTCTATTGGAACAATTGACTACAATTAATAGGGCTCGACAAGAGCAGATGAATGACTTCAACTTCATATTTCAAAGAACCTAGGATAGAATCCCTGCAATGGTGAGGCCACCTCCAAAATACATGTTTTTATACTTTTTGAGGGCTCTGAACAACAATGTAGGTGTCATGATACAGTCAATGGGAGGAGTGTCTCTACCAGATGCCTTTGAAATAGCTATCAAAGCTGAAAACAACTTAATACAAGCTGGTAAGCTTTCTCCTAGGCCACCAATGCCAATATTTCTAGAAATTCATGCAAACATTCCTTTGCAAATACCTCCTTTCACACCTCTACCAATTGTACCAACACTGCCAGCTTTTGTTCCAGCCCTTGATAGGAAAGAAAGTGTTGCTTCAGGCTCATCACAGGAGTTACAAGAGATCAAAAGTCTTTTATAGACTTTTGGTAACAAGTTGGTGAACTTGGAAAAGCAACAGACTTATTCTAAGCCTTATCAACATTAGAGTCAAGCCTCAGGTCAGCCCTTCCAAGGCTAGCATTAGAAATTCCAAGGGAATAGACAACAGTATCAGAGCAATTATCAGGGCCCAAGACAAAATGTGAACACAAGGCCTTTTCAGGCCTATGCTCCAGCCCCTGTTAGTGCGACCAAGGAGCTGGTTCCTACCCAAAACAACTTAGCAGCAGACTATGAGTGGTGTTACTCTTGTAACCAACCTCATAATCAGGCCACTTGCTCAAATGGACTAATCAATCAGGCACTTATGGTACAAAATGCTTCAATTTTGTAGTAGAGCAAATGCAATGATGCATCTTCAGAACACCAGGACCAATTCAACAATGATACAACCCTGCTTAATTGGCAAGGTCAAGAATTATGTGGTTTGAATGAAGATAGTTCTCCAGTTGCAGCTAACACCAGGGAAAAGAAGAGAGATTTTGAGCTTAGTCAAGCAGCTGACAAAGGAAAGGCAGCCACTGCAGAACTATCTACATCTTGAACGGCTCCTGTTTGGCAAAGAAATCAGCAACTCCCAGACAAGGAGCAGTCACACCCACAAGTTGATCATACTAGTATAAAGGTACATCCTAAAGTAAATCCAATTGTACCTTATAATATCCTTGATAGCATGAAAAAAATGAATGTTACAATGTCCATGTGGGACTCATTATCCATCCCAGGTCAAAAGGATATGTTACAGTCGGCCCTGTCAAGTTTGAAAATGTCTGATGAATCCGAGCCCCCAATAGGTCAAGTTAGAGTTGTGTTAACAAATAATTCCCAGGGAAATGATCAGCAGCCTTGCATAGAGACTGAAAAACAAGTTAAACCACCTCCTTTCTACGTGTCAGTGATTATTGATGATAAGTTAGTTCATAACTGTATGGTAGATAGTGGAGCTAGCAGCTTCATGATGCCAAAACAGATTGCTGACAAACTTGGACTAAAATACCAGCCTTTAGAGAAGGGAGTGATCCAATTGGATGGTACTTCGGTTAATACTTTGGGTATTATCAAGGATTTAAATCTCACCCTCCATGCTTGTCCAAATTTTTCAGTTCCTCAAGATGTATGTGTCATAGACCTTCCACCTTTCTTTTCCTTGTGTTTATCTAGAGACTTTACAGCCAAGATAGGTGGTTATGTATCAGCTGATTGGTCACATATGTTATTTAGAAACAAGATATGGAACCAAGGTTACCATTAAATCTAAAAGATTGGCTAAGGATCACATTGAGCCATATAACCCAAGTCCCTTTAATGTTGTTCCTACTACTGCAGATACAAATTATGTCATTCTTTTTGACAATGAACTAGTTGTTGCTCAAGAACTCCAATCAGAAGTCGTTCCTGAAGTGATGCTGCATGAATGGGCAGTTGAAAATGTATTGGACAGTCCTAAGGACCTCATTCAAGATGTTGGTATGGGCAACTATGTCATTCTTGAGCCTAACACATAGATTCCAAACCTGGAGAAAGATGTAGATCAGTTGTTGCAGCCATTAAGTAGACTTTGGGAGATGTTCTTCGATGGCTCCAGAAGTAAGAATGGAGTAGGAGGAGGTGCGATGTTGATTTCTCCACAAGGTGATAGGTACTACTCTACATTTTGTTTTGCTTTTGCATGCTCCAATAACACTACTGAGTATGAGGGCCTTGTTCAAGGTCTAGAATGGGAAAGGAAGAGAGGAATAAGCAGCTTAAAAGTCTATGGGGACAACAAATTAATTGTTAATCAAGTAAGGGGCCTGAATGTTGCCAAAAATGACACATTAAAGTCTTGTAGAAATAGAGTGTGGGACATGCTCGAAGTTTTTGATGCGTTTAATTTAGTGTCTATTCCAAGAAATCAGAACAAGCATGCTGACAGGCTTGCAGCCATTGGAGCACAGTTTGATATTCCATGAGATATTAGAAAAGAGAAAGTGCAGCAGTATGTGAAGGTTGTAGTCAAACCATCAATTCCTGACAACAACATTCACTGGAAATTTTTTGATAGTGATGAGCATATCCTTTCTTTCTTGCTTGAAGAAGATTAGTTCTCCATGGTGAATCAAGCAAAACTCAAGCAGCAGTATGGTGATCAAGTCATATAGCTAAAGACAAATAAATTACCCAAAGGCCTTGTTACCTTAGAGTTGATTTTCAGTACTGATGATCAGCTTAAAAAGGGTAAAGCTGGCTTGCAAATCAAAGAAGAACATTATGAAGAGCTGGAGATTTTCAAAGGTAAACTTCTTAAGATAGGTAAAATTTGTTCACATAAAGATAAACAAGCTTTTGTTGCTTTATGTCAAGAATTTTATGATGTCTTTGCTTGGGAATATTCGGATTTGAAAGGGTTTGATCCCCATATTGCTCAGCACACAATTGAGTTAGAGTCTGATGCCAAGCTAGTAAGACAGAAACAAAGGCCCTTGAATCCTAAACTTGAGCCCCTAATGATTAAAGAGCTGACTAAACTAGTCGAAGGGGGTATTGTCTTTCCTATCAAACACACTTCATGGGTTTCTAACCTTGTACCGGTTAGGAAGAAAAGTGGCGAAATAAGGCTTTGTGTAGACTTTAGGGATCTTAACCGAGCATCTTTGAAAAACCACTACCCGCTGCCCTCCATGGAATGAATCTTGCAAGAGGTTGTTGGTTCTGAAATATTTTCCTTATTAGATGGTTTTTCAGGGTATAATTAGGTGTTGGTTAAAGAAGAAGATCAGTTTAAAACTGCTTTCACAACTAAATGGGGCACCATGGCATACAAAAGGATTCCTTTTGGTTTGTCCAATGCTGGTGCCACGTTTCAAAGGGCCATGGACATGGCATTTCAAAGTTTAATCAACAAGATTATACTGATTTACCTAGATGATATTACAGTTTATTCCAAGAATGTTGATGAACATGTGTCACATCTGAGGCAAGTTTTTGAAAAATGTAGAGAGTTTGGGATCTCTCTCAATCCAAAAAAGAGTATCTTTGTTGTTCATGAAGGAAATTATTAGGACACATAGTGTCAAAGCAAGGAATTACTATTGATCCTAAGAGATTCAAAGCCATACTTGAGTTGTCGCTACCTAATCACAAGAAGGGTCTACAGAGCTTTCTCGGCTAGATCAACTTTCTAAGAAGATTCATCCCTAATGTTGCAAACCTGTTACAACCTTTAACAACAATATTAAAGAAAAATGTAGTTTTCAGTTGGACAAAGGATGCCAAGAATAGTTTTGAAAAGGTCAAGGAGGCCTTAGCAGTAGCTCCTACACTGGTAAATCCCAATTTTTCTAACGATTTTTATCTATATGCTTATGGTAGCACAAGTAACATTTATGCAATATTGGTTCAAAAAAATGAAGAGAATTTAGAACAACCAATAGCCTTTTTCATTCAAGGATTGGTTGATTATGAACATAAATACTCCTTTGTAGAGAGGCATGTTCTTGCTGTGATCAGAAGCCTGAAGAAATTCAAGCCTTTGATCTCTCATAATAAAATTCATGTCATGGTGGCACACTCAAGTGTGAAGGATTTTTTATTGAATAAAGATCTCAATGAAAAAAGAGCAAGGTGGGTCACTAGGGTCATGGAGTATGATGTAGATATTAAGATCACCAAATTGGTTAGAGGCAAGGGTCTCTGTGAACAACTTGCTACTGGGTCAAGCAGTGAAAGTGAACTAGAAAAGGATGTTATCCTTGCTAATACAAATGAGCTTCAGGATGCTCGAGACAGTGTGCCTGTGGGGATAACTAATTGGGTTCAAGATATGACCCAATTTTTACAAACTAGCGAGTGCCCACCAGGTTTGAACAGAGCCAAAAGGAGATACTTTAGACTGTAGTCCATACCGTGTGTACTGATAAACAATGTTCTTTTCAAAAAAGATCTGAATGGTGTCCTATTAAGATGCATTCACAGCGATCAAATTGAAAAAGTACTTCATGAGTTTCATGATGGAGCTGCGGGAGGCCACTTTGCTCCCAAAACTACTGCCTGGAAAATCATGAGAGCTGGTTACTACTGGCCCAGCTTGTTCAAAGATGCATATTCCTGGTCAAGAAAGTGTATCAAATGCGCTCTATTTTCAGGAAAGGAAAGACTGCCTGCTATGCCTCTACATCCAATTCAAGTGGAGCAGCCCTTCATGAGATGGGGCATTGATTTCATTGAACCAATAAATCCACCTTCCAGTACTGGTCACAAGTGGGTGCTCACATCTATAGACTATTTCACAAGGTGGACAGAAGCAATAGCTTTAAAAGAAGCAAAAGCTTTAAAAGAAGCAAAAGAGTCTTCAGTTTTGAGCTTCTATGAGGATATAGTCACCAGATTTGGAGTTCCTGACTCCATCATATCTGATAATGCTCTTGCATTCACGTGTCTAAGACTGACTGATCTAGTTGTCAAACATGGCATTCATTTGAATACATCCTCAAATTATTACCCTCAGGGTAATGGTTTAGTTGAAAGCACAAATAAGAATCTCATTAGGATCATTAAAAGAACCATAGAGGATAATCAGAGGACCTAGCACATTAGTTTAAAGAATGCACTTTGGGCAGACAGAGTGACCCCTAAGAGGTCTGTTGGTAACTCGCCATATATGTTGGTCCATGGAAAAGAGGCAAGATTACCCCTATCTGTGGAGCTTCTAGCTCTTGACATTGTTCACCAATTGGAGATGGTTGAGGAACAAGACCCAATGTCTATAAGGTATGTGAAGCTCATGGAGCTCGAAGAATCAAGGGACAAAGCAATGAAAACTTTGGAGTGTCATCAGCTCCAAACAAAGAAAACATTTGACAACAGGGCTACAAAAAAAAGTTTTAGGGTGGGAGACCTCGTGCTCAAATGGGACGTTCTGAAAAGTAGGCCAGGCCATCACACCAAGTTTGACAACTTGTGGATAGGCCCATTCCTTATTAGAGACTGTAAGGAGCACAATGCTTATCAACTGGTTACAACAGATAGGGAAGTACTTCCTATCCCAGTCAATGGGATACACTTAAACCTTATTTTCAAGTCTGATGGATTTCCTCTATTGTACATATTAGTATAGGGTTATGTTTTCAATAAGTGCTTATGCGCTTCAGGTAAGTTATTTTCTATTTCCTGGGTGTTGTGATAGCACAATTTTTTCTCTTTCACTTTCACCTATTTTGCTTTTTGGCAACCTGTTATGACCCATGGATCTCAGGGAGTTGAGGCCATGTGCAAGACTGATATTTTGTTGTTTTCTGAGCCTTCTAACAACTCCATGCCCAATGGATAAGCCTAGTCACTGGTTCTCATGTTTAGCAGGCAAACATCTCGCAAAGGTCACTAGAATTGTTGCCTATATTTCACCTACAGTTTAAATTAGACAAGATAATCATATGTTAGATCTTCAAAGGGCAATGGAACATTCACACGAGGGAAAAGACTCTACATCTGTTGCTATGTCATGGGGAACTTAGTGGGAGAAACTTCCCTAGGGAGATTCGGCATGAAAATCATCTAAGGAGAAAGTCGGTAGGACATTCCTGAGGTCTCACCGACTAGCAAGGGTTCCATTAGGTCCGAACGCTTCAAACTAGGGATCCTAACGGTGTGAGTTGTCTTTCGACATAAGGTCTCGGCGACCATTGAAGTCTCCCCAACAACGATAAGGTTGAGGCACTGTCGACATAAGGAGCAACCATCAAAGAAGGGTCTCCCTGACTCGTAATGTCTCACCGAGATCAGAGCTTGGCAAGAGGCGAGGGGCTCGACAAATTGTCTCGGTGACATCAAGGGGTCACGCCGACAGTAGTTGAAAAGAAAAAGATCAGAAGAGGATGTTGGTTTCGGCGAAGGTTGGTGGGATCACCGTGAAGTCTCAGTGATGAAAAAGGTCTTGTCGATGTAGAATGAGCATGAGGAGGAAAAATGACATCGGCAGAGCTCCCAGCCATAGCGAAAAGGTCTTGTCGACACAGTGTAGTCTCACCGAAGGAAATCTGGAGCCCAGTAGAGTGAAATACATTCGAGTTGATATCAACAAGCTCTTTCTGAAATGATAAGGGGGATTCAGTAGGTGGACACAAGGACCAGAAGTAAATACACCCGGTAGCTTAAAAAAATCTAAGGGGTTTCTCCAAGCAGTAGTTTTTCACCGACACACACAGCAGGGACATGCAGGGGTGCAACATTTAATTCAATCAAAAGATCTTAGGATAGATTTTTCTGAGACTGATATTTTGTAAGCCCTAAGGGGGCCGACACAGTCTGATATATAAGGCATTTTTTTCCTTTTTGTAGATAGTTCGGATAATACACTCTAAAGAGTTAGTGATTTTTGTGAATCCTTTCTCAACAAATGTATATTTTGTAACTCAAATGAAATCTGGAATGAAAAATAGAGTTCACCAGGAAAGCAAGTATTAATTCTTATACTACTCTCATTTTTGTATGTTAGCTTGTGCAAGTTTTCTTTAACAGTGTTTCTTTTAATCTATATTCATACCCAAAAGCTGTGAAGTTTGTTCCTTCCTCCTTAAGATATGTATGTAGATCAAACCTGTCAAGAATGATGCATAAGACTGACAGGATTATGTAAGTAAATCAATCACAGTTAAGTTTTCTTAGTGTGTTTGTATCTTGCCTTCATTTCATGATTTCTCATCAAACTCGGTGTATCACCATAGGAATAATTCAGTTTAGTTTCATTTTTTGTACGAATCCTTCTCCCTTTACCTTTGCAAGATCGTTAGCTTAGGTGATACCCAAAGGAATTCGGCCTTCTCTGGAGGTTCATTTCAACTATAGGTGACCCACAGCCTTGAAATGATCCCATGTTGCTCTAGAAAGCTCAGTTTCAATCTCTGTGCATAGGGTGCAATTTCTAGGTGACAACAATAGGGTTTATCCAGAGTTAGAATATCATCATGCAATCTATCCAGAATAAACTCAATGATTTTTGCATTCTCGAAATAGAGGAATTCACTCCAAATATCCAATCTTTTGTGTTTTGCTTCTTTCAACCATTTCAATTCATCAAGCGACAACATGTTTTTCAAAACCCTAATGTTCTCACTACTATACTCATCTAGGTCTATCATTCCTTTGATTTGTTCCATTTTACCTTTCGTACTCATGACTTGATTCTACCAAAGAAGTTCTTCAACCACACAACAAATTAAATGGAAATTTCTCAATACAACAGAAGTACATGATGGATTAGGGTTTCACTGCCGAATTGACTTCACGCATTCAAAATTTTGTTAAAAATTGCTTTCCTTCTTCCTTTTCTTCGATATAAAATGGAAAATGAGATTTCCAACTTACTTTTTATAACTCGCACACCTAACCTTTTGTTGTAATAAATGATTTTTCCCTAGGTGTTCCGAATACCCTATTTTCTCAATTAGCGAGAGAAAAAAATTTATGTGGACCTTCACCTTTGCATAAATACTCTCTTCAACTATTTCAACAACATCTGTAAACAACTATTGATAATCTACTGCATTCTGGTACCAACTACCAATAGGGGGGAAAATTATTTTCTTGAAAAACTCCCCCTAGGCCAATGGCCTGAACTCAATTCTCAGAGGAATTACCAAAAGCAGGTTTTGGTGTTGGCTCATTTCCTGCAACAAACATGCTCTTTCTTACCCATGTCTTCTTCATCTGATCTCTTAATTCATTCGCAGTCACTTTCCCTTTTCCTTTATCATCTTTATGTGTATTTTTTCCTTTGTATGTCGGACCTCTCCTATCCATATTTTTGTTTTTGTAGAATCTTGCAATGTGATCATATTTGTTGCAATTGTAACACACAACATTTCCTTGTCTAGACCAGTCATTCCATTGATTTCTTCTTAATTTGCACTGGTTAGAAATATTCCCAAATCTTCCACAGGTATAACATTTAACATTACCTCTATTGACAGAGTTTTCTGACATATCTTTGCATTCAATTGACTTATGACCAAACTTATTGCAATTGAAATACTGACCAGAGAATGATGGACCTCTCGATTTCATTTTACTTCTACATTGAACAGCCATATGACCAAATTTATTGCAAGCAAAATAGTATCCATTAAAATTTTGAGCATTAGGTTGTCTTATCGAATGCCTTTTTGCTTTGTTCATTTGATTTCTTTTCCTGAAATTCCTTTGTCCAGATCCGAAACTTTCTCCTTTCTCATATCCAAGACCTCACTTGCCATTTACATTCTTCTGACCTTGAGTTAGCTCGTCAAGCTTAACTGAGCCAATCTTAAACTTCTCCTTGTATTCATTTGCAGTAGCAAGTTCATCTCTAAGAATAATAATTTTTCTTTCAAGCTCTTCCTTCTGGCTTGTTGCAGTTCAATCTCCAACTGAATGAATTCTCTATTAATTTTGTTTCATTCATCAGATCTTTCTTTCAAGGACTGGGTAGGATTCTCCTCATTCTTCTTTCTTTCTTCAATCTCCTTAATCAGCTTTATTACCATAGATTCCATCTCATGCTTCAAGGTAGCATTGTCTCTGGAAATATTTTCACATTCTTTAGTTATCTCCTTCAATGTTTGATTCAGGTGATTGTCATCCATCCTTTTGCTCTCTTCAGTAATTTTTCTCTTTTTTTTCTTAATCTGATCACAGAGATCCTTTCTCTTCTCCCTATATTTAATAATTTGATCCCTCAACTTCTGAATGAATTTCTCAGCATCATTAATATTTTCTTTCAATTCCTGTACTTCTTCTTTGGACTGATCAAGATCATCAAGTGCCACCAAAAGTTGTTGTTGAAGACTACTAGGGTCCATTACACTCCAAGATCCACTTCAATTTGTTAAACTTCTTCTGAGGAACTAGTCTTTGATACCAATTATTGGAATCAGGGAACATTGAGAGGGGGGTGAATCAGTGCTCTACAATATTTAACTTTATCAATCTGATCTTTAAACCACTTATAATATTCAACCAAGAGAAAGATGCAAACACATAGAGAAATCATCCACAACACCATAACACAAGGATTTTTACGTGGAAACCATGTTAGGGGAAAAACCACAGTGGAGGTTAATCCATAGTTTGAGTACTCAAATATAAGTGTTATACAAATGGGGAATGCACATGCATTCAGGCACACTACCTAGAGCTCACTGCTCAGATATAAGAAAAAGACTCACTATCTTACAAAAGATTTGGATTAGATCCAGAGATTTGAACTGAGAAAGTAGCATCTAAAAATTTCATATTACAGTTCCGATTAAGCTCATCAATCGAACTCTTGACCTTCTATCTGATTATACTCTTTTGCTCTGCTCTGCTCCAATTCTCATCACAAAATCCTTTTATGCACAAGTGAAAATATGCATAATCTCTCTCCAACCTTTCTGATATTCTCAATAGAAATTAACACACATCGAACACATGCCAAAATGATATAATCGATCACTTATATATATCTGCAACAAAATATTTAATCAACCATATGTCGGCTTCAATAAAACATAAAATATTTTCTAACCATCGGCTCAAATCATAAATTATTTTCAATGTGCACCATCCAAAGTCAGCCACAACATAGTGAGGACCCAAAAAAAAATCCACAAATCCGAAAATACCTCAAATATTTCACCTCAAGCATCTGCAATACGTCACAATCACTTAGTCGGCCTTCTAGCACTATTGAACAAGAAATCAACACAACTGGATCTCCTAACTCGTACACCAATTGATGCAACGGCACAAAACTTGAGAATAAGATATTCCAAATACCCAACGACCTTCTCTGAGATCCACAACCCAAACTGATGATCTGGTAATGCATATGGATTGACAAACTCAACTTCAATCGAATACCCTATTCTTCACTTTGTCTTCCGGTATGGACAAATACTGAAGTGTGGACCAGATCAATGACTTAGGTTTCCATCAATGATAACAATAGAATCCATATGCCAACACATAAGTGGGATAACTTCCTGATTTATATCTTTGGCTTGATCTTGTGAAGTATCAGATTTTAATGCTTCTTCAAGAGGTGTTGATGATTCACTGTCCAGGTAAAAGTATCCCTCATGATTCATTTTTGATATGCGTTCACCAGATGTTTCTGATTCACAACTTCTATAGAAGCCTTCTTCATGACCCATTTCTGATATGTCTCTATATTTTTCTATATCTTGATCATGTGTACAAATGTTAAGAGTACGAGACTCTTGTTTTGAATGAAGATCATCTACATGTACACTAGGAGTAAGCATCTCATGGGTAAATGGAGGAATATGTGCTATATGGATATGATCATCATTTGCAACATCTTGTATAGATAGGAGAGTGTCCATTAGATCATTGTAGTATCTTGGAGATACGAATTCTTGATCTTGAATGATTTCGGAATTGCTTTCGACATACTTTGGATCAAGTTCTTAACATGGGTCAATTTCAAAGGATGGATTACTAATAAAGGATTCTTGGATATCTTCATTAGGAATGGGAAGTGGCTCAATATCCTCTTGATCTTTGAGTGGACTTAGATCAAATTTTGAGTTGAGGATTCCTTCAATATCTATAACCATGAGGTCAAAGGATGTCAATATGTCTTGGAAAGGACCATTGCTAGACTTTGGTGAGAGATTTTGATCATGCTTTGGAATAAATTTTTGAGATATTTCCTCTAACTCATTAGGTAATGTAGAGACATTTTCAACATGATAATTGGTCAATGGATCATGGATTATGTCAATAGGATCAAATAATTCTAGCACTCCTTGAAATAGATCATTATCGAATATTGTTGGGGATTTTTGATCATGACTAAAAAGTGACTCTTGATGTATGTTGAGTTGATCATTAGATGAGGCAGAAACATCTTCAAGGTTCTCATTGATGGATAAATCGTGATCATTTTTTTGAACAATTGTGGTGTAGAGATTGTCACTATTATCAACCATAAGGTCAAATGATGTTAACATTTCTTGAATTGGATCATTGTTGGGTATTGTTGGTGGATTTTTATCATGATTGAAAAGTGACTCTTGATATATGTTGATTTGATCATTAGATGAGGTAGACACAGCTTCAAGGTGCTCATTGATGGATTGATCTTGATCATTGTTCTCAATAGTTGTGGTTGAGATATTATCATCGTTATCAACCATAGGATAAAATGATGTTAACATTTCTTGAATTGGATCATTGTCGGGTATTGTTGGTGGATTTTGATCATGATTGAAAAGTGACTCTTGATATATGTTGATTTGATCATTGGATGAGGTAGACACAGCTTCAAGGTGCTCATTGATGGATTGATCTTGATCATTGTTCTCAACAATTATTATTTTTTGATCAATACAGTCTTGGATGAGATTTTTGAGTTGAATACAATTTGATGTTGTGTGTCCCTTTATTTTGTGAAAATCACAAAGGTGCTTCTCGTTATACTCCGGTGGTTTAACTTGAGGCTCTTGATAATTTTCATAAATGGGCATTTTGATGAGATTTTCTTGTACCAACTGTTGCATGATCGATTTGATTGGTTTCCCAAGTGGTGTGTATTTTTGTTTGTTACCTTGTGAGATTTGTACTTTAAATTGACCTTGTGGTGATTGATTTTGGAGATGTGGTGATTGATCTTCAAGATGTGGAGGTTGGGTTTGTTGTTGATGTTGTTGATCTTGATATCCAACTTCTTGACATTGGACATATTGTTCTTGATGTGGTTGTGTACACAACTCAATGATTTGATGGCATGGTTTGACCAATGGAAGAGTGTATTGATTTTGGGGTGGAGATGTCTCTTGGCACAATGAAGCAATTTGATCTCGCATAATTTGGTCTTGATTTTGATCTTGACACCCTTGATATAGTTGATTTGGTTTTTGTTCAAGCAGATTTGGAATGCATACTTGTGGTGTTTGCATGGGATCATGGAAAAATTGATTTTGGACAATGTTCTAATTTGGGATGATGTATTTGGCATGATAGGTTGAAATTGAACATTGTTGTGGTTGAGAATCACATTGCCTTGATTTAGGTAACTTTGGTTTTGCATGGTGTTACCTTGACTTGGATCAATACATGGAGTCGTTATCATTTTTTTTGGACTTAAAAAATTTGTATGATTCACAAACATATCTATCCAAAATTTTACCAAGTGTGGATTTGAAATGTTCATGTTTGGTAAAGTTGTACTTGGTATATTCACATTTGGCATGTATGGATTTGGTGGGATAATGTTGTTTTGTTGAAGACTCGTGCATTGATTGTTTGGTTGATAGATTTGTAGGTTTGAAATTTGATTTAAATCTACCATAGGAAAAGGTGTTCCAAAATTTAGATTGGGCATACTCACATTTTTTGTACCATTGAGGTTTGTAGGAGATAGTGATCCCATGTATGGATTGTATAAATGTGAGTTTTGAAAATCAATTGGCATTATAAGGCTTTGATAGTTTGGTTGATTTAGACCACTCATGATGTATGGATCAAGTTTATATTCCATGTTTTTATTGTGTTTTGACCTCATTGACCTCTAAGGGATTTAGGAGCAATGATGAGGTGAGGGATGAAAGGGATGAATGATATGGGTGTTAAAATTTTAGGAACTTTGGAGGGATACTAGACTTTAGGACTTTTGGAATTTTTATTTTGGATTTGATTTGGATAATGCACTTATAAACCCCAAGATGCTGGATGTTATCTTGGAATAAACTTGTCCACAAGGATGATAATTTAACTAAGAGCATGAAGAAGGATGCATCTACACACACTTAGTCAAACAAGATGATTTTGATTTAAAGGATTTTCCAAAAGTCTAGTATGAAGGATTTTTCCAATGGTTCAAAACTTGTTTGTGAGATGGGATGATAAATGTTTGGGATGGATGAAGTGTTTGATTTTGATCCTAAATGAACCTAAGAAGGACTTGTTTACTAGACCAAGATATTGAAGAACATGTTTTTCTCTAAAAGTAGTTCAAACCAAAAGACCAATATTTTGCTTCTAAGATCAGAAGACAAAAGATAACAAGCACATGTGTGGGGTTCAATTGTTTCTTAGCTTTCCTTAATGAATTCCTTTTACCACAAACACTCTCTTGATTATGTTTTCAAACTAGATGTCTATTCCAAGGCGTTATTTCATTCCACAAGGTCCATTATGTGAGAATCAAGAAGTCAAAGCTGTAGTTTCCTTAATGTTGACTTTAGAGAGAAAATTGAGAAATGGTCCCAAATACTTAGAAGCCTCTAAGGATGAAATCCCAAGGGACAAGCAGTAGCACTTGGATTATTTCAAAGGTATTTGCTTCTACTAAAGGGTTTGAAATTTGATGTTCATGTTGAATGTTTGTTTTCCAATGTTTTAGATCCAAGCAAAGTGTTTTGATTCTGAAAATGCACAACCCTATGGATAGTAAAGAGATAATATTTGTTGAGTTCCCACTTGGATAAATCCAGGTACACCCACTCTTAGCGGATGATTAGATTCTTTACTACACCTTCTCCCCTCCACAACACACACTTCTCAGGTCAGCCAAGCTTCAATACCCATGAAACTCCCATGGCATACTTCTCATCTTACTAAGAACCACAAAAATATGGGACGGCTTCAAAACGACCGTTCTTGCACCAACAAATAGATAAGGATTTGGGATTCTAAACAAAAGGTTCTATTATAGGCATTCCATTCATGGGGGATCATCCATACGGAAAGAGACTATTTCTTCCCTTCTTGTCAGAATAATCCTCATGATACTTGAACTTTCCTCAAGTACCCACACTTATATACCAGGTGGAAGTCGCTTGGCTTTAGTGTGTTCCCAGTTGGGTCATTCCCTGGGGTGATTACTTTTTCCCACTAGGCAAGCCCTCTAAGGGTAAACAAAAATGAGCAAGCACATCTGTAGTTTGATCAATCTTTTTTTGCGTGAACAAAGAGAGAACACACATGATATACTCAACTCACACTCACAAACTTTATTCAATTTTAGGAACCCAAATTGAAATATGGAGGCAATCTTTTATACAACTTAATGTCACCAAAAGGACTTTTGATTCTCAAGATCATCGTGAGGTGCGAGAGAAGCGCATATGCCCTTTCAAATGAGATTACTTTGTAAAAAAGATTACAAAACACAAAGGACACGTGTTCACTTTAGCCTTCAAAACAAGAATGGATTCTTTTTAAGCACCAAAATTGAAGTGTAAAATTTGCTTGTTCAATTTTAAAGTCTCAAAACAAACTCTAGTAAGTTTCCTAAGGTTCATTTTAATCCCTTTGTTTTTTTCATTTTAAGCCCAAATGAAAATTATTGAGTACTAAAAAGCTTGTAGATGACAAAGTCTTAAGAATGGGATTATAATTACTCCCCAAAGTGTTTAAAAAAACTTGTTACAATCATGTGATAATGATTTTTCTTTCATTTCTATGCTTCATGATCCTTTAAAACCTACAACACAAGGTCCAAATGTTAGATGAAATCAAGAAACAAGAAGATATGAGGGTTAGATAAATGATTAAGCATAAAACCCCTAAAATTTAGATTGAGTTTAATTGTGATTTGACATTAGGTGAAAATTTGAAAATTTTAACTCTATCAAAGTTGAGAAACACCTACACCATTGGATAGCTTATGAAATTATACCCCATTTCAAAAAAAAAGTTCTAAAAAAGATCAAAAAATGACCAAGATACGGCCATTTTAAGATTGAGTGAAAAAAGAAAGAAAGCAAAGGCAACGCCATTTGAAACACAAAGACAACAACACTATTTGAGTGCAAACAGTGATGCTGGTATGAAAGTTGCACTATTTGAGGATTTCAGCGGCACTCCAGTGAAACTAGCGGTGCTATTTGGAAAAATAGACACCGCAAATGCATCACAATTTGACCCAGCAATGTTGTTTGACCTAGAAAGACAAAAAAACATAAATAAATAAAACAACAGAATTTGACCAAAAAACGTGTTAATTTTGAAATATTTTCCCTCCTTCTAGTGTCAAAATGTGAATGGTGATCCTAGACCTACACAAACACAAAGAAAAAACACATGATTAGTCCAATATGCAAGTTAGAAACAACATTCCCCATAAGATTCATTTGAAATGCAAAGAACAAGAAATAACATAAAGATAAATAAAAGCTATGAAATCCTATTCAATGCAAACAAACTCTCAATCCCATGGGGGAATTGGTGTCATTTTGATGTGGAAAATGTCCCTTTCCCAATTCCTTGCAAGCTTGATGATCAATGGTGAAGATTTGAAGCTCCTTGATGAAATTGAACTCCATAACCTAGCTATGAAATTATGAAAATGGATGAATTTGATTCAAAACATGAAGATGATAACTTTGCACAAGTTGTGTATGCAAAATGGCTAAGATTGTGGATCCAAATGAGCATGGTGATCTTACATGGATTGTGGATGATCGAATACAATAGAGGAGGCCTCTATTTATAACAAAGAAAGATGGAGGATTGAAGAATAGGATGAATGTGGGATTAAAGAGGGACCAATGGCATTGTGCCACTTACCAAGATGCTAATGGAAGGAGGTTATGAACATTTTGATCAATGTGCATGCATTTAAAATTTGAATTTGAAGAAGTAACAAGTTGGAGGGAGAAGACAATGAAGTTAATGCCACTTGGCTCAAGGCAAAGGACATGTAAGAGGCCTTTAATGCCTTGTTGGAAGGGACAAGTCCTTTTGGGGGGAGATTTTCAAATTTGAGGAATATTCCCACTTGGATGTCTTTTTGAATGAAAATAGAGATTTAATAAATCAATTAAAATGATTTTTATGAGCAAGTTGCAAAAGTTAGAGGATTTGATGGATTAAGATTAGGATTAATCAGGATTTAATTAATTTAAGAGGAGATTAGCTTATTTGACAATTTGATTTAGATTTTAGGATTTAAATAAATCTAAAAGAGAGGAATAATAATTTTAGATAAAATTAAATAAAGTTTGATTTATTTAATTAAAGAGGATGATGTTATATTAAATCAAATAAAGATTAACTTTATTTAATTTAAAGGAGGTGACTTTAGAGATTAATTAAATAAAATGAATTATTTAATTAAAAGAGGGAGTATATGATTAATTAAATAAAATGATTTATTTAATTAACACGAGATGATGACTTAATCAAATAAATTTTATTTATTTAATTAATAGATGAAATGTGATTAATTTAATTAAATAAAGATTATTTAATTAAATGATTAGTAAAGGAGATGATTTAGGATGAACTGGTGTTCGTAAAATCACGATTGAGTGTATAGGATCAATCAATACATTTTTTGTGTCTACATATATGTGTGTGTGTGTGTGTATACATACATACATACACACACACACACACACACACACACACACACATATATATATATATGTAGACACAAAAAATGTATTGATTGATCCTGTACACCCGATCCTGATTTTACTAACACTAGTTCATCCTAAATCATCTCCTTTACTAATCATTTAATTAAATAATATTATATATATGTACACACACACACACACACAAACACATATATATATGTATGTATGAGAGTAACTCCCCCTAACAATGATATCCATCAAAAATGACCAAAACTTGTATTGCTATACTATCCACTATCTTCCGCATATATACAATAAAATCTTAAATTGAATAAATAGAATAGAAATATACACAATCAACTAGAAGAAGGAAAAATGCTTTTGTATGAAACCTTCAATTTGACAAGGTGTGCCTCCCAATCCTTTTTTCCATCTTCCCAATCCTTTTTGACAAGGACAAGAATGTGGCACTGAGTCTCAAACTGCATGAGGAGTTCTTCACCTTCATCCGGAGTACTGGGTACTAGATTTAACCTTACTGCCTTCTCTGCATTATCCAGAGCACTGGTCAAGGATATAAATCTAACATTTACTAGGTCTATGAGTTGACCGAACTGTATTATAATCTTTTCCTTTTGTTCCTATAGTTGATAGAATTGTCCATGTCGATTCTCTATTGCCAACCTTGTAGTTCTATCTACATCATTTTCTAGATCATATGATCTAGAGGCCTTATCAATCTAAGACTCAATGGATTCCATCTCATCCTTTATGTTCTTTTTGGAGTTGGGTCATTTCGAACAAAATCGAAACAAAATATTTTCTTCCTCAACATAATATTGAATATTCTTAAGGTTGTTCTACAACTTACCATATGAAGTAGGACACTTTTCTAAAACATCTACCAAACTTCTCTCATTTACCTTCTTATTTACCTCATTTTCCAATTTCTCCTCTAAACCAACAGAATATTCTTCGAATGAGTCAAGGAGTAGCCTCAGTTGTACACTAGATAAAGAATTGTCAACATTTGCACCGGGGAAGATTTATTGTAGCTCTTTCACCACCTCATCAATCATCTCAGCACTCTTTTGGTGAGTCTACAAAATCTCTTTTCTTGTGCAGGTGTGAAATGCATCACCAAGTTCTAGTTTTTGCAAGGGGGATATCTTATTCATATCAACTTGGCCTTGCTACATTGGGATTTGTAGCAACTATGTTGATACTACTGGTTGGAATTGGAGTTATATATCTAATAATATTTTCAAAAAATCTTTGGAGGCTTTAGAGGACTCACCAACCATCTTCACACTTTCTTTATCCTTCTTTTCATCATCCTTTTCCTTGTCACCAATGCATTCTTCATCTTTCCCATAATCCTTCTCTTTGTCTGCACCAGTGCCAAACTCATCCTCAGTCTTCTTCTCTTCTTCAACTAATTTTGTATTATCTTTTTCCTTGTCACCAATGCTAGATTCTTCCTTAGCATTCTTCTCTTGTTTATCAAATGCTTTATCTCCCGAGAGAGGCAATTCTTTAGTGTTTTGTTCCTCTATGTTATGCGGGTTGTCTTGTATGACTTCTTCTTCTCGATCTATGTCTGAAGGAGGTGTGTTATGCTTTGTTTGTGCTTCCTCCTTTTGTATTTCACCATCCTTTTCTTCTCCAATAATATTTTCTTCTACCAGAGGTGTATTATCAATAACATCTTCTTGTACACTTTCTCCTTTAGTTACATGCTCACATTGTGCATCTTCTAGTTCATTCACTTAGGGACAAACACACCATCATGCAATTATTCTTTGATTTCTAGAGACATTCATAATTTGTTTTCCAGATTAGAAACCTTTGCCACTGTCTCATTTCTTAATCTTTCTATATATGCTTTGTCCCTGCTCATTAGGGTACTAACCCTCTGCTTAGTCCTGAATTATTTTTATACAATTGAGCTAATTTAGCTCTGTCCTCAACTGTGAGAGAAGAATTGATCTTCTCCAAAGTGAATGCCCTTAGTTTGGCATCTTCATTTATGGCCTCTTTACTTCTTGCATATAATACACTTCATATCTTCAGGTAATTAACTATCTATATCCTTCATGCTAACATCAAAAACAATAATATACCTAAAAAATAGCTTCTTCAATGGTTGATTTTTCCATATCATTTGCAATAGGGTATAGTGCAACAGTCTCCTCTAGGTTCCCATATTCTGAAATACAACTCACCAATTCTTTGAGCTTCATAGGACTTTGTTTCTTGATCGGAGGATTCTTCTTCTTTCCTTTCCCTTTGGGTGATTTTCCTTCTTTTTTAGACTTCTTCTCCCTTATATGAATCATGAAATCTTGCTTCTCATTCTCCACTTCTTCCTCACTATCAGTATCCACAATATCATTTTTTTCTTTCTTTACACATGTATCTACTTGAGAGACACTGGTTTTTCTCTTCCAAACCAACTATGGTCCATCTTATTCTTCTTCTTCCTTTTCATCAACATTTATTCTCACCTACTATTCTCTTCTTGCCTTCTCTTTTCTTCTCTTCTGTGGAACACTTTATTGTTTTGCAGGGGCACTAGAAGATTCTTTCCTTTTCAAACCAACTGTAGGTTTAGTCCTGGAGGACTTAGCAGCAACCAGAGAAGGGATGAAGGTCCTACCTAACCTTCTAGTACTATGGGAACCTTCTAAAGGATTGGATATGCCTTTGGATTTCTCCACAAGGCCCTCTGGTAGTCCCACCATCTCCACTACTTTTTCCTTCATCTTCTCCACATTCTTCTCGATTTCATTTGATTTATGCTCCATGTATACTTTACTAAATTTCTCCTCATAGGTGCCATATCTTTCTTGTTTACTATCTCTAGGCATACTCAACTTGTGATCTACAAGACTGATAATCACACTCTCTTCTACTTCATATCCCATTTCAGGAACCCATACTATCCTTGGCTCCACAACTTCCATCATACACCAGTCTTTGCTTACTATGAAGATAATATTATTCTTATACTTCTCAACCACACTCTTAGGTATCCTTTCTCTTTCCTTCATTTGGGATTGGAATGATTTGAATAACCCTCATAGGGCTTCATCCTTAGATGTTGAATCCAAATATCTCAACATATGATCTCTAATTTGTCTAGGCATCAACACATTGTCTAACCATACTACATTCCTTACACTAGGAAACTCTCTAAGAAAGTAAAATAATAGACAAATGATCAAGGTACCATACCAGAAAGGGTACTAGAAATCCTTAGTTTTCTATAGATTCTCCAATAGGTGTTGCCTTAACAACTCACATAGGTCAAAATTTGCACCTTTCTTCACCATTTCATATGTAGTATTAATTATAGTAGCAAAACCAAAGTTTTATCTATTTGTGAAGAAAAATTTATATCCAATCATCATGGACATATATTTCACAGTCATATCTTCAATGTTCTTGACTATCAGGGCTCTCTTATCAAATTTTGCATCAGTTAATTTCATGTCACCACTTCATTTTTCACCAATTTAAGAGTCAATATTGGTCCTTTAGAACATAACCCTATCACAACTCTAATGGATTCTTTATCAAGATCATGTGTGGTAGGTCTAACTAGAGGAATATTTCATGGATTCTGCTCAACGTATATCTAACCCATTCATCAACATAGCAAAAAATAGGAAAGTAGTTCCACACATATAATTTCTTCTCTATTAAACTTCCATAATCGGGTTTCAACTCAAAATATTCACTGGTTAGCTCATCTACCCACACTTATCCCAACTTTACATGATTGCATTCTCCCAATTTTTCATGAATATACATCCTTATATCCTCAGTATGTATAACCCCATAAGGAACGTGCAAAAATGCACCTTCCAGATCTACCACTTTTGATTTTTTAAGATGCTTCTTAAATTAGGACAAGGTCGGTCCACAACCTTAATTAATATTTTCAGGGTAGACATCTTGTAATTCAATTGAAATGCTTCTAAAACTTAGGGAAAAGTGAAAAACTATAAATACCTTTAGATATTTGTCACTTAGGGTTTCACACACAAATTGTAAATTACTTCAACTTGCCTCTTCTCTGCTCTTCAATATTTGAATGCTCAATCACAAATGAACTTTTCATAAGTGAAATCATTGAATGACCTAAAATGCATTGATTGCATTGATTTGAAGATAGGTCAAAATCTGACAAACCGTAACTGTAATGGCATAGTCACCTTCAAACTCTCTGCAAATTTTCATAACAAAATATTTTCCACTAGTGATTTTTCCAATAGGTCAAGCATGTCAACATACACCTTTTATCAATATGTTGAAGGCATCAACACCATATCTTTGGCAAGGGCTTAATTATTGTATGTTAAAACTCCCCCTAAGCCAAAGCTCTTTATTTAGTTTCCAAAGGAAACATCTACACCAAAAGTTGGCATAGACTCATTCTTAACCTCATTATCATCTTTCTTTTTCCAAATCTTGTTCATCTCTTTCTTCATCTCTACAAGATCAACCTTATTCACTAGATCACTCTTCTTTACCGGATCGACCTTCACATTCTTGCTTCTACAAAATTTGGCTATATGTCTAGGTTTATTGCATTTGCGACATATGACAGCATTTTGAACAAGCTTATTTCCACCAACTCTAGATCTAAATACATTAGCCTTATGCCCAAATCCATTACATGTATAACAATAGCCATTGAAATATTGAAACCTCGTGTCATTATTGTAACCATTAATTACTTGATTTCCACATTCACATCAACCATGCAATCTTCTTCAATGAATCCTACCATAGGAATTTCTTCCAAAGGGATAGGATATCTCCTAGTGGCCATGTGTTCAATATCCAATATCTTCCTCAAGTGGTTAAGCTTCTTCCAAGGCACCAAGCTCTGATACCAATTGTTGAACACCCATAATAATGAGGGAGGGTGAATCAGTATTCTTTGAAACCACTTAAACATGTATTCAATACATTTCATTCAACTTACAAAAATGGAAAGATACAATTAAATCATGCATCGCATCACATCACATCACACAAGAACACTATATTTATGTAGAAAACCCAAGAAGGGAAAAACCATGGTGAGGATTAGCTCACAATATATTATAACTGGCTACAAGATATTATAGAAAGGCTCAATGTCTAGATAATGAGAGAGAAAGAAGAAAGGGCACTACCAAGATTTGAATGATACAATGCATCTACAATATGTTGGAGACAATTCCACTGACACTCAATATACTGACTTAATACACTTCATGTTTCTCAATACTTACACCCACTCTACTCTTCTTTGCATCAAATTTTCATACTATGATTAGGACTAGACATTACCACTTTCTCTACAACACACACATCATCTCTACAACATCGAAATTAACTTACATTTATATGTATTACATCCCCAAACACCTACAACATCAATTAGATTGACCAAATTAGATGAAACATGTAATACATCAACCTATCGACTCAAGATCCAACAATACATGCCTCGTGGCATAAACCAAAACTTGTAAAACATAAAAATAGGTCGGTAGGGACCCATAATACCTTCCATAAGTCTGATCAAAACTTCCTTTAACTCCACACGACCACAAACCCTTTTAGGTTGGTATCGTTGGTGAAGCAACAATAAGATAACCAACTATTCATGCATTACTTGACATCCAGACCTCCAAAAAACTTGCTACTTGGACCACTCATACTTCTAACACCTATAAGCACTCCCACAAAACCACATAACCAAATATTCTTCCATAGAGGAATGTAAAGCATTCCAATTATGTACTCTACATCAGTAACACTGTCATTGTCAAGTATGATACTTTTCCATCATTATCTTCGATACAAGAGGACATAAAGACATGAAAATTTGGATTTGGATTCCTCCTATATACTCCAAAATTACCTTAGAACCACATAACTTGATTCTTTAAGATGGAGCAATGCAAACCTCAAAACTAGTTCATTATACACACTGAAAACTGTACTCTGGGACTTAGACAAATATCCAACACATCTATTCTACTCTAGATCAAAAATATTACACTTTTATAACGAATTTCCATCACCACAATCACTCATGCTCATCAAATAATTTTACATCAATGTTGACATCAATGACAACACCATATATGCTCATGTTTCCAACAATCCCATCAATGATGTAAATGAACTTCCAACATAATTATGTGGAATGAATTATTTTAATGAAACTATTTTGTTAGGAATTGAGATGGAGGTGATGTTATGAAATTAGCATTTACATGATTTTAGTTTCTGCACTATCCTTTACCTCCATCCCCCATCTTCCCATCAACTTCTTCCCTAAAGATATATCACATCATAGCTATTAGAAACATTGTATATTGAGGCTAACATTTTTTCTAGACATGTTAATGGTGTATTATTGGACCCACTTATATCTTCAATATATTTATGCAAGATAACCTTATTAGTGTTTCCCTATATCAAATAATTTACCCTATACATCACCTTTAGGTATAAATATTATGGAATATATTCCATATAATTCACTCTAGAGTGACTGTTTCCATCTCATCTTAAGCCATCTTTGGTTGGAAGAACTGGAAAACATTCTTTCCATCATCTACTAGTACATAAAATTAACCTTCTTTGGCCAAATTTGTGTAAGAAAATTATAGTATAGAATAATAGAGAAAAACAATAAGCACAATGTTAACATAGTATTTATGTGGAAAAGTTCATAAAATCATACCAGGAAAAAACCACGGGCAAAGATCTTTCATATTTTATTTCTCAAGAAATACACAATTACAGCAATCTTCTCTAAAGTTATAAAAAATGTGACTTCAACAGAGTATAAGAAATCTGAGTTGCAGAGTCCTTGTCAAACAAAACTTTCAAAAAATAGAAAGTGTGACTCATACAACTACATGTCAAAAATTTGTGAAACTACCAAAAATAGAGTCCCAAAAAAATTTCTTGAGAGAGAGAGAGAGAGAGAGAGAGAGAGAGAGAGAGAGAGAGAGAGAGAGAGAGAGAGAGGGAGAGGTGAGATAAAGAGTAGAGTAAGGAGAGTGAGGAAGATGGGGGAGGGAGCTTGAGAGAGAGAAGGAAGGAGGAAGGTGGGGAGAGAGAGAGAGAGAGAGGGAAGGAGAGAGGAGATGGAGAGAGAGATAGAGAGAGAGTAGGAGGGAGATAGAGAGAAGTGAAGGGAAGGAGGGAGGGAGGCAAAGAGAAGTGGGTGAGAGAGAGAGAGAGGTGATAGAGAGAGAAGTAGAGAGGGAAGGAGGAATGTGGAGAGATTGAGAGAGAGAGGAGGGAGGGAGGGAAAGAAAGGGAGAGAGGGATAGGTTTGATAGAAGTGGAGAGGGAGGAGGGAGAGAGAGAGAGAGGTAGAGAGGGATAGGTTAGATAGAGAGAAGTAGAGATTGAAGGTGGTGGGAGTAAGGAAGAGAGAGAGGGGGAGATGGAGAAAATTAGAGAGGGGGGGAGGGAAGGAGGGAAAGAGGGAGGGAGGAAGAGGGGTGAGATAGAGAGAAGTAGAGAGAGATAATGACAAGATAGAGAAAAATAGAGGGAAGGAGAGAGTGAGAGAGGTCTAGAGCATAAGGGATAAACAATGAGAGAGAGAAAGATGATACAACTTACTGATTACTGAAATTTTACCTCTTGATTATTAAAATTTGACATGCTAATTATTGGAATTTGACTAAATTTGAAAAATTATAAGATCTTCTAGAAACTAGAATTTGCATTATAACTCCTACAGATACGAAACCACTCTCAAACATCCTGAAACTATATACATGAAATATAACTTAAAGTATAAGAAAGTAAATATCCATGCATTTAAATAGTTTCATGTATATAGTTTCATTGAAAGATGAGGACAAGAAAGAGAAAAAAAGAGAAGGAAATTTTTTCAATGTAGAACATAAGGAGAGCATGTTATAAGTGCTCACATTTTATGAAAGCATTCACATATTAACGCAAGTGTGTTAGAACACACTCACATTTTTTTAATGCATTCAAATAATGTGAGCGCGTTATAATGCGCTCACATTTTGGCTTGGTAATGACTGAGCCTCGACTCAACCACTACCAACCCATAATGCGAACGTGTTTTGTTATATCACGCTCACATTTTCGTTATTTCAGGACCAAAAAGTGGAGTGGCCACTTTTTGGTCCCCCATATTTGGGCACCCACCCTTCTACAATATCTTCCTTTTTATACTTAATCACAAAAGGGCCTTATAAAAAAATTCCCACCTATTAATAATCTAAATTATACAATAGTAGCATAATCTTGTTTTAAACTCAACAACTACAAGGGAACTATCTCATGTTAAATCTAATTTCCTTATCATTCAAAGGTATCCTACCATTTCAAGTCTTCATGAGTATTGGAGATTCTTATTTTGAGGAAATAATATTGTTTATACCCAAATCATAGTCTTAAAGTCAAATATTTCTACTTAAAGGGCTTTATGCTAAGACTAAGGATTGTTGCATAGTTGGGGCCTCAACATTATTATTCACATTTGATTCTAAAATCTCCACTAACTAGTTGAATGAATGGGTAGAGTTAGAATAATTAGTTCCAAGAACTTTTAATTCAATACAAAGTGTCCATACATTGGTTGATCCACTCTAAGTGAGCTTAAATTCTAATGACACATCAAATTTCTAGGGTTGTTTTGACTGCTAAAATATTGTAATAGATTTTATTTTGAACCAAGATGTGAATAAGTATGCATGGATCTAAAATACATTAAAATTATTTGTGGATTCATGGAGTTCTATCTTTCATAATATTTTAAAGAGATCAATTGGATTTCTTGTAATTCAACCCTATTCCTTGTCATACGACTTGAATCCCTAAAATTAGTAAATGGTTAATTATTTTCTATCTCCATCTTCATGTTTATTGTTTTCTTTTTATGTTGTATTTGTATTGTGTTGCCTAATTTGATAGGCCCTAATTAGATTTTAAGACCTTGATCTACAAAAATGTTAGTGAATTTTAGGGTCAATAATATATTCCTCATCTATCATCTCATATTTATTCCTTTACAATTTTTTTAACCTTGTTATAAACCAAAAAGTGAGGTGACTATGTGTAAATGTAACACACATATGTTGTTGTGTTTGTTCCATTCTAGGAGGTAAATCTACCATAGGTTCACTAGTTGATCTTCCACAAACTATTATATACATTGTTTCTACAATCATAATGGGCATTAACATACTAAATATTTGCTCAAACTAAATAATTTCCAAGTTAGTAGTACATTTTAAATTTGGTCATAGAAGATGTTGTAAATCTTGTAAAATTGCTTAAAGCAACACATGCTTTGAAGATTAGAAATATTTTTCGTATAAGGTGAAGGAGCTTACCAATGAAAAGCTTATTCTTAACATTTTACAACACCAGATAAATTTTTGTTTTAAGTTTTATACAAATTTACAAAAAATATTATATTGATATTGTTGCACAAACAATTACCGTTGCACCAAAAGATCGGCCTCTTAATGCCCGATACAATTGCTAGAGTTAATGAATCCATGGGAGGCAATTAAGCCATGTCACAAACCCAAGCGTTGCATTGTGCAACACAAGGAGACCAAGGGCGCACACCTTGCAAAAATCCCCCCCCCCAACGCAAGCAAGGGGTTCAAACTCATAACCCAGGCTCGAATACAAATTGTTTCATAGACGATTGTCGTTGCACCAAAAGATCAACTTGTTAATGTCTGATACAACTACCAGAGTTAATGAATCCACAGGAGGTAGTTAAGCCATGTCATGAACCCAAGCATTATGTTGCATAGCACAAGGAGACCAAGGGCACACACCTTGCAACAGATACAATTTGTACTTGATCTATGCATGTGATTTCTTCTAGTCAACATACATCTTATGTCCATCAAAAAATCTAACTCTTTCATATTATTCCTATTTACTTAACCTACTTTATTTAAGGCACAATTTGTACTAATCCATGTGTTTGATTTCTTCTATTCAACATATATCTTATGCCCATTAAAAACTATAACTTTTGGAAATTATTTCTATTTACTTAACCTACTTTATTTAAGACACTAGCTATTTTACATACCAACTAATTTATTGTAATGATATGATTTGTACTTGATCTATACGTGTGATTTCTTCTACTCAACATAATTGCGTCAAGAGGCATATTACAATGGAATCCACCAAAAAGCAAAATTCAATGTAAGAAAAAATTCTTTAGCTTGAATTTGACGTTCAAATGACATTCAGCTCCATAACTACATTCATTGTATGTAGACGTTTTTTATTATAGATTTCAATTTTTTTTTAAATAAGAGAAAAATGGATGTTATATCTTTTTCTTAAAAGAAGAGAAAAATGGATGTTATATCTTTTTTTTAAATCTATTTGGAAGATATTATCTTTCTTGCTTTTCAAAATATTCTAAGATCAATAAAATTCAATTGAACTAAAAAATTTGGAAGAAGAGGTTTATTTTTCTTAACAACCTATTTAAAAGATATAAATCAAAAGCTATTTTACTTAAAATATTTTATGACTTTTTTGAAATTAGAATTTATTTTACTTTTAGAATGTGAAATGATTTGCATGCAAAAAAAGGAAAAAATTAAATAGAAAGGTTGTTTTTATATCTAAGTAATTATTTTTAAAATAAGAGAAAAATATATGTTATATCTTTTTTTTTAAATTTATTTGGAAGATATTATCTTTCTTGTTTTTCAAAATATTCTAAGATCAATAAAATTCAATTGAAGAGGTTTGTTTTTCTTAACAACCTATTTAAAAGATACAAATCAAAAGCTTTTTAAGTTAAAATATTTTATGACTTTTTTGAAATTAGAATTTATTTTACTTTTAGAATGTGAAATGATTTACATGCAAAAAAAAAAAGGAAAAAATAAAATAGAAAGGTTGTTTTTATATCTAAGTAATTATTTTTAAAATAAGAGAAAAATGGATGTTATATCTTTTTTTAAAAATTTATTTGGAAGATATTATTTCTTGCTTTTCAAAATATTCTAAGATCAATAAAATTTAATTGAACTATAAAATTTAGAAGAAGAGGTTTATTTTTCTTAACAACCTATTTAAAAGATACAAATCAAAAGCTTTTTTACTTAAAATATTTTATAATTTTTTTGAAATTAGAATTGATTTTACTTTTAGAATGTGAAATGATTTGCATGCAAAAAATAAAAAGGAAAAAATAAAATAGAAAGATAGATATTGTGGATACGCGCCTAATAATGATAACTCTGACTTATTTTATATATATTAATATTTAATATATATATGCTAGTAAATAAAACACAGTGGCCAACCATTCTATAATATTTTTTAATTGTTTTATTTGTCAACCAAGATTAGTAAAAGAGAAAAGAAAGGAACAAAACAAGAAAAAGAAAGGATTTCCTTAAGATTGTCCAGTGATGAAAAGGAATATCCCTTAATTCATGTGGTCAAGTTAAGGCCTGTCTTTTTGTATACTTGTTTATCGCTCTTTCTAGTGATAAAAGCCAAGACCTTCCTCTTGGTATCTTTCTTTATTAAAAAAGCCAAAACAGAACAGATCATATTGGTGAACTAATATGCAACTTTCCTTGACAGGTTCCAAGATATTTAGAATGTTGCTTATCTGTTTTAGCATTTTTAAAGACTTGAAAACGGTTATATACTTTTCATACAAACTTTCCATATACAAATCATTCCGTTCACCAACTCTCATAGAAAATTTGCATAAAAACAGAAAAAGAGTTAAGAAATGTCAATGTATTCCAACAAAACCATGTTGTGAGATTAACTCTTCTTAATGTCTTTTTCTTGATCCCAAATCCTTCATTTTCTTGATCCCAAATCCTTCATTTTCTTCAATTGTAAGACTACCATCTGGTAGGTATTGTAGAAAAAGACAACTACTAAACCGTAATTGAAGGCAGGTAACATCGTGTTGTTGGGTGGTATTATTTATCACAGAAGCCGTGAAATACGAGGGAGTCATTTATCACGATGTGTTTTGCCTCCTTCCAATGCTATAGATGAGATCGTCATACTCTGTCATCTCTAACCAACAAATTTCCAGGATATATGCAAAGAGATAACTAGAGCCATATATTTTCTGTGTATATTGCATTAGGAGATCTGATATGCTTTTTTAGACATATACACATGGATTGTGGTGTTATTGCAGCTAACAGGATTCTTCTGAAGAAGGTGACAAGGAAATGGAGAAGGGGAGCCATGCCTGTATCTGTGGATGTGCCATATCAACAGCTGTCAACACTGAGATTCAAGGAAGATAATGGGGATGCTGAAGCTCAAGCCAATGCCCATGCCACTGTGGTGGTTGGAAAAGAAAGGAGAGTTTTTAAGGTGGATCCTCAGATTCTTGAAGATGGGTTATTTAGGGTTTTGCTGGAGAAGGCCACCATGAGGGAGGAGGACAATTTTGCAGATGGGCACAGCTGCATAATATTGTTAGAGCAGTGTGATTCAATTCTGTTTGAGCACATTCTTTGGCTTGTGTATAATGATGATCCTTCTCTTCTTAGTGTCAATCTAGAGGAGCTCATTGAATTTTATGCCCAAGATGCTCCTTGATCAGAATATCCAAGCCTGCTATAATACAGATCTGAGTATTATAGAGAAAAGAGAGAGAGATAGATGACTACAAATTGCATACTCTCATATCTGCTCTTATTCATTCAATTGGGTTTTTAGCCAAATCTTGCAGCATGATATTGCTGTAGTGGATGTAGGTTTTTTTTACCTTGGATCATATATTGGATCATTGGATCATCCTCAGGCAATGTTAAGGTTACTGTAATGGGGGAATTTTCCCTTACAGTCATATATAGTTTATTGGAATTGTTAATTGGTGAATACCCAACTCAATAACAACTGCAAATTTTATTTTGTAACAGTGTTTATGTTGAAATTGTCTGTGATTGTATAAAGATGATCCTTAAAGACTTTTTCTTAGAAAGCTGTCATTCACTCAAAGCCAATAAATGTGATGACAAAATCTTTCTTCTTTTCTGTTCTTCCACATGTGAACGATTGGCAAAAGTTTCTCATGATTTTCATTTTTGATGTAAAAGAACGATAAAAGGTCTTAGTTTGACAGTCAAATGTCAATTTTGGCCCCTACAAATAGGAGAAACATTTAGAATATTTTGGAATGGATGAGTTGTCAAATTGATATTGATTGTTTGAACATTGAATTAGATGATGTTTAAGTATAATGCAAGGCTTTTATCTTTGACCTAGAGGGAAGTTATACATGGAAATTTTAACTAGATGATTTCAATTTTAAGGATGAATTAAATTGTTGACCAGCTTTAGTAGTTTTATTTATATTTACAAAAAAGGTGAAAGTACAACCAATTTCTTGATTCGATTAGTTAATTATTGTAGACACTTAAAATTGTCAAGATCTTGATATTGCACATATGAATTTGATTATTAACACCATTTTCGTCTTAATTCACCTCTTTTTGATCATTTAATTAAATAATCTTAATTGTTTAATTAAATTCATCCCTTTCGTCTAATCCCCTTTCATACTAATTTTCATTATATTTAATTAAATAATGTGAATTATTTAATTGAATTTCTTAAGTCCTCTCATTTGATTAAATAGTCCTAATTATTTAATTGAATGTCATTATTCCCCTTTTATTAAATAAGTTAATTGTTTAATAAAATTCTTAATTTCCTCCATCATGCACAATTAAATAATGCTTTAATTATTTAATTAGCTAATTTCTCTCACCCTCTCACTTGCAAAGGAATATTTTCATGGAATATTCTTCCATTTCCACTCCTCCAAAATGGGAAATATCTTGTAACAATTTCCTAATTTTTAGGAAGTGTGCTTCTTCAAATCAATGTGAGCCATTGATTAAAATCATTGACCCTTGTCAACTTGCATTTTCATCCATTGATGGGAATCCTTGATCCATGCCATCTCCTCTTATTGATTCTCATCCCTTGATTGATCAAATCAATCTTGACCATTGATTCAATTATTTTTCCTATAAATAGTCCTCATTTTTATGAGAAAGGATCTGCATTCATTTAGAGTAACTGCACTATAGTGAATTTCAAAGCATTTCTCACAAGCATTTTATCATTTAGCATCCATTTTAGTTAAGCTTTGCATCTATTTTCATCAATCTTCATTATTGTCATCCATTTGAAAGCTTGTTTTAGCTAAGGGATTAGGAAAGGGTTGACATTCCGCATACATGCAACACCAATCCCCCAATGGGATAAGGTTTGAGGCATTAGATTAGTTTCCATTATGCATTTCTAGTTTGTTTCATGTTTAATGGCTTCTTTTCTTGATGTTTTCAAGAATTTTATTGGGAGCTTGACTTAACTAGTTAGATCTTGGTTGATTTCTTGTGGCAACGAAAAGAATTATGCTAGTACACTAACCCCTCAAGAGATTGAGCGAAAATTTTAATTTTTAGGTTGAGATCACAACAAAGATTTAACATAGGTTTAGTTGTAGAAAATAAGCTCTAGGACACAAAAAAAGACTTAGAAACCTAAAAAAGTGCCTCAAAATAAGCTTCATAGCTCAAATATTGCTTAAAAGGATTAAAAATCATGTTTTCCCACCCTAATTTTTAGGTTTAAATAGGAGTGCAAGGGTCATTTTCAATTCATTTGCACACTTGTTTTTAGAGAATTGCTGCTATTTTTGCTTTGATACTATAACAATATGGCTGATCCAATGCTCCCCCAGCACCTCACAGATAGGGTATGAGAGTACCAACAATTGGTCGATGTAGGACCTATGGTACACATTTCAATTTTTTTTTCATTTTTCACATTTTTACACATTTAGTACAATTTGAAGTTAGTCAGACAATTGTGTCGCAGTATTGTGACACCTTTGTCATGGTCAGCAATGCAATTGCGCTACTTATGATGCATTTGTCATGATGTGTCGCTTTGTTCAATTTAGGTTTAGAATGTAATCATGATCAAAACCTAAGCTAAACATGGTCAATCCACAAGAAATTAACTAAGATCTAACTAGTTAAGTCAAATTCCCAATGAAATTATTGAAAATATCAAACAAAGAACCATTAAACATGAAACTAACTAGAAATGTATAATGGAAACTAATCTAATGCCTCAAATCTCATCCCATTGGGGGATTGGTGTTGCATTGATGTGGAATGTCAACCATTTCCCAATCCCTTCGTTGAAACAATCTTTCAAATGGATTTTATTGATGAAGATTGACGAAAATGGATGCAAAGCTTAACTAAAAGGGATGCTAAATGATAAAATGCTTGTGAGGAATGCTCTAAAATTCACTATAGTGCAGTTACTCTAAATGAATGTGGATCCTTTTCTTGAATGGAAATGAGGATTATTTATAGGAAAAATAGTAATCAATGGTCAATATTGATTTCATCAATCAATGGATGAAAATTAATAAGACATGATGGCATGGATCGAGGATTCCCATCAATGGATGAAAATGCAAGTTGACAAGGATCAATGATTTTAATAAATGGCTCACATTGATTTGAAGAACACTTCCTAAAAATTAGGAAATTGTTACAAGATATTTCTCATTTTGGAGTGCAAATGGAGGAATATTCCATGGGAATATTTTTTTTCAAGTGGGAGGGTGAGATAAATCGGCTTATTAAATAATTAAAACATTATTTAATTGTGCATGATGGAGGAAATTAGGAATTTTATTAAACAATTAACTTATTTAATAAAAGGGAAATAATGGCATTCAATTAAATAATTAGGACTATTTAATCAAATGAGAGGACTTAAGAAATTAAATTAAATAATTTAAATTAGCTAATTAAATAAGATGAAAATTAGCATGAAAGAGGATGAATTAACTTGATAAAATTGATTATCTGATTAATAGACAAAAGTGATGAATTTAAATAAACAAAATTAAGATTATTTAATTAAACAGTCGAAAAGAGATGAATTAGGATGCAAATGGTGTTAATAATCAAATTCATATGTCCAATATCGATCAAGATGATTTTAAGTGTTTACATTTTGCCCCTCTTTGAAGTGAGGTACATGTTATATTGGTTCAAAGACTTCAACATTTTTCGGATTAATGCTACCACTCAAATAAAAAAAAATTTAAAAATTGATTTTTTGGATGCCCCACTATTGCCTTAGTGGAAGGAATTATGTTGGTACATTGTCCCCTTGAGAGATTGAGCAAAATTTTTAATTTTTAGGTCAAAATCGCGAGAAAGATTTAACATAGGTTCAACTGCAAAAAAAAGCTCCAAGACGCGAAAACAAGCTCAAAAACCTAAAAAATGCCTCAAAATAGGCTTCATAGCTCAAAAATTGATTAAAAGGATTAATAATCTCATTTCCCACCCTCATTAGGGAAAAAACCCTAAGTTTTAGGCTTAAATAGGAGTGTAAGGGTCATTTTCAATTCATTTGCACACTTTCCTTTAGAGAATTGTTGTTGTTTTTGCTCTAATACTCTAATATATGGCTGATCCAGCACTCTCCTAGCACCTTGCAGATAGGGTATGAGAGTACCAATGACTAACTAACAAAGGACCCCTAGTACACATTTCAAAACTTTTCTCGTTTTTCACATTTTTATGCATTTATTACGAGTTGAAGTTAGTCAGACAATTGTGTCATAGTATTACAACACCTTTGTCATGGTCAATGGTGTAATTGCATCACATGTTGTGATGCATTTGTCATGATGCGTCACTATGTTCAATTTAGGTTTAGAGTCGCATTTGCAGGATAGCATCACTATTGTGAAATAGTGGGGTGATGTGTCATCTAGGTTCAATGATGTAATTGTCAAATTGCAATGTGACTACAAAATAGAGTCACAATGAGTAATTTGGGTCCAATGATGCACTCAAATACCAACACACAATTGTGTATAGTGGCACAATTGTCAAATTATGATGCAATTGTAGATTACCAAAGTGACACAATTTTAAAATTGGCATGCAACTACAGATTTAGGGTTTTAGACTCTAAATTTTGTCATTTTTTAGAAAATTTGACGTTGTTTGCTTCATGCGTGCAAGAAATCATTAGACTGCTCATGTCCCGTGAGTGCAGGCCTAGTATTCTTTCTCATATTTTCCATTTTAGGGATGAAGAGAACTTCTTCCTTGGAGCTATTAGACTAGGATTCGTAGCACATATGCCAGAGATTCGAATGCATCTAACAATGATGACAATATTGGTGGAGCATTGGCATAGCGAAACCTCTTCATTCCACCTTCCCACTAGAGAGGTGACCATCACTCTGGGGCATGTGTGACACATTTTGCGGGTCTTGATCCATGAAGAGAGGGCCATCTATGACATTGATCTACATCAGGATGAGATCTTCAATGATGTGCTTGGGGTAGACACGATTTGGGTTAATAGCCACCAGATCAACCTACAAGACTATAGAGGGCAGGTACTAGATCTGACACTGGTGATAGGAGCATTGATCTCTGGAGTATTAATCCCCAACAAACAAGGCAGAGGGTTCATCTTCGGTTGGGGACTCACTTGGGCGGGGATGGTTCAATGAATGACTCTTTATGTGTGGGACCCATCATTCTCGCCTCACTATATCATGACATGCATCAAGTTGTCTACTTGAGGGGGTAGAGCTTGGTGGCAGGGGTTACACTTTTACATATTTGGTCTTGGGAGCACATTGTTGTGCTCCAACCTATTATCACACTTGCCGATGTCCACCCAAATCAGTCCATAGTATATAGATATGGGGCTATCACCACTCTTTAGCACATAAGTACTAATGAGATTGCCTATTGGAGGTGAGTCATCGATGATATGAATGTGTTCCAATGGAGGCCATGGATCTCGGCCCATCCTTGGTATGATGACCATGAGCAATTATTCTACACTTGTCAGACCAGATACATTCTTGGGTGAGAGCACACTATGGTGGAGATATACTTTCCCGACCAAGTTGCCAAGAAGTTCGAGGAGGTGCAAGATATAGTGCAGCCTACATATAGGACTATATTTTCACGAGCTACCTGAGAGACAATTTGTGGATAGCAGGTCCCTCCATAGATTATCATTGATGATTTTAGGCAACTTGTACCACAACCATGGGTATATACTGGTGGGCCATGTGACGTAGGGACTACTCCTGCCTATGATGCATGGCTTCTTTAACATGCCCCAATATGATTGAATGATCCAACCGAGGGACATATGCTAGATCAAGGGAAAGGATAGAGGTAGGGTAAAGGATAAGGCAGAGCACAACAACCTCCCCAAGATGGGCATGACAGATAGGTTTTAGGTGACAGGCAGCAGCCTAAGGTTGGACAAGTGCTAGGTCAATCACCTTTGATGAATCCATTATGATAGGAACCACCACTACCACCACCATAATAGTAGCAACAATAGCATCAGGGTCTAGATCTGAGAGATGCACAAATCTAGCCCTTGACTACTGAGAGAGATAGGCTCAAACAAGAGTAGGACAATGCTCGCTAGGAGTGGGATGCAACTCGTCAGTAGGTGCAATAGGTGACTAGAGAGTATGACCAGGATCATCAGCAAGTCTAGCAGTTGATGTTCAGTTAGCTCAGGAGATAGGTCACTGATAGCAACTAGAGGTTATGGCTATCCACACACAGGGCTCGGTTGTGTCTACACATATTTATGGGTAGGTCATGGCTATGGTGACATATTATAGTAATTCATACTATAGAGATGTTCCTACTCACTGGTGACAACTGGATTTTTTGTAGAGGAGTAGAGTGGAATCCAATGACTTAGAAGGTGCGCCATCAATTTGTTATCCTATCGATAGCGGCCACCAAAAACTGTCAGTTGGTCACTAGGATCAATCATAACACGATGACAGGGACATCAGAGGATAGCTTTGCACTTATAGACACATTTTTTATGTACAACCCTGATATGTTATGTATATACATTCATTGACTGATTTTGATAGCCTCATGTATACTCATTTTGATGACATTACATGTTAACTCAGATTTTGTTTCATGACAGTCATATTTTTTTGATATATATGAAATGATCTGATGCAACATTTATGATGTGATGTTTCTTTATTTTTCACCTCATGTATGTATGGATGTATACATGTTTATGGGTGTGTACCTTTATTTATGCATCTGATGTGATGTGATTTATGATTTATGTTGTGATGTTATGATGTATGCAATGTATGGTCTATGATATGAATGCAATGCGATGGATGATTTACTTTCTTTTTCAATGTCTTTTCTATATGATATGTTATGATGATGCAGAATGTTCATGCTATGAGATGGAAGCATTTCTTTTGTTTATTTTCTATGTGAAGATGTTATGCTTATGATATGATGATAATTATGATATGATTATGTAGGATGCATGTATTCTAATGGTTTGTGGATGTAGGATGGATACATTACTATTTTTGTTGACTATCATGATACCATGTTAACCAGAAAGAAGATAGAAGAATAGGATGAATTAACCATTGATTTTGAGATTGATTCAGAAATCCAACAAGCCTACAATTCTTCGAGAATTTATTAGATATGGTGATGAGATTGATGATTTTCTTCTTTCAAGGATTGGGTTACTTCATCATTTCATTCTTTATTTTTGATATAACGCATAGACATGATGCATCCAGGTATTGATAACTAGGATGGTGTTGTATCTAATGTGATGGAATTTGACTCTACAAATAGATAGGAGTATCCTTGCTCACACTTGACTTATGGAAAACTCATTGGAATGTAGTTTAGAAGTTTAGAACATTTTGGACCAAAGCATACACAATAGTCAACAATTTATTCAAAATGACCTCCCTACACACAACAAAGAAAGTATTTGCCAAGGTTATTTTACAAGAACATCCAAAAAACACAACAAATGAAATATAATGATCAATGCCCCATTCCTTTCTCTCTAAATCATTTTGATAGACATCATTGAGAGGTCCTTGGAATGGGTCAATAAGATAAATCATAAGAAAAGATCAAAATGAACAAATAGTCAATGTTATTCATATCTCTTGCCAAAGCGATTTAACAAGGGTGATTTTTGATGATGATGTCCATTGTAGGAAGGATGCATCCTAGGACATGTTTATCAAATGTTTTGACTAAGGCTATTTGCTTGATAGGTTGTTGATACAAATTTTAACCAACTTTTTTACTCATGATCAAGTCTTTAGATTTTTTACATTTAGGTTTTCACTTCACAAATTTCTAAACTTGATTCCACTTGTTTTACCAAAGGTTGACAATGACGATCAATTTATTATGGATGGGATTTTATTGCGAGTGAAAGAAAAATGGGATGGGTGGTTTTTGACTTTTTAAAATATTTCAATGTTTTTAATGTTTTTGCAAATGCTTTGAGGTTGTTTTTTATCTTTTTGGGAATATGTGAATGTTTAGGTTTTCAAGTTATTTGAGGCTATTTAATATTTTTGAATGTCTTCCAATGTTTTGGATTTTCAATTTTTTTCAATTTTTTTTTTTTTTTGTGTTTTATGAGCTTTAGACCAAGACAAATACCTAAGGGGAAACTAACCTAGCACATCGAGGGATCATCAGTGATGGTCTTTCCTGTGTTATACATGTAGAGATGATGTAGTTTGAATGACTCTAACCAACAACCATTTATTGATTACATATGAACATTGATGGATTGTCAGATTATTATGAAAAACTCCTAAAGGGCTGACCTAGTGACAATGTCTTAGGGGCTCAATAGTGATGGCCTTGCCTATGTTCGAGCTTAGAGACAACATAGTTTGACAACCATGTTTTTTTACTTTTTGACCTATTTAGGGATTTTGATGTGATTTGGATGGTTTTAGATTTTGAAAATGTTTTGGATGTTTAGGATTTTTGACTATACAACTTTTCAGATGTTTTTGGATTTTTAGATTTTATAAATGTTTTGGATTTTTAATGATTTTCCAAGTGTTTTTGGTTTTTGATTTTTTCAAATGTTTTTGGATTTTTTCTATTTAACCTTAAAGGGATATACAAGAACCCAATCTGATGCAAGTATAGACAAATTCCCACAATGTGATGCAATAGACTACCTTGATATAGGCAGGAAAAACTGACCTTAGGAATGTGCCAAGTAGTACTAAAGGGGAACATGATACTTACCCAATATCTAGCTATGATACATACATAGATGGGTGATGGGATAAATAGGATAATAGGATGAAGGATGAATGTGATGGATAGCGAAGCAAGATAAGTTGAAGAATCAATGATGGATAGATAGTGCTTATTTATGCAAGGTTCCTATTTGTCAATTTTTCACCAAGGTGCTTGCCCAAAGTGCTACAAACTTGTGGCTTTCACTAGAAGACAATTTTTTTCTTTACTGTTTTCAATCTTTTTTTCTTTGGCTCTTTTTTTTTTTTTGGGTTTATACCCTTCAAGCCTAGGCATAAAATTTCTTGTTCAACCGAGATACTCTATACTCTTCATCGGTAATGAGATTTTGTAGTGACACTCTCAGCAATGGGAGCTTACCCTCAATGGGTAGGATAGCTTCAGTTCCATAAACTAGGGAAAAGGGTGTGGCACCTGTAGGAATGCAGATACTGGTCCTATAGACCCATAAGGCAGGGTTCAATTGTAGATGCCAGTCACAACTAGCTCCATTGACTATCTTCTTGAGAATATTTAGGATGGTTTTGTTTGAAGCCTCAACTTGACCATTTCCCTTGGGATAGTAAGGCATAGAAAACTAGTGTTGGATATTGAACCTTTGGAATAACTTACAAACATCCTAATTTTTGAAAGGTGTTCCATTGAATGAGATAAGGGCTTGTGGAACACCATATCGACAAATGAGGTAGTTCAGGATGAATTTAGAGATTTTTTTTCCCATGATGTAGGTATAGGGATCGCTTCAACCCACTTCGTAAAATACTCAGTGGTTGTAATGATAAACTTGTGACCATTAGATGAGGTAAGTGTGATATTTCCTATGAGGTTGAGTCCCCACTACGAGAAAGGCCAAGGTGTAGCAATTGGTTGCAGTTATTAAGTCGGGGTATGGATAATTTCCCCATGTTGTTGAAACTACACATACTACTTGACATGTTGATGAGTTTCCCATTCCATGGTAGGCTGGTAGTACCTTGTCCTCAATAGTTTCTTAGCTAAGGTCATACCACTTGAATGTGATCCATAGATTCCTTTGTGTGCTTCTGTTAACAAAATCAAAGCTTCCTCTTGGTTAAGACATCATAATAATGTCCCATCAAGACTTCAACGGTAAAGGGTATCACCTAAGATAATAAATAGAGATGCTTTCTTGAAAAAGGTTTTCTTAAGGTTCAAGTTATGTTAAATGGGAGGATACCTCTTTGTAGGTAGGTAAAGATATCATGATACCAGGGAGAACCGGGACCAATAATTTTGCATATGAATTTGGATTTTGGTGCCTCGAATGTTGGGACGAGAATTTTCTCGATAAGCAATTTGCATTTAAGAATGTAATGTGGCATGTCTAACAAGGACCCAATAGTTTCCATAACATCAGTTGCTCAGTTGTTGATATGGGGTATTTGCTCAAATGTGATGTCAATGAAGACATATTTGAGACTTTCCACCATTTTTTTGTAAGGTGTGAGGTTATCATCATTCACTTAATTTACAATCAGTTGTGAATCTCAATAGACCTTCAATTCCTAGATCTAGCAATGTATTATGATTCTCAATCCTATTATAAGAGATTCATACTCGACAATGTTATTGGTGCATGGGAAAGATAGTTGATATGACTTGGGAATATAATCACCTTGTGAGGTGATAAAAATAATGCATGCTCTAGATTAGTGTGGGTATGTAAACCATCAAAGTACATCTTCCACTAATCCACTACGTTAAGGGAAAATACTGACTCATTAGGAAATTCAGACACCAATGGATTCTCTGCATAGATAGGTGCCTCTACTAGTTGATTTGTAATCACCTACCACTTGATAGATTTTCACTCCATGTATTCTATATCAAACTCTATTAAGATCATTACCCACTTAGCCATTCATCCAGTGATGGTAGCTTTGGATAATAGATACTTCAATAGATCAATCTCAGTAATGAGCTTTACTTGGTGTGAAAGCATGTGGTGTCTAAATTTTTGTGAGGTGAACACCACTGCTAGGAAATCCTTTTCAATGGGTGTGCAATTCATCTCATATCCCACCAAAGTCCTACTGATATAGTAAATTTCTCTCCTTCCTTGTTTCATCATGCTGAGTAAGAAGAGCACCCAAAGCCATTGATGTAGGCTCTAAGATATACTAGATCAAAGGTTTGTTCAATATGTGTGGCATAAGGACAAGAGGTGTCAGTAGATAATCTTTGATTTTTTGGAATGCTTTGTCACATTTCTTGTCCCATTTGTATGTCATCCCCTTGTGAAGAAGGTGAGAAAAGGGATGAATCTTATCTACCAGCTATTCTAAAAAATATCCTAATAGACTACAATCTCCCTTGTAAACCTTGCATTTTCTTCAGTGTTTGTGGTGGCTCCATATCCAAAATTGCTTTGACCTTAGCATCTTTCTCGGCTTCTGTTTTACTGGTTTAGCCTCAGGGTATACTACAAGATGGTGGACAATTACTTCAGGATCACGACCAGGCATATCTATATAGGACCATGCAAATTTTTCCTTTCATTCTTTGAAGAAAGCTACCAAGTTATTTTGCTCTTCATCCAATAGTTATTCTACATATAAAGTGATTTGAGGTGCCTTATTTGTCCCCACATTGATTGGATTAGCTTTCTCAACAAGCACTAATGATTTTTCTTGATGTAGTGCACTAAGGGGAAGATTGAATCCCTCATCCTTCAATGCCTTAGAGAGGTTTTCATTGTCGGATGCATCCTTTTTTACTATTTTATGATCAAAAAGTGCCACAATGTGGTTTTCACTTAAGGATCGATAGGCGATTCTCATATCGTTCATTTTGCGACTGAGGGACTCAATCGTTTCCCAATAGTAAGTCTGCATATCCAGTTCAATATCAAAACTTGCTTTGTGATCCCCGAATGGCATGTTGTCATGAATTTCCATGAACTTGGAGATAGCTTCATCATTTTCGAATGAATCCAAAATAGGTGGTCCTCGTTGGTCCTAGTTTATGAGTTGAGGGTAAAATAGCTTTAGTTCAGTGATTTGGCTATTTGGAGCAAAGGATGTAGTGGTTATCATGAATATGGAGGTATCCTCAAATAAATTTGTGATATCTAGGGGAATGTCATCAATGGTATTAGTACACAATGTAGGTAACCAAGAGGAAGGTTAAACTCATTTAATAGAAGCACCCTTGCCAAGAATGGTCAATTTGTTGGTGGTACATCCAAGACCAAGATTCTTGGGTCATTTCTCAGGAGCAAGGGGTTCTGGTAAACCATTATAATTTTGTCCCAACTTATCATTCTTGTTGTATCCCCAACCCATCATCAGTTGCAATCCTTTGTTGTCATCTTCCATTGGAAGAACGGGCATGGGTCTATTATCTTGATATAATAATTTGGATATATTCTCCTCATCAATGACTTCTTTTTTCAAATCCTCCCGCTTTGTGAAAGTGGTAGATGATACCTTGAGTCTCTCAGACACTTTATTGATAGGTTGAGGCTTCTAGTGAGATTTAGAAGAAAGAGGCAACTCTCCAATTACAAAAGAATCCTTCTTCAAGTTATAGTCTCCATAACCATTATCTTTGATCACTACTTTGATATTCAATATGTTTTGTATGATGGGTGTTTTGTATTCAAAAGTGGAAGCTAGGGAGAATGGGTCAACGAATGAGGGTATTGGCACTTCATCATTTTTAGGAACTTGCAAGATCTTGTAGTATTTTGCTTCAATGTTCTTGCAATGATAGAATGGTTTTGGATTGCCATGGATTATAACTTCTCTATCTTCATAGGGAAATTTAACGCACTGATCAAATATGGAAGCTACGGCTTTCATGGCATGGATCCATGGATGACCTAGAAGAATATTATAGGGAAGGTCAAGATCGAGCACTTGGCAAGTGGTTTCAACAATTGTGGGCCCTACTTAGATGGGGAGCTTGATTGTGCCTTGAGAACATGTTCTTGATCATCATATGCCCTTATAGTGACACCTTTTTCCTTTCAATGACATCCTCAGAGTAAACCAAGTTCTTGATTAGCTGAAGGGTACAAATATTTAGATCACCACCTCCATCCACCAAGACTCTTTTGAAATTTCTTTTATGAACAAGGACTTCAAGATGCAATGTGCAATTGTGTGATGGATGTGTTGGGAGGTCTTGCTCAGAAAAGGTGAGAAGATGAGTTGTAATGTGTCCAATTATGGCCTAGAATTGCTCAGTATCAAGATTTTCAGATACGGAAGAAGCTAGTAGAGCCTTTTCTAAAAGGTCCCTATGTGCGGGGGGTAGTTTCAGTAATTCCAAGATGGAGATTTGGGTAGGGGTCTTCTTCAATTGGTCTAGGAGACTATAATCACTAGGGTTTTACTTCAGAAGTGTGGGTGATGCCCTAGATTGTGATGGTGCTCCTTGGATTGTGACCTTTCCTTGACATGTGGTGACTCCACACTCTGCACTAGGCCCTTTGATTGTGATGATGGATATAAAATTGTCACAAGATTCCACCACATTGTTATACACATGACCTACATTGGTGTAATCCTTCCCTTTATCATTGTCATTTCCCTTGTTGTGATCTAGCATCGACTTCTTGTATATTTTAAGATCCTGATTTCCTGATTGTTGGTCAATAGTTACATCTCCATTATCAATAATATCTTGAATGATGTTTTTCAATTTCATGCAGCGCATTTTCTTGTGTCCCTTTATTTGAAGGAAATCACAAACATCCTTCTCAGTGTACCATGGTAGTTTGACTTGAGGTTCTTGGTAATTTTGATAATTAGGGAGTGTGATGAGATTGGATTGCACTAACTTTTGTATGACCGCTTCAATAGGATCTCCCAAAGGTGTGTATTTACGTCATTGAGGGCAGTTGTTTCTAGGGGGTGGTCTTCTTTGAGTGGTGGCATTGTTAACTTGGTTGTTTTGTAGCTGCATGTTTTTTTGTTGCGTGTTCTATTGTGTATTCATTGGTTGGGTGTTTTCTTGTCTTGGAGCACTTAGGACCACTTTTGAATCAACGACACCATCATTAGTAATGTTCTTCTTCTTTTCCCAAACACGGGGCTTGTCATTGGAACTAGTATATGGGCGGTTGTCCTTGTATGCTTGTGTTTTTCCTTGTACGATAAGGGCTCTTTCAATGTTAATACCCCTAGGTATAAGCTCTTTGTATGATGTGACACATTGCATTTTTAGTTTGAAGGATAGATCTATTTCCACATTGGCAATAATGATACCTATTTGTTTCTATTCGATAATTGTCCATTTGTATTTACTAGCTCTATGCCTCCACCATTGCAAGAAATTCACAAAGGATTCACCCTTGTTTTGTTTTAGGGTGTATATTTCTTCCAAGCTTACGTCCATATCTAGGTTGTAGGAGAAGTTATCTGCAAACTAATCTATTATTTCTTGGAAGGTTTGAATCCTAAGAGGTAAATGTGAGAACCATTCTATTGTTGGGCCTCCCAAACTACGTGGGAAAAGGAACATCAAATAGGATTCATTGTATGAAACTTCCATAGATGCCACAAAAAACTCTTTGATATTATCTTTTGGATTTCCACATCCTTTATATTTTTCAAACTTGGGTACTTCAAATCTGGGTGGGAATGGTATCAATGCAATCTTTCTACCAAAGGGGTATGGACACAAGTCTCATTTTCCATACGATTTCTTTGTTTTCCCCACTTGGATGTCTTGGATTTGTTGTGTGAGGGTTCCAATTTTGGAGGAAAAATCATCTTGGGGATTGCTTGGTGGTGGAGCATATGTGTTATATTGTGGAATTGTAGATGAATTAAATGTGGTATTTTGATAAGGGGGTGTGTTATATGGTGTGTATGGTGAATTTTTTTATTGTGTATGTAATGGTGATAGTGGTGGAGGTGTGTTGTGTGCTCCTTGTGAATTTTGGTTAAAGATATTTTGATGTGTGCTTGTGTATGGTTGTTCGAGGTTGTAGTACAAGCCTTCTTGTTGCTATTTTTGTTGTTGTGCAAGTACTTGTTGAGCATATTGTTATGCTTGCAATTTTTGGGATAGTTGTGCTTGTTGTTGCACTTGCAATTGAGTTTGTATTTGATCTTGTTGTTGTTGGGCTTGTAATTGATCATGTTGTTGTTGCGCTAGCAAGTGAGCTTGTTGTTGTTGTGCTAACAAGTGAGCTTCTTGTTGTTGTGCTAGAAATTGAACTTTTTGTTGTTGATTCACAATTGGTTGTTGATAAGCCAATGAATTTTTTCCTTGCGATAATGGGATGCCATTTTGGTTTGGGAAAAATTGATTGGCTTGAAATATTTTGATTTTGTGGAATGAGTGGTGGATTTTGGGGAACCATGTGGTTAGTGATTTGTGGATTTAGTTGACGTTGGGGTGGTTGGTTGTGTGATCAAATTGTGAGGGTTGGAAATTTGATTTGGATTTGGTATATTTTGTCCTTGGTTGTTTTCTATCATTCCTTGTAAAATTTGAGATTGGGGTGAAGGAATGAAAGCTTGAGGCCCCATCTGATTTTGCATTATTTGGGGGACCAAAGGTTGAGATGGTGCCACTTGATGTTGCGATGTTAGTGTCATACTTTGGATCAATTGATTGGAAGAATTCCTTGATTGATTTGATGTTGAGGGACCAATTTATTTGATGCATTTCCTTGATGTGTTTTCTCTAGAACCAATGAGTTTCCTTGATTGATTGAATTTGTGACCAATGGGTTTGATGTGTTTCCTTGGTTGATTTGAGGGACTAGTGGAACCATTTGATTTTGAGGATCAATTGGTTGGTTTGATGAAGATGGACATTGTTGTGTTGATAATTGACATTTCACTATGGTGTTTACTTGTCCTTGTTGATCCACTTGGGTTGTTTGACTCACTTGAATTTTTTGAACAATAGGAATACTTTCGGTACTTGTTGTAGTGGAATCATATGGTTGGGCATGAAATGGGTGTCTAATTTATGTTTTGGGGAATGGTTATGTCTTTTGTACCCAAAGTTGTGTTGTTTCCTATATTGGGAGTGAGACCAATTTGGGTTCCTAATCGAGTTGCAAGACTAGAATTTAAGGGTTGACTTGGTGCATGTGATGAATATGGTTGAGTGATAGATTGAACTACATCTTGGACCAAGGGTTGTGTGATAGATGCAACATTTCCTAAAGGTTGTTCCCTAATTGTGTCCAAATCGAATGAGGAAGGGATTTTTTCTCCTTCCTTTGTTAAGGCTAGCATGTATTGTGTTGGGTTCAATTTCATCAAAGTGGTGATGAGATGGTGAGTTTTGGGATCTTGTTGCACTTCGAGTAGTTCCTCTACGATGAGTTTTTTTGGATTATTGGTGACATCAACTTCATACCCCATTTCTAGTGAAGTTTGAGGTGGATTTTGTGATGGGGTTGAGTAACTTCTAGGATCAAATTCTTGTTGGTTTGGATCACTCATGGTAGATGAATTTTTGTTTTGTTCCATGCCTTTCTTGTATTGTGATCTTGTTGTTACCATAAATTTTGGGGCAACTTTGGGAGTAGCGTGTTGGGATTTGTATTGTTGGAACTCTTGAATTGATTCAAATTTTGGTAGAAATAAACCTCTAAGGTGTTTAGGACCAATAATGTGAATGGATAATGAAAGGATGAGTGATGTGGATGATGAACTTCTAAATTTTGTACAACACTAGACTTTAGGCTTGATGTTTGTTGTTTTGATAAGGATGTTAATGAACTTGTGAATCCTAAAGGTAAACTTGTTCAAAAGGAGATATTTTCTAATCTAACTAAATTTATTAAAAAAGGATTCATTTCCAACATATAACTAAACTAGGTGATTTGTTGATGAAAACCTAAGTCTAGGAGGTTGGTGTGTCCAAAATTTAAATTTGTTTGTGAGATGTGATGGAAAATGTTTCGATGTGAATGTGAGGATTGATACTAATGTTTTGAACCTAAGAGGGACTTGTTTACAAGATCAAGGTGTTAAAAGACTTTTTTTTCCCTTGGAGTGATTAAAACTAAGAAACTAATGTTTGTTTGATGGTAGAACCATGGTTTAAATGTTTGGTATTCATTTCCTTGTTTATTCTTTTTGGTGTTTGGAAGTCAAGATTTTTTTGAACATAGGACCAAGATGTACTTGGTTTATGGGTTCAATTGATTTAAAATTTTATTGATGATATTGCAATTTTACCACATCAAATGTCTTGATTAAGATTAAACTAAGAATGTCTATGACAAGGAAAAAAAAATTCCACAAAATCTTGGCATTGTGAAAATCAAAGAGCTAAGCCATAGTTTCATAGGTTAAATTTGCTATAAGTGAGTAGAGATATGGTCAAATACATTGGGAAACCACTAATATATTGTTTTGAAAAAAACAAGATATATTTAGAGGTATGCAACAATATATTATCCTTCAAGTACACTCACATATAAACAAAGGGTTTGAAATTTTTTACCATGTTGATGTTTGTTTGAGTTGTTTGAATTTCCAGTGATGTGTTTAACTGAATCAATGGGTATGGGAGATATTTCACAAGTCTTCTTCCATAAGATTTACTAGTTGAGCTCAACAAAATCATTCAATAAAAATCTAGAAGAATATGGTATGCCACTTCTTAGTAGGCTTACCTCAACCCTGAAGGAATGATTTTAAATCCGAAATTATAGAGGGGTCAAATAGTCCATATCAAGGAAATGTACCATATTGATACACCTAGCTTTGTACAAGAGAATGAACTCTTAAGTTTTATGCCTCAACTATAAATCAAATGTAGTAACTTCTAGGAGTGGTGTGCCTCCCATGCACTATTTCAAAGGACATTTTGGGAAACTTGGTTGGCCTCTAGATACAAGGTTTTTAGTGACAACCATGAACATTGCAATGTATGCATCAAATATGTGAGCCACATAAGACTCTAGCCTATCATGTGCAACCCATTACGTTCAAATGAGGACTATTGCAACGTAATGGCATTCACGCCCATATTCATGTTACTTTCTTTCGATTTCACATGCTTTATATAGCCTATCGATAAGCATGCTTGGTGGTCACCAATGAGTTTTACATTGTGGGATGTATCTCAAAGGTAGGCCTCCTCTAATAAAATAAAAGGAAAGCTATTTATCTTCACCCAAGGTCGTATGAAGTGCAAGGGGAGAGGATACGTAGCAAGCCTTTGAGTGACTCAAACAATTTATAAACTTAGAGTGTTTCGCTTCACCAAAGATTGTACAAAGGCACAAGGGGAGAGGATACACACTAAAATTCTACACAATAATGAAAAGAAAAGAAGACACTTATTTATTTTAGTGCACCAAAGTAGATGTTATGTTCATTTTAATAGCACCAAAACTAAATGTGAGTTTGTGTTGTTCAATTTTAAGCCAAATCAAAGTGTGAGGATGTTTGGGTTCATTTTTAAGACAACTTTGAAAAAACTCATAGCACTGTAAGTTTTAAATACCAAATTGAAATATTCATAGCATTGTGAGTTGTAAAGCCTAAATTGAAAGTTATGCGTTTAGTTTTAAGTTCACTTTGAAAAACTCATAGCATTGTAAGTTTAAATCCCAAATTGAAAGATTAAGCAATGTCATGACAAGTGTCAATGAATACTTTGCTCCACTTCAAATCTACAAAATAGTTAGCCTTACACAAACAAACTAGAAGTCAGTAAGTGATCAAAGAGTAGATAAAATTTGAGCTATGAAGCCTATTTTGAGGCATTTTTTAGGTTTTTGAGCCTGTTTTTGTGTTCTAGAACTTATTTTCTATAGTTGAACCTATGTTAAATCTCTGCCACAATCTTGACCTAAAAAATCAAATTTTCATTCGATCTCTCAAGGGAGCAATGTACCAGCATAATTTATTCCACTGCCACAAGAAATTAACCAAGATCTAACTAGTTAAGTCAAGCTCCCAATGAAATTATTGAAAACATCAAACAAAGAAACCATTAAATATGAAACAAACTAGAAATCCATAATGGAAACTAATCTAATGCCTCAAACCTCATCCCATTGGGGGATTGGTGCTATATTGATGTGGAATGTCAACCCTTTCCAAATCCCTTGGTTGAAACAAGCTTTCAAATGGATTCCATTGATGAAGATTGATGAAAATGGATGCAAAGCTTAACTAAAATGGATGCTAAATGATAAAATGCTTGTGAGAAGTGCTTTGAAATTCACTATAGTGCAGTTACTCTAAATGAATGCAGATCCTTTCTCATAAAAATGAGGATTATTTATAGGAAAAATAATTGAATCAATGGTCAAGATTGATTTGATCAATCAAGGGATGAGAATCAATAAGAGGAGATGGCATGGATCAAGGATTCCCATCAATGGATGAAAATGCAAGTTGACAAGGATCAATGATTTTAATTAATGGCTCACATTGATTTGAAGAAGCACACTTCCTAAAAATTAGGAAGTTGTTACAAGATATTTCCCATTTTGGAGGAGTGGAAATGGAGGAATATTCCATGGGAATATTTCTTTTCAAGTGGGAGGGTGAGAGAAATTAGCTAATTAAATAATTAAAGCATTATTTAATTGTGCATGATGGAAGAAATTAGGAATTATATTAAACAATTAACTTATTTAATAAAAGAGGAATAATGACATTCAATTAAATAATTAGGACTATTTAATCAAATGAGAGGACTTAAGAAATTTAATTAAATAATTCCCATTATCTAACTAAATAGGATGAAAATTAGCATGAAAGGGGATGAATTAATCTTATAAAATTGATTATCGGATTAATAGATGAAAGTGATGAACTTAATTAAACAACTAAGATTATTTAATTAAATGGTCAAAAAGAGGAGAATTAGGATGAAAGTGGTGTTAATAATCAAATTCATATATGCTATATCGATCGGGACAATTTTAAGTGTCTACGATTATCATAAAGAAAAAATACAAATGTATATAATTGTAATGGTAAAATTTGTATTCCTATTAGTGCAAGAATCTTTTGGATTGACTGTGTGATTTATTTTTTCTTGATGTTTTGGATCAAACTACATGATCCATCACCATGAGAGCAAGACAAACTACATGATCTTGTCTTTCTCTCCTAATGATGGGTCATGTAGTTTGATTCAAAACGTCACAAAAAGAAACTCACATAGTCAAATCTAGAAGATTCTTGCACTAACATTATGGATTGTGGAAATCATATGTCTACAATTTGTATACCATTGTCAAATTTTTTTGACACAATGGTTTAAAATATTTATATTAATTATGGTGCAATCTTGTGTGAAGTTGGGCTAGATGCTCACTTCTCTAGCCTTCTCTCATCCCTCTACATACACACATTCCCGCATTCCAACTTCTTATTCATATCTACATAATTTCCCATAGAGTTCAAATTTATTACATCTACCATGATTAGAAATTCATTCTATGCACAATCTTAGCTACATCATTACCCTAGGAAATCTTGGGAGTGTAGGAGTGACCTTACAACTAGCAATTGAACCTTGAGGAGGATCAGAGGACAAACCTATAGATTAGTATAGTTACATATAGAATTTATGGAAAATACATAAAAGACTAAGAAATATCAATCATATACACATTCAATAAGTAGAATACAATGTAATGTAATCATACTGTATGAAAATCTCATAGTATTTCATACACAATGTATTGCTAGTGGTAACTAATCTACCTTTAACTTGTACAAGATATGTATTTATATGAATTAGTTAAGCCTCTAACGATATGGTGACACATGCCAAAAACATAGAGAGTATCACATTTGTATGATTTCAGGTGCCAAAATCATATGGTTGATAATTACATGCATCCATGTGTAAGGCCAAGAACTATGTGGAAGCAATGACTTACAAATGTGTACAAAGTTGACTGCAATATTGTTTTACATAAAAGTGTATAACATGTTTGATGCACATGGAGTGTAGATTAGTGTGCAAACTGAGTGTGTGGGTGTGACTACAATTGTATAGTTGTGTGTGTGATTGTGCTTGAATAATTCAACCCTCTTGAGAAGTAATGGTATCCATTACCTATTATTGTAATGTAGGAAATTATGTATGAAGTTTTTTCAAATTGTATCATTTTTCTTGGTTAACATATTGGTCATTTCTAACTATGTGAAATAGTTGATAATTTCCTAGTTGAATACTACTTGTATTCATGTCAATGATGGTATCCGTTATAGCTAGTTTGAAATGAGTAGGTGCTAGATTTGTTGGATGTTGATATTTTGTTGACTCTAGAAGTGAAGGAAAATATGGTTTAAATAGTTATGTATACCAAATAGGATGTAGACTCAAATTCTATGGTATATTGAGAATATATGTGTTTTCTTGAATAGATGTGCTTTCTCACTAGCTATGTGTAGTATGATATAAGGACCATAGTGTAGAGGCTTGATCTTGTGATGTGGACCACAAATGTGTTCCTTTTGAAGATGAATCCATACTTTCTCACTAACATGAAAATTGTGTGGTGTGTGATATGTGTCATCACAATTCATATATTTTTATTGTTAGCATTGAAGAATTTATTGAAATTATTGATAAATATCTTGAATGTGTTGCATGAATAACTCTACTTTGTCTACTTCTCATTCTTGTATGCATAATCTAGTAGACACTAGTGTGTAGTAGGAAATTTGAAGGGGTGTTTCTAGTTAAAACCCAATACATTTTTAGAAAACACTATGCCCCATAGAACTATGTACTACTTGTAGTGTAGAAAATTGTCACCCTTAACAATTTCACACTATGTTTTCCCCCCTAAATTAATGAGCCTAATTAACCCCATAACATCCTAAAATTATGTATTTTAGAGCCTATTTTGTGTCATTTCTCAATAAACTACAAGAATTGAATAAATGTATCCAACTCATGTGTTATTCCTGAAATGTAGTGTCCTATAAATTTGGGTCCCCCTTCTTATCCAAGAATCATTTTTGAACATGTTGACAAAATTTTAACATTCAAAATTCAAATTGCAAGTGTCAGCTTTTGGAATCTATTTTTTGGGAAATTGGATAAATGCCTATAAATACCTAGCCTTTTCACCATTTGAAACTAGAAGAAAAATTTGAGAACTTATGATCAAGCATTATTATCAAGAGAATCATTTCAAGAGCTTTATTGCAGCAATTCAAGATCCAAGCATCATGTCAAAGTGTATGTGAGTCCATGTTATCATTTTATCATTGTTTTGTGGAGGCTAACCCTTGTTGTAGGTCTCCAAAGCATTCAATCATTAAGTGAGCAAGATCCAAAATCCTTGAGGTGATTTGTATGACTTCAGTCCTTCAAGGAAGCTATTGAAGGATGGTGAGTTGCAACACTTTTTGGTTTCATCATTCCTTCTTTTTCAATTATCATTCTTATCATTGGCATTGCCATCGTGGAAGTGGAAACACTTACAAGGGGTTTGACTAAGGCAAGACCCTAAAATGGCCCAACATTTCCTCTCTTTGTGAATGTTCAGATGTCAATTTGAAGAGGATTGAAGGAAGGATTGAAGACATTTTTTCCATTATTGCATTTGTTGTCATACATCTTGTCAAGCCATGAAAAGTTAGTTACAAAAATATCTAACAATGTTCCAACATATTTGCAAGTGGAAATCCAAAGCTCAGATCTAACATTAGAGGACCCTACAAGTTGGTCAAGACACCCCTACAAAGAGCCATTCCCAAGGGCAGCCTAATCCTCCTATAGTGCTTGAAACCAACTTTTTTGGGTTGGTACATATCATTCTACACTTCCAAGATCCACTTGTAAATTACTATTTTCGTTTGTCATTTATTGGGATCTTGCAATTTAAATATTAGGGAATATAGCCTAATTTGGTTAATCATTATAAATCATTTCCAATTCATTCCCATCTTCAATCAGATGTAGATCCAGTTCTGATTGGCCAACTTCATGGTTGTAAGTCAATCTAATCACCTTGTTGATCTACATCTTAATGTAACTTGGAAAAAGGCCCCTTGCATCCTAGTTTTTTTGCATTTAGGACCTAGGATCCCTTTTTCTACATTAAATTTTGGTGAACCCAACTTATTACATCATAAAACTTTCAAAAATTGGAATTCTTTCAAACCCTAGGTCTAGGTTTTGCATTACACTGCTTTGCATCTTTCATTTAGGGTTTCATCTTTGCATCATAAAATGTCATAAAAATAAAAAAAAAATGTAATTAAATTACATCATAAGTTGAATTAGGGTTTTTTTTAGTCATTTTAGATTTGATTCATATTCATTAGGTGGTTAAAGTCTCAAATTGTTCATTGCATTTAAATTGCATCTTTCATTTAGGTCAAAAAGTGAAAAAAAATACAATGTTTTGTTTCAATTTTGCATCAAATCATCATTCTCATAAATTTTCATCTTTAAATCAGTCAATTAAAGCATATTAGATCTGAAAATTACATTCAAATTTTCCATTTATTGTTGCATATTGGAACTTGAATCACATTGTCTTAAATTGGAAAACATTGCATTACTTGATTTCAAAAGCACGTGAAAATCATCATTTTCAAGTTGTGGAATCTTAGAATTAGTCAATCATTACATTTTAGATCTAAAAATTGGATTCAAAACTTGTCAAAACATTTTCACCTTTGTTACACACTTGCATTTTACATTACCTTATCTTAAATTGAGCAAAATCTAGAAAAATATCAACTGTTTAACCTGTTTGCAACCAAAGATAGTAACATTAAAAAGCAAAATAAAAAAATAGATTTTCAATTTTTTGAGCCCCTATTAGGGACTCAGATGTCCTTAAGCATCCCTATCCTACTAGGGGTGTCTCAATAAAATTTTGCACACATTTTTGTCTCTGCATTATTAGTCTCTTTCTACTTGCAATTGTTTAATTTGAAATTCTAGAAAAATGTTATGGCACATGCAAGAAAGGTGTCATTTTGCTTGATTTATTGGAAATTTGGGAAAAATTATTACATTTCAATATTAAAAATCATCAAATCTATAGGATAATTGTTTACATTTTCTGAATTATTTCATAATTCAGGTACATTAGTTTTCATTTTTGGACAAATTCAAAACCCTATGTTGTTACAACACATTAAAAAATCCACAAGGCAAGTAGAGACATATTTTCTTTTCAAACATATGGTTTTCATAGGGTCACACATGGATTGTATGATTTTAATCTCCCTACTTATGAGCATAATCTAAGGAAACAAAATGAAACCATTAACAAGCATGTTAGTCACTCTCCCAATATCTCTCCCATTTGTGAGAATTTTTTGGTGCAAGAGGATGCAAACAAGTACAATCATGACAATCATAATTTTTCTTCTCCCAATACCTCTCTTACTTTTGAAGAAGGTACCTTTCTATTAGAAGAACCAATCTTTGAGTGTCATGAGTAAAATGTTTTTACCTCTCCCAATACTTCTCCCATTTGGGAAGATATTATGGCACAAGAAAATGAAATCATTGACACATTTTTAATATCACTTTTCCTTGTCTTCATTCATCTCCCAACATCTCTCCCACTTGTGAGAATATTTTGGTGCAAGAGGATGCAATCATTGAAAATAATGACGATGATATATGTTCTTCTCCTGATACCTCTCCTACTTGTAATGAAGGTACCTTGGTGTTAGAAGACCAATCATTGAGCTTCATGAGAATCTTGTTTATTTCTCTCCCCCTACCCCTTCTACTTGGGAAGATATTGTTGGGAAAGAGGATGAAATTATTGATACATTTCTTTCAAAATATAGTAATATGGCTTGCTTAGATGATGATTCTAAGGTCATCTTAGATCCCCCCTCGATAGATCATCAACAAGAAATCAAATCTATTGAGGTTATGAACAAAAAATTGGCCATTAGATCTCCCTTGATTATTGGACCTCCTAACACTCATTTTGGACCTCCTAAGAGTCCTCTAATTATATGACCTCATGACCATATCCTAAGCTTTACAAATCAACTTACTAGTAATCATGTGTTGTAGCAACCAAATTATCATACAGTAGCTTACATCTATAACACTAGAAATAACAAGAATCCAAGATAAACACAAGTCATTCCTTCATTGATACCATTCCCACAACCAGTTTTACCTAGTGCCCCTCTACCTCAAAATAGTGGAAAGGAATATGATCTTATGGAACAACTTCACAACACTCCTGCTAAGATCTCCCTTTGGGATTTGATTTAAACATCACCTACTAATCCTGGCATGCTTCAAAACACTTTAAAAAAAGTTGTCATCCCTCTTAGTGCACAACCAAACAATGTGGTTGCTTTGATTAATAATATGAATTCACCTAGTATGGACATTGTCTTTCATCAAAGTGAATTACCTCCTTTGGAAATGTAAAATAAAAATGATGCTTTGATGATATTATTTGTTATTAATGAGGTTGGGATTAGGTGTACCCTTGTTGACAATGTTTTAGAGCTTAATATTTGTAGTGTGAACCTTTTGGATAGGATTGGATTAGATATGACTAAAATCCAACTAGTTGATTTGTTTATTTGTGGTTTTGATAATGTGGGAAAACAACCCCTTGGTGTGATAACATTACCTATTAAATTTGGAAAGGTTATGTTACAAACTCCTATCCATGTCATGTTATTGGATATTTTTGTAGTGTTGTCATTGATGTCAGCAGGGAGATTGTTGAACTATGTTGTCATTAGTGTTACATCATTGATGTCAACCTCTAGTATGGTGTTGAGTAGGTATTGTAGATGGGGAGATTGTTTCAATCTCTAGTATGGTCATGTTGAGTAGTTGTGGTGTTGATCAAGTGTTGCAGATGTAGCTGGTTCACTAGGTTTCCAAGTGCTTTTCAAAAAATTTGAATAAGAGAGTGTACAAGGTGCAAAGTTGTATTATGTGTTTTCCTCCACATTTTTTCATGATTGAAGATGTGCTTGTGCAGTTTGGATATGATGATTAGAGGTGTTCAGAGGTTCTATATCCAGAGTTTTAGGTTTTGAATCGTACCACAGTGGAAGATGTGTCTGATAGTGTGTTGGATTGTAAAGAAGGTTGTCTAGGAGAAATGGAATTGCTCCCCATTTCTCTACATTGAGGTTTCGTGGCATTACAGATTTTGGAACATGCTAATATTTGTTGTACCTACCTTCCATTGGAGTGGTGTGTGTTTAAGTGTTATGTAAGGTTTGTTAGTGAGTTGCAAGTTTGTGGTAGTGTGGCCGGTTACACAAGATGTTGAGTATTCTCAACTATAGATGGTTGTGGCAGTATTGTTGAATATTTTGATGGTGTTGGAATATTTTAGGATATTGTGGAGTTTTTCTATGTGGTTCACATGGTGTTTCTATACTTGGAGAGGCATGTATGTATTTGCTTACTAGTGTTAGTGCAAGTTTGGCTAACCTGGCGTGCTAGCACTAATTACAGAGGTTATTTATTATTTGTGGATATATGGTGTAGTGTGTCGATGTAGCTTTGGGTCCTAGTTAACCCTTTGTGTGGTCTGCATTCACGTCTTTCCAACATAGAAGTGTTTGGTGCTGACCTTATTTTTGGTTGCACATTTGAGGTGCATACACTTCATTGAGGCCTACTTTAATGGGATTTTTTGAGGTCATGGAGGATATAAGAAAGGTTAATTGTTAGAGATGCATGTAATGATGTGAATGTGATCAGTGTGGTGATTTGAGTGGGAACTTAAATGCCTAAGGCTACCAAATGTAGTGAGTAGATGTCTACATTTTTAGTGTACCTGAAGTTGCTAGAGGTAGTGAGCCGAAGGTTGCAGATGGTATAGAGTTGTTGTGGAGGATCTTCCTATTGCTCTGAGGTAGTGACCCTCCTTAAAATGTTCTTATTCTATTCTTATTTCTTCCAAACAATGATTCCTTTGGGTAGTGATCCTTTCCTCTCTTTTGGGTAGTGAACCCTTCTAGCAGTGAGCCTATTGTATTCAGTGTTGTTATTCATATATATGTGAGTTAATCCTCACTATGGTTTTTCTCTGTTTATGGTTTTTCCCTATTTTTCCACATAAATTTGGTGTTCTCTTGTGTACGGTTGTTGTTGGGTTGATGATTCATATGTTTACTTTTTGCTAATTCTTAATAAGGATCTGAAGGATAATAAGGGTTTAAGGATTAATGAGTTCTTGATGATTTTAATGTACAATTGATTCACCCCCTCCTAATTGTCTTGTGCATCTAACAATTGGTATCAGAGTTGTGGCTCCTTGGAAAAAATTTAATCGATTGAGGTAGATTCAAATGGCATACATGAATGGTGTCAAGGTCCCTATGTTTGATAGAACAAATTGTGCTTTATGAAAAGCCAAGACGGAAGCCTTTCTTGTCTCATTAGGGTTTGGTGTGTGGAAGTCAGTTGAAAACAAATATGCTATACCTGCTAGTGATTTTACAAGTAATGATGAGATCAAGTATTATGAGAATAATGGCAAAGCAAGGAATGCTATCTTGAGTGGACTATGTGACAAGTCTCAAAACTACTAATGAGATTTGGAAAAAATTGTAGAGCATTTATGACAGAGATGATAAAGTCAAGCAAGTGAAGATACAAAATTTCAAAGCCAAATTTGAAACCTTAAGGATGTCTGTAGATGAAGATATTGCAGGCTACATGCTCCAAGTGGATGAAATTTTCAATGCCATCAATGGTCTTGGTGGGAAACTCGAGGAAAGTGAAGTTGTAAAAAAGTATTGAGAACTCTTCCTAAATCATATAGTGCTAAAGTTTTTGCTATTGAGGAAGCTCATAATTTGGATCAATATTACAGAGATCAAATGTTTGGTGCTTTAACTACTTTTGAATTAAGAGAATTTGACAAAGATGCTCCACAAAAAGAAACTGCATTTAAATTCAACAAAAAGAGAAGAATGATGAATTTAATTCAGATGATCTTGATGAGTTGGAAGCAAACTTTGTAGGAAGACTAAAAAATTCCACTGGAAAATAAAAAGGTAATTTTCCTTTCAAATGTTTCAATTGTGGAAATATGTGTCATTATTCTTTTAAATGTCTAATTAAAGTTTCAAATGAAAAACATAAAGATCATAACGGTAAATCTATCAAGAAGAGTTATTATGTTAAAGAAGATAGTGGTGTGTCTGATGATGAGGAATCAAAATATCCAAATGATGAAAGTGATGAATGCTTGGTCATGGCTTTAAATTTTGGAACTAATTCTAATAATCCTAAAAGATGTATGAAGGAAATTTCTCCAAAAATAGGTCATAGTATTCAAGGAACTATGTTGACTGTTTTTCATGCAAGAGAGGAGAGAAACTACTGGATAATTGATAGTGGATTCTCAAATCATATGGCAGGTGACAAAAGTAAGTTTTTTAATCTTGAAAAGTATGATGATGATCTTGTTAAGTCTGGTGATGATGCATCTTCTATGATCTATGGAAAAGGTTCAATTAGCTTTCATGGAAAGCATAAAATAGATTATTGGTGCAGGAGCACCTAGAGAGCATGAGGTAGCACTAGGCAAGTTTGTGAGCCTAGGATGAAATTTTTGTGTTTTAATGCTTTAAGGTCATGTTGACCATTTAAATTTGAGTTAGAGGTATTAGAACTTGTTAGGAGGAAGGTGGAACAGTAACTTATGGTAGAATGAATGAGTTGCACAACTGGTTTTCACTAGGAAATAGAAAGAAAACCCAAAATGTTGCATTTGTGCAATTTTGGGCCTAATATGGTGGTTATGTCCGACCCAAGGGATTGGTAACTACCTTGGAGAGGAGTTAAAAGGTGTTTCTCAAGTTGAGAGCAAGGTTGGAATCATTTTTTGAGTTGTAATTACTTTCAAATCAAGTAAACAGTGATAGTTGAGTGAGCATTTCCTGTTTTTGTTCCTGTTTTGAATTAGTAAGTAAATGGACTGAACATGGCATCTCATACAGATTAGGAGGTAGTGAAATTTCTTTTCTGACATTTCTTAGTTCAGTAGTTAGCTTATTGCATCGGTTCTAGCATTGTTTTTGTTAGGTTAATTCATTTTCTTGAAATTTTTGTTCTGACTGTCAAACCGGCAAAGATGGAGCTCTAGACCGTGTTTCTCCTATACCTAGTGTATGGGTTCTTGGAAATAGAGGCTAGGCTCCATGCTTGTACATAAGGTAGAGATAGGATTCCTTAGGAGTCAAATAGCTATGGAAAAAGAATGTTCCTAGGCGAGCTTGGTAGTGCTTGGTTAGGACAGTCAAAGAGTGCAAAGCACTAAGGTTGCAAGGGTGTCAATTCCCTGACAAACCCAAGTGTGTGGTGGATGCAGGAAGCCTTACAGAGGCTTAGGAAGAAGGATGGAGCCCTAATAGACCGCGTGGAGGAAGAATAAACTGACTGTTCAAGCAAAAGGTCAGAATTTGGCTTAAAACAAGCCTAAAAGTGCTAAAATCTTGGTTAGGGTTGTGTACGGATGGTGGAGGCTCCAAACCCCAAAAATATTCAAGGTGTGAGTAAGGCTTTCACGAATCCTAAGAAAAGATTTGGGGTCATTTGGAGAATTTGGGCACAATCTCTATTTTCTCGGGTTAGGAGGCCTAATTGGGGCTCTAGGGCTTATAGCCTTTTCTAACCCTAGGAGAGGGTTTGGTGGAAGTGATGGAGAATTGGAGTCTTGTGATTGATCAAGAACCCTAGAGGGATGGACTTGAGGCCATGGGAGGAATCACACACCCCTACAACAAGTTAGTGAGGCTTGGAGGGTTAGTTATCCTTTAGGAAGATTAAGGGCTAAGGAGAGAATGGAGGAGAAAGCACCAAGATTGGCTTGGTTAGGGAAATGTAGATGATAGTAGGGTTGGCCAAGAGAACCAGGGGTGCCTAACAAGCAATAGGGCCTATAGGTTAAGAAGGTGGAGAGTGACACCAAAGGGGTTTTCCAAGGTGTGACCCAAAGCATGGGACAGTGAGTGTTCCATCCAACCCTACCCTATGATATTGGTATCAAAGCGAGTAAAAGATTTTTGAATAGCATAATATATGTCATAGGTTGAGTCAAGTGATACTACCATCATGGTGACAAATGCACAACTGGCCAAGATGGTTGAAGAGCAGGAGGAAGACAATAGGCTATTGAGGGAAAGAATAGCCCAACTTGAACAAGTAGTGAGCAGTGTGCAATTTGAGGGAAGGATACCAAAGGAGGAAGAGGTTGTAGAGGAAGACTAGACCCTTGAACCTAACCTTGTTTTGAAAGAAGAGCCTTTCTTGAAGGCATTGAAGGCCTTGAGTGGAAAAGCACTTGAAGGCACACCATTATTTAGTGGAAAAATGGAAGTTGATCTAGTCATGGATTGGATAGAGGGAATGGAAAACCATTTTGAATGTGATGGAGCCACTGAGGCACAGAAAGTAAAGGTGGCCAAATCAAGACTAAGAGGTTCTGCCTTGACATGGTGGAAGTTCATTCAGACAGAGAGGGAAAAAGAAGGTAAGCAGCCTATCTCTACTTGGAAGGGAATGGTTGCCAAGGTAAGAGAAGCATACATGCCAGATGACTATGAGATTCAGTTACACAAGAAGAGACAAAGCCTAAGGTAGAAAGACCAAGATGTGAACACTTACACTGAGGAGTTTCAAAAACTTTGCATGAGGTCTAATGTGACACAAGATGAGAGTCTCAAGGTGGCTAGATACCTTAACGGTTTGAAATGGAACATCCAGGAAGAGATGACTCCTCTAAGTCCCAAGACAGTACACCAATGGTATTAGCTAGCTATCAAGATTGAGGAAAGGAACAAGAGGAAGCAAGACCAGGCTTCTAAAGGTAGAGGCAAACGCAGAGATCAAAGAGATCAAAGAGGACAACGAGGTGGCTACCAAGGTAGAGGCAATGACCAAAGGAACCAAGGAGAGTTTAAATCCACAAATCATGGCAATGAAACACCTTCAAGAGGGGGTATAACAGAGGTAGAGGACCTCAAGGAGGCTCAAATAGAGGAAGAGGAGTAGGCAGGAGCAATTCATATTTTGCAAACATGAAATGCTACCATTGTAGTCAAGTAGGTCATCCTACTTATAGGTGCCCAGATAAAGCATCTTCATAAAGCAATGAGAAGAGAATGGCTTATGCACAAGAGGACACCATGAGTCCTAAGCCATCTGAGATCAGTCATATTAAATCTGAGGTAGGAGAGAATCTGATGTTTAGTAGAGTTTTGATCAGACAACCGGTCAAGGAAGAACCAAAACAAAGGAGAGCTCTATTTAGAGTAAGGTGCAAGATACTTGGTAAAGTATGCAAGGTCATAGTAGATTCAGGTTCAACAGATAATATAATCTCAGAGGATGCAATAATGAAACTAAAATTGGAGAAGGTACCCCACACTAACCCCTACAAGGTCACATGGCTAAACAAAGGGCAAAGTGTTTTAGTGAATGAGCAAGTAACGGTGGAGTTTTCCATTGGAGGATACAAAGACAAGTTGGTTTGTGATGTTTTACCCATGGATGCATGCCATCTACTATTAGGCAGACCATGACAATATGACAGAGGTCCCATACATGATGGGAAAGAGAACACCATCTCATTCAAGAAGGATGGGAAGACTTTCAAGCTACAGTCACTGTCAGAAGAAGAAGAAGGACAGTCAAAGACAACAAACATCATGTTGAGTAGTGGGAAGGAGTTCCTTAACAACCTACATCAAGGGAGTGAAGGATATGTAGTTATGTTACAACCTAAAGAAGAAGACAAGGTTGAAAAGACAGTCTTACCGGAAGCAGTCCAAAAGTTACTTGAGATGTACAAGAGCATAGTTAGTGATGGGACACCTACAAATTTACCTCCAAAGAGAGCCATTAGTCATCAAATTGACTTCATACCTAGAGCTTCATTACCAAACAAAGCAGCATACAAGCTTACACCAGATCATAACCTAGAGGTAGCTAGACAAGTGTAGGAGTTGTTGGATCAAGGATTGATTCAAAAGAGCATCAGCCCATGTGCAGTACCAGTGGTTTTAGCAACCAAGAAAGGAGGTAAGTGGAGATTATGCACTGATTCTAGAGCAATAAATAGAATCACAATCAGGTATAGGTTTCCTATTCCTAGAATTGAGGACTTGATGGATTGTCTTGGAGGAGCCCAGTACTTCACCAAGTTGGATCTTAAGAGCGGATACCATCAAATCAGAATCAAGGATGGAGATGAGTGGAAAACAACCTTTAAGACAAATGATGGGTTGTATGAGTGGAGAGTTATGCCATTTGGCCTCTCCAATGCCCCTAGCACATTCATGAGGCTCATGAATGAAGTGCTTAAAGAATTTACAAGGATATTTGTGGTAGTGTATCTTGATGACATCCTCATATACAGCAAGACAGCAGAAGAGCATTTAAAACATGTGGAGATGGTTCTTAGAAGGTTGCAAGAGGAGAAGTTGGCAATCAATCTAGAGAAGTGTGAGTTATTTAAGCAGGAGTTTGTATATTTGGGTTTTGTAGTGTCCAAAGGATCATTGAAGATGGATCCAAGTAAGGTAGAAGCCATCCTAAACTGGCCTACTCCAACCACAAGGACAAAGGTAAGAATTTTTCATGGATTGGCTCAATTTTATAGGAAGTTCATAAGGAACTTTAGTGGCATATGTGCACTAGTCCTAGATACAATCAAAGGAGGTTTAAAAACAAAGTTTAGATCGACTAAAGAAGCTGAGAAATGGTTTGAGAAACTAAAACAGGAGGTGGCAACTCAACCTATTCTCTTATTACCTAGTTTTGACAAATTGTTCACTGTTGAATGTGATGCAAGTGGAGTGGCAGTAGGAGGAGTGCTATGTCAAGAGGGCAGACCTATATCCTTCTTTAGTGAGAAGCTCAATGAAGCTAAGAAGAAGTATTCAACCTATGACTTAGAACTTTATGCTTTGGTTAAGTCACTTAGGAAATGGAGGCATTACCTTCTACCCAAGGAGTTTGTAGTCTTTACTGACAATCAGGCACTTAGTTTTATCAACACTCAAGAGAAGTTGAGTAATAGGCATTTTAAATGGATGGAATACATCCAAGCTTTTACATTTACCATCAAGCACAAGAAGGGATAGCTAAACAAAGTAGCAGATGCACTAAGTAGAAGATTGTTGATAGTGCAAGAGATACAAATCAAGAGCATTGGCATAGAGAGTTTCAAGGATCTCTATGGGGAAGATGAAGACTTTTCAGAGGTCTATAAGGTATGTTCTAACTTTGAGAACCATTTCCATAGCCAATACTCAGAGTATACATTGCAAAGTGGGTTATTGTTTAAGGGAAATTAGTTATGTGTTCCAAGAGGGTCAATGAGGGAAATTTTGATTCAGGAAAAGCATAATGGAAGTCTTAGTAGACATTTTGGCATCAATAAGACTTTAGAACTAGTGCAAAGATTCTATTACTGGCCTAAGTTGGCAAGAGATGTTAGCAAGTATGTGGAACAATGTGTTGTGTGTATGAAAGCTAAGGGAGGATCTAGTAATGCTGGTCTATATCAACCCCTACCCATTCCTAACAGACCATGGGAGTGTGTGAGCATGGATTTTGTGGTAGGCCTTCCTAAGACCAAGACTGGTTTTGATAGTGTTTATGTAGTAGTGGACAGATTTAGCAAAATGAG